>CM033025.1:2998587-3598587 GCA_019207045.1 Branchiostoma floridae x Branchiostoma belcheri | reverse complement strand
ACCTGGGGTGGGCCATATGGGAGGCAAGCCCTCAAAGTCCTCAGCCAAAGCCAACAATGACATCAGAACTTTCCAACAGGTCTGACCTACCAACTACAAATCTGTCTGCTCTAGCCAAAGCCCTGTCTGCCATGGCTAGTTCCCTTATGTACAAACAGGACCATTTGCACACTGTGTACCTCACAGCCCTACTGTCTATGGAAGTGTCTGAGACTGAAGCAATCAGACAGTTTGAGCACCTCCTCAGGCTGGCACCAGAGTGTGATCTCTGTGTGCCTGATGCTCACTACTACCTGGCCATCCTGTATGGACATCAGCAGGACAGGCAGAAGGTGATTCACCACTTCACCAGGGGGCAGCAGAGGGAGGCCAACAGGCTACCTGGGTTTAGTGAGGTCCACAGATCCATCAAAGACCCTGCTAGAAAGGCATACGAGCAGTTAAACTAACGGCGTACCCTCAGATTCTACTCTTGATATCATTGATTCATTCCTTTACCAGGCCTATATACAATACAATTCAACCTGTTAAAGGGTAGTTTTGACTGTAGCAGTTTCTACCAACCTTAGTACAGATGCAGATCTTCTTGCCCGGAACCCCAGCCTCTGCAGTGTACAGGGACAGAGTCTGTAGCTTGTGTGAGTCTGTAGACAGGGAGGGCCCTAAGGAGTCTGGAATGGAGCCTTTCTTCAGTTTGGTCTGTAGCCATTTACACAGCTGGGCAGTCGCTGGGGTCTCTTCCTCTGTGATAAAGAATAATATACTAGACTATATATTAAACAGATTACTTTACTGCAAAACCATGTGCATAGGCTAGTGTAATTGTAAATAAAGCAAAACAGTTGTATAGTGCAGAGTTGTCTACTTACCAAAGAAGAGAAATAGATCATGAGGGAATGACATCTATTCTACTTTAACTATTAATTATTAGGGGTCTGACTTCTAATAATGACTCTAAATCATTGTAACAACAAAATATAACCTTTTTTCAAAAATAAGAATTGTCACCAAAACCAATGCAACATTACATATCACCCTAACAGCTGCACTATGTCATAGAAATATACTGTATAAAGCAGATTTGAATATATCTTTAATTGTGACATTATACTAACAATAAAAAAATAGGTAACTACATAAAAGAGTGCTGTAGCGTTATTAAGCTACTGAAACCTAAGAATAGTCCTACCTGATTGTAACATGATGATACATGTATTTGTTCTTGTATTTATGTGTATCATTATGATTTCGGTATGGCGGCTTTGAAAAGGTGTCCTTTGACACCTGTTCCGCCATACCCTCCATTGTCATTGTATGTGGAAAATTCAAATAAATGAATAAATACAAATAAATGATATACAGATTTACTTATGTCAGGCTTAATTGCTTGCTTCAAGGATAAGTAAAATATTAAGATTTGTTCTGTGTTTATTTTTCTTATAGTTTGTAGTCTGTATCCAAGTTCCTTGGTCTTTTGTTCAGTCAATAAAGCTTCGTTATACTTATAGACTTGTCTACCTTTATCTAAGGACAAACAAGACATGCTAGGATCAAGTATTGCATGCATCTGATTGACAGAACCCCGCATGACTGACCTAAATCAGGTAAAGACAACACCAGTTTCCAGTAGACATTGGTGTGTTGTCTAGCGGCCGGTTTGGACTGGTTAGCTCTTGTCTTCATCAGCTGTTCTGCAACAATGGCGGGCAGGTCGAGAGGAGCCCACGCCCGCTCTCTCCTAACCTTTGCCTGGAGTCTCCGCATGTCGATAGCGAGGGATGTCACCTCCCAACTCTTCTCCAGACTGGGAGAGAGAAAATCCCTTTGAGTTTAAATCTTCTACTTGATCAACTTTTATCCCTAGACCTATTGTAGAGTCTTGTTGCCACCAAGTACAGTAGAGTCTTCTTCCAGATACATGTAGCTTTAATCAATGCTCAAAACTACATGTGCAAAGATTAGGTGCGATATTTTGGTGTAATAAAACCAGCTGCTGCCACGCCACACCGCATGCCTGCGAAGCTGGTGTGTTACAGTGAAGGGCAGTTCTATTGGCAGTTATATAGAATACAGATATAGGTATTCAACAGATGATGACTGTCCTCGTCAACACAAAATAACACAAGTTGATAGAATGTACCACAGACACATTCCTTCATCTTTGTAAAAATCAGCTCAGATCAAACTTCTCAGCTAGATAAATCTATACCTTTTCATGTTTCTGATGCCTGATGGTACACATTCCTATAATACATTGTATAATTCTAAGACAATGTTGCAAAATAATGTTGAAACATCTTTTGGTATTTCATTTTCACCGGTTTTGCAGTGACCTCTCCATGGAGAATTCATGACACCACAAATAAGCATTCTGTAACTGTTCTACGGAATTGTTTCAACCACAAATTCAAAACACTGAAAACCTGTTTAGCCTTCCACTGTAAAACAAGACTCAGCAAAAATAACTGAATTTACAGTACCTCATAGGATTGGCTACAGGTCTCTTCCTCCTGAAGAAGGCTTGGATTTTCTGCCAGGGGAGTCGCTGTGTGGGGGCGCTGGGGAACTCCTGCATGGAACGGCGCAGTCGCTTCCGCATCGCATAGCTGGTGCGCCACCTAGGGGAGGGAGAAAGCACTGCATTTAAGGGAGGTCTGTCAGTCTAAAACTAGTCTTTTTTCAGTTGAATGATTTTCAACAACTTTCATCACTGACAATTCTGAAAAACAATTTCTGTTTCATGCTAAAAGACTATATGTCATGAACTCTACAAAGATTGTTTTGATTCTTTTAGCCCAATACATTTTATGTTTTCATCAAAGAGGTTAGAATAGTTTTTTCCACTGTTGATGCACAATGTAACTTGCTAAATTACAAAATGTACATGCACCAGTCAAATCTTACCGGAACTACTCTGCTAACTGGACTTAGCTTTTCACTTTTCACTGGTGATAACAAACTGGAAACAAAAATCCACATTAACTCATCATGTACCCGAAACCTGGACTGGTGCAGGTAAAAATACCTGATCAACCCCAATTTCACAGGTGCTTACCTGCATATGCAGGTGGTATTTCTAGCCCCAATGTAGCATTAATGATGTATTTGTTCTTGATTTATGGTATACACAATAATCTTGTCCCTCTAAAAGGAAAAATCCCTACCTTCTCCAGAGCCTTGCGGTTTGCATCAGCTGCACACACTGCTCCAGCTCAGCCAGGTGCTGGTCCCGCAGGTCTTCAGCCGCCCTCACCACCTCCTGACATACATCCCGCACTCCCTCTACTACTACCTCCTCCTGCACAGCCCTGCCGATGTCCACTGTACATCTCTCTATGGACTCCTTCTTCAGTTGGAGATGAACCTCCCTGTGGACAAGAATTTTTTGTGGAGAAAAAAATTCTTAAAGTCTGCAAAGCTTTGAAACTTTCCTAGTAAGAAACATGGTCATAAATCTAACCTGTCTCAAAGCTACACTCAGTAATGTCTGTCCATCTGTAGTGTCTGTACTGCCAGCAATGTCCATAACCCAAGTAGTGTTCAATACCCCCCAGTAGTGTCATTGCATGGTGGGTCATGACGTGGAGGAGGATAGGCAGGATATGCCTATTATTGGGGGTAGCCATATCTATCTTGAGATATGTCTGTGCTGTCTAGCTGTAAGCTACAGATACCATGCCACAAAGGGATTTAAAGTGGAGTTCCCGTTTTTGTGGAGAGTCACAACTCTGTATGGTCAGGGTCCTTTCTGGTGTGGACGGATCAAACCTTACTGTCAGCTTGTACCAGCTGTACAAAACTCAAAAAGGCAGGTTATACTTATAGTTATAGATACCAAAACAAACAAAATACACACAGACCTGGCTTGTGCCGTTGCCAGAGAGACAGCCTCCTCCCCCAAAAGTTCCTCCACCAGCTCCTGACATACTACTTCTGTTGCTCTCTCCTGACAAAGCCTCAGTTCCTCTGCCCTCTCTGCTGCAAGCCTGATGAACAGATTAAGATGAGAATATCTTAAGGCTCAGGTAATGTTTGCAAACAAATTTTGCGAGCATAGTTTGCTCACTATCTATCCCCATCCAAAAATGGGCTAAAAATGCATGGACCATTCAAAAATTTTTACTGTCCAAAACGGGCAGTTCTGAAAACTCATTCCCAACCATGGCTTGCCAACCAGCTGACAATACTCTTTGAAAAATCAGTCTGAAAAGTTATAATCTGAATGAATGCCATTGAAGAAGCGAACTGGAGCTAGAATAGGATGGATTCCAGACTGATCACAACCCAGCACCAACCAAGGTTTCAATTGGTTGGGAGCAAAGTTGTAGGATGGTCCTGAATGTCTGACAAGAGCTTAAAAGAAATTGTAACCACATATTTAGAGAGCAACCTTGTGTCACATGAATACAATAATGCCAAATTGAAGTCTTGCAGTTTATTGTCTGTCAAGTCATTTTGCAAGGGGCTTTTTACTTTTTCAGGACAAGTAAATGGCCTTTCCTTGAGTACCCTGGCCTTTTCCTTATTAAATGAAGCATTCAACTTAAGCCAAGTTGCTTATTGCAAAGACATTTTACATGAAAGGTTTACTTTTTCAGAACAATTACAAGTTTGACTAGAAAGGTTACGTTTTCTTAAGAAATATAGAATGTTTTCCCTGTAGCCTTGTATCAAACTACTCGTATACAATATTTTTTACTATTTCATTAGGCTTGCCCCAAAGACAGCCCGACCCAGAAAGAAAAAGAACACACCAGCAAAAACAAAATGTTTTCTCCTGCAGGAAAACAAAAATTAACTGACCTTTCCCTGAGTATCCTGGCCCTCTCCTCCCCCACCACCTCCTGCACCACCCCCCGCGCCATGTCGCCCACGCTCTGCTCCACGAAGTCCTCCAGGTACAGGGCCGAACCCTTGATGATGTCGGCCAGACTAACCATGTGGGAGGACATGTTCTGACAGAACTCCTGGATAACCTCCAGGAAAAGCTCCCGGGCAACCTCTTTGATGGCCTGGAAAAGTGCATGTTCTTGTTAGTGCATTGACATGTGGAAAGTTATGTTCTGATTGAATGCCATTACAATAGTAACTGAAGCTAGATTAATAAGGTTTCAGGAAAAGCTCCCTGGCCACCTTCTTGATGGCCTGGAAAAGTTTTTGATTAAGTTTGTCATCATCAACATCAACAATATGCCTAAATTGTCAAAATAGAGACCATTAACAATGTAGAAGGAACTGAAGCGACAAACATGACGTTAAGAAAGCCTAGCATCAACTACATGCAGGGCTACCATACCAGAGGCACTTATACAACAGTTACTACACTTTTTTTGCAAAATCATTCAAAAATTAATGCACATATATGTCATCCATAGAACAAGGGCTGAGGGCTAAGGTACAAACTTGAAGTTTGAAGTTTCTTACCTCGTTGGAGAAGCGGGTTGCAGGAGGTTTTGCAGGGGCAGGAAGTGATACTGGAACAGAGGGCTGTGAAGGCTGGGTGTAGGGCGGTGGGGGCTGGGTATAAGGGGGTGGGGGCTGGGTATAGGGGGGTGGGGGCTCTGACTTGGTGGAGGCTGCCACAGCAGGCACCGGTGCTTCTGAGAAGAAAACAGCAATTGTAAAATCAGATTTGTAAAATCATTGAAGCAAGGTGAATTCAGGTTCTAATCTAAATTGTTTCAATTTGAAAGTGAGACATATATCAAACCAGTTTACTCTATGAATTGTGAGCTATTCTTCTACCAACCATGACAGAGAAGACAGGCTCTGTATACAGTATTTACAGGTTCATTGTACCAAGGAAATTCCCCTATGTAGCTCGTTTTCACAAGTACTATGAACAGTGGACCCAGGTTAAGGACTGCAGCTCTTTCCATTAGCATTTATAGTAGGTGAGCATCAACTCACAACTTCTTGGTCTGGATGCAGGGTCACTGACCACTGGATTGTGCATACTAAGCTACACTTTGCTGCTGCTCTACACAAACTAGAATAATTTCAACATATGTCAGCTTAAGTGTAACAATTGGTTGGCATGTACATGTACCTTTCACTTGCTGGGTGTCCATGCCTACGTCGGACAGGCTGCCTCCAATGAAGAACCCAGACCCATCAAAGCTGTTCTTTGGCACATGGACAGTGTTGGGAGGGAGTGGGCTGCCCTGCACTATCTACGTGGGAAGGAATAATAGAAAAGTTCCTTAAAAAAACTTAACATTCGAAATATCTTACAGTATTTATGTGAGGACTCCGATCTGGTAGATTCTAACAGTAGGGATCCCGATCGCAGTTTTTTTCAACAGATTGGAATCTCTACTGGCAGAATCTCCAATCACATTGATCAAAGTATGTACACCTTCATAATCCTGCATATTGATAGGGAATTTTCAAATATGTGAATCACTGATTCTACCAGATCAGGGTCACTACCCTGACATACACAAAGAACTTTGTTATACAGTGACATACCAACGTGATGAAAATATTCAGACGATGGTTGATAATTTCTACATGCACACAAAAAAACCCAACCAATTCCTACCTCTCCAACAGAAACGGTCCACTTGCTCCCGATGAAAGGGCTCCAAAACATGTACGGATTTGGTGCGCCAGTCTGCCAACATCTGCATATCTACCACTAAGAGCCGTAAATTTATCATTATCTTTTAAAAACATATAAAAAACAATCTATTAATACCTCCCCAACAGAAACGGTCCTTTTGCTCGCGACGACAGCCAGCCGTCTGGCACGAGGAATGCTCTCCCCCTCGATGAAGGTCGTACGGCTGAACCCAACGGCACCGTCCAACACAGCCAGGCCAAACGCCTCGCTGAACATGGCAGTCTGAACAACAGAATAGATTAATCTAAGCATGATTACATTAACCTGTGTTGGCAAATGACATTCTGGAAAAAAAACTTTACATAACCAACAAGGAAAATACTAACATGTCAATTCTGTGAACAAGACTGACAGAGTTCTCAAGGTAAGTCTCAAAATTTTCTGTGTTGGTAAGGTGAATCAACAGAAATCTGGTACCAAAAGACTGAAGGACCTCATGACGAAGGATTTCCTACTACATCCATGTAAGACATAATAATGTAAGACCTTAGAGAAGGATAGCCTCAACTAAAATGTGGCTCATTGTATTCAGATTGGTATTTCCACAATATTTCTACTCTTGGTAGTATGTTTAATAGATTATTTCTTTCTTCCCATCAATACTGCAAACTGTATGTATAAGGAAGAGAGTGAAATATGATGCCATTTATTAGAGAAGCATTTACTGACCTCATCCTCATCTTCAAACCCCATCATGCGCATGTAATCTGACACCGGGAACTGGGTGGTGCGACCGGTGATGGAGTAGGCTCTGTTCATCACCTTGATGGACTGTGTTCGCACCTGGAACAGGTACACAGAGAATACATTACACACGTACAAGGTGCATAAGGTGGAGCCGATATCACCTAAGGTAAGTGACCAGTCTCACTTGTGGGCTGCTGGAAACGAGAGTAACGTGAAAAACACTGTTCTATAGTCATACCCACCTTAAAAAAAACACAGATTTCAAAGAGAAATGAGCTGGGAGTTGAGAAAATTTCAGACATCCATTCTAACATCTGAACTGTAGTGTTCCATAGAATACAGTGGCACATGCAAAACTGTCTGAATTATTTCATGAAACCATTCTGCTGCAGGTAGGGAAACAAAGCATTTCATCCACAAAAGAGAGCGACCCAGTGCGTACACCTTGTATGTATCACAAAGTAAAATGATGGTTTGATGAGGAAATCATCACAGGAGGTCACATCATGCTTTTCTTTGGATGTGTGCACCCTTCTTAAATGCTCAAAAGAAACTTACGTCACATAGGGATATGAGACATAGTGCCTTACCTGTGTGAGGTACCTGTGCATGATACAGGCAGGGAGGTACGGGGCCGCCTGCAGCAGCTTGAAGAAGCGGACAAAGTTGTTGTTGTTGAGGGCTGAGAAAACCTGGAGGGCGAACTTCATCTGGGGGGAATTCCGCACCTCAGGTCGGAGCTGCTGGACCTCTCTGTGGAGAGAAAAACATGAGAGGGTCAAAATCAGGCAGTGGGGTGTGAGACAGTAAACACCTCTTGTGCTGATTGGCTATCATCTCAATCTCGGTGCCCTTGGTGCTGATTGGCTATCATCTCAATGCCCTTAGTGCTGATTGGCTATCATTAGCTCCTTTCAACCGGCCCTGTCCTTGGTGCTGATTGGCTATTATCTCAATGCACTTGGTGCTGATTGGCTAGCATTAGTTCTTTTCAACCTGTCTTGTCCTTGGTGCTGATTGGCTATCATCCAGTGTTCTCACCAGGATTTTTTCACAGCGTCAGGGCAGGGGTCCTGGGGCCGCCGAAGGCCCCCGGCGGGGTCCAGGGGCAGAGCCCCGGTGGGGGGACCCAGGGGGGCGAAGCCCCCCGTAAGCTGTTGCATTTTAGGCTATTCAGAAGGCTTATTGTATCAGTTTTTAGGGGCATATATACGATAATTGTAGCAGTTTGACGTAACGATACTTTGAGTCAAAGCATCAAAGACAACTAAAAACTCATAAACAACATACTTTACTCAGCTCAACAGTACTTTAATAAATATTGTCCGGTTTGCCACCAACTTTATCTAGATAAACAACTTTGACAGTCTCTGTTTTCATCGTATTTTTTTTCATCGTAAACAGAACAAAAACACGCAGAAACATGTGCTCGGCACGGCACGGGGAATCCCCGGCCGACTTTCAAGTTCGCGATCGGCGGACGAATAATGCGTTCACATAAGAGGTGTTGGACGTAAAAACAACAAGAATACCTTTGTTTCCTTTTGATATGAGTTTTGGGCCCGCAAAATCTCCAAAACGGCAGAAATTTTCGGGGTAAAATACGGTAAAATTTGCTCCAAAAATGGCGGTCGCTACTGTTGTTTATCCTAAAGTCTTTGCCTAAACCAATGAGATCGCTAGTTTCCCCTGACGTCACAGAGACGCATCAGATCTCGCGAGAATTTTTTGCGAGATTTTACGATGTTTTCGCCGCCATTAACGCTAGCTGCCTGCATGCATGCAGGCACGATGTTTTTCGTCATTTCTCAACGCAAATTTCTCGATCTTTGGAAGGTTTTAGATGATTTACAAGTATACTGCAACATAAAAGGGAATATATACAAGTGCTATTTTTGTGCAAGTCCAAGAAGCGTTTCTTGCCGTTCCGATTTTGACCGGACTTGAACGGAAACTTTTTACAAGTTTTGTGCCGGTTCTCTGTTTACAGTACAGAACGCACGCCGCGCAAGGGGCGGTCCTGGGTGGGGGCTGCGAGATAGCGGTACGCGGGGTGCTGTAAAACACCTCCCTTCGAGCTGAAACTTCCTGAAACACCGGAGGCGCGTGCTTGGCACGTGCTTTCGTATTTTTACTACGGTATTTTTCCAGTTTTCCCCCATTTTTTGGCCGCTACGCTGGGTGAAAATACAGCGTAGCGGGCTTTTTACAGCGTCATTTTTCCAGCCCACAGCGTATCGGCCCGCTATGCTGAAAAGGCCTGGCGAGAACACTGTCATCAATGCCCTTGGTGCTGATTGGCTAATCTTAGCTCATTTCAACTAGCCTTTTCCTTGGTGCTGATTGGCCATCATCTTAAATGAATGAATCAGTTTCTGTCAACCAGCCCTGTCCTTGGTGCTGATTGGCTATCATCTCAATGCACCTCGTGCTGATTGGCCATCATCTTAATGAATGAATCAGTTTCTGTCAAACAGCCCTGTCCTTGGTGCTGACTGGCTGTCATCTCAATGCTGTAAATGCATTTAAGTTCGCAGGGATTTACTTTCTCAGTAACGGAAAAAAGGAGTATTCGCGGTGGTTTCAAGTTCGCAGAAGTGCCATTAAATGCAGACTCATACTATAATGGAAAATTGTTCGCAGTGGTTTTAAGTTTGCGGTGAAGTGGTCACCACGAAAACTGCGAACATAAAACCAACGCGAACATTTCTGCATTTACAGTGAATCAGATCACCTCAAACAGCCCTGTCCTTGGTACTGAATGGCTGTCATCTCAATGACTCAGTTCATCTCAAGCCGCCCTTGCGAGCCCTGATGTATACAGTTCAGTTCAGTTCAGTTTTATTTGAGTCCAACTTGCACGTGCACTGTACAAACAGGCACATGAAATCTGTTGGCCCACAAGGGCGCTGCACATTAAGACCGTGTAATGCAAGATAATACACAGGTAGGATTAAAATCAATTAAAATACAATTTCCAATAAAATTAAGATAGCACATACATTATAAAATCTACTATACTGTACAGCTCTTTGAGTAGAGTTTCAGTGCACGGGGCATGAAAGACTGGGCGTGCCTATTCGTCCTACTGAAAGAGGGAGTGGGTTGTTTAGGACGTCGCAGGCTGTAGTTGCTCTGTGTGGTAGATATAAACTCATGTAGAGGACTGCCATCATCTTTCAGTATGTTTTGAATGGTTCGCAATGTTGCCTGATCTCGCCTCATGGACAAGGAAGGCAAGGACTCTACAGGTATCCCAATGATCTTACAGCAACGCTTTTGTATTCCCTCGAGCGAATGGGAAAGGTGATTAGGCAGCCCTCCCCACACTGGACTGGCATACTCTAACAAGGGACGAATAAATACCAAGTAAATGCGTGTAAGCACATCAGTAGACAGTCCAGACTTCTTAGCTACAGTTAAGTAGTACATTCTTGGACGAGCTTTTGACAGCATATACTGGACGTGTGCGTCCCAAGTCAGATCGGAGGAGATAACAATACCGAGGAGTTTGAATGAAGTAACACGTTGTATCTGTAGGCCAGCTATTGTCAGATGGGGTGGATTGGGAACATTTTCCTTGTTCCTCGTACTAATTACCATATCTTTGGTTTTCTTAGCATTCACAGAGAGGGAAAAACCTCCACCCCATTCAACAACAGCGTCCACAGCCTTTTGTGACTGACCGGGTAAAGACCCCATCAACAGTTCCGAATTGGTTAGATCATCAGCATATTTGACAGGCAGTACAGACTGAGGCAAACATACATCCAACGAGTTAATGCAGATAACAAACAATAGCGGTGACAACAATCCACCTTGAGGCACACCTGACAGTACATCGTGCGGCTTTGATAAACAGGATCCCCACTTCACTATTTGTGATCTACCTTCTAAGTAGCTACTGATTAATGTCCATAGTGATTGTCTGATGCCCATGTCCGCCAAGGATGACAGTAGTCGGCCATGGTCGATGGTATCAAACGCTCGACTGAAGTCGACGAAAACTGCGTGAATGTCCATCTTGGGTTTGGCATTGAGTGCCTCATGCCATGACTGTAGAATGTGGATAAGGGCTGTAACAGTAGATCGTTTCGCCATGAACCCATGCTGAGACGGAGCCAGATTCCTTACAGTGTCCTGTAGTAAGGCGTCTCGCAGAAGCCCCTCGAATACCTTGCTGACGCAGCTCAGCAAGGAGATCTGCCGGTATTCCGCGGGAAAGCTTGGTCTTGCCTTTTTCGGGACTGCTCTAACAAGAGCAACTTTCCAGGGCTGAGGGAATGTACCGTGACTAACACATGAGTTAAACAGGTCGCATATAATTGGTGCCAGTTCCTCGTGGAAGTGTTTCAGGAGCCATGGAGGAATGTTATCTGGCCCGGCAGCCTTACTCCCGTTCAGCTGTCGTAGTTTTGACTTGATTTGTCCGATAGAAAATAGTGGAAGACCATTTTCCGATAACAAGTGCTCAACGCTTTGTCCTGTAGGCACAACGCGTGTCACCCGCCTCCACACCGACGCAAAGTGGTCGGCTAGGGCGCCGCACTCCCGTTTCATAGTGGCTGGGTCCGCGGTGTCAGCATCCCCCCTCATCCCTCCCATTCCAATCAGGGCTTTGATTGACTTGAACCACTGGCCAGAATTTGAGTTCATCAGCTGGTGAACTTCATTGTTGTAGAACTGGCGTTTGGCACTTTTAACAAGTTTTGCCACCGTGTTCCTCAGCTTAGAATAGGATTCTGTATCTGCAGCGCGGAAGGCCTGCTGTCTCGCCACGATTAGTTCCTTTATTGTAACAGTGATCCACGGTTTATCGTTGTTTGTGACTTTGACCCTTCTCATGGGAACAGCTTTGTCTAAAATCACTCCAAGCATTGTTGTTAGTGTAGTGGCTTTAGAATCTGGGTCAGGCGCGTTGTACACAGGTGAAAAATCCACCGTATTCAACAACAGACCCAACCGCCTCATTCCTTCAGGTGTGCATCGTCTACGAGTGATGTAACGAATCGGTTTGGTTGGCCACGTTCCAGCTGACCACAAGATAGACTGATGGTCAGAGGAGCCGATTGGAGGCAGGTGAACAGGGGGTGGATACATGCCGTGAAGGTTTGTGATGATAGAATCCAGCCGGCTGTCACCCCTGGTCGCCATAGTGATGACTTGCTTCAGCCCATATCTGGAGCATAACAGATACCTCTAGTACACACCAAGCAGACAGAAATAAGGCTACTAATTACCTGAGGATGTCTCCCTGGTTGAGGTTGAGAAGCAGCTCATAGGCGCGGAATTCCCCCTCGTTACTGCAGAACCTCCCCTATTGACTATTCTACACTAGTATACAAGAAACAAGGCCACCTGAGGATGTCTCCCTGGTTCAGGTTCTAGTATAAAGAAACAAGGACACTTCTCACCTGAGGATGTCTCCCTGGTTGAGGTTCAGAAGCAGCTCGTAGGCGCGGAATTCCCCCTCGTTATTACAGAACCTCCCCTCCACAGTCAGGTCGTGGTAGAACTGCTTCAGGCTCTGCAGACACTTGGTCAGGTTCTCGTTGTTGATCTTGGGGTCAAAGACCTGGGCAACAAGGGTAGGTAGAATTCAAACTTAACTTAAAAGTTCATGGATTCAAACTTAACTTAAAAGTTAATCTGCTTTAGTAAAAGTCATTCAAACTTTTATGCTAGAGGAATCAAAGAAGACATTTTCATCAAAGCTTTACACCCATCCCAAAGTAAGATGGAGGGCACCAGACTTTCTGCAACTTATGATCAACTGCTCACCAAGTCATGTGACCGTGTGTTATCTACATAATGTGACAGAAGCAGTGACTTAGTTGACAAAGATTGAAGTTGATCAGTAAAAAATTTGGGTAAGTCCTATTTTTGTGTTTAGAAATTACAGTTTTCACAGGTACACAGCCCTACCGTCATGGGTTCCTGACACAACTGGTGTGCACAGTGGATGTGGAAGCGGGCACATTTCTCTGTCAGGTCCACTGCTGTGTGGTCAGTCAGCAGCTGCTGGGTGATGTCCTGGGATGGGGGTAAGGACAAAGTCATGGAAGGCAACAGACAATAGACCAACACACAGCCAAAAACAATACTTACATGTAACTTCACTCAATGCAATGGCCTAGGATTGACAGTGCATTTGGAAGTTTGGAAGTTCAAACCAGGGTTCAAACCCTGGCTGGAGGGTCAAACCAAAAAATTGAACATGTTGTTTTCTCTGCTTTCGAGTATGAGAGTTGAATACCTTCCACTACCAGGGAACTAGCCCCTTACTGAAGTGGCCTGTGTGGTTTATACAGGGCTGTCTTCAGCTTTCTTTCCACCCCACTCATAGTTTGGGAGCCCATGTTGTTGATTTTCCTTGTTAAACATGTCATTTTAAGCTTATGAAAATAGCTTTTCAACACCTACATGTCATAAAGTTCAGTTTTGAGGATGGATGGGGTGATATTTTTTTCCATCCCAACAAGCAAATTTCCATCCTGGGATGGAGGGACGGATTAAGAAGACAGACCTGGGCTTATAGAAATGGAGATGGACAATGCCCCAATACACCAAAAGGCGTGGCAAGGATTTTACACCTAACTTAAAGGGACATAATGTAAAATTAAAGTCACTGTTTTCGGTCATTTCTCTACATAATGAGTTGAGTCTACCTTATTACACTGCACAGCAATATTTACAACGTATGACTACAACTTTGTTGAGCAGTGAGGATGTCTTGAAATATGCGCACTTCCCTCCGCCGCTTGAGTTGTCCGCCATTTTATTCAACTCGCCGGCGAGCCAAAGTGCGCTTTAGAACGCGTTCGGTGGTTCGCTCGAATCATTACTGAAGTTTGTTGAAAGTCCCCGCTAAGCTCCTAAGATCTGCGACCGCAACGGTCGATTCGGAAATCTACGGTCGGCTTACTTCCGGTAGGCTACCCGGAAGTAAGTGAATTTGGTCGCGGCTTACTTTGACCTTGTTAATTAGCACTAGAAATGTGATAAAATGACACAGATAAGTTAGAAATAAGTTGCAAATGTCAATCTAAATGGAGATTTTTAAGTTCAGAACATTTGAAATTTTGGCGCCATATTTCTACATTATGTCCTTTTAAAACGTACCTTTCTGATGCCCCTTGTCCTGTTCCATACAAAGTCGTACCAGTCCCCCCAGTTCCCGTCCCTGCCCAGGTCCAGGATGTTGTTAACCAG
This sequence comes from Branchiostoma floridae x Branchiostoma belcheri, assembly GCA_019207045.1. Classification (NCBI taxonomy): domain Eukaryota; kingdom Metazoa; phylum Chordata; class Leptocardii; order Amphioxiformes; family Branchiostomatidae; genus Branchiostoma; species Branchiostoma floridae x Branchiostoma belcheri. The sequence goes on along the minus strand of CM033025.1, from coordinate 3,584,063 downwards.
GTAGTTCATGGTCAGGGTCAGCACGTGGGGAGGTCGGAGTTCGTGTGGCAGGGGCTCTTCCTTGTCGGCCGAGGAGCGAGCGTATTCCTTCACAGCCTTCGTGTGGTCAATCCTGTTCATCCGTGAATAGTTTCATCAGTTTCACACGTCACTGAATAAAGACACTCTTTCTACACAACCAGTCCTTTATTCTCATGTTTTGGCGACCTTCTGTCACCTTCTGCTGCTTACTTAGTTATTGCAGCAGTACAATGTGAACCAGTCAGAATTACCCTGAGGAAGGTGACAGGGCCATCAAAACGTTGGTGAAAATAAAGCACTGGTTGTGTAAAAAAAAGTCTCTTTAGTCTCGATCTTTATGTTATGAGAAAACTCCAATAGTGAAACAACATGTGTACACTACTATTCCTGGAGTCTTAAACAACAAATCAAAAATACAATACAATTACATTCTTAATTTATACTTACTATTATTTTCAGGGTTCACTTGGAAATAAGTTGATAAACAACTGAAGGGATGACCCTTAAGATAAATGAATTTTTTTTAAAACTACATTAAATACATACTGTAACAACTTAAATTACAACCTAATTCTAATAATGAAAGCTAACAAAAAGACTTATACAAAAGAACATAAGTCGAGAGGTCAGAGTTACCCATAATGATATATATACATCATGTGTATCTATTTACCTGTTGTCGTCATCAGGGAGGGTCTCGAAGAGGGAGAGCCTGTTCTGGAACTCTCGCTCGTATCTCTCCTTCTCCGGACACATGTCCTGACAGGTGCCCACAAATGCCTTCGCTGTGGCCAGGTCAGTCTGTTTCTTGGATCCTAAACAGTCAGTAGAAATATGACATGTAAGAAATGGATACTAGATTACTAAACATGCAGCTGGTCGTGTATGCTGGAAACATACGAGAGAATTTTCCCGAATTTTCAGACTGATGAAGACAGATGGGAACTCACATGTGCAAGAACTTAAGAGAGTGGCATCAGGACTCCAGATCTCGACACAACAGCCGCCACACCAGCTTTAAACTTTTTTCCATCCCACTTATTGTTTGGAAGCTCGTGATGTTCATTTTAATTGCTACATCTGTCATTTTAAGCTTATGAAAATATATTCTCATCTATTGGATGTAATGGAGTTCAGATTTGTGAGACGGAAAGGGTAAAATTTTTGTTAATCCCTACAAGCAAATTTCTGTCCCTGGATGGAGGAACGAGTCCTGGAGATAGCCCTGCATTCAAACCACAAATAGCTTTAAAAAAAAACACTGCCTTAATGTTGAGTATTATCACTTAATCTAGTTTTCATAGTTAAATATATCAGTAACAGATCAGGAAGCTGCCTTACCCTGCCTTATGATGCGATCTCTCTGTTCCAGAATCTGGAACTTCTCGTAGGCGTTCTTCCCAGCCATCCCCCTCAGCTTCCCCATGCTGGTGATCCCCATGGCTGGCTTCTTCTCAATGTCTCTGTCCCTTCTCTCACTGCTGGCTGAGGAGGAGGACCTTTATAAAGGACATGGAGTGGAATATTTTAGCACCAAGCACAGTACAGTAGGGGCAGTTTTATTGGACAGTTTTAAAGCTTGTGTAGCTAGATATGCAAAAGTTAGATGTGACAGGTCATGCAGTGTAATATAACCAGCTGCCGTCGCACCGCGAGCCTGCAAAAGTTATACCGGCTGTAGAGATACAAATACAGAATCTGCTGTCTTACGCTGAAGGGCAGTTATACTGGCTAAATAAATACAGATGCAGAAGCTTGTGTGTTGTGCTGAAGGGTGGTCATACATGTACAAGCTAGATAGATACATATTCAGACCTGCCAGCCTCTGGTTTAGCAGCTATTCCCTGTGCAGACTTCCTACCGCCAGCACCAAGTCCTGATGTGCCTGCAACTGGCTCTGCTCTTGATGCTGCAGTGCCTGTATCTGAAATTACAGTGTCGTTGCATCAAAAAGGTGACCTTCCCATACTGGTACCATGCATTGTAAGTAATTGAAGACCCCTCGCATAATACCTGTCACACAGCAAGAAAATTGATTGATTGACAAATCTACATACTCTAAATGACATTTTTGGCAGTATTACTCCAGATATTCTTTCCATTGTTGCACAATTTTTAAGGATCAGTTGATGTTCCAAAGTTGATGAGCCCAGTTCAATGCGTAAAGGTTGATTTTAGGGCAAGCAATAAAAAGATTGACTCGCAGTCAATTTTCAGATTCTGCAAAATTCTAGCTACCAATAGATATCACCAAATCTCATTCACTGAGTGGCAAAGGCTTAAAGACTGGCCAGGGCCCCTCAACTTTAGCATGTTACCCACAGAGCATCACAGTGCACATGCATACTGTACATGTACTTCAAAGCGTGCACAATCTTATACAACAATGCTGTCCGTCACACCTGTTGCGGCCTTCCCCTTGGGAGAAGTCTTGCCAGATCCCCAGAAGATTGTGATTGGTCGAGTATTCTTCTGCAGCAGCCGACCCTTCTTCTTGGCCTCCGACGCTGATTTCTACAAAACAATAATGAAGACTTGTTGACTAATGTTAATTACACTTCTATTATACTCGGACGTTGTCTCTGTGAGTAAGGTCTGGAAGAACTACTGTTATGACATACACAGACCACGAGATATAGTACAGATCCTCTCTTATTATTATTGTTTTTTTCTTAAATGAACAGATTGTTCGTCTTTATGCACCACAGTTCCTGAGAATAAACAATAAACAAATTGAAGAAACTAAGCTTTGTTTAACCTACACTGGGAAAATAGTTGGGAGTACTTGTGCACTTGGGAAAGGCCCTTTACACAGCTTTCCTCATTTCACTGAGGTAAAAATGCGTACCTAGCTTCAGATAGAACAGTAAATGGAGGTCTCGCGTTTGACAAGATCCACACCTCGAGCGTTAAAGAACCCGTCCTTCCCGGTGTGAGTGGATCAAACCTTACAGTCTGTATATATGCTACATAATCTTCAGCAAGTTGAACTTGGCAGCCTTATAAACAAAGAAGGAAAAAGAAGAAGAAGAGTATGAACTATGATGAACTTACATGATCGGCAAAGGAGATGAGCGCTGTGTTTTTGTCACGGTTCGGGGTGACTCTGACCACCTTTCCAAACTTGGAGAAGTGCCGTCTGAGGAATTCCTTGTCGTTGCACATTTTGGGGACGTCCGAGCAGCGTAGGGTCGTCCGCGTGCTGACCTCCTCTTTTGTCAGGAACCGCCTGGTGCCTTGAAAAAGAAATTCAACGTTCAAAATAACAACAAAGCTAAAAATCCTGAACAAGTGTTGTTAATGATATGAACAGTTGTGGTTTGTTGCATAATGCACATAGATAAATGTTAGATGACTTTGCATTGGTAAGGTGGCATTACCAGGGTTCTCCTCAGAGAGTGGAATAAGGGAGGCCCTCCACTATACTCTCAGCCAGCTCCACTATACTATTTTTCAAATTTAGTGTGTTTCTTCACTATTTTCTTTGTTAGTTTTGCTAAGATTAATGACAATTCACAGATTTTTGTGCCAAATGGCATCACTTTTCCAGTCAGCATTTTCTGCAAAAACTTGTGAATGAGCAATGATCAAAACAATAGTAGTTTTGCCACTTCACAACAAAGGAATAACAACAGTATATTATACTTGTAGTATTTGACACCCTCTGTCATTGCAAAATGAACCCATTTTCATGAAAGTGCAGCGCGTTGGTGCGGGTTATTTTTGCCAACCCCTCCACTATACTAAAAAATTCTGGGGAGAACCCTGGGTTAAACCATAGGGTAATTATTAGTATACCATTTATACTGACACATGAACAGTCAAAATTACCATTGTACCAGTAAATGACTCTACATAAGGACCATCTGGCCATTGATATAGACCACCTCTACATGAGGACCTTCTGGCCATTGTGATCACTGTGACCACTTCTTTGATGGTCCTTACATAACTTTTCCCATTGACAATACAAAAAATACTGCCATTAACTTAAGAATCCTATCCACATAGACCAGATTTTATTGGTCCCTTGAAAATTGTCTCCTTGAGCAGGTAAGACTGTACAGATACCAGAACTGTTACCTGACTGTGAGTCTGAAGAGGATAGTCGGGGCCGTGCCGGGGGTTTGTAGGGCTCCAGTTCAGTACCACTGGGCCGTGCCAGGGGTTTGTAGGGTTCCAGTTCAGTGTCACTGGGCCGTGCCAGGGGTTTGTAGGGCTCCAATTCAGTGTCATCTTCTGCCTCCCTCACTGCAGCTGCAGCCTTCTGAGGACCTGCAATAGATACAACAATTAACAATGAATTTCAAGAGGTTTGTATGGAGTGACACAGTATAAACTGTGGCACTGTAAATTTCAAAATTTTGGCGTTTTTTTATCATGGTTTTTAAGGTAGCCTTTAAGTTTAACAGCAAAATCATGACACCATAATCATATATTTCGTATTACTATTGTACTACAAAATTGTCTCAACCGCATACACAAAAAAAATCCTCTAATCAACATTAAAGAATTTATAGTATCTTTACAAACAAATATCATGTATAGATACAAGTCTTTTTGTGATAAAGATATTTTGCCTCTTGGCAGTCTTGCTATTATGTTCTCTTTTTCTAGATATACACATATAAAAGTATAACAATATAATGATACTCCTCCAAAATTGACCTCCGTGACCTCCGTGAAATGCGGCCCCGACAGCCGAATGGAGTATTTTTGAGTATAAATAAAGGCACAAACAAAAACAAAACACAATTAGAAAACTGGATGCTGATGAATTGTGCACTTACTTTTTGGCTGTCCTGATGTGCTTGGCTCCACATTTATCCTTCTGCTGACTTTCTTGGTAGCATCGTCCCCAGCGTCAGTCCGTGATCGCTTCAGAATTGAGCTCCTGTCAATCACAGGCCTCCTGCTGGGGCTGCCCTCCCTCCCCCCGCCGACAAGAACTGTTTCTTTACTCTGGTTTGTCGCATCTTGTCCCTGTCCTCCAAATACGGCAGCAGCTCCTGTTTTCGTTTCCTCTGGTTTGGCAAAGACGGAACTCTGTTCCGTTTGGTCCTGTCTCCCGAATATTGCCACCCCTGCTGAGGGAAAGTTTGATGAAGTAGAACTAGAAGAAGACGGAAATACGGACCGGCCACCGGACATTTGTCCGAACGTCTTGGTTGCAAATGAAGGAGTGTCGCCCCCGAACGGACTGCCTCCACCGAAGCTGGGAGCACCGGCACCCTTATCACTGCTTGTAGTGAAGGAAAAGGAAGGAGTGGCGGCTACACCACTGGCGCTAAAGGCTGGCTTTGCACCAAACCCACCTGTTGATACAGTCTCCCCTGAACTAAAACCGGCTTTGGTGTCCGTGGTGGTGAATTTGAAGCCACCGGTGGTGGTTGTTGATGCTCCAAACACAGCTTGCCCGCCAAATCCGGAGCCCAGCCCCTTATTTGTCTGTGGGACGCCAAACACACCGAAGCCTTGGGTCCCCGCAGTGGCAAAAGCAGCGCTGCTCCCAAGTGCAGCAGGCCCCTGACTTGAGGGAGGCAGGCTGGAGGATGGAGAGGCGACATCGTCGCTCTTGGCTGTTTGTGGAGCAAAGATGTTGACAGACGGGGAACCACCGGTGCCACTGAAGATGGTGGCTGGCTGCTGGGCAAATGGGTTAGACCTCGTCCCTGCTGGAATGGTAAGAAGGAGGGTGGTTACATTTACTGCATACTTAGGCATGATCTAGACACAGTTTTTCCCGATATCTGCGAGCTGACAACCTCTCGCTGACAGCTTTTTTTCAGCTTCTAGATGGAACTGCAATATCACCATAAAGATATCGGCAGAATTTCTCCCAAAAGGCTCAGAGCATTCGCCCGATAGCTTAGCAGGGGTGAAGTTGTGTCCCTACTTGTCCTACCTTCCAGACTGGCCCTTCTCTTGGCCCCAGTACCAGGAGCTCTGTCGCTGGGCCACCGCTTCCTCGGACCCCTCTCACGCCCTCCTCTCTCCGGGCCGCCTCCTCTCCCCACGCCTCGTGGTGTTCTGTCAAACCCCTGGGATAGCCTCCGTAAGGCCTCCTTTTTCTGGAAAATGTCAGCGAGAGTTAACGTTGAATGTACCAATGATGCAGACGTCAGTTTGGCGGATGAACCGCTCCGAACCCAGGAAAATATGTTGGAGAAAAATTGTATAAATAATGATGATTATAATTTTTCATCCAGTCTCCTCTTTTAAAGTCTTTGTGAAAAGAAAGCAAAACAAAAAACAAAAAAAAACAGGGCAATTGAGTGTGCAGGTATTAGAATTAATTCCTTGAATATACATGTTATATATACTGGTCAAACACGACATACGCACCATGTATACCATTCGTCATAAATCTGGTCATACTCATATATTTTTGTGACACTGACACTAAAGCCCCCCTCCCCAATTTTGTTCCGCGGCCTGCCGAAAGTGCGTGGATGCTATTACGAACAAATTGCAAATACAAAGCCCCTTGTACACCACACACACAAAACTCACCTTCTTCTGAGCGAATTTACCGGAGGAACTCATCTTTTATTTGTTTTCTCCGGAGTTGTTGACGCTTTCCTCGCTCACGCACCGCCAGAATCAAACTGTGCTTTTGCACTGAAAAAAACAGCACTCTATTTGTATGATACAAAATTACTCACAATGTGTTCGATAAACGCCATATTTAGATAAAATTATCCTTTTTGTAGTACGTGTGACATGTTTATTAGTTCTTAAAAGCCTATCAAAACAATTTTATTCTTGAAACGCTTAGCTTTTACTTTTTATTTCTCTCTGACGTCATAAATGCTGCTCTTACAAACATGATGCTATGTTCTGTCCAATGCTTCAAAGATGGCGGCAATCGAAACAAAAATTGTGAACTGAACGAAAGTTTGACCAAATTCTACGAAATAGCACGTTTTTGTGGTTGCAAACAGGTTTATACAGAACAAGGAAGATGGTTATCTGTAGATTTTATCAACAGGGCAATTGTAAGTTCGGGAGCAGGTGTTTTAACGAGCATCCTCGTGGGCAAGGTAGGTTTCGATATCACAGAAATGTGGGGAGGGGGGCAAAATAATGTGAGTAGAGAAGAGTAAAGTAGAGTACAGTGCGTTACATAACAGTTAAGTAAAGTATTATGTGATAACATTAAAATTATTGTCGTTGTTGAGAAGGCTGTATTCGCTTTATAATGAAATTAATTACATTTTGTATTTAGACTTAGATCACCAAGGTATGTGGTATGTCAAAGCTGAAGGCTTCTGAGATATAAACATTTCAGCACATCAGAACATCGGAGACAATGTTCAAAACGAGAACTGTGTACAAGTTAGGGGCCTTCACCTTTGACATATTAACCAAATACACATGTCACTTGTGCAGCAACATGAATAATTTGTAGTGAAAACCCCTGACTTGTCAACATTTCTTATCTGCACCATTGTCACCATTTGAATAACAATGTCCTGATAAACTTTGTTTCCTTGAAGGCTACCAGCAGCAGTCTTACGGTGGAGGCTACGGGGGCGGGGGACAACGGGGAGGTTTGTTTGTTTACAATCTCCATTTCCAAAAGTCATAATGTACAATACACATTTGCTAGTCTTCCTGGAGTATAAAAAAGATTCAAGCATTTCTTATATCACTTGTTAGCCGTAGAATTTCAGATGCCAGCTTTGTAGTGTACTAGTAGTACTTGTAGGTTTACGATTACAGTGAGTGTAGGTTGTGCACCCAAAATTTGTTCTATGTACCAAAATTTCTATTACGTAACAGTTTTGCGTAAGGTGCACCAGTCCACCTTTTTCCTGAAAATGATGTTTGAACCCAGTATACACAAACATTACAATACTGTTACAACTTAACACATGACTCTACCTTAATTGACATTGAAATTACAGCTAACTAAGGCTACATAACTGCTTAGGTTACAGTGGTGGTGGTCAGAGAGGTGGTTATGGAGGTGGTGGTCAGCGCGGCAGGGGTGGACAGAGGGGCGGTTACAGCGGGGGCAGCTATGGAGATGACTATGACTCCAGGGGAGGTGGCTTTGGTGGCTACAGTGGTGGCAGGAGGGATGACTACAGCTCCAGTGGAGGAGGAGGTGGTGGTGGGTTTGGTGGAGGACAAAGGGGAGGATTTGGAGGTATGTGGGCTTAATGGTAAACACCACTGTTCTCACAAATAGGTCCATAGGAGTGCAGTATGTATCTAAGAAGTAAGGATACAGTCATTGCTGAAAAGAGTAAAAAGTGGTTCAGTTTGGACGTTGTTTGACTTGAAACTGACTTCTGGATTTTTTTCTGCATTAAAAGTGATCCTTTACCTTTGTTCCAGATTGTGCCAGTGTGCTATAAATTCAGCTGTAATGTTTGTATGAAGTATATTTGTAGCAAGTCTATTTGTTTTTTACAGGGGGAGGTTCATTTGGCCGTTCGAAAGGGTTTGGAGGGCAGCAGAGCCAACAGACTTTTGGGTTCAAGAGTCAGAACAAGTTTGATACGTTATCCACCAAGGATGGTGACCCAACACCAGAACAAATCATGTAAGTTACATGTATATCAATGTGTAAGTCATAATCAAATCCATCAAAGTTGATTTAAACCTGTTACTTCTTTGACTGTTGCTTGTACTTGAGTTTTCTTTTTATACTAGAGAACTACACAGCACTTTTCAATTTTCATTGAACAATAGGATGGTAGTTATGCTGCTTGATTCATGTACAGGTGCATGTGAAGGTAAATTCCTTTTGAAGTTACCACCTTTGCTGGTGGAGTAAAAGTCATATGTGGACTAGTAGATCAAGAAGCTTGCAAGGTTTCTCTCAGATTTGAAGGTGGAAAATTCTTCATGATTTCACTAATTAGTATTTTGTAACTTTCCAGAGAAACTATTGTAAAGGACATGGAAGTCTGGGATGCATCGAAGATGTGGCCATTCTCCTGTTACTGCTACACCAAGGACCTGAAAAGTGTACTGGGTACGTTCTGTAGATTATTTTGGAACTAATTCATGCGTATCAAATTCAAGTCTAGTCAAGTCGACCACAACAAGGAGTTCTTCTGACTAAGGGCCTGGTCATATATGTAGTGTAGTTGTTGTGAAATCTCAAACTGAGGCCATTCTTTGGATAGTCATTTATGTGTCCTGCAAAATTCAGCTGTCTTGTTTAATATTATTGTGAACAACACTGCTGTAGATCATTTTTTATGGTTTGTTGTGTCACAGCCTTCTGAAGAATCCTCTTGCTTTCGAACTTTGCGACAATATACATAGAGTATGACAACCACAAGTCAATAATGTATCGTGTTGCTACTGAGTTGTCTTTCTTCAAATACTGTTTATCAAGTTTTATCCCAAAAGTTACCTACATGTACATAACATCACAATCATTTACATCATCCCTAGGCTTTGAAGATATCTCCTTTGAAGAAGTTCGATGGGAGGCTTTCCAAGCTCAGGCTGCTGGAACGTTCAACAACTATGTATGTGGGGTCATTGAATATTTACTTCAAATAAACACACCGTGCGTGATTACTGAAGTTATAACCTGAAGTATCTGTTGTTAACCCATCAACAATTCATTTCAATTTGATCAAGGAAGTTTTCTTTTAAAACAGTGCCATTCCAAGGCTGATTGCTGCAGCATATGAGATCACTGCAACAGCAAAATACAGTGGACTTCTACTTGTCACTAAAGCTACCTCCCATGATTTTGTTTGTTTATATGTTTGTGGCTTCTAATCTTCTGTCGGCCAATCAGAGAAAGGCCTGAATGTTTTCTTCAAGTAAAGCCTCTGATTGGCTGACAGCTGATTAAAAGCCACATCCACAAAAGTTGAAACCACCGTCAGGTTTAACAGGTACATGGGCCATAGGTGAACTACTCTGTGAAAGAGAATTGCATATATTAGAAGTGCCAGATTTGCTTGGATAATAAACATGTATGTCAATGTTCCAGTTTTGAATATGTTTATGAATATTTCACAGGTGGAAGGGCTGACACAGATGATGAAGAAGTACAAGAGCAAGAAAGATGATTACAGGAGACCAGATATCAATGTCAAGGCTCAAATTGTAAGTTGTCCATTTTTAAATGTTTTTGTGTCATAGTCTATTTTCAAGTTCATTAGTTGCTAACCATGTATTAGAACCCTAATCACCACAAGTGTCAATATTTGTAACTTTGAAGATCATGACTTGCTGTAAGGCCTGTTTTTTTGTGACACACTCCACAATTCTACCTAGATTAGTCCATATACATCACTATTAAATGCAGTTTGATAAGGATTTCTCCTTTTACACAGTTCTAGATAGTGAGTGAGAGTAAGTTGTGGGAGGCTGAAGTTTTATGTGCAAGATATTACATCTCTGATGGTCACATGGTGGTTAAGTGTTTTCAGAATGTAGTTTTGTTATAATTTTCCAGATTGCAGAACTACAAGGCAGCAGCAGCCAGTCAGTGTTTGGAGGAAGTCAACAAGGTTTTGGAGGTTTTTCAGCACCCAGGTACAAATAATGTCTCAAATAAAGTCTCAAAGTATCTGTATCATCCAAACATTTTCTGCATTTTTCTATTTCAGTATTACCCGGTATTGCTAGATGATGGTGATCACTTTGTAGCAGTATTTCCAGGTTTTGTTGCTTTGTTTTGTTCTAATGCTTTGTTCTTTTTATCCTCAGCCAAGTGAGTGGTGGGAGTAGTGGTTTCTTTGGAGGCAGCAGTCAGACTCAAGGTAGGACCACTTTTTTTTTCATCAACATATTAAGGCTTTATTTTTGTGGATACAGGTTCTTCAAATTAAAGGTATGGTCGATTTATTTCTGGATAATTGTGATACAGTATAATGACATCCCAGGTGACGATCAATAATAAAGTCAAACCCAATCATTCTGTTTTAGGTGGATTTGGAGCATCTTCTAACATGGCTACTTCAGGTTTTGGACAAGGCTCAGCGCCCAGCACTGGGTTTGGGAGCAGTTCTTTTGGAGGTGCCCCTTCTGCAACAGCGAGCCCCTTCGGAAGCTCACCCTCTGCGACAGCAGCTGGCTTTGGTGCCTCCTCGTCAGGTGGAACCTTTGGGGCTGCTGCATCCACCCCTCCTGGAGCGGGAATATTCGGACAGCCGAGTCAGACTTCTACCAGTGCCTTTGGGTTTGGTAGTGCAGGAAGTCAGGCTGGCATGTTTGGGGGTTCCAGCGCCACGACACAGAACACTGGCTTTGGTGGGACAACACCGAGTGGTGGGTTTGGAGCGCAGGCTGGTGCAGGCTTTGGTGGGAGTACCGCTGCAGTAAGTCTCGGGTTCGGTGGTGCAACAAATGCAGCAGCAGCCACAACAGGACAGACTGCTGCAGGCACAGGGGATGATAGGTACACTGCTACAGACAAACTCACATCAGAGGAACTGGAACAATTCAAAGCAGCAACTTTCACAGTAGGGAGGGTCCCCACAAGACCACCACCGAGGGAGTTTTGCTAAAAAAAATTCAACGAAAGAAAAGGACTACTAGTACATTTTTATCTACCTGCCTCACCATTGGTCAATATTGAATGTACATTGTACATGTTGTATACCTACCTAAATCTTTCTAGCTCCAAAAATGACATTCAAGAAAGAAACTGAAATGCGTAATGAGAACAATAAACTTTATTTTTCATACTTTCAAACATTGTCTGTGACTCCATGCAACAATGAATTAACTATAACAGTACAAAACCAACAATGTTATACATCCTCTTATTACATTCCTCTCTAACTAACTAATTGGATTCATAATCCATTCAACTATCTTACCAGCACACAAGCTGCATGATTTTTCAATACGAATGTTACTCTTTTCTGAATCTCTTTGAGACAAATTTCCACAAACTCTTAAACAATGCTGCAGGTGATGCCAAAACTTTCCCAGCTTCCACCACAGCCTGCTTTCTCCTTTGAACTGCCATCTTCATTTCGTCCTTTGCGTTGTCATACCTGGCCCTGTACCTTTCTAGTGCAGTGGGTTCAGTCCACACTCCCCGACGTTTCCTCTCTGCAACAAGTTCAGCTCTTAGCAGCATTTTTGTCAGCTTCACATACGTGGCCCCGACGTGCATTCCCTCTATGGGCGCTACCTTTCCCAAACCCTGTCGTATAAGCTCTTCATTCAGACACATACTGGAGAACAGTCCCCTCCAGCCTGGTCTCCTTGTTGTGACAACACAGTCCAGTTCTTGGCTTGAATTGATCTGCAGCATCTTAAAGAAAACTGCTTGAGCATGCACATTCTCCTTGAGCCACTCGACCGCTCCTTCCTCGAACTTCACACCTGCAAGGTGCACACCTATGGTTCCTTCACCTTTCTTCATCAGAAATGGTATCCTGAGATACAGTATGGGGATGTGTTCGACTTGGAGACGCTGGTCTTTCACGTGGATCACCTTCCCTTGAAGTCTGATGTTCTTCTGAATGAAGTGAGGGGGTATGTCGGTGACAGTGTAAAACTTGCTGAACATTCGAACACTTCGGGCTGCAAAGGCCAACCCAGCGATGGCTAGCACGGTGGAGGCATTCCGCACAGCGTTCACGTGTCCGTCCAGGTAGTGTGTGAGTGTGTTGAGGTAAGCAGCTCTGTACGGCGTGCTTCTGCCGGTATCCGTGTCTTTGTTTTCTGCCATGTTTAAGAGTGCCTGCTGAAAGCACATCAACCAGATGTACACCACCACAAGAAAGTGGGAGGGGGGCGTGTAACAATTGACGACCGTACAGCCCTAAGACTTGACTCCTGTGTCGCCTCTAAGAAAAAGACATTCAAATTCTGATCCAGCTGTACGTTTGATCAATTGACATCAGTTCTGTATTCCCTCTTGTCCATCATTGACAAGCGAAATCTTCCTTGCCTGGAACTTTCGATTTTTTGGACAGGGCGCAGCCATCTTGGATATTACCCGGCATGCAGCGAGTTTGCGCTCGCTCGGCCGGTAGGTGGGGGTAAACCGTTAATATCAGATGTTAGCACACAAGTACGTTTGTACCTATCAAATGATTTTAAACACTTACATTGTAATTTTTACTAAATATACAGTGGAAAAGATTTACTTTTATCAGAATTGTAGAGTTGTAATCATGACTAAGTGGTGTAGAAAAGTGAAATTCATATCCCCCCATGGTGTTAAGGTTTTTCCCCTTTCTTTGGTTGCCAACCTGGTACGTCACGCAGAGACAAAACAACCTGTAACATGTTGGAGTAGCTACTGGCGGTCAGCATCAGTTTTACACCTGTACGCTCCAATGATCGAGCTTCAGTAACATCTTTTGAGACCAGGCGATCGTCTAAACTATAAACTTTCAGGTGAGTAGTGTTTTCCGCCGCCAATTGGCGTAAAAGTCTATTTCTAGAGTCGTGTGCGCGTGCGATATGTGGTCTGGGTTTGATCGATTCACATATTTCAATGTCAAGAAAGGGTTTATTGTTCGGTATTTCTATTGATTGACTCTGCAATCCCGATGATCACCGCCTTTGTCTGTTGTTGTGACTCCTTACCTTCCTGTCTTGGCAAATACAGAAATCAATTCGTCAGATGCGCTACGTTTTAGCAAGTAGATGAAGTGAAAAGTCTAGAAAATATTCAAGCACGAAGTAAATATTTTTTACTTATTGTCCCCTGTTTGTTTGATTTGCCCCCTCCAAGAGTGAAAACTATTTGCTGTTTGACAGGCAGACTTTCACCTTAAAAAGCAATTCTTTGTATTGAAGGATTGTGAGCTACGTAATTGAAGTCGTCTGTCTGTTTTACGAGCTCCAATATGCTAGACAAATTTTGTGATAGTCAAGTGTTTCAGAATGAAGGTATTATTTGTTGCATGTACAATATATGTATTAGGTGTCTGATCTTATACTTAGGGGTAGTATACTTTTGATGGATTTCAAATACTACTAAGATACTCTTATGCAACTAGATGAGTTTTCGTTAATATCAAAATATTTCTATTTGAATCAGTTTCTTCACTTATATTTAGTTATAAATCCAAACATTGCAGTCTTGCTGGTCTGTGAATCATATCATGTCAATATCAAAAAGTTAAGGAAACTTATTATTTATTGGGCGTATTGAAAGCATGTTATTTAGTCTGCACAATCAGATTATGCTAATAAAATGCTTTTAGTCTGGAGTTATAAAAGCCTCAGTCAGCCCCTCCTATTACCACATTCCAGCATGGCCTGGTTTGGCAGATTACATTACCTGTGTCCCATTGTACGCAGGTGTCTGCCCTTTCAACCTAAATAATGGGGGCCTTTCATCAGGTACATAAACCAGATCAAGCCTGCAGGGGGCAAAGTAATTCCTCAAAGTAAAAAGGGAAATTGTATCAAGTTCCCAGTCCTCCTTGAGAGTTTCATGGAACACAATAGGAGTATAGAGGAGAGAAATGGTTAGAAAGATAGAGTTGACTTAGTGATTATGAGTTAGTCCAAAATGATGATGATATGTAATCATGATAACTTGGTTTCAAACAACAATTTAGCCCCTGCCCTATTTTTTTCCTCCACAAAAGTGGCACTTCATCAAAGTTAACTGTGTTGTTGATTGTGTGCAGTGGTGTAAAACATAGAGCTTGTTCTGACAGAGTCTCTCCTTTGATCTTGAAGTTCTTATCAGGACTTGCACTTATTTGTATTTGTAATTGTCTTGTTGTCAACTTGTTGTCAACCTCGAACTATTTTATGAGAGTCATGTTGAAGACTTGAAGTAAAAGTAAAGGTCCAGCTTTAGTTATCCCTTAGGTACTTATCTTTACTGTATTAAGTGAGAAGCAGATTTATAGAAATAACTTTATTATATATGATGAATATAAGATCGTAAAAGTGAGCTGACTTTGTGGTTGCTTGTTGATATGTTGCCAAGTGATGAAAATGTGTGTCAATAGACTAACAGTAACTAATAAGGAAAGAGTGAAGTTCAATAGATTTATTACTGCCACTTGAAAGGTAACCTAGATTGCAAGCGCAGCATATTTAGGTATACAGAAGCATGACTAAGGACCATACTTTTTTATGATGGCACTTTATTGCTCTTATCAATAACTGGCTTTTGCATAATATACCACAACTAGTACATAATGCAGTACAGTAGCCAGCTACATGTTTGTAAATGTCTGTTTGTAAATGTCTTTTGTCTGTTTAAATCTGTTGGTGTTTGCAATGAATGTCAGTGGCAGAAGCTGTAACTACACATGACAGCATTCTTTTGTACGTGGCCAAATAAGCCTTGCAGGTTCTTTGTAGAATAGGGACAAAAACAGACTTAGATTTTAAGGATCTGATTGGCCGTTGCTAGGTTACAGGATTTGCCATTCTGCACTTCCCTCACCTGACAAGGTCATGTCATCAAGGTCAGGTGTGGCAAAGCAAACTGGTGCCATGGTAACCATGAGTAGAGTGCTAACGGAATGGCTGCTTTTGTGTTCTCAAGACAAAAAGGCTCACTCATGTTTGCAAAAAATGTGGAGAATTTGTGTATCTATAGTGTAGGTCAATACCATAACTCAAGAAGTCATAAATGACTGCCATGATTTTATTACTAGTAGTCAAGTCTAGTTTACTCAAAGTTGCAATGCTTCATTGTAATTCTAATTCAGGGCTGTAATTTCCCATGTCACAACCATTGCCAACAACCAGAAAGAAGCTTGTACAGTAACTGTAAGGTAGAGTTGATGATCTCGTAGGAAACAGGGGAAATACTAGCTGATACAGAAGCATTATACTTCTTATTACACAAAAGAAGTACAGTGCCTTTCGTATGGTCGACTATAAACTACAAAAAGGGATAGAGAATAAATCTTAAGATTCTACTTCTAGTAACAAAACAATATAGGGTAACAAAAATCCTAATATAATCAGGCGGGGTTAAAAATGTCATTCACTCATTATCTTCTCTAATAACAAAACAACATTTTTTTAAATCTTTCTCTATATACAGGTGTGCAGTGAGACCTCAGTGATACCATGAAGATGCCGCTTCCACAGGACATCGGCTCCCTCAGCACTGAGATAGACAAGTGCACTCAGCTCGGGAACGAAGAACTGAACAAGGGCGAACAGGACAAGGCGCTACAGGCGTTCGCTGCCGCGTACGAAAAGTCCGTTCTCCTGGAGGAGAAATACACAGAGCGGGCATGTGCCTTCAACCTGGGCGCCGTGTACATCGCCATGGGCCAGCCTCAGCGCGGGCTCGAACTCCTACAACGAGCCCTTCCAAAGGATGAGGACGAAAAGGAGCCGCAGTCAAACTCTGACCTCTACTACAACCTGGGACTCGGGTACGACCAGATGCGCAGGTACGAGGAAGCGATCCGGTACTACGAGCAGGCGATAGAGGCGTACGGGAAGGACGGCGGAAACCCCCTCATGGAGGGAGAGGCGCTGACGAAACTCGCTTTTGCGTACACGAACTTGCACAAGCCCTCGCAGGCCGCAAAATGCCACGGGCAGGCCGCGGGGATGTACGAGAAAGTGGAGGACGTTGAGAGGCAGGCCCTGGCGCTGAACTTCCAGGCCACCTGCCTGCTGGAGTCCAGGAGAGTACCTGAGTGTGAGGAGGCCCTGGACAGGTGTAGAGAAGTCTGTGGAAATATGAAGGAAGGGGAAGTGTTAGGTGAGGACACTTCAGCATGTGTTTGCACAAAACACATTCAAGTAGCTAGAGGATATTTGCACTTTGATGTCATTTATTGAAGCCACTTCATTCTGTGTAATGAAAGAAATCTGTATCATTGTTTTTCTTTACCTATCTAGTTTGGTATATAGAGATGTAAAGTCAATGGACGGTGTTTTCAAACTGCAACGTTTTCTATATTTGTATTGAGAATATTGTAATTTGAAACCAGCGACGGCCAACTTTGCATCCCTAACCCCTGTTTTGAAAACAATGGGTAAATAGGTTACACCAGGGATAAAGATGAACTAGCATTATGGCACCCCTTGATTTGTGACAGAAGAAGTGACTGAACTTACAGAACTGTTTAACTTAATATTTTCTGTTCCTTCCATCGCTCTTTCCCCAGGAAAACTTTACAATGACCTTGGGATGACCTACACGTCAGCCAAGGCCTTTGGCAAGGCCGTGGAGTGTTTTGAGCTGGCCCTGCCGCTGACCCGCGGCCCGACCGGTGACCAGAAACGGGAGGCCGTCCTCCTACAGAACCTGGGAGCCGTGTACAACTCCTGCGGGGAGTACCAGAGAGCCATCAGCTTCCACGAGGCAGCAGCAAAACTACACAGTAAGAACTTGATCAAATTTTTATCCAATTGTGAATATTGACAACATCACTGCCCTAAGATGGATCCAGTGGTGGAGTGACAAGATATGATGATGATTGCCAAAATTGCTAGTAAGAAAACCACTCAGAGTTCTAATTTGGTCTAATGTCAGTATGTGGACAGGTGAAAAATTATCTAGAGAACCAGCAAAATGTGGTCACATCAGCCAGGTGGTCACCTTTTGTAGAGGGTTTATCTTGTACACGTTTGTATATGCAAGACAAGTATGTTTCACTTGAGGTATTCCTGTTAAAGTTGTCTGATGTTTCATCAAATCGTGTTTCAACTAGAGTAAATCATAGTGGAAGTAGCTTTCTTGGTCTGTCGTTAACGTATGACGTTGATGACAGAAAATCTAGTAGAACAAAGAATTGCAAGAAGGACTTGAAGTAAAAGTAAAGTTTTACCTAGTAAGTATATAATTTCTTAACTCTTACTGTCTGCCTTGCAGATGACCTAGGGAACAGACAGGCCCAGGGCCACTGCTTCTGTAACCTGGCGTACGCCTTCAGCCAGGTGAACGACAACGATGCGGCAGGAGAGGCCTTTCTACACGCTCTACAGGCAGCAAAGGACACAGGTAGGATAAGGCTGCACCAAGTTACGCAATGTTCAGTTATTCAAGTAACTGGGTAGATGTTTCAGGTAGCATCCACTACCTTTTGTCAGTGACAGTCTGATCAAGGTCTGTTGTCCAGCAGGTTTTTAACCAAAAACTATCATGTCATCTGGCAAAATATAGTGGATGCTAAAGAAAAATGTGATTATAGAAAACAAAACAAAAATGGAGACAGCAAATAACAAAACAGACATGCAAATTCTTGGTTACTTTATAAGTATATGATGTCAGATCAAGGCTTTGCTGTTGACTTCTCGACAATGTGATTAGAGATATTTAGATATAATTCATGACGATAACATACATTTTTGTTTATGTTATTCATAAACAATACATTGTATCATGATGTTGATATATTTCCTAACCATTGGCTGTTATGCTGTTATTTCTACCAGGGGACAAGCATGGTCAGTGGCAGGCCCATGAGGGTCTGGGAGCAGTCCACTTCAGAATGGGGAACCCAGAGAGGGCAATAGTCAGCTACAAACAGGTAAAGCATTGTGTCATGTTGTCCTGTGGTAGGGTTGTTGACTTAGATTAGAAGCTAACAATTCAGGGTTTGAATACCTAGTGGGTCCCAATGCTGTACCCCTCGGAAATGCACTTTACACTATTTACTCAATTAACTCAGATGGAAATGGATAGTATTTGAGGAACTATCCTCAGTTAGGGGCATCCTCTCAGATGAGACAGATTTTTGAGGAGAGCCACACCTCGAGCCAGTTAAAGAACCCACCGCAAAACTAGGGTCCAATGAGAGAGTAGAATGATGCATGTCAATCAATTTTTTGTATTTCCACTTTTGTTACACATTTCAATATCTTGTAAGAGATTGACAGAGCTGTAGAATCTGTCAGTTAAATGTACATTTGTACAGGGTTTAGAAATATCAACACAAATGAATTTTTTTTCTCTTCAATAGGCACTGGCTCTTCTTACCAGACTGAAGGATCCCAACAGCCAGGCACAGGAGAGGATTGTGGGTAAACTGACGGATGCCCTCAAATATCAGCTCAAGGTCGGGGACAGCCCAAGGCATCCTGTGAAGGACAGGAAAATCACGTCGAGCTTGGTATGTATGATATTTCACTCTTCAATGCTTTTGACAGAACATTACACTGCCCAAGAAGACCACTTAGAAGACCCATAAAATCTGGCCTATGTGGACAGGTGGTCACTAAAGACGGGATTCAATGGAAAAAATTATCTAGACCATGAAAAAAGGCATGCAAGGAAGACTACTGCTGTACAAGAGATGTTGGGGTCATCTAACAACTTGGCTCAGTCATTTCCCAATTGAACTAGCTGTTAGAACTGTAGAATCACCCTTTCTGAAGCCCGACTGTTGGTTATGTAGAAGGTTGTTTTCTTCCAGATAGCTATACAGGTGGTTTTGTGCACGAGCTTTTCCGTCACCTTGGCTACTGTTGGTAGCAAAGATATGGGTCTGTAGTTGAGGCTCCCTAGCAGCTCGTCACGGCACTGCAGCAGAACTTCCAGTTTTGATGTATCGTTTCATACTCTGTTTTCCAGGAGAAGAGGCCGGTGTCCTCACAGAGTAAGAACGGTTCTGTGGCCCACCACGTGGATGAGTCCATCACGTCAGAGTCTCCCAGGTCAGATCCAGGAAGGGACAAGAAGTATTCCAGGACAGATTCCGGGAAAAGGTATGCAATGTGGCCGTTAGGGAACAAGTTTATGTTGGTTATGGGGTTAGGCAGCAGAAAGTAGATAAATTTGGAGTAAAGTACTGTACTGGCTTGTCTGTTTGCATATGTTTGCGTATTTGTGTGACACTGTGTGTGTGTTTTTGTGTGTGTCTGTAGCACGGAGGTGTATGTTTGTGCACTTGCTTGATGCATGTGTGTGTGTGTGTTTGTATGTATATGTCTGTCTGTGTGCATATGTGCCTGTGTGTTTGTGTATGGCTGTGTTTGCTCGCATGCATGCATTCATGTGTGTGTGTGAAATCTGCCATCTCTGATTGCCTCATCTCTCTTCCATCAGGAAACCAAAACGATACGTGAAAAGAGAGCGCAGCTACTCCGACTCCACCCCCTCTGGCTCCATGCACAACGTGCAGACGGTCGCCCGCGGCATCGGCAAATACGACCCAGAGGCCGACCTCTCTTTGTACGACGCCAAGAAGAAGAAGTCTTCAAAAAACAACGGCCTCCACCCGTCCACTGCTTCCACCGTGGCAACCGTGGAACACAAGCCTGTCAGGGCCAGCGTGTCGGACCCTCGCGGCGCAAACACTCCCTACGATGAAACAGGTACTGTAATTCCTGATTTTTTCTCTGTACTTTTATGTTCACGGTTTTCATGTTGACAACTGTAACGTGAACTTATCATTACTGATAACAAATTATCTGTCTTGGTGACAATAACAAATGATTCGTTCAACGTGAACATTTATTTGAATTTTCTCACAAGTTGAATTTTCTCAGACCGTGAAAGTTTGGTACCAAGAAGACAACGTGAATTGAAGTGAAGAAAAGTAAAAATACTGTATATTACACAAAACTCCATAATTATACTCTGTGTTCCATTTGGCTAAAACAGAAGACGTTTTACACCTGTAGAAGTTATAAAGTGTCACTCATCGCCAGACAAACATGCTTTGATGCATGCTGACTTTTTGGGGTTTTGTCTTTGTTTTTGACATATGTGCACATGTTTCCCCCCCCCCCCCAGACTTGGCGTACAAGGGAAACCACGCCAGTTATATCGAAGAAGACCACTACGATGACGTCATTCCTACAGGGCGAGGGAAGCCGATGGAAAGCAGGCGACAGGGTGGCCATCCGGATGTTCCGTCGCTTAAGGTCAACGGCGAAACCTCTCAGCAGTCTTCCTCCGAGACGTCTGCTCTGTTGTCTTCGGACAGCGGGTCGTCTGGGAGCGAAAGTGACAGTGAGACTGAAGGGAAGGAGGCAGTGAGGAAGGAGTATGCGAAGGCTCTCAACGGCACACAGACAACTACCCCGAACACAACCGTCAAGTGAGTATGAAATGTTCCTTCAGCAATGTGTGTGTCAACACCTATAAGTGTTCTATATAATGGTCTTTCCACTGCAACACTACATTTGTTAGCAATGTGTATGTACTGAAGACTGGTTGGTTTATTCTGGAGTTTAAAAGAGCATCTGAAATCTTATTCATCTTCTACATACAGTTCTTAGTTTTCTAGCTCTTATATGCAAGCTATAACCTGTAGGTTATACCTTGCATATAAGAGCTATATGTGAAGAAAAGTACACAAATATGTGAAGAAAAATACACAAAACTTCTAACTCTGTGTTCGATTTGGCTAAAATAGAAAACGTTTTACACCTGTAGAAGTTATTCGCTCATATCCACACAAATACTGCTTTGCTGCATGGTAATTTTTTCTTTCATTTGTTTTTGTTTGTTTTGTTTTTGTCTTTTTTTGTCTGTGTTTTTGACGCACGTGCACGTGTCTCCCCCTAGGGCCGGCATGCCCCCCACCCTACCCTCACCGCTCGTAGACAGTCCCATGTCCACCCTAGACACCTCCGCGACCTCCGCCCTCAATAACACTTACATGACCCCTGCTGACCTCAGCAGGGCGAGCGAGGACAACGACCTGCCTGTGTACGCGATGTCGTCGAAACACAGGGACGCACAGCGACCCACCGAGCCGGCAAAGAAGGGTGGGAAGACTGAGGAAGAAACCTCCGGAACAGGTGTGGCCAAGTTTCTTAGATTGGAATGATTTCTGACTTTTTATTCTTTTTATTTTCTGTCACAAAATTTTCTGGTGCCCATTTTTCCTCATCTTTTCTCCTTTTTTACTGCTGTCACCTATGTGTGATATGTGAGATTGTTTATTTGAATCTAAAAGTGCAGTCTGTGAGTACATGGGAGCAGTGTGAGAGTGTGTCTTTGTGTGTGTGTGTTTTGTGCTTGATGTGTGTGTGTTAGTGTGTGTGTTTTGTATTTGTGTAGTTGTGTATGTTGCGTGTGTGTGCATGCTTGTGTGTCTGAATATTTCACTCACAATGTGTGTTTGTGTGTATGCATGTGTGCGTCTGTGTGCATGCGCATGTGTGTCCGTGCGCATACGTGTGTGTGTGTAAATGGATGTCCGGATGATGTCATGCATATAAGTTAGTTTGACTTTTCTGTGAACAAATAGCAGGACAGCCAGGTTGCAGTTCACAATGGGCCACATACAGTCTTAGGCCATTGTCACCTTACAAAACTGTCATAGATATTTCCACTACTGTTTCTGGTAGAAACATCTGGAAAGGGAGGGCAAACTTAATCCATGCAACATGCCTGAAATGATTATGATGACGTTTCTGATATGATATTCCTGCAGGCACCTTTTCAAAATGAACAAGACACCTATCATTGTGGTTAATAGTGCCACCTATTCATAATGTACACATTAATGTTTAATAAGCCTGGCTTTTACATGTAAGTTTAAACCTTACCACATCTGCATCATGTATGGAAGCCTCTTCACTTCAACAGCAACATCTGTTGTTACAATGTAGTTCCCACTAAGAGTTATAATATATATGTATAATATATATGTAGGAGATGGAAGGTAGAAGTGAGAATGAAGAGCTTTTCTACAGAAAGTCAGTGGATGGCATTTGTATGTGGCTCTCGGAGAACAACTTTCGTGAATTGGTTCCAACATTTGAAGGTAAGTATCAACTGGAATTGAGTTTGTTTATACGTGTACTGTGTTCGGTGCTGTCAGAAAACAATTTTCTTGAATTGGTTCGAATATTTCAAGGTATTAAAGCGTCATGATCTGGAAGTTAGTTTTTAATGTTTTAGATGCTACTATCATGATGATTAAGGGTAACAGTGTTTTAACGCCATGTATTAGAAAACTGTGGTAACGTAGTAACTCCTAAACTCAGTTCCCATGCTTGGCTAAAAAACATCATGACATTTTACAAGCTTATAGTTACTGTGAATTCTTCTATTTTCGTGGTGACAAAATTTCACATTTATTTTTCATTTAGCAGATCTAGAGAGAAAGAGCTTTTTGCTGCATTTTAATTTTGCGTTTTGATCAATTCTGGAGTACAATGTAATAATAACCCAAAAAAACACAGATTAGCGGTGTCATGTGTTCACCGCAAAAATGAAACCTCAATTTCAGTATTAACAGTATACTACGTAATCTACTTTGTTGATATTACATGTTTGTCTGCTCCAGTGTGAACGTACAGGCAGCTTCGACTGTATTCATATACACATTACTCATGAATAATAGATGCAATCTAAATCTCCTGATGCCCAATAATAAACCTATTAGTCAGTAAATACCGCTCCAGCCCACAACAATGTTGATCTAAGACCAAAAAGGTTACTCAGAGTTGAGTTGATAAATTACGCACCTGCCATCCTTTTGTTGTGTTACTCATGTAATATCATACTGGTATTTTTGAAGTGACATTTTTTAATTGGTATTATGTTGCCGATGATCCCTTGGCTTTTACTCAAATTGGAATGTAATCCATAGCTTAGAATATGTCGTCAGGAGTATAGAATGATGTGCTCTCATCTGTAGTTATCCTAAGAGGAGGTGCCTGAAAAGTAAAAGTGCCTGCAAATTCACCACAGTAAACCATGCTTCTGGCCAGTACTGTAAATGCATTTAAGTTCGCGGGGGTTTAATTTCGCGGTAGCGGGAAAATGGACTTTTCGCGGTGGTTTTAATTTTGCGGTAGCACCATGCATTGTAGTCTCTTACTGTTATGGAAAAATGTTCGCGATGGTTTTATGTTCGCGGTGAAGCGGCCGCTGCAAAAACCGCGAACATTATTCCACCGCGAACATTTCTGCATTTACAGTATTTGTATTACAGTATTTTTATTTTATTTATTGCGGTACCCTCTTCAGAGTGAATTTAAAACACTTGAATATACTTGTTCTGTCTTGTATCAACCAACTCCCTTGTTTCAAACATGAACTGAAAATGCTGGGAAGAATTCATGCTCTCCCTACCATGAAATTAAATCCCTGCAAATTTAGAGGCATTTACATTGATAATAAAGGTACAACATGATCCTAACCTCCTCCCAGAACAGGACATAGATGGTACGGCCTTCCTGGCGCTCCACTACGGGGCAGTGAGGAGCCTGGTGCCGCGGGTCGGCCCGCGCCTCCGGTTCTGGCAGGCCTACCTCAAACTCTTCCCTCACAAAAGGGTAGGTACAACACTACAACATCAAAATGATTTGTTGCCAAAACAAGACTGTAAACGGATTATTTGTGACAGTATATTCTACACGTAAATACTTAAAGCTTAAATATCTGTTTTAAACCTGTTTTAAGATGAACTGTCAAGCCTACTGTAAATGTAACCGTTCCTGGAAACTTAACTTAAGCGACTTTAGCAGTCACTGTTTATCTGCTAAAATTTCCTCATCACAAATATTTCATCACTCTGAAGCCAGCTAGGAAAAAAATGTTCTCGTCGCTAAAATCAAATGCCATGAACTAATACCTTCCTAAAATTGCATACTTAGTACTTATAATCTTTTATGTCAAAAGAAACTGGCCAAACACAGGCATCCCCAGTCTGCAGCGGTCAGCAGGGGGTCGAGAGGCAGAAAACTGACCATCAGGGAGACCACTGTACAGGAGAGAACTGTCACCAACCGTACTGTCAGGTTCCACAACAGTATCGGGGTCGCAGGGCAGAGGTCAAGCCAGAACAGGTCGCACAGTGATGCTGCAGGAGGTCAGAGGTCAAGTCATAGCACCCTACCTGAAGGGGTCAGGTCGGAATTCAAATCTGACCAGGCTTAAATCAAGTACACAAAAACATGCCGGAAGTACAAGATGGCTGCAGTGTCTGCAAACCCTTATTTAGTTGTCCCAAAGATGTTGGCAGGCCTACGAATTTGTAAAAGAAACTCTAGTTTGATACGTTAAAGTACAAATAGTTGCTGCTAGGTTTAGCACCAAATTTTGGGTTTTAGTGTATCCGTCAAGAAGTTGAAACTACTGTTAAGAGGTCAAGTTTTAAATACATTTGACAGTTCCACTGAGTCTCAAACTGTTGCATGGATGAAGTGTTTCAGTTTTAGGGATGTGATTGAGATGTAGATGGGAGATGGAATGTGGTGAGAATGGGAATGTGTGTGTGATAATTTTGTCTGTGCTACACTGCTTTCCCTTCTGTCTGTTTTTATCATGCTGCTGTGGCAAGGCACCTTTTACTTTCCACTATTGCCAGTTTTTTCTTGATATTGTTTTTCAGAACATTTCTTCCAAATTGCACTTCTATCTCTCTCTTATAACTTTCCTCCATTTCTGCTCCATGGTGGACACCTCTGCGGACATTTGTGGTGAAGCAACTTTAACATCTTTCCACTGATGCCTATTTTTCTTGATATTGCAGTTTTTCAGAACATTTATTCCAAATTGCAGATCTTTCTCTCTCTTATAACTTTCCTCCGTTTTTGCCCCATGGCACACGCCTTTGCGGACATTTGTGGTGAATTAACTTAAACATCTTTCCAGTGATGCCTATTTTTCTTGATATTGCAGTTTTTTGGAACATTTATTCCAAAATCTATCTATCTCTTATAACTTTCCTCCTTTTTTACCCGATGGCAGACACTTCTGCGGACAGCAGCAGCTCGGAAAACAGCGAGTCGGAATCGGAAAGCGACCCGGATGAACACCTATATGAGACCGTGCGCACCCAGGGAGGTCGTACCATGCAGTTTGAGGGGAAGCCGAGTGCGGACGAGCCACCTCAGGCACGCAGCACGCCGAGGGACACCCCTACTAAACAAACACAACCTCCCTCACCAACAAGGACCATGTCCAGGGCTGACAGGTAAGATAAAGTTTTCAGACTTAGTGTACATCATGGTTCACATCCAACCATTGCCTTGTAAACCTGAAGCCCTTTTAGATATTATCTCGCCTCCTTCTACATAGTACTGTTAAACTGGAAGCCAGACTGTTTGCAATGGCCTACACAGGCCAGTCTTGGCTCCAGGGCTAAGATGCCCCCGAGAAAATTTTTCCACAGTTTTTCCTGAATTAGAACTTGAGCCAGACTGTTTCCAGGGCCTACACAGGACAGCTCCTTGGCTATAGGGCCACAATGCCATTGAGGAACATTTACTTAAACCCCTCGAGTAGAACCCTGAGAAATGTTGGACATGGCCCTGTGGCAAAGAGACTTGCCTCTGTAGCCTGGTGAAGGCCTTGGAAACTGTCAGAGTGAATGATTTGACGAACTGGAATTCAGAATTCTGTTGAAAATTCTGAATCCAAAACTTTTGAATCCTAAGGCAGAAATTTCCAGCATGGACTTAGTCCCAGGCCTCCCAATGCTACCTTTGTCATTGACATCATGTACTGTGATTCCCATACTATAGAAAATCACGTTGTCCTAATTTACAGTGTCGCCTGTTTGTTTCTTCAGGGAGGCGGCGCTGTTCCAACTGGCCAAGCAGCAGAGCAGAGAGGCACAGGAGCAGCAGGAGAGGGACATGGCGGCATCACGGGGTCAGTCCAGGAACGAGTCACGCACGTGTATCGTCATGTAGTGAGGATGGAAGATAACAAGAGGGGGTCTGCATGGGGGGTTACTACCAATGGTCTAGGGATTTTATAGTCAGTCAGTCAGTCAGTCCAGGAACGAGTCCCGGACATGTGTCGTCATGTAGTCAGGATGGAAGATAAAAGGGGAGTCTGCATGGGGGGTACTGCACTGTCATGTACTCAGGATGGGAGATAGCAAGAGGGGTCTACCTGGGGGGTTACTGTCAAGGCTGTATGGAAGATAGTGATATAGGCCCGACCTCATACATTGCTTCCCACAGTTGGTCCAGAAATTACTCCTGTGTCGTCATGTAGTCAGGAGTGAACATAACAAGAGGGGTTACTGTCAAGGCTGTATGGAAGCTTAGCCTCTTAGTGTTGCAGACTTTGAGCGGGGCTGGCTTTTATTTTGGGGAGGTGGCCCGCAATTTTCAACGTTGGCTAAGTTCTCTTATCATAATGCCAGGAAAGGGAGTTTTGCAGAGGAAGGGAGTTTGCTCCATCTCAAGAAACAGTGGTCCCCACCAACGTTTAGAATCACAAACCTGCGCCTCAGCCCCACCCAATGGAAGCCAGCCTCGCTCGAAGTTTGCGATGGAGGCTATGGAAGCTAGTGCGTTAGGCCCGACCTCTTACATTGCTTCCCGCAGTCAGTCCAGAAATGACTTAAGGGCCTGTGACGTCATGTAGTCAGGAGTGAACATAACAATAGGGGTCTGCATGGGGGTTATTGGTTATGGTCTATGGATTTTTTATGGAAGCTGATGTCTTATTATAGGCCTGGTACATTTTACATTCATAGTCTTTGAATAAGTCATGCAGCTATGAGTAACATGGAATTACGATCAAAAGAGCGGATAAGGCTCTACATGCAAGAAAATGCAGCCCCAAACAAGAAATCAATATATTTTTCAAGAAGAATCAAATTTAAGTCAAATTAAATGCAGTTTTTCTATAATCTTTTAGCTAGAGAGAGTGATAGGACCAATAAAATGTTTATTCCAAGTGACTTTCAGAAATTGTTAAGACTCCACGAGAGCTGTATGTCAGAGCCAACTGTATAAGTCTGTAAATTTAACTAAATTATAGTGAACTACAAAGAAGGAAACCATTACTTTTGATGCTAGAGTGCATGTTGAAATATATTTCTATGTCTCCTCTTGAAGTTTGTATCTTTATATAAGGATTTCATGGAAGATGAAATCTATAACTTGCAGAAAGAGTTTTCTGTGAAGTTTTCCAGTACAAGAATCTGTGCTGTAAAATGCTGGAAGCAAAGGAGGACAGCTTAAGACCAATTGACATTAGTTCAACTTGCCTGGTCATTGTCTAGATTGACTACAGAGACAAAAGAGGGACCAAAATTTAGAATAAAGGATCTTTTTTATGAAACTTACACCTAATACAGGGTAATCTATGATACATTATTCAAGCCTTCATCCTTGCTGTTCATGAGACAACTGCAAGGGGTCATAAGACGCCTTAATGTGGACCAAATGATTGTGACCATTATGAATACAGTTGCTCAAATACTTGTACTCTTGTACCTAGTGACAAAACAGAGAGAGGGAAGGTTTTGAAGATGTAAATGTATTTTTTAGTAAAAAAAATCAAGTGTTGTTTGTAATCATAGGCTGTAATATTTCAGTGAACGTTAGACTGCATAGGCTGTAATATATATATTAATATTGTAAATGTTAGATTGAAAACATTCAGGAGTCCATTTATTTTAGATGAAGACCAATTACCTCCCTCTTGTTGGAACTTTTAGTTTTGCTCTAGAATTGTTTGTATCGGGTTAAAAGCACAGTCAGTGTTTAAATGTGCTTTTAACAGTCAAATGCCATTCTATATGTTGAATTCTTTTGTAGACTCTTATGGGATCATGTCTAGCAATAAGGGTTAGCTGCTAAAAATAGTTTGTAATTTTGATATGTCCATGTAAGGGAAGTTCAATTTTCTGCTTTTGTTGGAAAGGCAGACAACAATTATGCCATCAAATTGTACGATATTGGGATTCAGTTGTACATTTATATGACTGTCATAATGCTCATGTATGTAGATTGTGAACTCTTTCATGCTGAATCTGCTTAAAAATTTTCTTTATTGTACAATATGCATTTCAGTTTTATCCTTTTTTTATTATTTTGGTTTGAAAAGTGTGGCATATGGCTTGTGTGCTTCAAAGATAGTCTTATTAAATCAGTGGACATTGTAATTTTCTATGGATATTTTGACAAACAATATTGAGATTTGGTTAGCAAAGTTCTTGACACTCAACCAGTGTATATAAGAAACTGTCAACATTTCTGTGACTGTCACCTACATGTAGTGCATCTTCCAAATACCCCCCTCACATGTAGCGAAAATCGATCGGACGACGAGTCTGCAAGCTCTAAATTACGAGAAGGCATGACCCTGACGGGAAGGAGGGGAACTCTGCCATTTCTTCGTCGTCATTAGGGTCATGCCTCCTCGTACTTTAGAGCTCGCAGACTCGTCGTCCGATCGATTTTCTCTACATGTGAGGGGGGTAAAATGGAAACACTAACTGGTGGGTCTACATGTACCCTGTGCTGAAGCCAGGTGATTACTGTTGATTTGTTTATTTTTGCCAGGATTTCTTTTTCAAGTTTGCAGTCTAAACAATATTGTAGCACAAAAGCACACATTTGCAGTGTAACTCTCTTGATTTTATGGTGATTCCGGATAGGCGCTACTTAAAACAGAAAACAGAAAAATGTAAAATGAAACAGCAAATGTATCAAGATATACAGTATGTACTGGTTGTGTGTAAAGAACTTCGTTAACCAGTGATGAACCAACCCGACGAAACTACTCATGAAAATAGTGAGATGTGTAAATATACTAATAGTTATAGACTCTGTATGACGAAATAGCCCAGGACAGTTTAGAACTGCCCGGGCTGTTCATGCTTAGAACTTGTATGTTGCAATAGAAAATGTGTTCAATAAACTCAAATCCTCGGGAAACTAACCGTTGCGATTTTGGTTGTCTCTTCATATGCTACATGTAGCTAATGTTGTGAAATGGGTATCGAAAGGAATGTAAAGGTTTACAAGGTTTACCCGCGGTTAAACCCTACTTTGTTGAAAGGAGCATTGATCCACTCCAGAAGCGAGTATCATTTCCTGATAGATTGTATTTTTCGTGATGAAAATGCACCCGACTTTTGGCTAAATTACTAATCTCCAAGCAGATCATCAACGTAAAACACCCATACTTTCAGAGATGATGAAGAAAACAATATTCTTTCGTTTGATGTATTATTTTATTAATACATTAAAGTTAAGGTCTCATTGATGTATTACTCCGAGTGGGTAAATTACTAATCTCCAAGCAGATCCTCAACGTAAAACACCCATACTTTCAGAGATGATGAAGAAAACAATATTCTTTCGTTTGATGTATTATTTTATTAATACATTAAAGTTAAGGTCTCATTGATGTATTACTCCGAGTGGGTAAATTACTAATCTCCAAGCAGATCCTCAACGTAAAACACCCATACTTTCAGAGATGATGAAGAAAACAATATTCTTTCGTTTGATGTATTATTTTATTAATACATTAAAGTTAAGGTCTCATTGATGTATTACTCCGAGTGGGTAAATTACTAATCTCCAAGCAGATCCTCAACGTAAAACACCCATACTTTCAGAGATGATGAAGAAAACAATGTTCCTTCGTTTGATGTATTATTTTATTAAAATAGATCCGACCCAAAAAATAAATGGCTGCATGGACAGGTGTTTCTAGCGGTGAGAAATTCCCTTTTTGCCATCCCAACTGATCTCAAAAGTCAGGTTGTTAAAAGTTTGTTTGTAACTGAAGAAATTAGCAGGCAATGTTTGATAGCCGCGCGGTAGGGCGGAGGTACACAGTCCTCAGCTCTGAGTTGTGCGGTAGTGCAGTCGAGGCGAAGAAGTACCTAATTGCAGTTTGTAATTGCAATATCCAAGAAATGTATGGATTTAGAACATTGGGAATTTTTCCCCATTATATAGAGTACATGTGCTCAACATAGAACAAAAAATTTGCTGACATTTCACGTAGGTTCATTATGAACGCGCCCATGTAAAACACGCATTATAACATAGAAGTATATGGAAAGAAAAAACTCATCAATGAGACCCTAACCAAGGAGGTTATCATTCTTGAACTTATTACACCGCAGGATCTGCTTGGAGATTATAATTTATCTCAGCTGGCTTTTCGACAATAGTCTTTATTTCTTAAATCCCATTCAGGAATAAGTCAATGGACGGTGGTTTGGAACTGCGATATCATTTTTCGAAACTGCCGTCAGTCGACTTACTTACAATCGACTTGATATCCCTAAATACGCCGTTTTCAAATACAACGGGAAAAGGTTAATTGTCGTTCATTATTAAAAGATTATGGCCAGCCATGCATTATCATATTACAATGACCCGGTTGGTCATCCCATGGTTATGTTTCCGTGCATGTTTTAATAATGTATTAAACCGCAGCCCTGCTGGGCTATTTTATAGTGGAGCAGAAAATAAATATTTATCAAAAACGATACACAAATCATGTTAATTAGTGAATTACTATTGTATTTTAATACATTTGGTGTGCTTTTACTATCTTTTATCTTAATTGAACTTAAGTCATCAATTGTCCTTTTCGCTTCCGCAAAGCGTCAGGGCTGGCACCGAAATGGAAATGTGCCCCTAGCGTAACACCACGCCTCCATTCAGCTACTAGTATTAAAGGGCACCGAAACCGCCGATGTTGAATCGATGCCGGGTCGCGGAATTTTCCACCACATTAAATCCTTTGCGGCAAAAATGGGTCAACTTTAATGCATTACCCACAATTCTCCGGCGGTACCTCGCGCCTGGCATGACCGGTAGTAACCTTCAGCAAGGGTCAATGACCTACATGGGTGTGAAAACCCGCCAAGCGACCGTGAGGCGTCCCTGTCGCATCTACTTTTCGGCGGCTCCAGGAATCGTCAAAAAACCTTACGAAAACTAGATATCCAGGATTCGTACTTCCGGTGCCGTCAATCATAATGATTGACAGTACAGAAAACATTATTATGCACGCCCATATTTCCATATATGGGTCGACCTCGTGAGACCACGACAGACTCAAGTTGCGAGAGATTAAAACCCGGAAGTGACCGCTGCCCTCCCCATGATAGGACGTCATCTGAATGACAGCTACTAACACGTAAATAGAATGTGACGCTACACGAAAAACAACTTCAAACACACAACACTTAATACAGTCGTGCGACTGTTATTGTCTATCGTTGTGGACAACGGTTGTCTTTAGACATGCGTTTAGAGTATTACGAGGCACCCGCGGTGCAGGATACCATTGTAATGTGGTGCGTGCGTGACCCACAGTGACCGCTTGCTCGCAAATAAAAAATGGCGGGAGAATTCCTTATTTTCGTCAGGCATTCACGCCGTTTTCTGGATATCCAGGAATCGTCCTGAGCCTGTTCAAGCCGTTTTCTGGATATCCAGGAAGCGTCCTCCTGTTCAAGCCGTTTCCTGGATATCCAGGATGTGGACCAGACCTTGTGTGACAAAGGGACGCCATCTGGATGCTATTATTTAACACGTTACCGTGAATGTGTCGCTATACGGAAAACAACAGTAACTTTATCCCATCTTGACTGCCATTTGTTAATTCATTACGCAAAAAGCATTTTGGGCCTGACGTAAGTAACATGTAAACATCAAAGTATCATTATCAACATTCGTTTAAGTTCTGTAACACCAGGATCAACAGAATAAACTACACGATCTTCTTGCGGGGAGGTACAAAGATGGCGGCTTTCTGACGAAAACAACATGCCCCCGCCCTCCGCATAGTCTCCTCCCTCGAAAACAGGAAGCTCCACCCCCACGTACACGTTCTGGATAAACACCGTCGTCTATCCAGGAAACGTCCTGTTTGCGACGACTTCTGGATATCCAGGAATCGTCCTTCTGCTCAGGACGATTCCTGGATATCCAGGATTCGGCATATTGCGAAAGTTAGATACTGACGAAAGTTGGATACAACAGTCCCGAGGTGACCTATAAAGGGGGTTAGCGACCTCGCCTCCCCTGCACGTGACCTGCAAACGCGTGATAGTGACCGCTTTCCGCAGCGCCGTGACCTGAGAGACTGTTTGGGGCCGCCCCACAAATTGATCGTTAATGGGAGGTCGTGAGGGTGTAATAGGGACAGCAGGCGTTCACAGTGGGGTCTAATCCTTGTAATCACGCACAGTTGGAACCATTATTGTCGACAGATAACGATTTCGTTGATGTGTCTAACCAAGGAGGTTAAAAATCATTAAAAAATTGTGTTTTTTAACCTCCTTGGTCTAACGCTAGTTTGATACGATGGTAAATTGTGCATTGGCTGAATGAATGAATGGATGAGCAAACGAGCGAGCAAACGAACGAAAGAACGTAAACGGGAGGTCGTGAAGGCGTAATGGGGGCAGCGGTCTTTCACAGCGGTGTCTAATGCTTGTCAGCACGCGCAGTCGGAGTCATCATCTACTGTTCTTAAACAGATAACGATTTTGTTGATGTCTCTAACGCTAGTTTGATATGATGGTAAATTGTGCATTGGCTGAATCCCGCGGTGATTTCTTGAATGAATGAATGAATGAATCGAATGGATGAGCAAACGAACGAAAGAACGCAAACGGGAGGTCGTGAAGGCGTAGTGGGGACAGCAGGCTTTCACAGCGGTGTATAATTCTTTACATCACGCACAGTAAGAGGCATCAACGACTGTTCTTCAATGGATAACGATTTCGTTGATGTAACGCTAGTTTGATAGGGTGGTGAACTGTACATTGGCTGAATCCCGAGGGATTCCTTGAATGAACGAATAAATGAATGAATAAGTGAGTGAGTGAGTGAATGCATCAAGCACAGTCGGTATCTATTCTTGTAATCACACACAGGTACTGGGCTTTCATCGACTGATCTTCAACAGATAACGATTTCGAATAACGCTATGCGCTAGTTATGGCATAATCCAATCAGAGGTCTTTGTTTTTCACAGTCGGTATCTAATGTTTGTAATCACACACAATTTGCAATTAGAGCCACCATCGACTATTCTTTAACAGATAACGATATAACGTTAGTAGTTGTAAGTAGGCTGAATCCAGAATTCCTTAGATGAATGAATGAATGGGTGATTTCTTGAATGAATGAATGAACGAATGAATGAATGATTGAGTAATTCATTTAATGAATGACTGAATGAATGAACGAAAGGATGGATGAACGAACGGATAGATGGATCAATGATTGATTGAATGAATGAATGAAAGAATGAACGAACGAACGAACGAATGAACAACTTTCGTGTCTATACGCAGCAAGACTAAAATTTAAAAAAATTCATTTGACATTCCCCAAGGGACTCAGTCTCAATACGGATCCTTTTGACCTGATGTCAGCCTTGCCTATTACAATTTACTTGCACGATATGCCCTAAAATCCCTTCCGTAATACAGAAATTAATACAATCCAAACTTCTGCCAATGTAACAAATTATTCTATTTTTTCGGGACGGGGGTCGATAACTTTTACGTCTGTAAACGGGAATAACCTTTCTCTCAGAATAATCCCATAAATGCCACGTAAAACCCAAGGTTTTACTGTCCCAGTTACATGACAATGTCTCGTCCAGAGTATGTTGGTCCACTTGGAGGGACAGTTATAAATTGTCTTTTCTAGGACAAGCTGTAAAGTCACGGATGAAAGCGTTTTCAATGCACGCTACAAACCCTTCTGTTCCCAGAAGAGGCAAGGAAACGATTGTTTGGGGCGTCAGTCGATATGTCGGGTTTCATACTTTGTTAGGCTGACTAGAACTAGGGAAGTAAAATCAATCCTCACTAAACAGAAAGCCCGTTTAATCAAAAACGCCCCAAAGACGTCCAAAAACGAGCCAGGCTCTAACCTATGCTTGGGGAATACAAAAAAACCCTTGCGAGAAAAGCCAACACACGTGTCGGACACACTATCTTAATTTTAGGGATGGCATCCGCGGGTGCCTGTTCTAAAAACAAACTGTTGTACTGTGGCAAAAAGTCACCCAATAGCACAAGAATGGCAACAAAACAGTAAAATCTTTGTCTATTCATAAAATCAACATTGAAGACTACACGCGAACCTCTGAATATCGTTGATTTTACAAAATGCCATAAAATCCAAGAGACAATACAATAGCAGGATACACTTTTGCATCATATATCAGACGAGGTTTTGTTGTTAAGTATGATTGTGTGGTGTAGTAAGAGTTGTGTAGAATGGCAACGATAGTCGCCCAAAAAAGGGAAAAGCGCTAGGATTTTTTTCGCTCACACAATTAAAAGCCGTAAAATCCGGTCTCCCTTTGCCCTCATCTCAGTCTAAACAAATCACATCTCATTTCAGTAACAGTTTATTAATGCGTGGATGGAACTACCAGTATTCTATAGCTCGCCGGTTTGCCGTGACCCGTAGAAATGAATACGTGCGTTGCGAAACCTCAAACATGTCAGCATCGATAAATAAGAGAGCGGATTCCGAAGTAAACGCTCTCACCGTGGGTTCTAGGCGCAGGCGCTAACTGTTGCTACTCTCCAAGCAGAGGTCACGCTCCGGTTGTTTTTTTTAAGGTTTTTATGCGTTTTTATAGGGCTTTCTATTTTATACCGTTTTGTTTAATCATTGAGGCCGCGAGGCATCAACAAAACGGTACAAAACAGAAAGCCTGATAAAAAAAAACGCCTTTAAAAAACTGGAAAAAAGACAGCCGAGCCTAACCTCTGCTTGGAGAGTAAATTATTCCGTTACCCATAAAGAAACACATTTTATCCAGAAACAGTTGAGAAATGCGCGACTGAAACTATCCTATAGCCTGTACGTGTGCCGTAACCCCGTTGATGTCTCGCGGCCTATTAAAGGACTACGTGCGCTGCGAAACCTCAAACTGTCAGCATCGGTAAATCAGAGAGCGGATTCCGTAGTAAAACGCGCCCGACCCACATCTAGGGACACTAACGATCTTCCAGCCTTCCTCCGGCGCAGTGAATGATGGGTACTAGAGGCGTTGCCAAGGCCAAGGTCGTTATTCCCGCGGATGCTGTAATGTTTACGCGCGAGGCATCACGGGTAATCTCATGTCATTAGGATATCGTGGGCGCGGACGCGATGATGACGTACTGTTTTATCAGAAGTCATCTCAGGTCACATACTAGTATTGTCCCGGATGTAGAAATTACAAATTAAGATTCATCGCAGCACTGTGCTGAAATCACACACCAGCGGCCTTGTGGTTTTTGACAAAGAGCCTGGTGGTACTGATTTTCAATCCCTGACAGGTCCCGGCGTTGTGCCCATGGGAAAGGCACTTTAAGGTGGGGTCACACCTGCGTATATACTTATTAAAGTCCGTATGAGGCGCGCATGGGAGTATTTGCATCCATCAGGCTCCACAGGTCGTTGTAAAAATAATAGAATTTGGACAAACGTAAACAGCCTGGTAACATGTCAGACGAGTTAGCTGGGTCGCTAACCATACTTCTCGGTCAGCTAACTCATCTGGCATGTTATGTATCCATACTTGTCCAATTTGTACTATTTTTTCCCAGACTAAGATCGTCATACGCACCTCAAACGGACTTGAATATATACGTATGTGTGACCCCACCTTTACACATACAGTTATCTTCTCACTCTACTCGGGTAGCAATGTGCATGGAAATACATGTACATGATTTTGTCCCTGCTAACACTTTCAGTCATTTTCTGTTATGTTCAGGTTAAGCTGTATATGCATGATAGACTTAATTACATAACAGGCCTTTATCTAGTCCCATATTATTTTGATTTGTTTAACAACAATCTGTTAAACAGCAATTGGCATAACCAAAACTAAAAACCTTCTGTTACACAACTTATACACAAACTTTTGGGCATGACCAATACATCTCATTTGTTGCTCATGTGCTCACCGTAAAAGTACAACTGTTTCCATTGTATACATGTATATCAGACATGTTGATTTGTAAGCATCTATAGATATGAGGTGATATGCATCATCCGGATAGTTATGTATTGTTGTTAGCATGGGAATTTTGTTAACCAAATCCAAGTAAATAGTCTCTATCATGGGCAATTTGTTAATCTTGTATTTCAAAAGTGGGTCAAACCGTCTCCCTTGGGCAACAATTCAGCCTGCCCCAACATCTGCTTGGAGATCATGTCGACAAAAACATGCGGAAAGGTCGTTAACCACCGGTCATCGACGTCCTGCCTTATACGCCGATTCCTTTGTGCTTGTCCTGAAAAACAGGTCAGGCCTGGTAACCACCACAGCACGAAAACAACTTTTTAAGCAAAGTTTCAGAGATACGTATAAAGCCCTTAAAGGCGGAGAAATATTTCAGCAGATTTTAAGATCTATTAAAGGCATCGGAAACATACATTTGGCATTTACGGAAGATTTCAGCGTTTGTAAATCTAACTTAATCTGTTGTGTTCCTTTACGTGAATTTTACATGTATTTTAGTATGCCGAAGAGACAACTTAAATGGCTCAAAAATATTTTCTGTCAAAACGGACAAATACCGTTTCTCTAGATCTGTTACAAAATACATGTTAACCGGCTAAGTCAAATGTAATAAGCCTTTGTCTGGTGTTAGATAAAACATTGCGTCATCTGTTTTATAACAGTCAAAACTGAAAATTATTGCGCTTTCTGGTACAAAATGTTATGTTTATACCTCAGCAAATACAAATACAATACAGTTGTACAATACAAAGTCAAATACAATAATCTTCTGTGTTTTTTAGCTATTCCGAAAGCATTTGACGTATTCAAACTTTCTGTGCGCAAGGTTTAATTCGAACAGGGGAGAACCTCTCACGGTTAGCTTATATGCGCTATTGTACGTTATATGAGATGTTGCGTATACCATGGTCAATATTGACCGAAGGATGCCATATATATAATTTATTTCGAACCGTCATTTACGCAAAGAAGGGAAGACCCCCCCCCCCCGTTAATATATTTGCTAAGCCGTATATGAAATGTTGCGTATTTCATTTGAACATACGACATGTTTAATTTTTGAATCCGCACAGTTTAAGCGAACTAGGGGAGACCTCCCCCGTTTAGCTTATATGTTGCCAAAACGTATATGAAATGTTGCGTATTTCTTTTGAACATACGACATGTTTAATATTTGAATCCGCACAGTTTAAGTGAACTAGGGGAGACCTCCCCCGTTTAGCTTATATGCTGCCAAAACGTTTATGAAATGTTGGGTATTTCTTTTGAACATACGACATGTTTAATATTTGAATCCGCACAGTTTAAGTGAACTAGGGGAGACCTCCCCCGTTTAGCTTATATGCTGCCAAAATGTATATGAAATGTTGGGTATTTCTGTAAAACATACAAGTTTAATCTTTGAATCCGCGCAGTTTAAGCGAACTAGGGGAGACCTCCCCCGTTTAGCTTATATGTTGCCAAAACGTATATGAAATGTTGTGTATTTCTGTGAAACATACGACATGTTTGATATTTGAATCCGCACAGTTTAAGCGAACTAGGGGAGACCTCCCCCGTTTAGCTTATATGCTGCCAAAACGTATATGAAATGTTGCGTATTTCTGTTGAACATACGACATGTTTAATCTTTGAATCCGCGCAGTTTAAGCGAACTAGGGGAGACCTACCTTGTTTAGCTTATATGTTGCCAAGACGTATATGAAACGTTGCGTATTTCTGTTGAACATACGACATGTTTAATCTTTGAATCCGCGCAGTTTAAGCGAACTAGGGGAGACCTCCCCCGTTTTAGCTTTTATGTTGTCAAGACGTATATGAAATGTTGCGTATTTCTGTAAAACATACAACAAGTTTAATCTTTGAATCCGCGCAGTTTAAGCGAACTAGGGGAGACCCCCCCGTTTAGCTTTTATGTTGTCAAGATGTATATGAAATGTTGCGTATTTCTGTAAAACATACAACAAGTTAAATCTTTGAATCCGCGCAGTTTAAGCGAACTAGGGGAGACCTCCCCCGTTTAGCTTATATGCTGCCAAAACGTATATGAAATGTTGCGTATTTCTGTTGAACATACGACATGTTTAATCTTTGAATCCGCGCAGTTTAAGCGAACTAGGGGAGACCTCCCCCGTTTAGCTTTTATGTTGTCAAGACGTATATGAAATGTTGCGTATTTCTGTAAAACATACAACAAGTTTAATCTTTGAATCCGCGCAGTTTAAGCGAACTAGGGGAGACCTCCCCCGTTCAGCTTATATGCTGCCAAAACGTATATGAAATGTTGCGTATTTCTGTAAAACATACAACATATTTAATCTTTGAATCCGCGCAGTTTAAGCGAACTAGGGGAGGCCTCCCTCGTTTAGCTTATATGTTGCCAAGACGTATATGAAATGTTGCGTATTTCTGTTGAACATACGACATGTTTAATCTTTGAATCCGTGTAGCTTAAGCAAATTTGGGGGTACTACCCCCGTTTTATCTATTAGCTAATACCGTCTCAAAGGTTTTATGAAACGGTGCCTTTTTCTGCTGAACATACGGCATGTTTGAAGCGCAGTTTATGCGAACAGGAGGACACCCTTTCCTTTTTATTTTATACCGCATATATGTTCAGGGTCTAAATCAGGGTGAGGTTTTCTTTGTGGCATGTTAACACTCGAGCTAAGAGACGGTAGAATCCCGACTACTGCTATGAATATCTCCGCGACTCAACCTCTGCTTGAAGAATAAGGATGTAGTAGGTATACCGTTTTGTGCAGTGAGTTGTGTTTTCTCTATAAAACGGCAAGCAGTTCTTACTACAGGTAAATGTACGAAATATGTTTATTTCTTTATCTACAAGCAAGCGTCGAGAAAGAACAGTTTGTGCAAACAGGCGGTGTCTTCTCGTGTTGCTCGTGTTTGTTTGGGCAGGCAAGATGTAAATTTATTCAGCGTTATTTCGTACTCGCCATGGGGCGCACGCCTCCGTCCGTCCAAGGAGGTTGAACTTCCTTGGTCCGTCTGTGGCACAGCTGTGTCATGTGATAGGATGTATCCAATGGCAGAAAAGAGTGTGGGGTTCAAATGTACGGGCCATACGTACGACAAGGAGCGGTTATTTTCCAGGCGTTCATTTTTGAAGAGAAGTATTGAAGAAAGTTTGGGCCTGCTCTAGCCCGCAAGTTGTGGCCGCGACACCGCTTTTACCGCCTAGGACCCCCGGTGACGGAATTTGACTCAAAGATACGAGGTGGCTATCATTCTGTAAAAGCTGTTGTTGTTGGAAATCGACACAGAATGGAAATCACGGCCCTTGCACCATCCGGATTAATAGAAGCCGAGACTGCACGCTGAACATGTTTCGCGTTCACAGAATCCAGGACCATCCAACAACACGAGTCATATCGGCCACTACTCTAGGATACTCTAGATCTTACCGGATTCTTATTCCTGTGGTGACCAGATGGAACTGTACATGTGTGCTCTTTTTAACTTACGCCGAGACGCTTCACCCGACACTGGAAATGTGAGTGTGGACTGCTGCACGGAATTGCGCAACCGTTGTGATTGTTTCAACTGCCGACTACATCAGAATGAAAGGCCACAAATACCTAGTAGACTGTAGGTTTTTTTACTTTTCAATGTAATATTTTCTCGTAATTCAATAAAATGTTAAAGTTTCATCCATTGTATTCTCTTGCTTTGAAATGTGCTAATGATTATTCTCCTAAAATGGCACTTATCCACACCTTAATGCACACGTATATGAGACGTACAGAGGGAACTTTAAACATGTCTTAAGGGTGTTTTGGTACGTATTTATGACAACTTTAAGCTGCTAAAAAGAAAAATATAGACACATTAAATCCTCTTAATTCACACGTATATGAGACGTAAATAGGCTTTAGATCAAATAAACGTGAAGTTTAAACATGTCTTAAGGGCGTTTTAATAAGTATTTATGGCAACTTTAAGCTGCTGAAAAGGCACTAAAACACACGTTATAATCCACTTAATGCAATTGTATATGAGACGTAAAGAGGCTTTAGATCAAATAAACGTGAACTTTAAACAAGTTTTAAGGGGGTTTTAAAAATCATTTACGACATCTTTAAGCTGCTGAAAGACAACGGGAAAACCGGAAAATAAGGACTAACACGGACCTACAGAAAGACCACTTAAAGGCAATATTTACGTACTCGTATAAGTGGTGTATAGATCCGTAAAGGAGGAAAATACGTCAACATTACGCATGGTTTCAGCATCCTTAAATACCGTTTTTCGTGCCGTGCACTAAGGCCACGTTGATTTGATTGTATGGATAACATCCTATGGGAACTTATGCGAGCGTGCGAATAAAAATAGTTCCCCCCCCCCCCCCAAAAAAAGTTGCCTTCATTAAAAAATCTAAGTGGTCTGGAAGGTTGAACAAATGACCAAATAGATTATTTACTTTTTGTTTTCACATCTTCTTCTTTGACCTTGGAATTGCCGCTGACAGAAGTATATATTTTCCGATGTATATATATTTAATCCACAGCATATATTTGCTCCTTTTGAGAAAAAAGGAAGGTATCAACGAACAGCTCAAGAATAAAGTTTCAGAAAATAAAAGCTTACCTTTAATGCTTACGTGTATGTCAAACGTATTTTTTCTGACAAATTCTATACGGCTAGTCTACATGTACCCTTAAACTGCCCAGATTTTACGCAAAAAAATTCTACCTAGATAAGATTTTGAATGGTTTCAATATCTTTGAATACAATTCAATTTCTGCAAATAAGGTCCTTGCTACATATGGATAAATGACGGAGATTTATTTGTTTGTTAGAAATATAGATGTCTAACCTTTATCAAGGTTTCAATTTTTTTTTTAAATCTGGTTCGTAGGGCCTGATGTTACCATCATGAAGATGAAGAGCGGCCCATAGCGATAACTGTTGTAGCAGCTTCTGTTTATATCTGTAGATATCTGTTTATAATTCAGCGTGGGTCTTGATGCAAGTGCTGATAAACGTTACGTGGTCGACGTGCGACGCGGAGACGCGCTTTATCCTGTAATAAACTCTCAGCCTTCGTCAATGACCGCTAGTAACCCCTTCCGCGCAGCGTCAGCGTCATCGGCGACCTATCAACACATGAGAACGCCCCAGAAAAGGAGAATTGTGACCGCCAATAACCTCATACGCATCCGTTTGTCCCCGCAGTCGTGACTGACAAGAAGGAAGGGCCTATTTTGATGCGGTCGGTCCGTGAAGATCCTTGAAAGTTGAATCACCGGCGAGATGTCCCAGAAAAAGAGGCTAATGATTCAAATGTGAGAGTGAAAGGCCTTCATTTTACCTTGCGGTGATAAAGGCCATACTATCCGGCAAACAAAGATGCATATGAAAGGGGAAACCCCTATGTTCAGACTCCCCTGTGTTAGGGTAATGGTTAGGGTGATTGTGAGGGGGTGTCGAAACATACATGAGGTTGTGCATTGGTATACGTACTCTCCAAGCAGAGGTTAGGCTCCGGCTGTTTTTTTATAACGTTTTATAGTCGTTTTTTGGGGCTTTCTATTTTGTATTGTATCTTGTATTGTCAAAACCTAACGTTGGCTGGCGTACTTCAAGAAAAATGACAAAATAGAAAGCCCGATAGATCTAAAGACGACTAAAAAAACGTCGTCAAAAAACAGCCGGATCCTTACCTCTTCTTGGAGAGTAGATATACGAGCAGTAGCCACAAATTTGCTTAAACTCAGCTAAAGTTATAACTAGTCCTGATGAAATGCCACGACAGCGCTACGTTCCGACCACGCAGCGTTAACGGTGGCGTTAAGGTGGTATCTCAGTGCACTTGGGGCACCGGTGCGGTACTGCGGGGTTCGTTCACGGTGGCACTGTTGTGCTATTTTCGCCGATTTTTTTATAATTTAGATATTGCGTAATACGTAAAGGTACGACTTAGAAGACAACAAAATACACAAAACGTAAGAAAATTCGTTCTTTATCTCTGAAATTCGTTGAGTAGCCTTTCGAACCCCCGGTTCCCCAAGTGCAGTGAGATACCACCTGTACGGTTGGGTTCTGGTTCAACTCGACACAAACAAGACGCAAGAATTTTGTTCAATACTATTAATTAACCGCTTTTTTAAATCCTTGCACGTTTTGCAGTGCAGTATGATGCGCAAAGTAGAGTAGTGGAACTGGAATAGCTGTATCCACAAGTAACGAAAGATCACAAAGTTTTAACTTCAAATATGATTTGATACATTCAATGCGTGGGTAGAACCAAGTATCTGTGTCATGCAACTATCACATACAAATTTTTCCCAGCAAATGAGCCGTTGCGTTGGTGACATTGTGCTTTGAAACAGAAGATCACAGGAGACACTACTGGGTCAGTTCGCTACAGGGGAGCTTTCGTCGGCTTCAAGGCAGTTCAAAATTGGGAAGTAACCTAGATAAAACAGATTAGATTCATGCAAGGCGTTGGCCTACTTGCATTTTCACATGTCCTACAAAACGTGTTAATGTTGGCCCCTCCTCCAGGCCTTCAAACGGGGGTACGCCGGGGATGGTAGCATTCGGCAACATAGCCTGGCATCCAGTCGTATGATAGCCCCGAGTCTCTTCTGTGCTATCCGCAGAAGAGACTCGGGAGCTATAATACGGCTGGCCCAGGCTACTTTGGGGAGATCTTGGG
This sequence comes from Branchiostoma floridae x Branchiostoma belcheri, assembly GCA_019207045.1. Taxonomy (NCBI): domain Eukaryota; kingdom Metazoa; phylum Chordata; class Leptocardii; order Amphioxiformes; family Branchiostomatidae; genus Branchiostoma; species Branchiostoma floridae x Branchiostoma belcheri. Next base: position 3,540,792 of record CM033025.1, on the reverse strand, counting down.
AGAAGTTGCTGAGGAATTCTACCATCCCCGTACCCCGTGGAGGCAAAGAAACTCCCAAAAGCGGACCAGAATTCGGCATGAAACTTATCATGCACGGCCCACGATTGTGACGCACTTCTCTGCAATCTGAAACCTCCAAAGCCGTGTCGGGGCAAATATTTGACAGGGCCAGATGTTTGGATTGCCACCGGATGGTTCATGTAAACTTGACACGACTTGTACTAAACAGTGACCCTGTAGAACGCCTCTCAACAGCTAACTGGAAAATTGCCCAGTGGGGCGCTCTGGCCTCACGAGGTCAAGTCAGACGTGCTTTTTTGTCACACCACTGAGTTGATAGCGTTCTTTTCCATTATAGTTTTTTTGTAGTTGTTGACTAAGTTCAGTGGACCGACTACATTCTTTTGCGACTGTTTAATAGATACTATAGAAACTGAAATATGCCAATGGAAAAGAAGAAATTACCCGGCTTATTCGAGTACTTCAGATTCACTGCTATCCATGTTACTCTTCTTCGCAGCGGCTGCGTTTAACCTTAGGGGAGCGCTGATTTGCGATTTTTACGTTATCACGAGCTAGGGTTGACTCTGTGCCGGGAAAGGGAGTTTTGCCGAAAGTCTATATTCCATATTCGCATTTTTGGCCAATTTCCAGTATCATGTAATATTTAAGATAACGCTAGTTCACCTTTATTCGCGGGGTAACCTATATCCGTTGTACCCAAACACAGGATATTTAGGGGTATCACGTTGATGGACGCTGGTTTCAAATTGCTTTTTTTTAAATATAATGCAGTTTGAAACCACCGTCCGTCGACTCTATATCCCGAAATACCTTGGATAACGGATAAAGGTGACCCCGGGAATAAAGGTGAACTAGCGTTATATCTATTACAACAAAAGGGCAAGTTGGGTAATGCCAGTGTATAACTTTATATGTCAAATTGATGCAAAAGCTTACTTGCTGTTGGTGCAATGGCCTAGCGGGGACAGAGTGTCCGCTTGTTATTCAGAAAGCGTGCTTGTACGTCCCTGACATAAACAATGTAACATAAATATTAAATCATCATTAGCGTCAGCGCGTGCTGAATAACATCATCCACGCGCTACGTGTTGTACGTTCTGAACTCTCACGCATGGGGTGACCGATGGTAACCTTTTCCCCTAAATCCTGGGGAAAGGCTATGCGATGACCTGACGTGACCTTAAGTTCACCACCAACATGACCTGAAATAACCCCCACGTGCCCTCATGTCGTGTGAAGGACGTGACTGAACCAAACACAGTACATGTCCTCAAACAACCCCGCACGTCCTCTGCTGTATGAAAACAACCTCTGCTGTATAATAGGTCGTTGGCTTTGGGAGAGTGCGATGGCTCGGGTTTCATCGGTCTGTGTAAACGTGCGCCGAAACGCGTACTACACAGGACCATGATATAATACGTCATAGTATAGTCACGATATGTCAAATCAGGTCTCTGTGCACCGTCGGAATACTGACGAGTCACTAAACTTCGTGTACATTAGCTGAGACAACTCCGCAAGGAAATACGTATCTTATTTGTATATTATACTGTTATCCTGCAGAAAAACATACAATATGAGTCAAGTACAATGTAAAATACGTTTTTATTTCCTTTCGGAGTTGACTTTGACTTTGATATATACTTCACTGTGAAAGAGACTCAACGTTATAAATATTAGCTGTGACTTGTTGCAGTATTTTGTTATCATATAACCCTCCCCCGCGGGAAGCATTGGAAAACACCATCATATGATATGTATGCCTAAGGACGTTTCTATGATAAGATCATAAGGTCCTTTGTATGTCCTGATTAAATAAATAAATAGATACTAGATCAAGTAAACTGAATATTCACATTACGCAGCTATGGCTATTCAAACTTCGAGCTAAACGTTAGGACACAATGGAATATACTTCGATATAATCGATAACAACAACACCCGGGGCACGTATTACAGAGCAACTGTTCAACAACACGCTATGTACAACAAAATGAGATATTCATGAACCATTTCTTGGGATACGTGACCGTACTCTCCAAACACAGACTCGGCTCCTCCTTCAAATACTGGCATCTCTGTGTACTCATTTTGTATTCCTACGCTTTGTCTGAGGTCGGCGGGGCTGTGGGTAGCCTGGATACCATCTGGGTATAGCCTCCATAGCGGGGTCTCTGGGGCCTTTTTTCGGCTCATAATACACTTTCCGAGGGGCCAAAAAAGGCCCCAGAGAGCCTGCTATGGAGGCTACTTCGGGTAGTAGATCGCTCCTGTGTTCACTTCTGCTGCCCAAAATAACAGGAAAGCGACCGTGTATATACAATGAACGTCGGGGCGAACTACTATCCGGATGGCGCCCAGGCTAAACCACTGGACTACGCACGGTACGCCTCAATATTAATTCAGCTATTGTGGTGTTTGAACAACATATCGCTAGATGGCGCTTCACTCCACTTCAGTGCCTCGTTCATCGAGGCAAGGAGAGGTGCAAAAAGCAGACGTGCAGACGAAGCGTTGTTGTTGTCAATATTTGCCGCGAAAAAAACCCTATGCTATGCGCGCGTGTGCGCGCACGCGGTTCCAGATGTCTTAGAGTAGACTCATTCCTCAGCTACTGTACAGTATTAACGGACATCTATCGCACCGCAGTCATCCCTCATTAACACATCTAGAACCGCATAGTTCAAGCTTCTGAACCTTTATTTAGTCTGCCACATCGGTTTCGTTGCGTACAACTTCTTCAGTGGCTAGAGGCTTAATGCCATATATACGTGAAGTTCGGATTTTTATACCTTTCCAGTGAATAATGTCCTGGCATCTATCCAGTGCATGGTGCCCATAGCCTGAGTACCATCCTCCGTAGTAACGCTGGCTCAATACTTTCGCTTGCTAAATACGGATTAGCAAGCGAAAGTATTGAGCCAGCGGTTACTACGGAGGATGGTACTCTGGCTATGGTGCCTAGTTAAGTTGTGGACACTGCTTAGCCCTTGGATACTGTCTCTGCCCCCGATAGCGTCATAAACGGCCTGGGCCAAAACTCAGCTTGGAGAGTCGATTCGACATGAACCCATTTCACTATTTGATTCTTGAAATTTATTATGACAATATTAAAGGATATTGATATACATTGTACCAGTGAACCTTAGTAGTCAATTGATGTAATTTTCCTTTTAAGGCCCCTTCACACAAGAGCAAGAATGAGCCAAAAATGCCGTCAGAATGAAAATTCGTTTCTATTCCTGGGAATTCGCAGTGCATTCTAGAACTTCTCGCTGCATTCCAGATATTTGTGCCAGTTCCTCTGGCCAGCCCGAAAATTTTTGATATGCTAAAAACTTTCGAGGTGCATCTGAAGTGGAGAAATATCGAACGGCATTCAAAGTGCATTCTAAAAGTATTTTAACTATACTAACTGCAGTCTGACCGAATTCCACGGCACTCCAGCATTATTCGAAACATTCTTATCTCATTCGATGGAAAACCGAAACGGCAAGCCACTTCGAATCCTGCCAGAATGTGGCCAGAAGAATATCTGGAATGTAGTGAGAATTTCTAGAATGCACTACGAATTCCCAGGAATAGAAAAGACTTTTCATTCTGACGGCATTTTGGCGCATTCCTTCTCGTGTGAAGGGGATATAAGGTCCATTTGGAATTCCCACCCGAATGGCCCCGAATGTGGCACGAATTTTTCAAATACTCCATTTCGGCTGGTTCTGCTTGATTCCTGCTAATTCGGTTTCAGTGTGAAGGCCCAATTACAAGGCGTAATAATGTAACCTGCCAATACGGGTTGACATATATTGTAAACAAAAGTATATCCCTGTGTATAATGAACATAAGGTTTCTTTCAGTGTTGTGATAAAACAACTTTATTAGATATGGAGCTGACGAAACATACACATACAATATGCCTCTACATGTACAAACATCAGAATCAGTTTGTAACCATGTACCTACTATATCTACAGTTACAATATATCCGAATGCTACACATAACTCTGAAGTGCTACACTTACACGGTCCTAACTAAACTATATCTACAGTTAGTGGTGCATACCTACACTTATATTCAGGTTCAGGTCTGTATTCAAGTCCAGCAGTTCAGGTTCAGGTCCTGACTTTAATTATGTGTGCTAGAGACTTTTTTGGATTGGGGGGGGGGGGGGGTAGATATAACTTGCATGTTAGCATGAATTGGCTTGCAATATGAAATATACATGTAAAGTATATACAGCAAGTATAAACACAAAAAGGTCGGTAATAAACAAGCAATGTTTTTTTGTCTTATTCCAATGCAACTTTCACTATCTATGGAAGCTTTTAGATGATTTAGACCAAAAAGGGAAGGGAATATAAGTGAGAGATAGTTTTTTGCAAGTCCGGGCTTGGTTCCCGACATGTAATTCCTTTGGACGTGGATCTAAACGTTTTTACAAGTCCACTTCCAGTTCTGGGTTTTAGGTACGCACCACTATCTACAACAAAGCTAGAAAAAGACAATAGTAATGCTATTATCTATAGCTATACAGTAACAAAATGTTACACATGGCTCTAAAATGATACACATAACTTGAATTGAAAAAAAATGACAAACAAAAGTAACGGAAGGGCTCTAAACAAACATAACCCTGTGTCTATCATGCCTAAACTACAGCTACCATATTAGAACTTTATTAGTAGGTCTAAGTCTAACCCATTAAACATTCACAGTTACATAAACAAATAACTGCAGCAAAGCTTCTATCATGATGTTAATACATAAATTGTTATGAGAAGAAATCTTATTTAACATTCTGAGATATGAATAAACGAAAACATACAGGACAGCTACAAATACCAGGTAACTTCTTGTATAAACAACAAAATCTTGTAACCCTGTCTCTATCTTCTTAACAGCTACCGTGAAGAACCTCATATGAGGAGACCACAGTGAAACCCAACAACGTCAACAAGCCTCGTCATGATACTATGACATTGTCATTTGTGACTTATAAAAGACATCATAACCAGAAACAAACTCTTAAAGAAAACTTACAACCTTATACTTTAAAAATAATCGAATAGCCTCAACAGACTGAGTGAAGTATACAATGCAATAGCAAGTATTAGCTATGCATTACCTTCTGAAATGGACACAACGGATCATGGTATCAAGGAGAGTAAACCGAGCTCAATAAACCGTTAGCTGCCCATTCTATGTCATTCTTTCTCAAGACCTTGTCACGAGTGTGTTTTCTTGTGTTTCTTCAGAGCATTCAAATGTCTGAACTGCTTGCTGCACTCCTCACACCTATAGGGTTTCTCACCTGTGTGAGTCCGCATGTGAGTCTTCAGAGCACCCAGCTCACTGAACTGCCTGCTGCACTCCTCACAACTGTAGGGTTTCTCCCCTGTGTGAGTACGCATGTGTTTCTTCAGATTACTCAGCTGACTGAACTGCTTGCTGCACTCCTCACACCTATAGGGTTTCTCCCCTGTGTGAGTCCGCATGTGAGTCTTCAGGCTACCTGCCTCACTGAACTGTCTGCTGCACTCCTCACACTTATAGGGTTTCTCCCCCGTGTGAGTACGCATGTGTTTCGTAAGATGAGCCAGCTCACTGAACTGTCTGCTGCACTCCTCACACCTGTAGGGTTTCTCCCCTCCATGTATCCGCATGTGGACTTTCAGTCTACTCATCTGACTAAACCGCCTGCTGCACTCCTCACACTTGTAGGGTTTCTCCCCTGTGTGAGTCCGCATGTGAGTCTTCAGATTACCATGTGAACTGAACTGCTTGCTGCACTCCTCACACCTGTGGGGTTTCTCCCCTGTGTGAGTCCGCATATGAGTCTTCAGATTACCCTGCAAACTGAACTGTCTACCGCATTCCTTACACCCATAGGGTTTCTCCCCTGTGTGGGTCCGCACGTGTTTCTTCAGATGACAAAGCTCATTGAACTGCTTGCTGCACTCCTCACACTTGTAGGGTTTCTCACCGGTGTGAGTCCGCATGTGCTTCTTCAGATTACCCAGCTCGCTGAACTGCCTGCTACACTCCTCACACCTGTATGGTTTCTCACCGGTGTGAGTCCGCATGTGAGTCTTCAGATTACCCAGCTCACTGAAGTGACTGCTGCACTCCTCACACTTGTAGGGTTTCTCCCCTGTGTGAGTCCGCATGTGGCTCTTCAGGTGACTCCGTGTACTGAACTTCATGCTGCACTCCTCACACCTGTAGGGTTTCTCCCCTGTGTGAGTGCGCTCGTGAATCTTAAGAGCATAAAGCTGACTGAACTGCTTGCTGCACTCCTCACACCTGTAAGGTTTCTCCCCTGTATGGATCCGCATGTGACTCCTCAGACTACCAGGTCTACTGAACTGCTTGCTGCACTTCTCACACCTGTAGGGTTTCTCCCCTGTGTGAGTTTGCTTGTGCGTCTTGAGATTGTCAAGCCGACTGAATTGCTTGCCGCACTCCTCACACCTGTATGGTTTCTCCCCTGTGTGAGTCCTCATGTGTGTCTTCAGATGGTTAAGCTTACGGAACTGCTTGCTGCACTCCTCACAGCTATGAAGCGTGTTGGCAACCCCTCCAACCGAACCTCTGCTAACGCCATCACGGCAGCTCTTCGTTGTCGCCATCAAGTCACTTCTGTTCCTATTGTAAAAATATAATACAAGTTAGTAAAAAATCACGGTGATTTTAGCATTAGATACTTTGTTTAAGTTTGCAACACAACATCTGCTTGGAGCCATCCAAGTTATTAAAACATATGGCTGAATGAGTCATCGTTTCTCAACCCAAACATTGTTGCGAGTCATGCTGCAATCCGTGGATCTGGTGAAACGTGACTAAATGATCAGAGCACAAATACTTCATTCTTTACGGAGATCTCGGATTTTCTGAATAAGGTAATCCGGCAAAGCTACAAAGGTATTAAAAACACTTGCTTGCATGCGCGTCCTTAGTCAGGCCAAACCTTGAATATGCTGCAACAATGTGGGACCCATATACGTGGAAAGACAAGGATAAATTGGACAGGATGCAGAACCAAGCTGGAAGATTCTGTACAAGCAACTATGACAGAGATGCTAGTGTCACCAAATGAAAACAGACTTGCAGTGGATGTCAGTTGAAGATAGAAGAAAAACATCCTAACTAAGCATGATGTAGAAAATGACTACTCTCTTTAAACCAGCTCAGACAAGAATATGAAACAGTCATGCTCTCAAGTTTTCAACCAATGCTTGATGTGTTCAAATACCCCTTATTTGAAACTTTGAGACTTTCCTGGAACTATCACTGAGTAGAATCCGTTGCCATCAAGTACAGTAAGCGCATCCTCACTAGACAGCTTCAAACAACATTTGCATTCAGATGTGCAAAGGTTAGGTGTGACCGGGGGGGGGGGCTCCCTTGGAAATCACTCGTTGACAACTGAAGGACCACTCTACAAAATTGATGAATAAATAAACAAAAAAGTCGTTCAGTGTAATACAAGTTATCAGCTGCAGCCGCGCTGAGTGCCTGCAAAGCTGGTTTGTTACAACTAAGGACGGTTCTACCGGCTATATCGGTATGGCTTGGGTCACATTTCCAAACCGGGCCCCTGCCGGGATGTTTGAAAAGTAGAAGCGTTGACCAAGGAATATACACATATTATGCCAATGACTAATATTGTTTACGTTTTTGTGTTTTGTTGCCTTTTATATCACATTTTTCGTTTCCGAAAGATACCCGGCCGGGCCCCGGGTTGGGAATTGTGACCCAGGCCTATACGTACTACAGAGTACAGACTGTGGAGACCCCCGGACCGGAATCGATCGTTGGTTTGTGTTTTTAAAGCATCGAGAGTTGACCACTTGAGATAAAGCACAGAGAGAGAAAATGACAGCAAATGTGACCATCATCCGACAAACCAAGCGGATAGGGAAACAACAGCAACAACATATCGGTACAGATACATATATAAAACCGTAAATCCACAAAACAATGTTCCCTTATAGTAGGAAGACTTTTGTTGATTTTGGATCTTTCAGCGTGACGATTTAACATTTTGCGTCTAACTTGAAGGAATAAAATCTGTCCCCATTGCATAGCTGTAGCATTTTGGCAAATGAAAACTTCTCATCGATCATCGCAACAAAAAAGTTACCAAAATCTTCAAAGTTAACCAAGGATATCCTTACGGACAAATGCATTGCATTATACCCGCCTCTGACGTCATGCATCACATTACTGGCTATTTTGATGTTCTGTCCCGGTAAAAAGAAGATATAATCAGAGTACACTACAATCAAACCATGTAATATGGGTAGAAAACAAAAAAGCTATTATTAAACAAGCTAACTCGTTTATGTCTAATCTGAAGCGTCGCCGAATCTGAAAGAAATTCCCAAAATCTTGCTAAGACCATGTGCTCTTGGTGCGGTCAATGAGGTTAAAATTAACCTCCTAGGTTCGGTAAGGTTCTTTTTAAAGAGGTAAAGAAAGGCAGTTGGTGCTGTTTTACATGAAAATCGGATTTTAAGTATCCAAGACAACGGCAACGTATTGTTTACTCGACTTCCGTTAATACACAAACGGCGTATTTGAGTTTTGCCACTACACAAGCGCGTATTTGAGTTGGGCTAATACGCAAACAGTGTATTTGAGTTCCGCCAATAAACAAGTGCCGTATTTCAGTTCCGACAATAAACAAGTGGTGTATTTGAGTTCCGCCAATATATATACACAAGCGGTGTATTTGAGTTGGGCTAATACACAAGCAGCATATTTCAGTTGCACCAATAGTAAGGGCAATAGACAAGCGGCACATTTGAGTTTTACACAAGTATTAGCCAAGGAGCTTTTATCACAAAGCTCCTTGTTTTAGCAGACAGTGCAATATGGAAAAGTGACGCCATTTAGACGGAAAATCACATAAAATTTTAAGCATTTTACCACAACTTATTTTCAAAAGAGGAGAAACACTATCATGACTATGGATTATGAATACGTACAGAGTACAGACCGTTGAGACCCCCAGACCGGAATCGGTCAATGGTTTGTGTTTGCTGATGCCTTCCTTTTGTACCACTGGCCTTCTGCGCAAACGAACCAGTACAAAAAGAAGCCATCAGCAAAGAAACAATCTATAAGCTTAACAAAAGGCCCAGACAGCCCGCTATGGAGCCTTTGTTTACTTGTAGTATCCAACAGACAATGCCGCCGGCAAAAGTGACGCCATCTGGGCAGAAATCACAGAGAATTTTCAGCATTTTACCAAAAGAAATAGAAAAGGAAAGAAACGTTACGTTATTTTGACATTGCTAACTTCGATATATTTATAATTTTCGCACGCTAGGTGGGGAGGACCCTAAACCGCGCGCCAGTCAACCCTTTTAATAGTGATATAAATTCTTTCTGGGAAATTTAATCTTTGGTCGGGGCCCATGGACGGAACTGACGTATGTTGTGTCTAGAAATGTACAAAAGTGTGTTTTTCACAAACTTACGTAACTATGAGTACAATCTAGATTCTTATCAATTCTAACACAATATGTCTAGCTTTTGTTGAGTCCTGCACAGTGCTATTTGTCCAGTAGCCCCCGAACTACCCTAGTCGTTATCATCTTCCCACACGAAGAAAACACTATAAGACCATCGAAAAATCGTCACTTGCAGTTCTGTACTTTAACATCGTTACACAACCTTACACAGAAAGTCGTCAACACTCCTTACCTGACAGTTATCTGCGATTAGAATAGCTCAAAACGCGAACTGGCGTCTCAGAAGGAAGAAAGACGAGAGAAGGCCTCCGGCGTCTGTTTCGCACGTACGAACAGGCGGAAATGCGCTTTGAATGACCCGGAAGTACAGGGCGTCGGGTCAGCTTCTTGTACCTGATTATCCACATCAAACTGATGATGACGTCACACCATATATTATAGTAGTCTTCACGAGCATGGTATCCTTGTTTGCTACACCTTGTCACGAGCACGTCACCGGAACGTACTGCGCCTGCGCAAAAAGTATAGACATGCTAAACCTTGCTAAACCCCCGGTTTACTAAAGGGCCGCATTTAAGAAAGTGCGTGCGTATATAAGGGTAAAATCCCATGTACGTTTTACATGAAACCATGTCTCTAACATATACTGTGCAACAAGCGGGATTTCAATGCAACGTTGACCAAACCAAGCCCCAAAACACCAGGGTTCGCGCAGGCGCAGTACGTTCCGGTGACGTGGTGTCTTCACGGGTTTTAAAGGTGGGTTCACACGTGCGTATATATTTACGTCCGTATGGGGCGCGCATGGGAGTATTTACCTCCACCAGGCCCCACAGGTCGTTGGAAAAATATCAGAAATTGGACAAACGTAAACAGGTAACATGTCAGACGAGTTAGCTGGGTCGCTAACCATACTTCTTGGTCAGCTAACTCATCTGGCATGCTATGTATCTATATTTGTCCAATTTGTACTATTTTCCCCGCGACCTGTGGAGCCTGGTAGAGACTAAGAGCTTCATACGCACCTCAAACGGACTTGAATATATACGCATGTGTGAACCCACCTTAACTCTCTCATCAGACATCATCACATCATCTTTAGAAGTGCAAATATAATTCTATGCATATTGCAATTGCAAACTTATTACGAAACGACTTTGAAATCTCACAGAACGATTGTTTCAAAGCTAAAATGGCAAGATGGGCAAGGTATTTTGATTATCTCAGTTATAGAGATATTTATAATCCCTGTACCAACTAAATCTGCCACTACAATGTGACTGTAATCTCTAAAATGCTACAAGCAAACATGAACTGCAGTAGCAGAACCAGCTAACAAATGTTACAAAGGGGTTCTAAATGAACATAACAGCGTCTGTGATCAGCGATGCTATCATCCGAGGAATTAACAAGATGCTATCACATGAGGGAGAAACGAAAAGTCCCAAAGACAGGATAGTATGATTGAAGAAACTAATGATAATGAATAAAGAAACAGAAAACTAAAACAGCAAACCAAAACAAGAGATTTGTCTTAAGACCATAAACTTCAATACTAATCGAAAGAGTATCATATAAGGGATCGAGATATGGTGTTATGACAAAAATGCTAAAATGATTTATTCAAGGCTGATAAACAAGCACAAACAACGGACCTATGGAGATTCATGAAAGAACATCTAAACGTGCCTACTCTAGATATAACTAAAATAACAGAAGGTCACAAATAGCTCTGAAAAGCTACAATTAAACACGAACTGTAACAAAATAAACCGTAACATTAACTGATAAAGCAGTGCCTATCGTCTCTACTGCTAACGGTACACAATAATAGAACTTAATTAGTAGTAAAAGTTAAAAGAATCTATAAGTTAGTAACTTACGTTACCTACCGACATAGAACTCAATTAGTGGGTGTAACCTCTTAAACATAGACCGCTACAATTTAGAATAATCCCAACAAAGAATATAAGCTAAATAACAGTGCAGTGATGCTATCATATGAAACGTAAACAAAGGGAACAACAAGCCTAGTCAACATAGTACACAATGTACATGTACATGTATAATAATGGTACTAATAAAAGAGAAAACTATATAATAAGAAAACAAAGCAAACATACTAAATACCACAAACTTCGACCGGTCATCAATGAACTGGGTTTAGTACATACAAAGCATTTACCAATACCACCTATGATTACCCTTTGGAAATTGAAAACCGACAATGTGCTAAGGGCAAAGAATTTCAAAAAAACTAACCATTTGCCATGTACGAATCATCTAAGCGTCTGATTTTATGACATTCTTACTGATTTGTCACAAATGTGTTTGTATATATCCATTCAGCGCATCCAACTTAATGAACTGCCTGCTGCACTTCCCACAATTGTACGGTTTCTCCTGTGTGAGTTAGCATATGCGTCTTTAGATGACCAAGCCTACTGAACTGCCTGTTACAATCCTCACACTTGTAGGGTTTCTCCCCTGAGTCCGCATGTGTTTCTTCAGAGAACCCTGCTCACCGAACTTTCTGTTGCACTCCTCACACCTGTAGGGTTTCTCCCCATGTGAGTCTTCAGACTACTCAGTTCATTAAACTGGTAGATGCTCTCCTCACACCTGTAGGGTTTCTCAGGTGTGGGTCCGCATGTGTCTCTTCAGACTACCAAGCTCACTGAACTGCCTGCTGCACTCCTCACACTTGTAGGGTTTCTCCCCTGTGTGAGTCCGCATATGTTTCTTCAGATTACCCAGCTGACTAAACTGCTTGCTGCACTCCTCACACCTGTAGGGTTTCTCCCCTGTGTGGGTCTGCATGTGACTCTTCAGAGCATTTATGTGACTGAACTGCCTGCTGCACTTCTCACACTTGTAGGGTTTCTCCCCTGTGTGAGTCCGCATGTGTGTCTTCAAACTACCCAACTCACTGAACTGCCTGCTGCACTCCTCACACTTGTAGGGTTTCTCCCCAGTGTGAGTCAGCATGTGTTTCTTCAGATTACACAGCTGACTGAATTGCTTGCTGCACTCCTCGCACTTGTAGGGTTTCTCCCCTGTATGAATCCGCATGTGGCTCTTCAGAGCAAACTGCACACTGAACTGCCTGCTGCACTTCTCACATTTGTAGGGTTTCTCCCCTGTGTGAGTCCGCATATGTGTCTTTAGATGACCGAGCCAACTGAATTGTCTGCTGCACTCTTCACACGTGTAGGGTTTCTCCCCTGTGTGAGTCCGAATGTGTTTCTTCAGATCATCCAGCCTACTGAACTGCCTGCTGCACTCCTCACACCTGTAGGGTTTCTCCCCTGTGTGAGTCCGCATGTGTTTCTTCAGACTTCCCAGCTGACTGAACTGATTGCTGCACTTCTCACATGTGTAGGGTTTCTCCCCAGAGTGGGTCCGAATGTGAGACTTCAGACTACTTGGTGTACTGAACTGCTTGCTGCACTCCTCACACTTATAGGGTTTCTCCCCTGTGTGAGTCCGCATGTGAGTCTTCAGATGACCCAGCTGACTGAACTGCCTGCTGCACTCCTCACACCTGTAGGGTTTCTCCCCTGTGTGGGTACGCATGTGTTTCTTCAGGTGACCCAGCTGACTGAACTGACTGCTGCACTCCTCACACTTGTAGGGTTTCTCACCTGTGTGAGTGCGCATGTGTATATTCAGTTTACTCTCTCTATTGAACTGCTTGCTGCACTCCTCACACCTATGAAGTGTGTTGACAATCCCTCCAACCGAACCTCTGCTTACGTCATCACGTTGGCTCTTTGTTGTCTCCATCTGGTCACTTCTTTAACTAGTGAAGACAGAAGTGGGAAAAATTAGAATTTGTCAATGGTATCTATCATTTATATAGGAGAATGTTATAATGGACACAACAGCATCTGCTTGGAGTCATCCTGGCTAATGAAACATGTGACTGAATAATTCAACTGTCGCCATGTTTTCAGCACTTTTTGCATAATTTTATACCTTGACTTAACAACAATATGGGCCAGTCAGCTGGTGACATGTAGATTACTTTAAGAGTCTGGTCCTAGTCCTAGTACATACACTCATAATTACACACACACTCGCTTAGACACATGCCCACACACACACACACTTAGACACATGGCTCACACACACACTCACTTAGACACATGCTCGCACACACACACACACACACACACAGACACACACACACACAAACGCACACACAGAAAACAGTACAAAACAGTACAAAACTTACACATCAATAACGGAAGAGCTGAACCTCTGCTCAGAGAGTACCAAAAGTATACTCTTAGATCATGCAGTGTGACATAGGTTGGTTTGTCTCCAAGCAGAGGTTGGGGGGGGGGGGGGGGGGGCTGAATGGCGGCATATAAGGAAAAGGCCCCACTAGGCCCCTGTCAACAGGCACTGATGGACACCAGATGTGGGAAACTTGTGTTGTGGGGGAGAAATTCTTGGGCCGGGGCCGATGGAGGGGTTTATGGCATACGGAACTCACATACGCTGTGTCTTCTTGCATTTTCCAAAATGCAATATTTCTATACATACACAAGAATGTAATTCAGACTCCATGTCACTTCTAACACAGCCTACATTACTTCTCTTGAATCCTGTTATACTTAGTTTGTCAACGTTGAAGATACTAATAGCCCCCAAGCTACCCTTCTTGTTTTTTCCCTTCATCGTCCCGCATAAACAAACACTAAAACCATTGCGAAATCGTTACTTGTAGTTCTGTACTTCGAAATCGTCACACAGCCTTACACAGAGAGTCGTCAAAACTCCTTACCTGACAGTTATCTGCGATTAGAACAGCTCAGAACGGGAACTGGCGTCTCGAAAGGAAGACGAGACAAGGTCTCCGGACGACACGCTCAGGAACGAACGGAAATGCGTTGGAGATGACCCGGAACTACACGCCTGTGGTCAGTTTCTTGTGCCTGATTACCCAAAAGAGGCTGAAGATGACCATCTACTGGTTACCAGATGACGTCATGTCATGTGTTCTTTACGAGTTTTCACTCTATCATATCACAGTATCAAGTTGCGTGTCGAATTTGCGCCAGAGTTGATAATATAAATATGATGCCATGTATGTTAGAATGAAACGCTAGAAGACTTCGAAATCAAAATGGCTCGAGGGCATAAGAAAATTATGGTGTGTTTTGGGTTACGATTTCTTTTGATTACCTCCTCTACCAGGGAATCGTAAGAAAAATTCGTATGACTCAAACTAGGATGGTAAAAAGTGTTCGATTCTTAAAATGTAAGAATTTTTAATGTGAATCCTGTGCACAGTCTATTTACTTTTTCTTTTCGTGTGATGTACCAAGGCTATCTGCCCCAATACATGTTATCACCAAAAGTGTTGACGTCTGTCATAAATAAATCCCTTCAATGTTGTGATCAAACAAAAAAACAACTTTATTTCATATTCTTTGAGCTACTTAAACGGACACATACAAGAGATCTACTAATACCTTACCTATACCAACATCAAGATAAGTTTGTAGCATATGCCTACTATATCTACAGCTACAATAACAGAATGCTAATTATAAGTGCTACAATAAACCTGAACTGTAATAGAATGAATGACAAACGAATGTAGTCGAGCTAGAGGGTGAGCTAACATGGTTTTATTGAATAAACAAGCACATACAACGGACCTATCTAGTATTACTCTACCAATGAGAACATTAAAACGTGCTGTAAGCTAGCCTGCTCTATATACAGCTGAAATAACAGAATATCACAAATAGCTCTGAACTGGAACAAAATAAACAGTAACAGAAAGCTGTGCCTATCATTTCTACGGCTATTAGTATACCATAATAGAACTATATTCGTATATGTGAATTTCAACAAATCTATAAGTTAAGCTAGCTATTGAAATAGAACTCAAAATAGTAGGTGTTACCTTTTAAACATATACCGTAACAATTAAGAATAATTCTAACAAAGAATATAAGCAAAATAACAGTGCAGTGATGCTATCATATGAAACGTAAACAAAGGGAACAACAAGCCTCATCATCAACATAGTACACAATGTACATGTACATGTACAATAATGGGACTAATAAAAGACAAAACTATATAATAAGAAAACAGAGCAAACGTACTAAATATGACGAACTTCGACCGGTCATCAATGAACTGGGTTTAGTACATACAAAGCATTTACCAATACCACCTATGATTTACCTTTGGAAATTGAAAACCGGCATTACTGTAAATGCATTTAAGTTCGCGGGGATTTAATTTCGCGGTAGCGGGAAAAACGACTTTTCGCGGTGGATTTAATTTCGCGGTAACAACATAGACTGCAGTCTAATACCATAATAGAAAAATGTTCGCGGTGGTTTTAAGTTCGCGGTAAAGTGGTCGCCGCGAAAACCGCGAACATTAATCCACCGCGAACATTTCTGCATTTACAGTATACCAAGGGCAATGAAAAAACTAACAAATTTGTTATGTACGTAAGATCTAAGCGTCTGATTTTATGACATTCTTACGGACTTGTCACAAATGTGTTAGCATATATCCATTCAGCACATCCAGCTTACTGAACTGCATGCTGCACTTCTCACACTTGTAGGGTTTCATCTGTGTGAGTTAGCATATGCGTCTTTAGATGACCAAGCCTACTGAACTGCCTGTTACAATCCTCACACTTGTAGGGTTTCTCCCCTGAGTCCGCATGTGTTTCTTCAGAGAACCCTGCTCACTGAACTTGCTGTTGCACTCCTCACGACTGTAGGGTTTTCCCCTGTGTAAGTCCGCATGTGAGTCTTCAGATTACTCAGTTCACTAAACTGGTAGATGCTCTCCTCACATCTGTAGGGTTTCTCCCCTGTGTGAGTCCGCATGTGAGTCTTCAGATTACTCAGTTCACTAAACTGGTAGATGCTCTCCTCACATCTGTAGGGTTTCTCAGTGGTGAGTCCGCATATGTTTCTTCAGATTACCCAGCTCACTGAACTGTCTGCTGCACTCCTCACATGTAAAGGGTTTCTCCCCTGTGTGAGTCTGCATGTGTCTCTTCAGATGACCCAGCTGACTGAACTGCCTGCTGCACTTCTCACACCTGTAGTGTTTCTCCCCTGTATGAGTCCGCATATGTTTCTTCAAACTACCCAGCTCACTGAACTGTCTGCTGCACTCCTCACACCTATAGGGTTTCTCCCCTGTGTGAGTCCGCATGTGAATCTTCAGATTACCCAGCTCACTGAACTGTCTGCTGCACTCCTCACACTTGTAGGGTTTCTCCCCTGTGTGAGTCCGCATATGTTTCTTAAGATGACAGAGCCGACTGAATTGCCGGCTACACTCCTCACACGTGTAGGGTTTCTCCCCTGTGTGAGTGCGCATGTGAGACTTCAGATTACTCAGCACGCTAAACTGCCTGCTGCACTTATCACACTTGTAGGGTTTTTCTCCCGTGTGACTCCCCACGTGTTTCTTTAGATGATCCAGCCTATTGAACCGCCTGCTACACTCCTCACATTTGTAGGGTTTCTCCCCTGTATGAGTCCGAATATGTTTCTTCAAACTACCCAGCTCACTGAACTGCCTGCTGCACTCTTCACACCTGTAGGGTTTCTCCCCTGTGTGAGTGCGCATGTGTTTCTTTAGATTACTCAGCGCGCTAAACTGGCTGCTGCACTCCTCACACCTGTAGGGTTTCTCTCCTGTGTGATTCCGCACATGATTTTTCAGATCACACAGCTGGGTGAACTGCTTGCTGCACTCCTCACACTTGTAGGGTTTCTCCCCTGTATGAATCCGAATGTGTTTATTCAGATTACCCAGTGTACTGAACTGCTTACTGCACTCCTCACACTTGTAGGGTTTCTCTCCTGTATGAGTCCGAATGTGTCTCTTCATTTCACTCCGTGTACTGAACTCCTTGCTGCACTCCTCGCACCTATGAAGAGTGTTGGCAAACCCTCCAACCAAACCTCTGCTTACGTCATCACGTTGGCTCTTTGTTGTCGCCATCTGGTCAGCTCTATACCTAGTGAAGACAAAGTGGAAATAATTAAAATTTTTCAATGGTATTTTATCTATAGTTTGCAGCATAGGAGAATATATAATGGACACCAGAGCATCTGCTTAGAGTCATCCTGGATAATGAAATATTTGATTTAATATGTGACTGAATACTCTTAACTGTCGCTGTGTTTGCAACCCACACACCTTTTGTACCACAAGATAGTCATACATTTTGGTATACCTTGACAAAAATATGGGCCAGTCAACTGGGGACATGTAGATTTAAACTCTGACCTGTCCTAGTGTAAACACACACACACACAGATATGTGCGTGCACACAAACACACGCACATACACACACAAAGAAAATGAGCTTGCCTTGAAATAGAACACACACATGCACATACATACACGTACACGCACACTTACACAGATGCTCATGTGCACACATTCACATATCCTCACACACACATTCATTCACAAACATACACAAACATGCGTGCGCGCACGCACACACACGCACACACACACACACACATGCACACACACACAGACATACCTACCTACTGCACATTAGTTTGCATCACTTTTATTATAGCCCCCGGTACTCATTATCTCCAAGCAGATCCTACAGTGCCAGGGCTCGAAATTAACATAGTCCCGTAGGCCCGGGGCACCAAAAATTTAGGCCGGGAACACTAGAAAATCACTTTGGGACCTTTTTTGGGACGATAGAAAAATAATCAACATCAGAATGTAAACCCCATCAGTGTCCGAAATACCCGTCTGCAATCTGCAATTTACAGATGGATTTTCAAGATTACAGAAGAAAAATAAATCAATCTGCAAATTTGCAGAATGAAAAAAATCAGTTTTCGACTCTCAAAAGCCCCCCAGATTAGATCCGTGCTCCCCAGGTCTAGTGTATTACAGCGCATTGTGCGTGGAAATCCTGGCACGTGAACCTCAAAAAACAAAGTGAAAACAATGCCATCTTACCAGAGAAAAATTTTTGGAAACGTTTTAGACTCTGTAATATGTCATAAGTGTTTTTATTAAGAAGTTAACTGGGGTTACGGGAGCTTGGTTGCAGTATTTACTGATGCTCTGCTCGATTCTCCCAAGGAGGTTAAAAAAAGGATGTTCCCAGCTGCGCACCACGTCGTTAAAGTTCTACACAAACAGTGTACATTTTTACTGTCAGAAGATAATAATTCTCCTTCTGATGGCCCAAAATCACCAGTTAAAAAGTTTTTCTTCCTAACCTCCACTTGTTATGTTTGGTTTGTCTCAAATTTCTGGACAAGACACGTTTGAATCTGCATTGATTTTGAGTTTACTGTATACATGTAATTGACAATTAGTTATATAGAAATTTTGTACTCTGAGTCTGACTCAACATTATATTTATTGTTGTAATACATACTTCCTACTTGGGACCATCCATCCTCTCTTCGGGACGATTGGAATTTATTTTTGGGAACACTTCTGGGACAGTAGGGGAAAAAGTTAATTTCGAGGCCTGAGTGCCATAAGATAGTATTAAGCATAGGCAGAGGAGTGTAGCCAGCCTAGGGGTATTCATTTGGTGCCCTGTGGTTTCCGGTATAAAGGCTGATCCCCCAATGGACACCCCTCTGCCTAGGCTTAAGACTATCTTATGGCACCGTAGGATCTGCTTGGAGATCATCGTACACCCACAAAATCATCCCCTCTAAACTTGAAGGACAGTTAGTATAATGTTCGATCTTTCAACGTCACAATTTCACGTCTAAATTAGAATCCTTAGATTAACAGAAATAATTTCTACACATTCCTTCGTGTGACATTGACCCAACCGCCCCACATGTCCCACAACATCCCCACCAGACCACGCTGTCAACAGGCACTGATGGACACCAGATGTGGGAAGCTTGTGGGGGAGAAATTCTTGGGCCGGGGCCGACATAGGGGTTTCTGGCATACGGAACTCACCTATGTTGTACCTTGTTGAATTTTCCAAAATGCTATATTTCTATACATACACATGGATGCAGTTCAGACTCCATGCCACTTCTTACACAGCCTACATTAATACTTCTGTTGAGTCCTGTTAAACGTAGTTTGTCAACTTTGAAGATATCAAGTAGCCCCCAAGCTACCCTTCTTATTTCCGTTCAACGTCCTGCACAAACAAAACACTAAAACCACCGCGAAATCGTTACTTGTAGTTCTGTACTTCGAAATCATTACACAGCTTTACACAGAGAGTCGTCAACACTCCTTACCTGCCAGTTATCTGCGATTAGATCAACTCAAAACGGGAACTGGCGTCTCAAAAGGAAGAAAGGCGAGAGAAAGTCTCCAGCGTCTTTTCGGGACGCTCACCAGCAAACGGAAATGCGCTGGAGATGACCCGGAAGTGGACGACTGGGGTCACGCTCTTGTACCTGATTACCCACAAGGAGTTCATGCTAGCCCTCCACTGTTGACAAGATAACATCATGTCATGTACTCCACGAGTTTCGCGCTGTCATAACAGGGTAGAGTTGTTTGACGTATTCATACCACATTCAGACATGCATATTGTAATTGGAAACACCAACGCTAACCGCAGTCGCCCCTCATAATACAGCCGGAGCCACACAGTCTTGTTTAGAACTGTTAGAAAGACTTTTATGAAGTCTGTTACGAAGACATTTGTGAAGCCTGTTACAAAGACTTTTATGAAGCCTGTTACAAAGACTTTTATGGAGCCTGTTACAAAGACTTTTATTAAGCCTGTTACAAAGACTTTTATTAAGCCTGTTACAAAGGCTTTTATGAAGCCTGTTATAAAGACTTTTGTGGAGCCTGTTACAAAGACTTTAATGGAGCCTGTTACAAAGACTTTTATGGAGCCTGTTCCAAAGACGTTTATGAAGCCTGTTACAAAGATTTTTATGGAGCCTGTTACAAAGACATTTATAGAGCCTGTTACAAAGACTTTTATGGAGCCTGTTACAAATACTTTTATGAAGCCTGTTACAAAGACCTTTATTTAGTTTGTTACAAAGACTTATGAAGCCTGTTACAGAGACTTTTATGGAGCCTGTTACAGAGACTTTTATGAAGCCTGTTACAAAGACTTGTATGAAGCCTGTTACAAATACTTTTATGAAGCCTGTTACAAAGACCTTTATTTAGTTTGTTACAAAGACTTATGAAGCCTGTTACAGAGACTTTTATGGAGCCTGTTACAAAGACTTTTATGAAGCCTGTTACAAAGATTGGTGGATATGATATTGGTCTACAAAGACTTTTATCAAGTTTGTTACAAAGACTTATGAAGCCTGTTACAAAGACTTTTATGGAGCCTGTTACAAAGACATTTATGAAGCCTGTTACAAAGACATTTATTAAGTTTGTTACAAAGACTTTTATGAAGCCTGTTACAGAGACCTTTATGGAGCCTGTTACAAAGACTTTTATGAAGCCTGTTACAAAGACTTTTATGAAGCCTGTTACAAAGACTTTTATGAAGCATGTTGCAAAGATTGGTGGCTATGATATTGGTCTACAAAGACTTTTATCAAGTTTGTTACAAAGACTTATGAAGCCTGTTACAGAGACTTTTATGGAGCCTGTTACAAAGACTTTTATGAAGCCTGTTACAAAGACTTTTATGAAGCCTGTTACAAAGACTTTTATGGAGCATGTTACAAAGATTTTTATGAAGTCTGTTACAGAGACCTTTATGGAGCCTGTTACAAAGACTTTTATGAAGCCCGTTACAAAGACTTTTATGGAGCCTGTTACAAAGACTTTTATGAAGCCTGTTACAAAGACCTTTATGAAGCCTGTTACAAAGGCTTTTATTAAGCCTGTTGCAAAGACTTTTATCAAGTCTGTTACAAAGACTTTCATGAAGCCAGTCACGAAGACTTTTATAAAGCCTGTTACAATGACTTTTATTAAGCCTGTTACAAAGACTTTTATCAAGCCTGCTACAAAGACCTTTATTAAGCCTGTCAGAAAGAATTTTAAGCCTGTTACAAAGACTTTTATGAAGCCTGTTACGAAGACTTTTATGGAGCCTGTTACAAAGACCTTTATTAAGCCTGTTACAAAGACTTTTATGAAGCCTGTTACAAAGACTTTTATGAAGCCTGTTACAAAGACTTTTATGAAGCCTGTTACAAAGACATTTATCAAGTTTGTTACAAAGACTTTTATTAAGCCTGTTACAAAGACTTTTATGAAGCCTGTTACAAAGACTTTTATTAAGCCTGTTACAAAGACTTTTGTGAAGCCTGTTACAAAGATATTTCATCAATAGTACAGTAACACTGCAAATGAGCACAATTGTGTATAACTGTAAGAAAACCTCTACAAATTTTGCAATGCTCCTATAACAAAGGAACTTCCACTTACATATATAACACTGAACAGAGCCAACCTACTGCGAAAACGGAGAAGTGTCAAGTTTTGTTCATCGTCTTATAAGCTTCCTTTTTTTCTTCTTGTGTCATTATACAGGAAGTGCCCCAGAAACACGACACGGCCTATACCGGCCTATATTCTCTCCAGAATGTTTATACATGAAAGAACTTCTGTCTACGAGCGCAAACACACATGTACATGTATATGTGAGTGACTCTCTATGAAAACCGAGGCGTGACTACCATTGTACAGTACTACATGAAAGAACTTCTGTCTACGAGCGCAAACACACATGTATATGTGACTCTCTATGAAAACCGAGGCGTGACTACCATTGTACAGTACTACATGAAAGAACTTCTGTCTACGAGCGCAAACACACATGTATATGTGACTCTCTATGAAAACCGAGGCGTGACTACCATTGTACAGTACTACATTAAAGAACTTCTGTCTACGAGCGCAAATACACATGTCTTTGTGACTCTCTATGAAAACAGAGGCGTGACTACCATTGTACAGTACTGATCTCCAAGCAGATCTCTCGGTGGCAAGGCAGTATCCAAAGGACCTTTGAATCAGTATCCAACTGAACTGAACCTGTTGGATGTTGGTTGAGCAATTAGATACTGCCTTGCGACCGGTGGATCTGCCTGGAGATTACTACAGCATTGCTTCATTCTTACGGTGCCTATTCACTAGGTCTTTGTTAGTTTCTAACGTAGCAAGATTTAAGATGGCAAGGTGCATTTCAGGCCCATTGCTGTATTAAATTCCAGCTTTGACGAATTTTTGGGAGCCGCTGTACTGTGGTGGTAAGTTTTCCGCCAGCCACTTATGGACGTCCTGGAAAAGGAGCAGAATTAGCATGTATGAGATGTGGAATGATGTTTTACATCTATAATTGGTTTGTGGTAAAGCTGCAGAGGTGGTGTGACCAGCTAAGTGAGGTAGATAATGTAGCTGTGGCATGTGAACTATGAGTGTGGCATGGGCTGATGTTGAATTTATCATTCAATCCTAATGTTAGTAATCATGATTGGTTTGTTATGATTTTGTAAAGGCGCCCTTACAATTGGAATTCAGCTACCAAGTTTACTGAAGGGACCAGTCCCTAAAGATTCATAAATACATAAACTAGATAAAATTCAGGAAATGGTACGGTCAAAATCAGTACCTGGAACAGCCTGGCATATGAAGCGATGACGTCCAGAACACCTTGCATCGTTCCACGCGGCCCTCAAAGTTGGGTGTGAGTACATAACACAGTCCTCATTGCCAATGGCGTTGTTTGGTTCTCCCGGAGCCCAGGAGTTGTACGCCCCAAGTGCAGAACCATCCACCCACTCAAAGCTGCCCTCTTCGATCTGATCGTGCAGGCCGAACCAGAAGGCTCCCGGCGTGCCGCTCACGGACATGTACAAGGAGGCCAGGAAGTCGTTGGTCTCAGCGTCTCGGGGCATGGCGAGGGTGCCGCCGTCCTCACTACAGGTGACGGCCGCTTCGCGGAAGGTCTTCCTTATATTGGAGGCCCTGTAGCAGATTCCACGGAACTTTGTGTAACCTTTAGAACAGGATGCTGTAAAAAACAAAGCATTGAGTCAACAACAGACGTAGCGATAGACATCGGTAATATTAAAATGTTAAAGAATTCCATCACTGACAAACGATTCAATTTACTCCATAAAAATCCTGCCATGCTACCGATCTTGTGCCCCTGGGAAAGATACTTAAACGACCATCTTACATCCACCCAGGTGTATAAATGTTTATGTCATACCTGTGACGCGAAAACGTACGATACGGGTGTTTCCGACCGGGCCATAACTTCCGTATCGCAAAGGTTCGAAAGGCGTATCACACGGGCTCCATTCGAATAGATTGAACTGTTTCGAGCGGGCCGAGTGCGGCGCCATCGAAAGTTCGAGTACCTGATTCGGACGTTGGAATATTACTGTTGCAACACTTTTTGTTCGAGGGCACCAAATTTGTTCAACTTCTGTCGCATTTTGCATCAAAACAGGGGTTTTCTCAGGTGGATATGACATAAATAGGATACAACACGGTGTATTCCGCATCAGCTTCGGTCCCAGCCCTCCCGCGGGAGGAATAATGATGTTTGTAAAAAGACCCTCACAGATATAGCAACTCCAATCGAACTTACTAATCTCGTGAAGACGCTGCTCCAAGGCGGCGGTTTGGCTTCTCTCCTTGTCCAGGTCGCGCTTCAAGGCATCAACAGTGGTGAAGAGTTGGCGCATGTCGTCTTCGTCGCGCTTCAAGGCGTCAACAGTGGTGGGCAGCTGGCGCAAGTTGTCTTGGTCGCGCTTCAAGGCGTCAACAGTGGTGGACAGTTGGCGCATGTCGTCTTGGGCTCGCTTCAAGGCGTCAACAGTGGTGGACAACTAGCGTATCTCGTCTTGGTCACGCTTCAAGGCGTCAACAGTGATGGACAGCTGGCGCATGTCGTCTTGGTCGCGCTTCAAGGCGTCAACAGTGGTGGACAGCTGGCGCACGCCGTCTTGGTCGCGCTTCAAGGCGTCAACAGAGGTGGACAGTTGAGTTATTTCCTGAAGAAGAACGTCAAAAAATTAAGGAAATACAGCAGCATTTCTTAACTAGATAGTCCCTTACAAAGAACAACAGAAACAGCGTATAGATACAAGAACATATAGATATAAGAACAAGGTTTGTGTCACAAGATTGTTTACCGCTTTATTGATGAACGCCAGAGGGGCGAGTCCCACAGCGATCAGTACGGCAATGCCGGCGGCCACACAGCTGCGGTGGGAGCGGATGAAGCTACAGAGAGCATGTCGACTGCGTACTCCGCCCGGATAAGTGCAGTCTGTAGAGATTATAACTGAGTTTACATCTGCATACTGATTCAAGAAGCTGTTGAAATTATAAAGAAATGAAGAAAAGATCAAGGCCTAAGATGTTAATTTTGCGTTTCCGACTTCGTTCCTGAAAAAAAGCTTTGGTTGGTAAAGATACCCTCTTAAGCTTTTTTCCCAGACTATGTCGAAATGATACAACAAAAGAAGTTTTTGAAATGTATTTCTAACAGAGTAACTAGAGTTTAACGACTTCATACCGTCACCATATGATTTTAACTTTTACAACTGATGCATTATGTGTGTTACTCATTTTTTATACAAATAAATCCTCACTTACCTGAATGAAGTTGATCCATCTGCTCTAGATCTACCAAATAACAGTGGACAATTTTCTCTTAGGGAAAGCTATACTGGCATTTATGCAAATGAATCTTGTTTACACAGTTGTCTTTCAATTACATCAAGAATACGACAATCCGTCAACCTCTTCTTGAGTTGTTTTCCCTTGATGTCTGAAATCAAACGAGCTCTTACTGTTAAAAAAATGACTCTAGGAGACTCAAACTACATAACAAGTTTACTCCATGTTCCAGGGGCTATCTACCGCTCAGAAATCACTACCATAGCAAGTCCAGAGCTCAAGATTCTAAAACCGGGAGTTGCGCTGCAGTACTGAAACACGCCGCTATGGGGCCAAAATCTTCTTATTTCCAGGTCTCATCAACATTCACCTACCAAATATCAATAAAATTTATCCAGACCCTCTCGAGTTAGGCTATTTATCCACACGCGTACTCACACAAGCGCTACTTAAAATATAACCTTCAGATAATTGTACAGATATACATTGTTCAAGCACAGTTATAGCTAAACAAACTGCACAAATAAGTACAAAATCAACTTAAGAAAGATGTGTAACTACACATTCTAGCATCACCTGATCAAAGCGGTCTGTACAAAAAACCAGACATATGTTTGTATTGGGCGTAAATTGGATTTGGCAACAAAGAACAAACAACAAAGAAACACATTATGGGGGTAGAGAGGTTGTGGTTTTCTCGCTGTAACTCCTAACCGGTGCCAATTGTCCGTAAATACCACAAATGACGATGTATCATTGCATGGCATAGTCAGCTTTCATTTGGAATTTATAGCAAGTAACCATCGAAAACTATATTACAGTAGAAGCCAGTTATTTATATTACACGTTTTTGATCATTCGGATAATTGCATAGAATAACAAAATCCACAACCATTTGCCATTCATTCTATGTTATAAGACGTCACGTCTCAGACTTCGGGTTTTAGGATAGGATTATGTCATTTTATACCGAATAAAAAAAATGAAAAATTCCCCTCATTGTAGTCTGACGATGATTCGTCCTGTGTCTGGCGCTGATTTACTGCGCCACCTGATCATGCTTTTGTGCAGAATTTGTAACAAAAGTCGCGGAGACGACCGGGTGTTTCAAACGCTGAAAATTCGCTTGATACTTAAAATTATTGTATCCGTAAACGTAAATGACATTTCTAAATAAAACTTATTTCCTAATGTTACAAATAATGCCCATGTTGTACAAGACAAGTTGCAAGACTACAAGCCTACCTGCAGACGTGTACGTTGCGTTACGTTGCGCCGCCTCTGCTTCTGCGTACGTGTGCGAAGGCGCTTCTTGTTCTTCTTGCGACTTGTTAGTCCCGTTGCCATGGCGGACACGCCCGCGCGAACCACCCTGATGGACAGGAGGGGGTTGGGATCGTGGCCCGGGGGCTTGGCCGTTATGAGGTCGCGAGATAGGGGTCCGGACCGGCTCTGCTTGCTCGTACATTTGGACCGAACTTTGCAGACAACCGTCGCGCAGTGTATAGCTATAGAAATGAATCACACAGCAAGTAATACCTTAATAAGTCTGGGTGCCTTTCTGCAAGTGGCTGGCTTTCTTGGAAAAGAAATTAATTTTGGCTGAGAGAGAGAAACATTAAAAGAACTTGTGTGTCAGAACTCAATGTTGTCTTTGATTCTCTGGAGACAAAGCAAAACCTGCCGTTTGGAGATCTATCTGCTTCTTTAGTTTGAGGCTGCCGCCCTCATCATAATTCATATTAAGCATTCTGCAGCCTTTAAATTTCGTAGAGTCTACTGCACAAGCCGGGAGAAGATTAACTTTTGGATTTAAAGGTTGAAAGAGATGTCGAGAGTGCCACCTCCACCGGGAAGTCATTCCACTCTCTGATCGTTCGTGGGGAAAAAGGTGTTTTGTCTGTATAGTGTTCTGTTGGAGGGGATTTGGTAAGCTGCAGAGTGGGTCATACGTGAACTTCTGGTTTGTACAGTGGGTATGGGCTTTCCGTAAATAGTTTCATCAGGTTGTAAATTCCTTATATAGTCATAGACAGAGAGGACAACAGACGAACACGCGGAATAAAGGAGGCTGTCTGGATCAGTAAATCTGGTTTCTTCAGTTTAGTGTCCTTGACACTTTGAACTAAACTGAAGAAACCACATGGGACGAATGAGCTGCTATCATTTTTCCAAAGTCAATTTTGACTTTGACTTTATTCAGATCCACTTTTAGCTTTTACAACATTCTGCTGCCAGCTATTCTTCCAGTGGTCTACATAAAATACATAAATACACGCACAACATTACATATATACATAACATAATATGTACATTACAAACTATACAGCTGAGAGAAAAATACAAGTTCATTTAGTAACTGTGTTCCAGTGGCACGCCATTCGGTATAGGAAGCGCTTCCTTTCTGCATTGGTCTTAGGTTTTGACAGTTTGATGCAGTTTGTTGTTGTTGACCGTGTTTAGTAACAACTGTTGGTTGACTGAAATGTGAGTTGGCTGTACAATGTTTTTGGTAGTCCTGTGTGCACTATCCTGCGGAATGTGGCAAAGCTTCTTTGTTGTATTCTTGGGGGTCACATTGGGTCAAATTCCCGCATTAATAATGACAAAAATGGCCTGCCGGTAGCTTTTATGAATGAAGCTTTTTTTTCCGTCCTGTGGATTACCTCGGGCTTCTGGAGTTGTTTTTTTCGCCCGGCTAGGTAGGTAGGTGAATATGTGGGACCGCGTGGCGCAATCGTCAGCACGTTACACTCAGGTCCGTGAGAAGGTCTTGAGTTCAAACCCCGACGTGTCAGCGGTCTTGTGCCCTTGGGAAAGGCACTTTACACGACTTTCCTATATAGGCTACAAAAGTCTTCAGCAAATTGAAGTTGGTAGCCTCAAAAACGGGGGGGGGGGGGGGGGAGGTGCGTTGGGAATCTAGGGAGTTCAAGAATCCGGCCCGACGGGCTAGAAAAAAGGCCCAGCGAACACAAGTTGGATCCTGTCTTTGGTGTGCCTCACGACTCCGTAGTGCTAAAGTATAGCTCGAAGGAGCAGTATTCCCTGACAGCGGAGTTTGTGTTACACAGACTAATAAGACCCTAAACTATCGCGAAATCGTTACTTGAGGTTCTGTACTTCGAAATCGTTACACTGAGAGTTACAACACTCATTACCTGACAGTTATCTGTGATTAGAATAGCTCAGAACGAGAAATGGCCGCTCAAAAAAAGACTAGCTAGAGAGAAAGTCTCCTCTGTCTTTTCCACACACTCCTCACCAACAACCGGGAAATGCGCTGGAGCAGGCCCTGAAGTACACGGCTGAGGTCAATTTCTTGTACCTGATTATCCACAGGCAAGCTAAAGATGACCGTCTACTGCTTACCAGATGTTGTCATGCAATGTACTCTACTGGCTTTCACTCTCTCACCGCACAGGATCAAGTTGCATGGCGCACTTGTACCAGAGTTAGAAATATAAAGAGGATGCCATATATATTACATACAAACGCTAAAAGACTTTCAAAGCAAAATTGCTCGATGGCATAGGAAAATTATGGTGTTTTGGGTTACGATTTCTTTTAATTACTTCAATCTTAAGCAACGCCACTGCCAGGGAAACATAGAATCGTAAGAAAAGGTTGCCGAGGAAAGATGACACCGACCGAAATCTCTGCTAAGAGCTTAGTGTGCACTGAACACCATTTCGTGTCGTACGACTCAATCTAGGATGGCAATTGTTTTTAACGAAATTGTTCGAATGGACAGAAAGAATTCACATGTCATTGCCCCTTTAGTATAATTAATAGCAATCCTGTACACATTCTATATAGTTTTCCTTTTGCGTGATGTACCGAGTTTATCTGCCAAAATCTGGGTGGCAAAGGAAAGTTTACAAGTCCGTCGTTAATAAATTGACTCCCTTCAATGTTGTGACCAAACAAAAAAACAAACTTTATTTCGTATTCTTTTAGCTACTTAAACGGACACATACAAGAGATCTACTAATACCTTACCCATACAAACATTAAGATAAGTTTGTCACCTATGCCTACTATATCTACAGCTACAATAACAGAATGCTAATTATAAATGCTACAAGAAACCTGAACTGTAATAGAATAAATAACAAACAAATGTAGAAGAGCTAAAGGGGCTATAAGTGAACACATCTCTACAGCTACTGCATTGACTCAATTTACAACCAGTGGATCTAATCTCTAAAACAGTAACATAGAAAACTACTTACAACAAAGCAGCTATCATATGAAAAATACATAAAAGTGTTATGAATGGAAATGTCATTTCATTTTCTACTCTTAGAGATGAATACATATAGAGATGACGTACAAACATCCCTACAAGTATAAACATCATCAGTTTGTAACCCTACAAACAGCTACAATATCAGAATGCTACAGACAGCTCTGAAATGCTACAACTACATCCGTATTTATGTAACAGAAGGGATCTGAATGAACATAACCCAGTGCCCATCATTTCTACAACAAACGTAAAGGACCTCAGGAGAAAACAACGGAACCCAACAGTCAACAAGCATGGTCATCATTCTGTGACATTTTGACTAATAAAAGAGAAAGCTAGAAAACTAACCAAACAAAGTTTACATTAAAACTTATACCACATACTTAGAAACTAATCGAACGAGCCTCAACGGGCTGAGTGTAGTATACAGTTTAATAGTAAATATCAGCTATGCATTACCGTCTAAAATCGACATAATCGTTGCATGTAAGTTGTAACACTGTAGCAAGAAGGAACTTAACAAATCGTTTGTGGCGTACGTATGATGCTAGTGTCTTAGTTCACGTCAGACCTTCTAAGAATTTGTCACAGGTGTGTTTTCATGTGTTTCTTCAGACTATCCAGCCGACTGAACTGCCTGCTGCACTCGTCACAATTGTAGGGTTTCTCCCCTGTGTGAGTCTGCATGTGTCTCTTAAGCTTACTCAGCTCACTGAAGTGCCTGCTGCACGCCTCACACATGTAGGGTTTCTCCCCTGTGTGAGTCTGCATGTGTCTCTTAAGCTGACTTGTTGTACTGAACTGCTTGCAGCACTGCTCACATCTGTACGGTTTCTCTCCTGTGTGAGTCCGAATGTGTTTCTTCAAACTTCCCAGCTCACTGAACTGCCTGCTGCACTCCTCACACCTGTAGGGTTTCTCCCCTGTGTGAGTCAGCATGTGTCTCTTCAGACTACCCAGCTCACTAAACTGCCTGCTGCACTCCTCACAACTGTAGGGTTTCTCCCCTGTGTGAGTCTGGATGTGTCTCTTCAGAGCACCCAGCGCACTGAACTGTCTGCTGCACTCCTCACACCTGTATGGTTTCTCCCCTGTGTGTGTCCGCATGTGTTCCTTTAGATGACCCAGCTGACTGAATTGCTTGCTGCACTCCTCACACCCGTAGGGTTTCTCCCCTGTGTGAGTCCGTATGTGTTCCTTTAGATGACCCAGCTGACTGAATTGCTTACTGCACTCCTCACAACTGTAGGGTTTCTCCCCTGTGTGAGTCCGCATGTGTTTCTTTAGACTTCCCAGCTGACTGAACTGCTCGTTGCACTCCTCACACCTGTAGGGTTTCTCTCCCGTGTGTGTCCGAATGTGTTGCTTTATATAAGCTAGCTGACTGAACTGCTGGCTACACTCCTCACACTTGTAGGGTTTCTCCCCTGTGTGAGTCCGCATGTGTCTCTTCAGACTACCAGGTCTACTGAACTGCCTGCTGCACTCCTCACAGCTATGAAGAGTGTTGACAAACCCTCCAACCGAACCTCTGCTTACGTCATCACGTTGGCTCTTTGTTGTTGCCATCTGGTCACTTATATAACTAGTGAGGACAAAAGTGGAAAGAATTAAAATTTGTCAATGGTAGTTATCATTTATATAGGAGAATGTTATAATGGACACGACAGTATCTGCTTGGAGTCATCCTGGCTAGTGAAACATGTGACTGGATAATTCAACTGTCGCCATGTTTTCAGCACATTTTGCATAAATCTATACCTTGACTTAACAAAAATATGGGCCAGTCAGCTGGTGACAAGTAGATTACTTTAAGAGGCTGGTCATAGTCCTAGTACATCCACTCATAAGGGGGCACACACCAGTTTATTTGGGGTTTCAATTGGAGGCGGCATACCCTAAAGTCTAGCGACCAGCTCTACCAGGGAATTATCCTGAAGCAAAATAACTGTATATCTGGTGAAAGCATATTCCTTTAGCTACAAGACAAACTAAGTTTCGATCCTTCAACTTCTCTGATTTTAAAAAATTAGAGGGAAAAAACATTATTTTCATGTAAAAAATAATGCAAAAAATCGGGCATTTTGGCATTGAAAGAAAAACATGAAGATGATTTTTCCGGCAAACACGACTGATACTGTCAGAAAGAGGAAAACCTAACGAGTAATCCAGCTAATTATAAAGAAAATTCTAGTACTGCAGTTTTTTTAATCATCCGCGGCGCGCGGCATTACAACTAGGCTTAACACAGCGCTTCTGAGGTCAATCTAGGTCACGAGCCTAATCACATTCAGGCGTAGGAATATCCCGGAAGTAAGACGCGGACCAAAACACAATTTGCACCGAAAACACACCATTTCCTACGCTTTTCAGCCATGTAACCGTTGAATGTCATTTCGCAGGAAATAATGAGAAATGTCAACTCAAACATGGACCCTCGGAAGCCTTTCGTCACTTTTTTCTCGCGCACTAGCTCGGACCCCTGTCGCGGAAGAACTGGTGTGTGCACCGTTAATATATGCAAATTATGATTATTATTGTCCATAACTTTAAAACGTTATACTCTATAGTCATGCCAAGTTTGAGTTGTCTGCGACTTTTCTTTCTCGAGTAACAGGTGGTTGAAAGTTGCAGTGTCGGAAGGCTGATTTTGCGCCTTCAGGCCAGTATACCATTCAATGCGCATAATAGCAATTACGTCACAATAAGCTTGTCCTATGGAAGAGGTTTTAGGCCATTGATACGTGCTAAATGAAGAGGTTTGGTCGTGAAAAGGAAAGGCAAGGGGCCGCTCTTGCGATGGAGCACACTTTCCCTCTATTTCTAACTGGAATGAACAGTAGAAACCACCTAGAACGTAGTTGAGTTCGTGACGTCACAATGCCGGCCACTAGCCTATGTTTGAAAGTAAGAACGCTGCAGTTTTAAGTTCCGCACTTCAACGAGAAGCGCTTGAAATGTTATTTTTTGGTCATA
Source organism: Branchiostoma floridae x Branchiostoma belcheri (assembly GCA_019207045.1). Lineage (NCBI taxonomy): Eukaryota > Metazoa > Chordata > Leptocardii > Amphioxiformes > Branchiostomatidae > Branchiostoma > Branchiostoma floridae x Branchiostoma belcheri. The sequence continues at coordinate 3,508,456 of CM033025.1, read as the reverse complement.
TCTGGTAGAGGATAGACCTAGCTTTCCCGTCCAAGCGTTTCCGTAGGCCGGGCTTCTTTCATTTCGTAGAAAAATGAAGTCATATGTTGTATCTTTGGTTAAGATGGAGGCCTATTCTGCATATCCTGCAGGTATGAACTTAAAAACGGGCATCTGCTAAGATAAGGCTGTGCAGTTTGGTGTCGGTCTCGGTGTAATAAACAAGCCTTGGGATGTATCTTCGGATTGGTGCAACTTACTTGTGTTAATGTCGACAACTAGCGCCACGCCGAACTTAACACTTGATTTGCCAGGAAAGTGCGAAAATGACGTCAGCAGGGGCTTTTTTCATTGAAAAACGCTTGCCGCTTGATGTACAAGCAACTGTGAAACGTGTAAATGCGATTTACAGGTGCCCCAGAGGTTGTGTAGCAGAAACAACAATGTTTCGGTAATTGCTATGTAATCTATGCTTAGCACACACACTTCAAAGGCCCTGCGACCGTGTTTGAGGGGGTGGGGGTGGGGAGGGGGGCAAATCCACCAATTATATGACAGTGTAGAATCATATCAAAACCTGAGAAATCCGGCTATTTTTAACTAGAATTTGATCGAGGCTATACACTTTCATGGGAAAAATGCAATTTGTTGGCTATTATCGCTAATACTTTTTTCAGGATGGGCGCTTTTAAGGGGGCACACACCAGTTTATTTGGGGTTTCAATTGGAGGCGGCATACCCTAAAGTCTAGCGACCAGCTCTACCAGTAAATTATCCTGAAGCAAAATAACTGTATATCTGGTGAAAGCATATTCCTTTAGCTACAAGACAAACTAAGTTTCGATCCTTCAACTTCTCTAATTTTAAAAAATTAGAGGGAAAAAACATTATTTTCATGTAAAAAATAATGCAAAAAATCGGGCATTTTGGCATTGAAAGAAAAACATGAAGATGATTTTTCCGGCAAACACGACTGATACTGTCAGAAAGAGGAAAACCTAACGAGTAATCCAGCTAATTATAAAGAAAATTCTAGTACTACAGTTTTTTTAATCATCCGCGGCGCGCGGCATTACAACTAGGCTTAACACAGCGCTTCTGAGGTCAATCTAGGTCACGAGCCTAATCACATTCAGGCGTAGGAATATCCCGGAAGTAAGACGCGGACCAAAACACAATTTGCACCGAAAACACACCATTTCCTACGCTTTTCAGCCATGTAACCGTTGAATGTCATTTCGCAGGAAATAATGAGAAATGTCAACTCAAACATGGACCCTCGGAAGCCTTTCGTCACTTTTTTCTCGCGCACTAGCTCGGACCCCTGTCGCGGAAGAACTGGTGTGTGCACCGATAATTACACACACACTCGCTTAGACACATGGCTCACAAACAAACACACACACACACTCGCTTAGACACATGGCTCACACACACACTCGCTTAGGCACATGGCTCACAATCACACTCGCTTAGACACATGGCTCACACACACAATCGCTGCCTTAGACACATGGCTCACACACACACTCGCTTAGACACATGGCCCACACACACACTCGCTTGGACACATAGCTCACACACACACTCGCTTAGACACATGGCTCACAATCACACTCGCTTAGACACATGGCTCACACACACAATCGCTGCCTTAGACACATGGCTCACACACACACTCGCTTAGACACATGGCTCACACACACACTCCCTTAGACACATGGCTCACAAAAACACACACACTCGCTTAGACACATGGCTCACACACACTCGCTTAGACACATGGCTCACACACACACTCGCTTAGACACATGGATCACAAACACACTCGCTTAGATACATGGCTCACAAACACACACACACTCGCTTAGACACATGGCTCACACACACGCACTCGCTTAGACACATGTCTCACAGACACACTAACTTAGACACATGGCTCACACACACACTCGCTTAGACACATGGCTCACACACACACTCGCTTAGACACATGGCTCACACACACACTCGCTTAGACACATGGCTCACACACACACACTCGCTTAGACACATGGCTCACACACACACTCGCTTAGACACATGGCTCACACACTCACTCGCTTAGACACATGTCCACAAACACTCACTTAGACACATGGCTCACACACATACACTCGCTTAGACACATGCTCACACACACACTCGCTTAGACACATGCTCACACACACACTCGCTTAGACACATGCCCACAAACACTTGCTTAGACATATGGCTCACACACACGCACTCGCTTAGACACATGCTCACACATACACTCGCTTAGACACATGGCTCACAAACACATACACACTCGCTTAGACACATGGCTCGCAAACACACACACACTCGCTTAGACACATGGCTCACACACACAATTGCTTAGACACATGGTCTCACACACACTCGCTTAGACACATGCTTAACACACACTGGTTTAGACACATGCCCACAAACACTCGCTTAGACACATGGCTCACACACACAATTGCTTAGACACATGGATCGAAAACACACTCGCTTAGACACATGGATCACAAACACACACACACTCGTTTAGACACATGGATCACAAACACACTCGCTTAGACACATGGCTCACACACACACTCGCTTAGACACATGGCTCACACACACAATCGCTTAGACACATGCTTAACACACACTGGTTTAGACACATGCCCACAAACACTCGCATAGACATATGGCTCACACACACACTCGCTTAGACACATTCTCACACACACACTCGCTTAGACACATGCCTACAAACACTTGCTTAGACATATGGCTCACACACACGCACTCGCTTAGACACATGCTCACACACACACTCGCTTAGACACATGCTCACACACACACTCGCTTAGACACATGCTTAACACACACTGGTTTAGACACATGCCCACAAACACTCGCTTAGACACATGGATCAAAAACACACTCGCCTAGACACATGGATCACAAACACACACACACTCGTTTAGACACATGGATCACAAACACACACACACTCGTTTAGACACATGGATCACAAACACACTCGCTTAGACACATGGATCACCAACACACTCCCTTAGACACATGGATCACAAACACACAGGCTTAGACACATGGATCACAAACACACACACACACACTCGTTTAGACACATGGATCACAAACACACTCGCTTAGACAAATGGCTCACACACACACTCGCTTAGACACATGCTCACACACACACTCGCTTAGACACATGCTCACACAAACATACACACACGCACAAATGCACACACGGAAGCAGTACAAAATAGAAATCCTTACAATGAAAGTAAAACACATCAAGAACCGCAGAGCCGAACCTCTGCTCGGAGAGTACAAAACTATAGTATATATCTTAGATCATGCAGTGTGACATACGTTTGTTTGTTTCTAAACAGAGGTTTGGGGGGGGGGGGGGAGGTCACGATTTCCCCACCAACCTCTGCTTGGAGAGTAGATTCCGTCAGTCACACCCTGCTTGAAAATTCTATGGCATCAAAATCGACTGTCCGCGACATAAAGTAGTACCGCACACCCACAAACTCATCCCCTTCATGATCCAAACGTCCACATCACATCTTCTTACTAACTGTCACGCATCAACTTATGTAGCCCTGGAGGCTCCGAATGGTCAAAGTCATACATTCGGGTCTCCAGGACTACTCTTGAAACAGAGGTTGTGTCGCGGAGAGGTTGAGTCGACGGTCCGCAACATAAAGTAGCAGAGATATTACCGACATATATATATATATTTTGAAAATTTTGCGGCGTCCAATATACGCGACTCAACCTCTGCTAGGAGAGTACTCCAGGGCTACAACTAATGATGCAAGCGAACGATTGATCTACATCACATCTTCACGTCTGAATCAGTCGGGTGAAATTTGTTTCTTTTGTTTCCCTTCTGTACCACTCTTCACCGCCCCCACATCTACAATAACAAACGTACCATCCCCCGGCCCCACTGCCGCTGTCAACAGGCACTGATGGACACCAGATGTGGGAAACTTGTGGGTGAGAAATTCTTGGGCCGGGGCCGCTGGAGGGGTTTCTGACATACAGAACTCACCTACGTTGTGTCTTCTTGCATTTTCCAAAAAGCTATATTTCTATACATACACAAGAATGTAATTGAGACTCTATGTCACTTGTAACACAGCCTACATTGCTTATCTTGAGTCCTGTTAAACTTAGTTTGTCAAATTTGAAGATATCAATAGCCCCCAAGCTACCCTTCTTGTTTTTTCCGTTCATCGTCCCGCACAGAGACACCACTAAAGCCATCGCGAGATCGTTACTTGCAGTTCCGTACTTCGAAATCGTCACACAGCCTTACACGTAAACACTCCTTACCTGACTGTTATCTGCGAATAGAACTGTTCAGAGCGGGAACTGGCGTCTCAAGAGCCTAAAAGGAAGAGAAAGTCTCCAGGCCGGGTCTTTTCCACACGCCAACGAACGAACGGAAATGCGCTGGAGATGATCCGGAAGTACATGACTTGGGTCAACGCCTCGGACCTGATTACCCACAAAAAGGCTAAAGATGACCGTCTGTTGTACATACTGTCTCTCACTACTCTTAGATCTTGTGGCGTGTAGGATTTATACTATATTTAGAAATATAAGTGATGTGGCCCCGGTGTGGTAGGACTTCTATACTTTTTATTGCAGTCTGAACATTTCGTTTTTCTGAGACTTCAACTGATACTACTGCATGAGTCAAGGCTACAATATATCGATATGATCAATACTTAGCTACTTAGCATATTTTCTTTGACTCTTCGACAGAACGAACAGATATATCGGCGCCAATTATTAGTGATAATGTGCACAATTGATGTAACTATCTTTCTCGTGATGCACCAACATTATACTCGTCTCTAAAGAATAAGAAGACTTCTGTCCGTGTTATGACAAACAAACTTTATTCTTTCACTGTAACAAAACAAACGACAAAATACTTACTAATAATAAAGTAAACGGACCTAAATGAACATAGTCCTGTGCCTATCATCTCTACTGATATCATCTCTACAGCTACCAAAACAGAACTCAACTAGTAAATAGATCGTAACAATTCAAAACTATTATAAATCAGTTAACGTTATATGGATAAAATCGATACCAGTATGTAAAGGGTAGATTATAGATACATTGTTGAATGGCACTAAACTAATTACACGTTTCTAAATTCTGAATTAACAAGCATGTATAATAGACATACGATATCTACCTGCATAAACATCAAGCTAACTACTATACCTACAGCTATAATAGAATGTTACTATCATCTTGAAAATGCTACAATCAAACCAGAGCTGTAACAGAACACACCAGCCAGTAAACAAGTGCAACACAACCCTGCCTACCATCTTTAATGTGAGGTATCATAATAGACCAAAATCAGTAGAAGTGATAACAACAAAACTCTATGTGAAATTAGCTACCAAAATAAAATTCAATTAGTAGATCTACCTCTCAAACACAGGTCATAATAATAGAAAAGAATTTTAACAAAGCTATATGCAAATAAGTGATGCTATCAGGTAAGGAATAAACAAGCAGGCCCAAATCAGCAAGCCTCGTCATCATAATAGTATTTTTTCTAAATCTAATAATCAACACTGATAAAATGGTGAAAAACAGGAACAAAATGAGCTTTGTCCTAAGACGCAATTGACTTCAAAACTAACCGAATGGCAACATTAGTTATGCATCATCTTCGGAAATAGTCACAAGGTAACGTGCTAGTGGGGGAGGTAGCCTGACTAAAATCGTGCTCCTAGCGGCCACCCTTACAGTTACCACCACCTCAGGAGTTGGTCATTAACACAGGACAGTGGGGAGGGGGTTGAAGGGAACTCGACGACTAACGTCTAACTTATAAAGTAAGCATATAATTTTCTGTCATTCTTTCTTGATAATTTGTCACAAGTGTGTTTTCATGTGAGTTTTCATATTGCTTAACTGACTGAACTGCCTGCTGCACTCCTCACACCTGTAGGGTTTCTCCCCCGTATGAGTCCGCATGTGCTGTTTCAGATGATCCAGCCTTCTGAACAGCCTGCTGCACTCTTCACAACTGAATGGTTTCTCACCTGTGTGAGTCCGCATGTGCTGTTTTAGATGACCCTGCTCGTTGAACTGTCTGCTGCACTCCTCACACCTGTAGGGTTTCTCCCCCGTATGAGTCCGCATGTGGATCTTAAGACTACCCAGCTGACTGAACTGCCGGCTGCATTCCTCACACGTGTAGGGTTTCTCCCCAGTGTGAGTCCGCATGTGCTGTTTCAGATGACTCAGCTTATTGAACTGTCTGCTGCATTCCTCACACCTGTAGGGTTTCTCCCCTGTGTGAGTCCGCATGTGAATCTTCAGACTTCCCAGCTTACTGAACTGCCTGCTGCACTCCTCACACGTGTAGGGTTTCTCCCCTGTGTGGGTTCGCATGTGAGTCTTCAGATTACCCAGCTGACTGAACTGCCCATTGCACTTCTCACAGTTGTAAGGTTTCTCCCCTGTGTGAGTCTGCATGTGTTTCTTTAGATGACTCAGCTGACTAAATTGCCTGCTGCACTCCTCACACTTGTACGGTTTCTCCCCTGTGTGAGTCCGCATGTGAATCTTCAGACTTCCCAACTTACTGAACTGCCTGCTGCACTCCTCGCACCTGTAGGGTTTCTCCCCTGTGTGAGTCTGCATGTGAGCCTTTAGATGAACCAGCTGAGTGAACTGTCTGTTGCACTCCTCACACTTGTAAGGTTTTTCCCCTGTATGAGTCCGCATGTGAATCTTTAGTTTAGCTGGTGTTCTGAACTGCTTGCTGCACTCCTCACACCTGTAGGGTTTCTGCCCTGTGTGGGTACGCATGTGTTCTTTCAGTTTACTTGGTGTACTGAACTGCTTACTGCACTCCTGACAGCTTTGAAGAGTGTTGAGAAACCCTCCAACCGAACCTCTGCTAGCGTCATTACGGCAGCTCTTAGTTGTCGCCATCTGGTCTATTCTATAGCAGGTGAAGACAAAGTGGAAGGAATTAAAATTTCTCAATGATATTCTATTAACAAGTTTGCATCATAGAAAAATGTTAGGACACCACTGCATCTGCTTGGAGTCATCCTGGCTAATGAAACACGTGACTGAACAATTCAAATGTTGCCGTGTTTGCAGCCCACGCACATTTTGCACCACAAAACAATTCCTTAATTTGGCTAAATTTTGCAAGAATATGGGCCAGTCAGCTGGTGACTGGTAGATTTATGATCAGTCCTGGTGTATACCCACACGCTCACACACACAATCACAGGCAGTAGTGCGTCACTCACACAAACACACACATACACTCACACAAGCACACACACACACACACGTGACGTACACTCACACATACACAGATGGGCAAGTACACACACACACCACGCACACACACACACAGTAGTGTGTCACTCACACACACGAGACGTACACTCACACACTTGCACACACACACGAGACGTTCACACACACAAGACGTTCACACACACACGAGACGTAAATACATGTACACACATACACAAACAGGTGCTCATGTGTACACAAGCGCGTACACACACACACTTGCGTACACAAATGCGACTCAACCTCTGCTTGGAGAGTATCACAAATGCTCATACACATGTACAGACACACACACAAACAAACAATCACTCACTCAGTTGGATTCTCCTGTCGATTTTTTTCACTCACTCACTCAGTCACACACGCACACACACACATATACATACACACACACATAAACACGCACCAAAACCTGCCTACAGAATTAGTTTGCATCACTTTCATAATTTCTCATTGTAGCCTCCTCACAGCTCCCCTTCCCAATCGCACCAGATTGATAATAATAATAATAATAATGATAATAATAAGGATGCTAGAGTCCATTCCAAGACACCATGAGGGTTTTTAGGCGATATTTATAATTAGTCTGAATTATTTTGAATAAAAGAATATCTGAGCCACAATAATTAAATTATTTTTAAAAAATTGACTGAAAAAGTACTCGTATATTTGAATCTCTTTGAATATTTTAGAAACATTTTGAAAGTAACTGTACAAAAATATCTTTATTTAGAATAATTGTGAAACCTCTGTGTGATTATTTCACATTTACAAATATTTACAAAAAATGGTAAACCTGGCCAAATGGTTAAATTAGTTTATTGCCCCCATTAAAGTAAGCCCTATTGTTGTATCTGTATATTTTTAGATTTCACTGCTGGGCACTAGTGGATCCTTTGTGGAGGGCCATTGTTGCATGGCACCCAACCATACTTTGCAAGAATGTGTGAATTGCTATCTTCCCAGCCCACTGAACCATTTACAAAAAATGGTAGAAAATGGTAAATAATGGTAGAATGCTGTTATCATTATTTAGAAACCATTAGAAGTATCTAATTCCACACGATGAATATTTCCAAAGTTTTACAGGACCAGGGAAATATTTATAAAGTTGAAACAGTGTTACAAATATTTCTGAAGTATCAAATGTCATAGACATATAATTACAAAACTTTAAAATCAATTCTAAACAATGGCCACAAACATCCGCATGGTGTCTTGGAATGGACTCTAATAATAATAATAATAATAACAACAATAATAACAATAACAATAATAATAATATCGGGATAGAGGAATAATTTGGGTTGGGATAATACAACCCAAGGCATGCGATAAGGAGTGTAGCCGGCCCTAGGGGTGTTCATTAGTTGCCCAATGAACACCCCTTGGCCGGCTACACTCCTTTGCCAGCTTTTGATACTAACTTATAGACCTTTTTCACACTTCCCATAATACATTGCGACAGGGTTCCGGATATGGATGTTGACTGGGATGTTACCATCGTTGCCCAGGGTACGAAACCAAGGTGACATCAGCTAAAACCTGCAATACGAGGGCTTGAAAGCATATAAACTAATTAGTTGTCCGAAAAATATAGTACAACCGTTATTAGGGCCGAGAGTTTTCCAATTTTTGTGGTCAGAAGTATAAACTAGCAAGCCCGTCACCACTGTGGCTGTTAGTTGGTTTCGCCCGATGACCTCGTGGGTCACGCCTTGCGTTTTGTCTGCAGCCTTTGTTCTTTGTTGTCAGAAAGTGATTTTTACCATGTCCCGTGCACTGTAACTATATTTGCTAGACAAATCATTGGTTTATATGCTTTGCCGCCCTCGTACTGAAGGTTTTAGCTGTTTTCACCCTGGTTTCGCACCCTGGGCAACGGTGGTAACATCCCAGTCAACATCCATATCCGGAACCCTGTCGCATTGCATTATGGGAAGTGTGAAAAAGGTCTATGGCACCATAGCATCTGCTTAGAGGTCACCGTACACCCACAAAATCCTCCCCTCCAAACCTGAATGACAGTGTTGATTTTCAATCTTTCAACAATTTGACGTCTTAATGAAACGACCTAAATCATTTTCTACACATTCCCTCCAGTAACATTCACCCCACCGCCCCTAATAACAAACGTACCATCCCTGGCTGTCAACAGGATGTGAGAAACTCGTGAGGGAGAAATTCTTGAGCCGAGGCCGATGGAGGGGTTTCTGACATACTAAACTCACCTACTTTGTGTCTTGTTGCATTGTCCAAAATGCTATATTTCTATACATACACAAGAATGCAGTTTAAACTCCGTGTCACTTCTTACACAGCCTACATTACTTCTCTTGAGTCCTGTTAAACTTAGTTTCTTAAGTTTGAAGAAATCAATAGCCCCCAAGCTACCCTTCTGGGTTTTTACCGTTCATCGTCCTGCACAAACAAAACACTAAAACCATCGCGAAATCGCTACTTCTAGTTCTGTACTTCGACATCGCTACACGACCTTACACAGAGTCGTCAACACTCCTTACCTGACAGATATCTGCGATTAGAACAGCTCAAAACGGGAACTTGCGTCTCGAAAGGAAGACGATAGAAGGTCTCCGGCGTCTTTTTCACACGCTCAGGAACGAACGGAAATGCGCTGAAGATGACCCGGAAAGACACTGCCGGGGTCAATTTGTTATACCTGATTACCCACAAGAAGCTGAAGATGACCGTCTACTGATTACCACATGACGTCATGCCATGTACTCCTCACTGGCTCGTCACATGAACGAGTCGCGGGTCGTATTTTGCTGCATTTATGCGTTTCAACGGATGCACCGCTTTGTTTGTTTGTTTGTTTGTCGTAGTGTGTTTTCAGGTTCATGTTTCTTCCAGCTGACCTGGGACCAAAGCGGCATGGTGTGAGGCATAAAATGGTGTATTAGTACTATTAGAGAGTGGTAACTTGCAGGATGGGAAGGCAGCATTGGACCGAATCAAAAATCATACCACATGTATCAACTATTGAGAAATGTAAGTAACTTCACTACGAATATTGTATATTGTAATCAAACGACCATGATCTATTACAAAGCTAAATCGGCTCGATGATGAAATTTACTGTGTTTTGGTCCGATTTCTTTCGATTTCACTACAAGGGAAACATGGAATGTTGAGCACTAATCCATTATCTTTTATGACTAACGCATTGATGCAAAATTACCTTCAATTGAATCTTCGTGTATGCCATTATGAATCTATGAGATTATCCAACAGTACGAGACCCTCAGTGATCTTGTGTACGAATGATATCATGATGTAGTTTGCCTTTTACATGGTTTCCTGTCAAAACATGTTAATATCTAGTCGTTGTAAACTTAAGTAACCCCGTCTCTAATAAAATAATATTCCCGTCAGTGTTATAACAAAAAGAAAGTTTATTGTAACTTTAACGAAATACATAGTAAATAAATAACAAATGAATGTTACAGAAATGTCCTAAATGAACATAACAATGTACCTATAATCTCTACAGCTACCGTATTTGAACCAAATTAGCGGTTGTAACTGATTACATATAAACTGTAACATCAAACAACTGAACTGTAACAGAATACATGGCAACAAATGTAACAGAAGGGATCTATGGACAAAACACTACATATATCATCTGTACACACTATATACCATCTCTACAACTACCGTACTAAAACTTCATTAGTAGGTCTAACTTACACAGTAACATCTAAAGAAATTGCAACAAAGCTGTTAACATTTGAAGAATATATAAAGTGTTATGAAAAGAAATTGTTGGATCTGAATAAACAAGGATATACAGGAGACCCTCCCTACTTATATAAAAGTTAGTATGTAACTACATGTACTATATCTACAGCTACAATAACAGAACACTACAGATAGTTCTCAAATACTATAACTAGATCCATATTTCTGTAACAGAAGGGAACTTGATATACATAACCCTGCACCTATCATCTCTGCAGCTAACGTAAATGACCTCATATGAGGAGAAAGAAAGGGGACCCAACAAAGTCAACAAACTAACTTCATTAGTAGGTCTAACTTACACTGTTCAGTTACATCAAAAAAGACTGCAACAAAGATGTTATCATCCGAAAAATATATAAAGTGTTATGAAAAGAAATCGTTGGCGCTGAATAAACAAGGATACACAGGATACCTACAAATACCCCTACCTGTATACATCTAAATGTCAGTATGTAAATACTATATCTACAGCTACAATAACAGAACACTACAGATACCTCTAAAATACTAAAATTAGATCCGTATTCATGTAACAGAAGGGACCTAAATATACATAACCCAGTGCCTATTATCTCTGCAGCTACTGTAAAGGATCTCAAAACAGAACAAGAAAACCCAACAAAGTCAACAAGCCTCGTCATACTATGACATAGTGACTAATAAATGAGAAACCAAACAAGCTTTGTCTTAAACCTTATACCATATACTTAAAAACTAATAAAAAGAGCCTCAACAGACATACTATAGTGTAGTATACAGTGTAATGCTAGTAGCAAATGTTAGCTACTAGTGTACATTGCCGTCCTAAATGGTAACAGCATAACACTGTACCAAGGAAAATGAACTAAAGTTAACAAACACTTGAGGCGTGGTAATGATGTAAGCATGGATTTCTATGTCACTCTTTCTTAAGAATGTGTCTTCATGTGTCTCTTCAAACTACCCAGCCTACTGAACTGCCTGCTGCACTCCTTACACTTGTAGGGTTTCTCCCCTGTGTGAATCCGCATGTGTGCCTTCAAATGACCCAGCTCACTGAACTGCTTGCTGCATTCCTCACACCTGTAAGGTTTCTCCCCTGTGTGAGTCCGAATGTGTTTATTCAGACTACCCAGCTCACTGAACTGCCTGCTGCACACCTCACATTTGTAGGGCTTCTCCCCTGTGTGAGTCCGCATGTGTTTCTTCAGACTACCCTGCTCACTGAACTGCCTGCTGCACTCCTCACACTTATAGGGTTTCTCCCCCGTGTGAGTCCGAATGTGTCTCTTCAGATTACCCTGCTCACTGAACTGCATGCTGCACTCCTCACACCCGTAGGGCTTCTCCCCTGTGTGAGTCTGCATGTGTTTCTTTAGATTACCCAGCTCACTGAACTGTCTGCTGCATTCCTCACATTTGTAGGGTTTCTCTCTTGTGTGAGTCCGCATATGTCTCTTCAGATTACCCAGCTCACTGAACTGCCTGCTGCATTTCTCACACATGTAGGGCTTTTCCTCTGTGTGAGTGCGCATGTGTCTCTTCAGATCGCCCAACTCAATGAACTGAAAACTGCACTCCTTACAGTTGTAGGGTTTCTCCCCTGTGTGAATCTGTATGTGTTTCTTCAGATTACCCATTGTACTAAACTGTTTGCTGCACTCCTCACATCTGTAAGGTTTCTCCCCTGTGTGAGTCCGCATGTGAATCCTCAGATTATGCGTTGTACTGAACTGCTTGCTGCACTCCTCACACCTGTAGGGTTTCTCCCCTGTGTGAGTCCGTATGTGTCTTGTCAGACTACTCTGTGTACTGAACTGCTTGCTGCACTCCTCACACCTGTAGGGTTTCTCCCCTGTGTGAGTTCGCACGTGTCTTGTCAGACTACTCTGTGTACTGAACTGCTTGCTGCACTCCTCACACCTATGAAGAGTGTTGACAAACCCTCCAACTGAACCGCTGAGAATGTCATTAGGGCAGCTCTTTGTTGTCTCCATCTGGTCACTTCTGTAACTAGTGAAGACAAAAGTGAAAAGAATTAAAATTTGAAATTGTCAATGGTATTTGCAACATAGAAGAATTGTCAATGGTATTTGCAACATAGAAGAATGTAATAATGAACACCACCTCATCTGCTTGGAGTCATCCAGGCTAATGAAACATGTGACTGAACAATTCAACTGTCACCGTGTTTGCAGCCCACGCACATTTTGCACCACAAAACAGTCAGAAATTTTGATATACCTCGACATAGCAAAAATATGGGCCAGTCAGCTGGTGAGAGGTAGATTAACAGTCTGATTAGTCCTAGTGTACATACACACACACACATGACGTACACTCACACACACACACAAACGTACACAAACAGACAGTTGTGTGTCACTCACAGACGCTTGCACACACACACACTTAGACATACACTGACACACACAAAAAATGTACACACACATGATTTACATTCACACACACGTACACCCACACAGTAGTATGTCACTCACACACACACACTTGCACATATGTACACATACCCCCACACACGTGACGTACACTCACACACACACACCCACACACACCCACACTCCACCCACACAGTAGTATGTCACTCACACACACACACTTGCACATATGTACACATACCCCCACACACGTGACGTACACTCACACACACACACACAGTAGTGACACTTACTCACACAAACACACACTTGCACATACACACAAACGCAACGTACATTCAAACACATACACAGTGTGTCACTCACACAAACACCCGCACAGTGACATGCACTCACACAGATCTATGTGCGCATACACACGAGGACGCATACACAGTCACACACAGACACTCGCTTACAGACATGCACACACACACACACACATATTCACACACAGACACACACACACATTCAGACACACACACCTACAGGCTACAGCACATTAGTTTGCATCACAATAATGTAGGCAATCCCCCTCCCACCCCACCCCTACACACACACACAAATTTAGAGAAATATGGTGCTTTCTGTAGGGGTAAAACCACCCAGGCTGGCGGTTAAGCTTTACATATCTAAACTTGTGACCGTTTTTTCACGTTTTTCCGGTGCACATGAAAAAAACAATACAAAATAGAAAGCCTGCCACATGCACGTCAAAAAAACTAGAGCCAAACCTCTGCTGTTAGATCAAAGAGAAGGCATTCCTTTGATAACCGTGTATGTGTTGTACAAAATCCGCTGCCATGTTACCAAAAATGCTCTCTTAGATCATTGTCGGAGGTTGGTTCCTCCAGTCACGGCCTGCTTGAAAATTCCACAACACCAAAATCGTGCCACAGTTTGCAACAAATGTGACCGGACGGTACTACAGTACACATAATCTCCAAGCAGATCCTACGGTGCCATAAGTATCAAAAACAGGCAAAGGAGTGTAGCTGTGCCCAGTGCACACCTCTAGGCCAGCTACACTCCTTTGCCAGATTTAGATACCATCGTATGGCACAGTAGGATCTGTTTGGAGTTTACCCTACACCCACTAACATCGCCAGATGTGAGAAACTTTGTTATAAAGAATTCTTGGGCTGGGGCCAATGGAGGGGTTTCTGACATACGGAATTCACCTACGCTGTGTCAAAATTCTATTTTTGTACACACACACACACACACACACACACACACACACATGAAGGCAATTTGGATTTTATCATTTTCATGTCACTTCTTACATGTCTTTCGTTGAGTCCTGTGCAGTTTTACTCGTCGACTAAAAAGATATCAAGTACGTCACTAGCCCCTAAGCTACCCTTCTCGTTTGCACTATATTCATATTCATGCATCGAGCGCCCCGCACAAACAACACACTAAAACCATCGCGAAATCGTTACTTGTAGTTCTGTACTTCGACATCGTCACACAGCCTTACACAGAGAGTCGTCAACACTCCTTACCTGTCAGTTATGTGCGATTAGAACAGCTCTGAACGGGAACTGGCGGCTCAAAAGGAAGACGAGAGAAAGTCTCCGGCGTCTTTTCCACACGCTCACGAACGAACGGAAATGCGCTGAAGATGACCCGGAAGTACACGACTGGGGTCAGTTTCTTGCACCTGATTACCCATTAGAAGCGAAAGATGACCGTCTGTTGGTGACCAGAAGACGTCATGTCATGTGTGCATACTGTCTCTCCCTACTCTAAGATGTAGTTACGTGTCGCATTTACACCTTCTTATGAAATGTTAATTATGTGAACCCGGTGTTTCCGGGCTTCAATACTTAGTCTTGCAGTTTGTACATTTCGTTTGTGTCTGTACAAGACTAAAACTGATATTACTGCATTAGTTAAGGCTACTATTTATAGCTACACATCAATACTTAGCTACATTGATCATGTTGATAGTTCACAGAATCTGTACATTACTACAAATGTAGCACTTTAGATAGATTAAGAATATGGGAAACTCAGTGATTTTGATGTAGTGTTTGTCTGTCTACTTAATAACTTAGTTTATTTACTTATAAGCTTATCTCAAACTTTAGCCAGTAAGATCCTTGTAGACATTGTGAATCGGACCATAAAGACAAAAGATCCCCTTCATTTCGTGTATTAATTATTTGATATTAAAGTGTTTACCGGAGGCGGAGGACACAATGGATCTTTTGTTTCTGGAATATAATGTCATGTACTCTTTGAAAATAAGTGTGTACCACTTCTTTGGGATTGGTGCAAGGATGGCAAATCATTTCGTTTAATCTATACGAATTGACATATCAGCGACCATCAGTAACTCTTATTCGTCATGTACCAACGCGTTGTAAACAAAAGTATAACCGTCTCTACTCACTAAGAAGACTTCCTTCAGTGTTATAATAAAAAAAAAACACAACTTTATTAGATAAGGAGCTGACTAAATGAGCAGATACAAGGTACCTGTACGTGTATCAAAATCAGTTAATAACTACGAGGGGCATTCAATAAGTAATGTCCCTGACCCATTTCCCATAGAAGGAGATTAATGAAACTTGGCACAGTTATTAGTCTTTCTCTTCATAGGAACCACCCAGAGTTTTGCATTTCTCCCATCATTTGATGTAGCTCTGGACACCGTTTTTGTAGGACATCCCAGGTTGTTCCTCCGACAGATGCCTCATTAATGGCAGAAGAGGGACGACCAGGTCTGGGAGCTGTTTCCACAGACTTCCGGCCTTGTTTGAATTCAGGATGCCAGCGTTTTACAAGGTCATATGATGGGGCATCATCACCATAAGTTTTTTTCATTTCATCCAAAGTCCCCTTTGGTGTGCGTCCTTTCAAATACAAAAACCGGATCACTGCGCGACACTCAACTTGCTCCATTTCACACCTGGTCCATTTCACACCTGACTCAGTTCAAACACCAGTAAATCAGTAACCACAATTAGTTCAGAGCTGTTTTTTTGCAACATAACCCATAGAGATATGACTCATTACACATGCAAAATTTCATCTAGATCAAACAACTGGAAGTGGGTCAGGGACATTACTTATTGAATGCCCCTCGTATTTCTACAACAAAGCAAGAAAAAAATTACAGTAGTGATATCATCTATAGAAGGAATAGATATGACAAAAGAACTTAACATCCTTAGAGTCTTGAGTTAAATATACAAGTGCATACAAGAAAACAACATGTAGATTTCTACCTGTATGAGCGTCATAATCAGTTTGTAACTCTGTAGCTCCTATATCTACAGCTACAATAAAAAAATGCTACACATGACTCTGAAATGCTGCAATAAAACCTGAACTGCAACAGAATAAATAACATAAAACAATGTTAGAGAAGGGCCATAGATGAGCCTGTGTCAATTACCTCTAAAGCAACAGTATTATAACTCAATTAGTAGGGCTAACATCATGCACTGTAACATCTAAAAATAACAGCTGCTATCATATAAAAAATAGATAAGGTGTTGTGAAAAGACATTTCAGTCGACTTCTTAGAGCTGAATAAACAAGCATATACATGAGACCTACAAATATCTCTAAGAGTATAAACACACCAAAACAAGTTTGTGATCCTGTGCCTACTACATATGCATTAACATGTACAGGTACAGAATGGTACATACAGCTCTGAAATGCTACAATAAAATCCGTAATTATGTTACAGAAGGCACCTAAATGATCATAGCCCAGTGCCTATCATCTCTACAGCTACAGAAAAGGACCTCATATGAGAAGAAAACTAGGTCAACCAGTATGGTCACCATAGTATGATACACTGTATTGTGACTCATATTAAACTTATACCATGTATTTATACTTACCGCTACCACCAATCGTACTAGCCTCAGCGGACTGAGTGTAGTATAAAATGAAGTAGCAAATACATTTTGTATAAGCAATGAGTTACATTTGGAAATGGAAACAATGTGACATTGTATCAAGGACTGTGAACTAAACTGAACAGTCCCATTCTATGTATTAGTAGTATACAGTGCAACAGTAAATATTAGCTTCTGAAATGGACACAACTCCATCATTTGGGGCATATGTAAGAATTGGTCACAAGTGTGTTTCCACGTGTCACTTCACATCATCCAGTCTACTGACCTGCTTGCTGCACTCAGAATTGTATGGTCTTTCCCCTGTGTGAGTCCGCATGTGTTTTGACAGACCACCCATCACACTGAACTGCCTGCCGCACTCCTCACACATGTAGGGTTTCTCCCCTGTGTGAGTCCGCATGTGTGTCCTCAGATTACACAGCTGACTAAACTGTCTGCTGCACTCTTCACAATTGTAGGGTTTCTCCCCAGTGTGAGTCCGTATGTGGTTCTTCAGGGTACATAACTGACTGAACTGCTTGCTGCACTCCTCACACCTGTACGGTTTCTCCCCTGTGTGGGTGCGCATGTGTGTCTGCAGATGACCCAGCTGACTGAACTGCTTGCTGCACTCCTTACACCTGTATGGTTTCTCACCTGTGTGATACCACATGTGAGCCTTCAAAGCACTCAGATTACTGAACTGTCTGCTGCACTCCTCACACGTGTAGGGTTTCTCCCCTGTGTGAGTCCGTATATGTTTCTTCAGACTACCCAGCTCACTGAAATGCCTGCTGCACTCCTCGCACTTGTAGGGTTTCTCTCCTGTGTGAGTACGCATGTGAGTGTTCAAATGACCAAGCTCACTGAAATGCTTGCTGCACTCCTCACAATTGAAGGGTTTCTCCCCTGTGTGAGTCCGCATGTGTTTCTTCAGAGCACCCTGCAAACTGAACTGCCTGCTGCACTCCTCACACCCGTAGGGTTTCTCCCCTGTGTGAGATAGCAGATGTGTCTTTAGATGACAGAGCCGACTGAACTGTTTGCTGCACTCCTCACACTTGAAAGGTTTTTCCCCTGTGTGAGTCCGCATGTGTCTCTTCAGAGCACCCTGCAAACTGAACTGCCTGCTGCACTCCTCACACCTGTAGGGTTTCTCTCCTGTGTGAGTTAGCATATGTGTCTTAAGAATACTGAGCCGACTGAACTGCCTGCTGCACTCCTCACATTTGTAGGGTTTCTCCCCTGTGTGGATGTGCATGTGTTTCTTCAGGCTACCCAGCTGACTGAACTGCTTGCTGCACTCCTCACACCTGTAGGGTTTCTCCCCTGTGTGACTCCGAGTGTGCCTCTTCAGATCAACCGGCCAACTGAACTGCTTGCTGCACTCCTCACACTTGTAGGGTTTCTGCCCTTTGTGATTCCGCATGTGTCTCTTCAGGTTAGCCGGAGAACTGAACCGCTTGCTGCATTCTTCACAACTTGTGGTAAACCCTCCAACCAAACCTTTGCTTACATCATTTTTCCGGGAGCTCTTTGTTGTCGCCATCAAGTCACTTCTGTAACTGAAGTGGAGAGGAAACAGAATCAATGAATGTGTCAAAGTGGCGTTTGCTGTTAAAGGACATCATCTGCTTAGACACCCTAGCTTAACAGATGTGACTGAATGAGAAATATTGATTTGTCAATGCTTGAAACCTGCACCGATTTTAGGCATTTATTTTCCATGATTGGTATATGCACCTTTGATTCACCTCAACAAAGCGAAAAAAGGAGATCTGTGTACTCACAGATAGATAAAGAATCTGATGGCAATCCAGGTACACTTATACATACATACAGACAGACAAACCAACACACAAATACAGGCACCACACACACACACACACACACACACATACATAAGCACAAACTTACAAATACAGGCACCACACTCGCGCGTGCGCGCACACACACACACACACACACGGACAAACATACATAAGCACAAACTTACAAATACACACACATACACACACACACATACAGGCACACAAACATAAATACATAAGCACAAACTTACAAATACAGACACACACTAACACCAACACAAATATACATGGACACACAAACGCTCACATACACAGAAGCACAGACACACACAGACACATACATGCATACATAAAGATGCACAATAGCACACAAATAGACACCACACGCACATGCGCAAACACACACATACATAGACAAACACTGACACACAAAAATACACATACATACATGCATACACACAAATGCACAAACACACAGAGACAGGCATCATACACACACACACATTCATACATAGTCATACATACATACATACAGTCACACACACATACAAAGAGACTCACAGACTTGTCAAAATTTCATTTTAACTTGGACACCCCCACCCCAATTTAATTATGTCCATCATCTAGTTGTAGCTAGGGGTAAACCACCCCAGGTGGGAGTAAGATTTACATATTATCTAACATTGTGGTTAAAAGATATAATGAGAAAACCCTATTTCCAAATACTGCATAAACCTCTGATGACATTACAAGAAACATTAAAATTTGAACCACCAGCATTCTGGACTACTGGCTTTATTGTGTCCTTTGCTGAATAGACAATTGTGAATGAGGAAGCATCTATGCTTTAAAGCCCCCTTTACAAATCAATAATTTAGCTCGGCCGAGTTGTTGGCGAGTTCCAAATGGACATTTCCGGCCGGAGTATGACCGGCGTCTGGGCGATTATGCGGGCCTCGACCGATTTTTAGCAGCTCGGCCGGCGTTTGCGGGGCACTTGCAGCTGCGCTTAATTTCAGCGAGATCTCGGCGGCGAGTGTTGAGCTCGGAGAGCTCGTCAATGGGTTGCCTGTAGCTCGACCGGAGCTTGTCCGAGCAATGGCCAAGACTTGGCCAATACTCGGGCGGCAACCCGACGGTTTTTGACTCTCTCTTTTTCGGTCGGAGTTTGCCCGGAGTCTTCTGCCTCGCGCCAGACTCGTGCGGGCTTCCTGCAATAACCGGACGATATTCCGTCAGACTTTTAACGCGTTGGGCGTGCTTTGGGCGAGCGTTGTGCTGGTGTCGCTGGGAGCTCGGGAGGGCTCCGGCAGAATTTTAACTGTCACCTAATCAATTTGACACCTGTGTTGAACAACTGCCTTTGTTTTGGGCTTTCATCTTTAGTAAACAGTTTGTTCCGAAATATAAGATAAATAAAGACTACTGTATGAACTTTTCTAAGAAAGCTGCGTACCTTTTATAATGTAAGGCAATTGGACACCAAGACAGTACTTCCTATTCATTTTTTGCTATAGGTTTTGATGTGTGAGTAATAGCTACGTAGACTTAGTACCCTATTCTGTATCATTTGTACATTCAACCACTTAATAGCTGTATGTTAGAATTTAGTTTATCTACATGTACTTAGACCACATTCATTCATTTCATGTATTTAGTCTTTCTTCTCTTGCAATTAGCCCAATGGACATGAATTTGCAATACTAAGTAAACATTATTATTATATTCTTGCTCCGGTCGAGCTACAGGCAACCCATTGACGAGCTCTCCGAGCTCAACACTCGCCGCCGAGATCTCGCTGAAATTAAGCGCAGCTGCAAGTGCCCCGCAAACGCCGGCCGAGCTGCTAAAAATCGGTCGAGGCCCGCATAATCGCCCAGACGCCGGTCATACTCCGGCCGGAAATGTCCATTTGGAACTCGCCAACAACTCGGCCGAGCTAAATTATTGATTTGTAAAGGGGGCTTTAAAGCATAGATGCTTCCTCATTCACAATTGTCTATTCAGCAAAGGACACAATAAAGCCAGTAGTCCAGAATGCTGGTGGTTCAAATTTTAATGTTTCTTGTAATGTCATCAGAGGTTTATGCAGTATTTGGAAATAGGGTTTTCTCATTATATCTTTTAACCACAATGTTAGATAATATGTAAATCTTACTCCCACCTGGGGTGGTTTACCCCTAGCTACAACTAGATGATGGACATAATTAAATTGGGGTGGGGGTGTCCAAGTTAAAATGAAATTTTGACAAGTCTGTGAGTCTCTTTGTATGTGTGTGTGACTGTATGTATGTATGTATGACTATGTATGAATGTGTGTGTGTGTATGATGCCTGTCTCTGTGTGTTTGTGCATTTGTGTGTATGCATGTATGTATGTGTATTTTTGTGTGTCAGTGTTTGTCTATGTATGTGTGTGTTTGCGCATGTGCGTGTGGTGTCTATTTGTGTGCTATTGTGCATCTTTATGTATGCATGTATGTGTCTGTGTGTGTCTGTGCTTCTGTGTATGTGAGCGTTTGTGTGTCCATGTATATTTGTGTTGGTGTTAGTGTGTGTCTGTATTTGTAAGTTTGTGCTTATGTATTTATGTTTGTGTGCCTGTATGTGTGTGTGTGTATGTGTGTGTATTTGTAAGTTTGTGCTTATGTATGTTTGTCCGTGTGTGTGTGTGTGTGTGTGCGCGCACGCGCGAGTGTGGTGCCTGTATTTGTAAGTTTGTGCTTATGTATGTGTGTGTGTGTGTGTGTGTGTGTGGTGCCTGTATTTGTGTGTTGGTTTGTCTGTCTGTATGTATGTATAAGTGTACCTGGATTGCCATCAGATTCTTTATCTATCTGTGAGTACACAGATCTCCTTTTTTCGCTTTGTTGAGGTGAATCAAAGGTGCATATACCAATCATGGAAAATAAATGCCTAAAATCGGTGCAGGTTTCAAGCATTGACAAATCAATATTTCTCATTCAGTCACATCTGTTAAGCTAGGGTGTCTAAGCAGATGATGTCCTTTAACAGCAAACGCCACTTTGACACATTCATTGATTCTGTTTCCTCTCCACTTCAGTTACAGAAGTGACTTGATGGCGACAACAAAGAGCTCCCGGAAAAATGATGTAAGCAAAGGTTTGGTTGGAGGGTTTACCACAAGTTGTGAAGAATGCAGCAAGCGGTTCAGTTCTCCGGCTAACCTGAAGAGACACATGCGGAATCACAAAGGGCAGAAACCCTACAAGTGTGAGGAGTGCAGCAAGCAGTTCAGTTGGCCGGTTGATCTGAAGAGGCACACTCGGAGTCACACAGGGGAGAAACCCTACAGGTGTGAGGAGTGCAGCAAGCAGTTCAGTCAGCTGGGTAGCCTGAAGAAACACATGCACATCCACACAGGGGAGAAACCCTACAAATGTGAGGAGTGCAGCAGGCAGTTCAGTCGGCTCAGTATTCTTAAGACACATATGCTAACTCACACAGGAGAGAAACCCTACAGGTGTGAGGAGTGCAGCAGGCAGTTCAGTTTGCAGGGTGCTCTGAAGAGACACATGCGGACTCACACAGGGGAAAAACCTTTCAAGTGTGAGGAGTGCAGCAAACAGTTCAGTCGGCTCTGTCATCTAAAGACACATCTGCTATCTCACACAGGGGAGAAACCCTACGGGTGTGAGGAGTGCAGCAGGCAGTTCAGTTTGCAGGGTGCTCTGAAGAAACACATGCGGACTCACACAGGGGAGAAACCCTTCAATTGTGAGGAGTGCAGCAAGCATTTCAGTGAGCTTGGTCATTTGAACACTCACATGCGTACTCACACAGGAGAGAAACCCTACAAGTGCGAGGAGTGCAGCAGGCATTTCAGTGAGCTGGGTAGTCTGAAGAAACATATACGGACTCACACAGGGGAGAAACCCTACACGTGTGAGGAGTGCAGCAGACAGTTCAGTAATCTGAGTGCTTTGAAGGCTCACATGTGGTATCACACAGGTGAGAAACCATACAGGTGTAAGGAGTGCAGCAAGCAGTTCAGTCAGCTGGGTCATCTGCAGACACACATGCGCACCCACACAGGGGAGAAACCGTACAGGTGTGAGGAGTGCAGCAAGCAGTTCAGTCAGTTATGTACCCTGAAGAACCACATACGGACTCACACTGGGGAGAAACCCTACAATTGTGAAGAGTGCAGCAGACAGTTTAGTCAGCTGTGTAATCTGAGGACACACATGCGGACTCACACAGGGGAGAAACCCTACATGTGTGAGGAGTGCGGCAGGCAGTTCAGTGTGATGGGTGGTCTGTCAAAACACATGCGGACTCACACAGGGGAAAGACCATACAATTCTGAGTGCAGCAAGCAGGTCAGTAGACTGGATGATGTGAAGTGACACGTGGAAACACACTTGTGACCAATTCTTACATATGCCCCAAATGATGGAGTTGTGTCCATTTCAGAAGCTAATATTTACTGTTGCACTGTATACTACTAATACATAGAATGGGACTGTTCAGTTTAGTTCACAGTCCTTGATACAATGTCACATTGTTTCCATTTCCAAATGTAACTCATTGCTTATACAAAATGTATTTGCTACTTCATTTTATACTACACTCAGTCCGCTGAGGCTAGTACGATTGGTGGTAGCGGTAAGTATAAATACATGGTATAAGTTTAATATGAGTCACAATACAGTGTATCATACTATGGTGACCATACTGGTTGACCTAGTTTTCTTCTCATATGAGGTCCTTTTCTGTAGCTGTAGAGATGATAGGCACTGGGCTATGATCATTTAGGTGCCTTCTGTAACATAATTACGGATTTTATTGTAGCATTTCAGAGCTGTATGTACCATTCTGTACCTGTACATGTTAATGCATATGTAGTAGGCACAGGATCACAAACTTGTTTTGGTGTGTTTATACTCTTAGAGATATTTGTAGGTCTCATGTATATGCTTGTTTATTCAGCTCTAAGAAGTCGACTGAAATGTCTTTTCACAACACCTTATCTATTTTTTATATGATAGCAGCTGTTATTTTTAGATGTTACAGTGCATGATGTTAGCCCTACTAATTGAGTTATAATACTGTTGCTTTAGAGGTAATTGACACAGGCTCATCTATGGCCCTTCTCTAACATTGTTTTATGTTATTTATTCTGTTGCAGTTCAGGTTTTATTGCAGCATTTCAGAGTCATGTGTAGCATTTTTTTATTGTAGCTGTAGATATAGGAGCTACAGAGTTACAAACTGATTATGACGCTCATACAGGTAGAAATCTACATGTTGTTTTCTTGTATGCACTTGTATATTTAACTCAAGACTCTAAGGATGTTAAGTTCTTTTGTCATATCTATTCCTTCTATAGATGATATCACTACTGTAATTTTTTTCTTGCTTTGTTGTAGAAATACGAGGGGCATTCAATAAGTAATGTCCCTGACCCACTTCCAGTTGTTTGATCTAGATGAAATTTTGCATGTGTAATGAGTCATATCTCTATGGGTTATGTTGCAAAAAAACAGCTCTGAACTAATTGTGGTTACTGATTTACTGGTGTTTGAACTGAGTCAGGTGTGAAATGGACCAGGTGTGAAATGGAGCAAGTTGAGTGTCGCGCAGTGATCCGGTTTTTGTATTTGAAAGGACGCACACCAAAGGGGACTTTGGATGAAATGAAAAAAACTTATGGTGATGATGCCCCATCATATGACCTTGTAAAACGCTGGCATCCTGAATTCAAACAAGGCCGGAAGTCTGTGGAAACAGCTCCCAGACCTGGTCGTCCCTCTTCTGCCATTAATGAGGCATCTGTCGGAGGAACAACCTGGGATGTCCTACAAAAACGGTGTCCAGAGCTACATCAAATGATGGGAGAAATGCAAAACTCTGGGTGGTTCCTATGAAGAGAAAGACTAATAACTGTGCCAAGTTTCATTAATCTCCTTCTATGGGAAATGGGTCAGGGACATTACTTATTGAATGCCCCTCGTAGTTATTAACTGATTTTGATACACGTACAGGTACCTTGTATCTGCTCATTTAGTCAGCTCCTTATCTAATAAAGTTGTGTTTTTTTTTTATTATAACACTGAAGGAAGTCTTCTTAGTGAGTAGAGACGGTTATACTTTTGTTTACAACGCGTTGGTACATGACGAATAAGAGTTACTGATGGTCGCTGATATGTCAATTCGTATAGATTAAACGAAATGATTTGCCATCCTTGCACCAATCCCAAAGAAGTGGTACACACTTATTTTCAAAGAGTACATGACATTATATTCCAGAAACAAAAGATCCATTGTGTCCTCCGCCTCCGGTAAACACTTTAATATCAAATAATTAATACACGAAATGAAGGGGATCTTTTGTCTTTATGGTCCGATTCACAATGTCTACAAGGATCTTACTGGCTAAAGTTTGAGATAAGCTTATAAGTAAATAAACTAAGTTATTAAGTAGACAGACAAACACTACATCAAAATCACTGAGTTTCCCATATTCTTAATCTATCTAAAGTGCTACATTTGTAGTAATGTACAGATTCTGTGAACTATCAACATGATCAATGTAGCTAAGTATTGATGTGTAGCTATAAATAGTAGCCTTAACTAATGCAGTAATATCAGTTTTAGTCTTGTACAGACACAAACGAAATGTACAAACTGCAAGACTAAGTATTGAAGCCCGGAAACACTGGGTTCACATAATTAACATTTCATAAGAAGGTGTAAATGCGACACGTAACTACATCTTAGAGTAGGGAGAGACAGTATGCACACATGACATGACGTCTTCTGGTCACCAACAGACGGTCATCTTTCGCTTCTAATGGGTAATCAGGTGCAAGAAACTGACCCCAGTCGTGTACTTCCGGGTCATCTTCAGCGCATTTCCGTTCGTTCGTGAGCGTGTGGAAAAGACGCCGGAGACTTTCTCTCGTCTTCCTTTTGAGCCGCCAGTTCCCGTTCAGAGCTGTTCTAATCGCACATAACTGACAGGTAAGGAGTGTTGACGACTCTCTGTGTAAGGCTGTGTGACGATGTCGAAGTACAGAACTACAAGTAACGATTTCGCGATGGTTTTAGTGTGTTGTTTGTGCGGGGCGCTCGATGCATGAATATGAATATAGTGCAAACGAGAAGGGTAGCTTAGGGGCTAGTGACGTACTTGATATCTTTTTAGTCGACGAGTAAAACTGCACAGGACTCAACGAAAGACATGTAAGAAGTGACATGAAAATGATAAAATCCAAATTGCCTTCATGTGTGTGTGTGTGTGTGTGTGTGTGTGTGTGTGTACAAAAATAGAATTTTGACACAGCGTAGGTGAATTCCGTATGTCAGAAACCCCTCCATTGGCCCCAGCCCAAGAATTCTTTATAACAAAGTTTCTCACATCTGGCGATGTTAGTGGGTGTAGGGTAAACTCCAAACAGATCCTACTGTGCCATACGATGGTATCTAAATCTGGCAAAGGAGTGTAGCTGGCCTAGAGGTGTGCACTGGGCACAGCTACACTCCTTTGCCTGTTTTTGATACTTATGGCACCGTAGGATCTGCTTGGAGATTATGTGTACTGTAGTACCGTCCGGTCACATTTGTTGCAAACTGTGGCACGATTTTGGTGTTGTGGAATTTTCAAGCAGGCCGTGACTGGAGGAACCAACCTCCGACAATGATCTAAGAGAGCATTTTTGGTAACATGGCAGCGGATTTTGTACAACACATACACGGTTATCAAAGGAATGCCTTCTCTTTGATCTAACAGCAGAGGTTTGGCTCTAGTTTTTTTGACGTGCATGTGGCAGGCTTTCTATTTTGTATTGTTTTTTTCATGTGCACCGGAAAAACGTGAAAAAACGGTCACAAGTTTAGATATGTAAAGCTTAACCGCCAGCCTGGGTGGTTTTACCCCTACAGAAAGCACCATATTTCTCTAAATTTGTGTGTGTGTGTAGGGGTGGGGTGGGAGGGGGATTGCCTACATTATTGTGATGCAAACTAATGTGCTGTAGCCTGTAGGTGTGTGTGTCTGAATGTGTGTGTGTGTCTGTGTGTGAATATGTGTGTGTGTGTGTGTGCATGTCTGTAAGCGAGTGTCTGTGTGTGACTGTGTATGCGTCCTCGTGTGTATGCGCACATAGATCTGTGTGAGTGCATGTCACTGTGCGGGTGTTTGTGTGAGTGACACACTGTGTATGTGTTTGAATGTACGTTGCGTTTGTGTGTATGTGCAAGTGTGTGTTTGTGTGAGTAAGTGTCACTACTGTGTGTGTGTGTGTGAGTGTACGTCACGTGTGTGGGGGTATGTGTACATATGTGCAAGTGTGTGTGTGTGAGTGACATACTACTGTGTGGGTGGAGTGTGGGTGTGTGTGGGTGTGTGTGTGTGAGTGTACGTCACGTGTGTGGGGGTATGTGTACATATGTGCAAGTGTGTGTGTGTGAGTGACATACTACTGTGTGGGTGTACGTGTGTGTGAATGTAAATCATGTGTGTGTACATTTTTTGTGTGTGTCAGTGTATGTCTAAGTGTGTGTGTGTGCAAGCGTCTGTGAGTGACACACAACTGTCTGTTTGTGTACGTTTGTGTGTGTGTGTGAGTGTACGTCATGTGTGTGTGTGTATGTACACTAGGACTAATCAGACTGTTAATCTACCTCTCACCAGCTGACTGGCCCATATTTTTGCTATGTCGAGGTATATCAAAATTTCTGACTGTTTTGTGGTGCAAAATGTGCGTGGGCTGCAAACACGGTGACAGTTGAATTGTTCAGTCACATGTTTCATTAGCCTGGATGACTCCAAGCAGATGAGGTGGTGTTCATTATTACATTCTTCTATGTTGCAAATACCATTGACAATTCTTCTATGTTGCAAATACCATTGACAATTTCAAATTTTAATTCTTTTCACTTTTGTCTTCACTAGTTACAGAAGTGACCAGATGGAGACAACAAAGAGCTGCCCTAATGACATTCTCAGCGGTTCAGTTGGAGGGTTTGTCAACACTCTTCATAGGTGTGAGGAGTGCAGCAAGCAGTTCAGTACACAGAGTAGTCTGACAAGACACGTGCGAACTCACACAGGGGAGAAACCCTACAGGTGTGAGGAGTGCAGCAAGCAGTTCAGTACACAGAGTAGTCTGACAAGACACATACGGACTCACACAGGGGAGAAACCCTACAGGTGTGAGGAGTGCAGCAAGCAGTTCAGTACAACGCATAATCTGAGGATTCACATGCGGACTCACACAGGGGAGAAACCTTACAGATGTGAGGAGTGCAGCAAACAGTTTAGTACAATGGGTAATCTGAAGAAACACATACAGATTCACACAGGGGAGAAACCCTACAACTGTAAGGAGTGCAGTTTTCAGTTCATTGAGTTGGGCGATCTGAAGAGACACATGCGCACTCACACAGAGGAAAAGCCCTACATGTGTGAGAAATGCAGCAGGCAGTTCAGTGAGCTGGGTAATCTGAAGAGACATATGCGGACTCACACAAGAGAGAAACCCTACAAATGTGAGGAATGCAGCAGACAGTTCAGTGAGCTGGGTAATCTAAAGAAACACATGCAGACTCACACAGGGGAGAAGCCCTACGGGTGTGAGGAGTGCAGCATGCAGTTCAGTGAGCAGGGTAATCTGAAGAGACACATTCGGACTCACACGGGGGAGAAACCCTATAAGTGTGAGGAGTGCAGCAGGCAGTTCAGTGAGCAGGGTAGTCTGAAGAAACACATGCGGACTCACACAGGGGAGAAGCCCTACAAATGTGAGGTGTGCAGCAGGCAGTTCAGTGAGCTGGGTAGTCTGAATAAACACATTCGGACTCACACAGGGGAGAAACCTTACAGGTGTGAGGAATGCAGCAAGCAGTTCCCCAGCAACAACTTAGGTCTCAATTTCCCACAACATCTGCTTGTAGAGGATGTCCTAAAGCCGGCTTTACAATTCATGCGGACGCCGGCCGAATTTGTAGATCCGTCAGAGCTCGCCGAATTTCAACATCGCCCGAGTATCGGCTGTATTTTTCGCTGAAAATCTGCCCCCTTTACAAATAGACGGAGCCCGTCCGACGTCCGTCCAACACAACTGATTATAATTTGTTAAAGAGATTGTACTATGTCTTGAACATGGACGAAGTCAGAACTGACTAACCTTGTAAAAAGCCAATATTTGCGTAAAATTTAATTTATGAGTTGCGGGATATATGTAGGACATGAGTGGAGTGGACGGGCACATTGAAAACAATAATATCAACAGGTATGTTGTGATACACCAATCCAAAAACTACCACAAGAGCCACAAAGTGAACAGACAAGTCCTATTCACCATAATACAATAATTTTGACAAAGCTGAACTCGGGTGAACCTCGGACGAACCTTGGGCGAACCTCGAGAACTTTCTTGATGAAGGTCAAGGGTCAGATCCAAGATGGCCGCATCCTTGGATCCTGCTGCACATGGGATATGTATCCATCTTAATCCGTTGTGTGGAGGGTCTCTTGTAGGCCAATTTTAGTGTTATTGGATGTAGATGACAGGGTTTAATGTGTCCTTATGTTCATTTTTTGTTTTGTTTACATAGTTAGACCGCATGACATGCCAATATCCAACAGCCTTTCTGCCCCCCTCCCACTCTTGTTTATATATATATTTTTATTGACTTTTTCTTCAATTACTTTGCCCCATCAACATTTCTATAATCCACTTTAGCAGTTTTCCGTCCCTCTTCGATAAGGGACAGGATCTGGCAGCCCTCGACCCCTCCCCCTACTCAGGGTTACCGAGTTGGCCAGACAGGGGTCATCAGCTGGAGTGGAAGCAGCCTGTCTAAGGGACGAGCCCCCGATACAAAGCTCCTACCTGACCTGGGGTAGCTTCATCGCGGCAGCTGGCGATAAACTGACAGACTGGTGTGATGGATGATGTGATAGCCCAGTTAGTGCGGTTACAGGTTGGCGTCAGGAAGGATATCCGGCCGTAAAAAACCCTATCCAAACCGAAATGGAAAGTTCTTCATACAGATAAAGGCACAGGCAGTGCCGGTAGCAGTCACCAACGAGCAGCCGGTATTGTCGCGGGCCTCGCTGACTTGTGGGTGCGGAAGGTAGGGTCCGGCCATCGAGGCAAACCATGGAGTTGAAGCCCAGAGCTGGACTCACTGGACGGACCAGCAGCATGGAAGCACAGTGTGAAGACTATTCCGACTGCTGCCTACCCCTGTGACAGGGATCCCAGCAGCAGTATAATCAAAAATGGATACGACGATACGACGATCTTCATGTCTGAAGGCTTCCAGTCTGAAACTCGGACGGCCTTTGCCGGCCTTCGCTCGAGGTTCGCCCAAGGTTCGTCCGAGGTTCACCCGAGTTCAGCTTTGTCAAAATTATTGTATTATGGTGAATAGGACTTGTCTGTTCACTTTGTGGCTCTTGTGGTAGTTTTTGGATTGGTGTATCACAACATACCTGTTGATATTATTGTTTTCAATGTGCCCGTCCACTCCACTCATGTCCTACATATATCCCGCAACTCATAAATTAAATTTTACGCAAATATTGGCTTTTTACAAGGTTAGTCAGTTCTGACTTCGTCCATGTTCAAGACATAGTACAATCTCTTTAACAAATTATAATCAGTTGTGTTGGACGGACGTCGGACGGGCTCCGTCTATTTGTAAAGGGGGCAGATTTTCAGCGAAAAATACAGCCGATACTCGGGCGATGTTGAAATTCGGCGAGCTCTGACGGATCTACAAATTCGGCCGGCGTCCGCATGAATTGTAAAGCCGGCTTTAGGACATCCTCTACAAGCAGATGTTGTGGGAAATTGAGACCTAAGTTGTTGCTGGGGAGAACGGATAAAAAACGGGACATATGACAAGGCCCCAATATATTTCTCCGTATAACATTGATCCCATACCATGCATTGTACATAGTACCGTACATGTACACATATTAAATCTCCAAGCAGATCCTATGTAGTGCCATGTAAGAAAGTATTAAAAGCTGACAAAGGAGTGTAGATGGCCTAGGGTTAATATTCACTCGGTCCCAGCTTTAGCTACTAACTTATGGCAGCATAGCATCTGCTTGGAGATCACAGTACACCCACAAAATCATCCCCTGCAAACCTGATGGCCAGTGTTGATTTTCGATCTTTCAACGTCACAACTTAGCGTCCAAATATGAAATCATTTCTACACATTCCTTCGTGTAACATAACCCAACCGCCCCACAACACCCCACCATCCCCGCTGTCATCAGGCACTGATGGACACCAGATGTGGGAATCTTGTGGGAGCGAAATTCTTGGGCCGGGGCCGATGGAGGGGTTTTCTGACATGCGAAACTCTCTTACGCTGTGTCTTCTTGCATTATTCAAAATGCGATACAGTATTTCTATACATACACAAGAATGCAGTTCAGACTCCATGTCGCTTCTAACACAGCCTGCATTAATACTTCTGTTGAGTCCTGTTTAAGTTTATTTGTCAACTTTACAGACATTCAGTATCCCCCAAACTACCCTTCTTGTTTTTACCGTTCATCGTCCAGTACAAACAAGACACTAAAACCATCGCGAATTCGTTACTTGTAGTTCTGTACTTCTATATCGTTACACAGTGTTACACAGAGAGTCACCAACACTCCTTACCTGACAGTTATGTGCGATTAGAACAGCTCAGAACGGGAACTGGCGCCTCATAAGAATGAGAGAAAGTCTCCAGAGTCTTTTCCACACGCTCAGGAACAAACGGAAATGCCCCGGTGATGACCCGGAAGTACAGGACTGGGGTCAATTTATTGTACCTGATTACCCACAAGGAGCTGAAGATGACCGTCTACTGGTTCTCAGATGACGTCATGCTCTCACGTGTACTCTCTCATCACAGGATCAAGTTACATGTCGCCATTTTACCAGATTTTAATAGAAATGTAGATGTCATGTCATTTTTATTACAATCAAACGTCCCTAACCTATCTACGGTCAAAGTCGATATGGCTCTATGGCATAGGAAACCTGGTGTGGTTTGATGCAATTTCATTTTCATATTTCTCGGATCCTGCTAGGGCAAGAGAGCATGGAAGAAGAGCCCACAAACACTTGCTTCTTTGGTATGACTCGGGCAAGGTGGCATATTACTTTCGTTTCATTCTCGTCTTCCTACTACACGTTGACAATGAGATTCATATTAAATGCGTTATGACCAATTGACAGCAAGAATTGACGTAGCGGCGACCGTGTAGTTGATGCAGTTTCTTTTTGCAGGGTTTACCAACTTTTTCTGACAAATCTTGCTTGAAACAATCGTATAGCCTTCTCTAATGAATGAGTTGACTTCATTCAATGATATGACAAAACTTTATTGTAACCGAAATGCAACAGAATAAATGGCAAACAAATGTACCAGATGAGACCTGAATTAGCTATCCCTTTCTTCAATTTCAACAAGACCTACGAGTAAAAATACCCCTGCCTGTACGAGCATTGTTTTATAACACTGTGCCTACTGTATCTACAGCTACAATAATATAATGTTACTGTTATCTCTAAAATGCTACAGTCAAGCTTGAACTGTGACAAAACAAATGTAACGAAGGGGACCTAAATGGACATAGACATGTGCATATCATGTCTTCAACTTCTGTAGGAGAACTGAATCAGAAGATCTAAGATGGTGAACTATAACAAAGCACAAGAAAAATAACAGTGATACTATCATGTACTTATTTTCCTGTATAAAAGTCAATTACTATTGAATCTACAGCTACAATAACAAACTTCTACTTCTAGCTCTGCAATGCTACAATTAAACCTGTACTGTAACAGAATAAAAAGTAGCAGAAGGGACCTGCAATGAACATAACCCTGTGCCCATAATCTCTACAGCTATCATAATGGACCACAATGAGTACGAAAGCTCTACCTAATGTTGGCTACCGGAACAGAACTAAATAAGTGGGTCTATCGGTTCTCTTAAACATACACCGTAACAATTAAAAGGCTACAGGCCAAATAACAGGGATGGTATTGTATGAATATAATGAATCTAATAAGTAAACAATGTCTAAAGAAACAAAAACTACTACAATAAAACGACTAATCAAATTGTCTTAGACTAATATCTACACACCAAAACTAATCGAAAAAGCATAAGCAGATTGAGTATAGTATGGACTGTATTTGCAAAGTTTATCTATGCATAACATTAGGACATGGTCTCTATGAAAAATGGTACTTACTATGGATGGAAAGAACTCGACAAACTACTTGCGTTGAACTTATGAAGTAGGTAGTAATGTTACGTAATTCTTTATGAAGAAATTTTCAAAACTGTGCTTTTATGTGAGTCTTTGGATTGACAAGCTGGCGAAACTGCCTCCTGCACGCCTCTAGGGTTTCTCCCCTTTGTGAGTCTGCATGTGTCTTTTCAGACTACCCAAAACAGAAAACTGTCTGCTGCACTCCTCACACCTGTAGGGTTTCTCTCCAGTGTGAGTCCGCATGTGTTTCTCCAAACTACCCAGCTCACTGAACTGCCTGCTACACTCATCACACCTGTAGGGTTTCTCTCCAGTGTGAGTCCGCATGTGTTTCTCCAAACTACCCAGCTCACTGAACTGCCTGCTGCACTCCTCACACCTGTAGGGTTTCTCTCCAGTGTGAGTCCGCATGTGTCTCTTCAGCTTACCCAGCTCACAAAACTGCTTGCTGCACTCCTCACACTTGTAGGGCTTTTCTCCTGTGTGACTCCGCATGTGTTTCTGTAGATGATCCAGCCTACTGAACTGTCTGCTACACTCCGCACACCTGTAGGGTTTCTCCCCTGTGTGAGTCCGCATGTGTGTTTTTAGATTTGTCAGGTGAGTAAACTGCCTGCAGCACTCCTCACACTTGTAGGGTTTCTCCCCTTTGTGAGTCTGCATGTGTCTCTTCAGACTACCCAAAACAGAAAACTGCCTGCTGCACTCATAACATCTGTAGGGTTTCTCTCCAGTGTGAGTCCGCATGTGTTTGTCCAAACTACCCAGCTCACTGAACTGCTTGCTGCACTCCTCACACCTGTAGGGTTTCTCTCCAGTGTGAGTCCGCATGTGTTTCTTCAGACTACCCAGCTCACTGAACTGCTTGCTGCACTCCTCACACCTGTAGGGTTTCTCCCCTGTGTGAGTACGCATGTGTTTCTTCAGCTTACCCAGCTCACTGAATTGCCTGCTGCACTCCTCACATCCGTAGGGTCTCTCCCCTGTGTGAGTTCGCATGTGAGTCTTTAGATGATCCAGCCGACTGAACTGCATGTTGCACTCCTCACACCTGTAGGGTTTCTCCCCTGCGTGAGTGTGCATGTGTCTCTTCAGGTTACCCAGCACACTGAACTGCTTGTCGCACTCCCCACATCTGTAGGGTTTCTCTCCTGTGTGAGTCCGCATGTGACGCTTCAGAGGATCCAGTGTACTGAACTGTTTGCCACAATCCTCGCATTTGTAGGGTTTCTCTCCAGTGTGAGTCCGCATGTGTCTCTTCAGCTTACTTGATGTACTGAACTGTTTACCGCACTCCTTGCACCTCGGAGCGAACGCCCCAACTGAACCCCTGCAGCTGCTTACGTCATTACGACCGCTGTCTGTCGTCGCCATCAAGTCTTTTCTGTAATCAAAAATGAAGACAAAATCAATAGAAAAAATTGTCTATTGTAAAATTTGTAATCATGCAATATAGTAGAATGCCATAATGCATATCACAACATTTGCATGGAGTGAACATTGCTACTAAAACAGGTAACTGAGAAATATTCAACTTTCATCGTTCCTGCCACCCAATACCACAAATTTGGGGGCATGTTTCAAACAATGGACCCGGTGAAACGTTGCTAAATAAGCATTTTGCTTTATTCTTTAGGGAGATGTTTGATTTTCTTAATAATACTACACAATAGTACCGTAGATTATTATCCTATAGTTCATTTAGGCATGACAATTATACGTCGCAAACGAATGAAATTTTGTTCCCAATGCCTTGCTATCATTTTTCATTTTTCGCATAGAAGTAGAAGCTATATCCTTCAAATGATCTGTTATCGCAAAAAAAAGCGAAATCTGTGTACAGCACACATCATTACGTATGCTTCCGAGTCTGATGCCGCCTTTACTGACTTTGGCTATTCTAATGTTCTGTCCTGGTGCAATAAAGATAGAAGAATGTTGACACACCAGAATACAATGAAACCACGCTATACAGGCAGCAAAATAACAAGCTAAATAATGTAACCCATTTGTCTGCCACGTTGCCGATTTTGAAAGCCGATTCGCGAATCATATTTAGGGCGCGGTCATATGTAGGTCGCGCGTTCGCCGTATTTTGATACCATAGGATTTTGTATTTTGTGTATCATTTATGCTATGGGACCGATGAGGTGAGGTGAGGTGTATCAAGGCAGTTTTCAGGAGACGCATAGAGATCGCACGTGACCTATGTGACCGCGCCCTTACAGAAACCATGTGCTCATGATGCAGTAAGCTTCTTCTGTAGTAACTTCTGTAGTAAGTTACATGTACGTTCGCGGACGTACAAGCTAATAATATAAACATATTTTCTGTCCTTGTGGATTGTGATTCAAGAGGTTAACAAAAGCATCTAGAGTTGTTTGCATGAAAGTCGTATTTCCAGTATTCAAGATGCCAGCGGCATATGACCGACCATTGTTTCTTCGAGAGCAGCGTGTTCGCGGGTTTTCACAGACAATGCCGCCGGGAAGTGACGCCGCTTAGACGGGATATCATATCTTCTGTATTTTACCAAGGAGGTTTTATAAAACCTATTTGTGTGCTACTGGGTTAAAATGACACTGAGCAGGACTCGACCACCTGCACTGTGTTAGAAGTTACAGAGATTCTAAATTGTATTGTATGCGCGTGCACTACGTTGTATCGTTTGATGAAGTTTTGTACCTTTTAAATTTGAAGACAACGTATGTCCCCAATTCCCTGAAACGGAGTAAGAATGCTGTCAACTTGTAAGAATGATTTTTTTACGCGGACGATGGTTCCTGGCATACCGAACTGACATGAAAAGTACAAACTTACATTTTCTAAGAACACATTAGTACACGCACATGAATACAATTCAAAATGTATGTAACTTCGCTAATGAAGATCCAATAAAACAAACAAACACAGTACAGGTGGTTAAGTCCTGCACAGTGCCATTTGTCTAGTAACACAAATACCATTGTTGTGTTTATCCTTCAAGCGTACACTCACAAATCAATGCAATTTTGATTTTATTTTAATTCTAACACAGTCCTTTCATTTCTCAACTTTAGAGATATCTAGTAGAAACCAAATTAGTCTTCTTGTCACACATTCATCGCCCTGCGCAAACAACACACTATATACCATTGCAAAATGGTTACTTCGACATCGTTACACAGTCGTACACAGTCAACACTGCTTACCTGACAGTTATCTGCGACTAGAACAGCTCAGAACGGGAACTGGCGTCTCGGCAGGAAAGATGAGAAAAAGTCTCCGGCGTCTTTTTGGTACACACTGACGTGCGGAAATGCCTTGAAGATGACCCGGAAGTACTACTCAGGGATCAATTTCTTGTACGTGATAAGGGACGTAGCGCACTGGGTCATGAACTCAAAAAGAATGAGACAGCAAGCAACTGGAGACCCATTTTTATTGAGGACAGCAAGTTGTCTAACAATGAGAAGTCGGCATAGACGTTGACAAAAGGCATAAAAGAGCTGCGTCTGCGTCCCGGTGTTGTCGGATGATGAGCCGCTGTGGGTTCTTTTGTCGTGCCGACGTCAGGTCCAACCACCGGCACTCAGCGTGATTTTCAATAGAAACGTTTTTTTTTACAAGAAACAGACAACTTCATTAAATTTTTTCTAGTTGTTTTTTTTTCCATCGGACAAACCCCATGTCACGCGGTAATTTGACTTGCCGCCGCCGCGAAACCGTCGGCGAGCCGGCACTCAACCTGATTTTCCATGGAAACCGCATTGTTTTGTGGTCATTTCAGCGGCAATTTCGAAAGTTTGGGCGATCTGATGCGTTGATAATGGCCGCTTTTAGTCCATTTTCGATTTTCCTTGCTTTCTATCACATATCACGCATTTTGGTGCTTTATCGTCATGTTGACCATCCCTGCAGAAGAAAAATAGTTCTTTTTTTTTTTTTTCTGAAATCAGGCGAAAATTAATGCGCGCGCTGATGTCATCCATAAAATTTACTTGCTGTGGCCTTATTAAGCTCCATCCGAATGGCCCCGAATGTGGCACAAATTTTGCAAATACTTCATTCCGGCTGGTTCTGTTTGATTCCTGCTAATTCGGTTTCTATTCAGTGTGAAGGCCATATATAAATGTTGTTACATATTCCATGGTACACACTTTGTACTCTATCTTACACCATGCATATGTAACAGTTCTTTTTCATTTTTATCTTTTTATGTACTTAGAATGTTGTTTTTGTCAAATTCCATTTGCATTGTCTCTGCTTTTGTCAGCAAGGCTTACCCTTTATAACAGCTACAGGCTAGTTGGGCAGCCCTGGCTGTGCGTGCTGAACAGCCGAACCAAGAAATAAATAAAACCTATCGCAAAACGACTTTGACATCTCACAGTAGAAGACTTTATTAGAGCTAAAATAGGAAAAAAGAAACTAATACTTTTTGTGATAATGACTAATGAAACAGAAAACTAAACAGGAAAGCAAACAAAATGAGCTGTCTTATGATTAATACACTAAACTTCAAAACTAATCGAAAGAGTATGATATAAGGGATCGAGATATGGTGTAAATGAAAAAAAATGCTAAAATGATTTATTCAAGGCTGATAAACAAGCAGAAACAACGGACCTATGGAGATTCATGGAAGAACATCAAAACGTGCCTACTCTATATACAATATATAACTAAAATAACAGAATGTCACAAATAGCTCTGAAATGCTACAATTAAACCTGAACTGGAACAAAATAAACCGTAGCATAAACTGATAAAGCAGTGCCTATCGTCTCTACTGCTAATGGTACACAATAATAGAACTTAATTAGTAGTAAAAGTTTAAAAAATCTATAAGCAAAGTTACCTACCGACAATTAGTGGGTGTAAACCGTTAAACATAGACCGCTACAATTTAGAATAATCCCAACAAAGAATATAAGCAAAATAACACTGCAGTAATGCTAACAAAGGCCGAAAGCAAAATAAAGGTGGAATGATGCTATCATACAAAGCGTAAACAAAGGGATCCTCAGACAACAAGCCTCGTTAACATAGTACATGTACATGTATAATAATGGGACTAATAAAAGAGAAAACTATATAATAAAAAAAAAACAGAGCAAACGCACTAAATATCACCAACTTCCTCCGATCATCAATGAACTGGGTTTAGTACGTACAAAGCATTTACTAATACCACATATGATTAACCTTTGGAAATTGAAAACCAACAATGTACTAAGGGCAATAAGAAAACTAAACATTTGCCATGTACGAATGATCTAATCGTCTCATTTTATGACATTCTTACAGATTTGTCCCAAATGTGTTTGCATATATCCATCTAGCGTATCCAGCTTACTGAACTGCCTGCTGCACTCCTCACAATTGTACAGTTTCTCCCCTTGGTGGATGCACATCTGCTGTGTCGATGTGCATGAAGTTCTTCAGACTACCCACTAGTACCCAGCTAATTAAACTCCCAGCTGCACTTCTCACACTTGTAGGGTTTCTCCCCTGAGTGAGTTGGCATATGTGTCTTTGATGAACGAGCCTACTGAATTGTGAGTCTTAAGAATTGCGGACCCGCTCACAGAACTGGTTCAGATTACCCAGCTCACTGTACTGGTAGCTGCACGCCTCACATCTGTAGGGTTTCTCGAGTGTGAGTTCGCATATGAGTCTTCAGATCACCCAGCTGACTAAACTGTCTGCTGCATTCCTCACACTTGTAGGGTTTTTCTCCTGTGTGAGTCCGCATGTGTCTCTCCAAATCACCCAACTGACTGAACTGCCTGCTGCATTCCTCACACTTGTAGGGTTTCTCCCCTGTGTGAGTCTGCATGTGAGTCTGCAGATTACTTAGTGTAGTGAACTGCCTGGTAGGGTTTCGCTCCTGTGTGTCTTCGAATGTGAGTCTTCAGATTACCCAGCTGACTGAACTGACTGCTGCACTCCTCACACTTGTAGGATTTGTCTCCTGTGTGAGTCTGCATGTGTCTCTTCAGACGACCCAGCCGACTGAATTGCCTGCTGCACTCCTCACACCCATAGGGTTTCTCACCTGTGTGAGTCCGTATGTGTTTTTTCAGATTTCCCAGCTCACTGAACTGCTTGCTGCACTCCTCACATCTGTAGGGTTTCTCCCCTGTGTGAGTACGCATGTGTTTCTTCAGTTTACCCAGCTCACTGAATTGTCTGCTGCACTCCTCACACGTGTAGGGTTTCTCCCCTGTGTGAGTCCGCATGTGTCTCTCCAGATCACTCAGTCGACTGAACTGCTTGCTGCATACCTCACATCTGTAGGGTTTCTCCCCTGTGTGAGTACGCATGTGTTGCTTCAGATTACCCAGCTCACAGAACTTATTGCTGCACTCCTCACACTTGTAGGGTTTCTCCCCTGTGTGAGTGCGCATGTGAGACTTCAGACTACTTGATGTACTGAACTTATTGCTGCACTCCTCACACTTGTAGGGTTTCTCCCCTGTGTGAGTCCGCATGTGAATCTTTAGATTACCCAGCTCACTGAACTGGCTGCCGCACTCCTCACACCTGTAGGGTTTCTCACCTGTGTGAGTACGCATGTGAGCCTCCAGATTACACAGCTGGGTGAACCGCCTGCTGCACTCCTCACATCTGTAGGGTTTCTCCCCTGTGTGAGTCCGCATATGAGTCTTCAGATTACTCCGTGTACTGAACTGCCTGCTGCACTCCTCACATTTGTAGGGTTTCTCCCCTGAGTGAGTCCGCAGATGAATCTTCAGTTTACTCCGTGTACTGAACTGCCTGCTGCACTCCTCACATTTGTAGGGTTTCTCCCCTGAGTGAGTCCGCAGATGAATCTTCAGTTTACTCCGTGTACTGAACTGCCTGCTGCACTCCTCACACCTATGAAGAGTGTTGACAAACCCTCCAACTGAACCTCTGCTTACGTCATCACGTAGGCTCGTTGTTGTCTCCATCTGGTCACTTCTATAAATAGTGAAGACAGAAGTGGGAAAAATTAGAATTTGTCAATGGTATTTTTCATTATAACTTTTCAGCATAGGAGAATGTTATAATAGACACCACAGCATCTGCTTGGAGTCATCCTGGCTAATGAAACATGTGACTGAACAATTCAACTACCAACACGTTTGCAGCCCACGCACCTTTTGCATAACAAAAGTAATCAATTTTGCAATACCTTGATAAAAATATGGGCCAGTCAGCTGGTGACAGGTAGATTTGGAGTCTGATCAGTACTAGTGTACACACACACACACACACTCACATACATACATACATACATACTGTATCTGTATCTATATAGCCGGTATAACCGCCCTTCGGCGTAACACACCAGCTTCGCAGGCACGCGGCGCGGCAGCAGCTGGTTATATTACACTGAACGACTCATCACACCTAACTTTTGCACATCTATATGCAAGTGTTCTCTGAAACTATCCAGAGAAGACGCCCCTACTGTGCTTGGTGATAACATATTCCACTCTACAATAGTTCTGGGGAAATAGGAATTTTTGAACACATCAATCCTAGGTTGGTAACTCTGGTACTTGAAAGCATGACTGTTTCTAGTTTTTTGAGCTGGTGTTAGATACTTATCAGTCGGTACGTCCACCAGTTTATTGGTCATTTTGTACATCATACAAAGTCTGGACATTTTCCTCCTGTCTTCAAGTGATGTCCACTGCAGATCTGTTTTCATTTTGGTAACACTAGCATCTCTGCTGTAGTTGTTTGTACATACACACACAAACACAGGCAGCAGTGTGTCACTCACACACACTTGCACAGAGTCACATGTGACGCACTCACACACACGTCCACACAGTAGTGTGTCATTCACACACACTTGCACACACACCCAGTGACACAGTGACATAAACAGATGTGCGCACACACACACACACACCATGCACACACACACAGTAGTGTGTTACACACACAAACTCACAAGTACACACGTACATACACAGATGCTCATGTGTACACAAATGCTCATACACATGTACAGACACACACACACACACAAACAAACATACATTCACTCAGTTACACACACACAAACACCTGCCTACAGTATTAGTTTGCGTCGCTTTCATAATTTTCATTGTAGCCCCGCTCCCCCCTACATATCGCACCATATTAGAGGAATGATTTGGTGCTATAGGTAGGGGTAACAGAACCCAAGGTATGTTAGGATCTGCTTGGATTTTACCATACACCCACCACAAAACCATCCCTCCAGCCTTGAAAGACAGTGTTGATTTTCGATCTTTCAACGTGACAATTTGACGTCTAAATTAGACGAACAGACTGTGTGAGTCCGCATGTGACGCTTCAGAGGATCCAGTGTACTGAACTGTTTGCCGCAATCCTCGCATTTGTAGGGTTTCTCTCTAGTGTGAGTCCGCATGTGTTTCTTCAGACTACCCAGCTCACTGAACTGCTTGCTGCACTCCTCACACTTGTAGGGTTTCTCTCCAGTGTGAGTCCGCATGTGTCTCTTCAGCTTACTTGATGTACTGAACTGTTTACCGCACTCCTTGCACCTCGGAGCGAACACCCCAACTGAACCCCTGCAGCTGCTTACGTCATTACGACCGCTGTCTGTCGTCGCCATCAAGTCTTTTCTGTAATCAAGAATGAAGACAAAATCAATAGAAAAAATTGTCTATTGTAAAATTTGTAATTATGCAATATAGTAGAATGCATATCACAACATTTGCATGGAGTGAACATTGCTACTAAAACAGGTAACTGAGAAATATTCAACTTTCATCGTTCCTGCCACCCCATACCACAAATTTGGGGGGCATGTTTCAAACAATGGACCCGGTGAAACGTTGCTAAATAAGCATTTTGCTTTATTCTTTAGGGAGATGTTTGATTTTCTTAATAATATCACACAATAGTACCGTAGATTATTATCCTATAGTTCATTTAGGCATGACAATAATACGTCGCAAACGAATGAAATTTTGTTCCCAATGCCTTGCTATCATTTTTCATTTTTCGCATAGAAGTATAAGCTATATCCTTCAAATGATCTGTTATCGCAAAAAAAAGCGAAATCCGTGTGTACAGCACACATCATTACGTATGCTTCCGAGTCTGATGCCGCCTTTACTGACTTTGGCTATTTTCATGTTCTGTCCTGGTGAAATGAAGATAAGAGCAAGTTGACAGACCAGACTACAATGAAACCACGCTATACAGGCAGCAAAATAACAAGCTAAACAAGGTGACCAATTTGTCTGCCATGTTGCCGATTTTGAAAGCCGATTCGCGAATCATATTTAGGGCGCGGTCATATGTAGGTCGTACGTTCGCCGTATTTTGATGCCATATGATTTTCAAGCAGAACCAACCACCGACATGGATCCACAGTATTTCGTGTATCAAGGCAGTTCTCAGGAGACGCACAGAGATAGCACGTGACCTATGTGACCGTGCCCTTACGGAAACCATGTGCTCAAGATGTAGTAAGCTTCTTCTGTAGTAACTTCTGTAGTAAGTTACATGTACGTTCGCGGTCGTACAAGCTAATAATATAAACATATTTTCTGTCCTGTGGATTGTGATTCAAGAGGTTAACAAAAGCATCTTGAGTTGTTTGCATGAAAGTCGTATTTCCAGTATTCAAGATGCCAGCGGCATATGACCGACCATTGTTTCTTCGAGAGCAGCGTGTTCACAGGTTTTCACAGACAATGTCGCCAGGAAAAGTGACGCCGCTTAGACGGGATATCACATCTTCTGTATTTTACCAAGGAGGTTTTATAAAACCTATTTGTGTGCTACTGCGTTAAAATGACACTGAGCAGGACTCGACCACCTGCACTGTGTTAGAAGTTACAGAGATTCTAAATTGTATTGTATGCGCGTGTACTACGTTGTATCGTTTGATGAAGTTTTGTACCTTTTAAATTTGAAGACAACGTATGTCCCCAATTCCCTGAAACTGAGTAAGATGCTGTCAACTTGTAGGAATGATTTTTTTTACGCGGACGATGGTTCCTGGCATACCGAACTGACATGAAAAGTACAAACTTACATTTTCTAAGAACACATTAGTACACGCACATGAATACAATTCAAAGTGTATGTAACTTCGCTAATGAAGATCCCAATAAAATA
Organism: Branchiostoma floridae x Branchiostoma belcheri; assembly: GCA_019207045.1. Classification (NCBI taxonomy): domain Eukaryota; kingdom Metazoa; phylum Chordata; class Leptocardii; order Amphioxiformes; family Branchiostomatidae; genus Branchiostoma; species Branchiostoma floridae x Branchiostoma belcheri. Next base: position 3,464,812 of record CM033025.1, on the reverse strand, counting down.
AACAAACAAACGCAGTACAGGTGGTTAAGTCCTGCACAGTGCCATTTGTCTAGTAACACAAATACCATTGTTGTGTTTATCCTTCAAGGGTACACACTCAAATCAATGCAATTTTGATTTTATTTTAATTCTAACACAGTCCTTTCATTTCTCAACTTTAAAGATATCTAGTAGAAACCAAACTAGTCTTCTTGTCACACATTCATCGCCCTGCGCAAACAACACACTATATACCATTGCAAAATGGTTACTTCGACATCGTTACACAGTCGTACACAGTCAACACTGCTTACCTGAGTTATCTGCGACTAGGGAACTGGCGTCTCAAAGGAAAGATGAGAAAAAGACTTCGGCGTCTTTTTTGGTGACACTGACGTGCGGAAATTGTGCGTGATAAGGGACGTATCGCACTGGGTCATGAACTCAAAAAGAATGAGACAGCAGGCAACTAGAGACGCGTTTTTATTGAGGACAGCAAGTTGTCTAACAATGAGAAGTCGGCATAGACGTTGACAAAAGGCATCAAAGAGCTGCGTCTGCGTCCCGGTGTTGTCGGATGATGAGCCGCTGTGGGTTCTTTTGTCGTGCCGACGTCAGGTCCAACCACCGGCACTCAATGTGATTTTCAATAGAAACTGCTTTTTTTACAAGAAACAGACAACTTCATTAAATTTTTTCTATTTTTTTTCCATCGGACAAACCCCATGTCACGCGGTAATTTGACTTGCCGCCGCCGCGAAACCGTCGGCGAGCCAGCACTCAACATGATTTTTAATGGAAACCGCATTGTTTTGTGGTATTTCAGCGGCAATTTGGAAAGTTTGGGCGATCTGATGCGTTGATAATGGCCGCTTTTAGTCCATTTTCGATTTTCCTCGCTTTCTATCACATATCACGCATTTTGGTGTTTTATCGTCATGTTGACCATCCCTGCACTTTTTTTTTCTGAAATGAGGCGAAAATTAATGCGCGCGCTGATGTCATCCATAAAATTTACTTGCTGTGGCCTTATTAAGCTCCATCCGAATGGCCCCGAATGTGGCACAAATTTTGCAAATACTTCATTCCGGCTGGTTCTGTTTGATTCCTGCTAATTCGGTTTCTATTCAGTGTGAAGGCCATATATAAATGTTGTTACATATTCCATGGTACATACTTTGTACTCTATCCTACACCATGCATATGTAACAGTTCTTTTTCATTTTTATCTTTTTATGTACTTAGAATGTTGTTTTTGTCAAATTCCATTTGCATTGTCTCTGCTTTTGTCAGCAAGTCTAGCCCATTATAACAGCTACAGGCTAGTTGGGCAGCCCTGACTGGGCGTGCTGAACAGCCAAACCAAGAAATAAATAAAACCTATCGCAAAACGACTTTGACATCTCACAGTAGAAGACTTTATTAGAGCTAAAATAGGAAAAAAGAAACTAATACTTTTTGTGATAATGACTAATGAAACAGAAAACTAAACAGGAAAGCAAACAAAATGAGCTGTCTCAGGATTAATTCACTAAACTTCAAAACTAATCGAAAGAGTATTACTAGTATATAAGGGATCGAGATATGGTGTAAATGAAAAAAATGCTAAAATGATTTATTCAAGGCTGAATAAACAAGCACATACAACGGACCTATGGAGATTCATGACAGAACATCAAAACGTGCCGACTCTATATACAATGTATAACTAAAATAACAGAATGTCACAAATAGCTCTGAAATGCTACAATTAAACCTGAACTGGAACAAAATAAAATAAAAAGTAACATAAACTGATAAAGCAGTACCTATCGTCTCTAATGCTAATGGTACACAATAATAGAACTTAATTAGTAGTAAAAGTTTAAAAAATCTATAAGTAAAGTTACCTACCGACAATTAGTGGCTGTAAACCGTTCAACATAGACCGCTACAATTTAGAATAATCCCAACAAAGAATATAAGCAAAATAACACTGCAGTAATGCTAACAAAGGCCGAAAGCCAAATAAAAGTTGAATGATGCTATCATACGAAGCGTAACCAAAGGGATCCTCAGACAACAATCCTCGTTAACATAGTACATGTACATGTATAATAATGGGACTAATAAAAGAGAAAACTATATAATAAAAAAACAGAGCAAACGTACTAAATATCACCAACTTCCTCCGATCATCAATGAACTGGGTTTAGTACGTTACAAAGCATTTACTAATACCACATATGATTATCCTTTGGAAATTGAAAACCAACAAGGTACTAAGGGCAATAAGAAAACTAAACATTTGCCATGTACGAATGATCTAATCGTCTCATTTTATGACATTCTTACAGATTTGTCCCAAATGTGTTTGCATATATCCATTCAGCGTATCCAGCTTACTGAACTGCCTGCTGCACTCCTCACAATTGTAGGGTTTCTCCCCTTGGTGGATGCACATCTGCTGTGTCCATGTGCATGAAGTTCTTCAGACTACCCACTAGTACCCAGCTAATTAAACTCCCAGCTGCACTTCTCACACTTGTAGGGTTTCTCCCCTGAGTGAGTTGGCATATGTGTCTTTGATGAACGAGCCTACTGAATTGTGAGTCTTAAGAATTGCGGACCCGCTCACAGAACTGGTTCAGATTACCCAGCTCACTGTACTGGTAGCTGCACGCCTCACACCTGTAGGGTTTCTCGAGTGTGAGTTCGCATATGAGTCTTCAGATCACCCAGCTGACTAAACTGTCTGCTGCATTCCTCACACTTGTAGGGTTTTTCTCCTGTGTGAGTCCGCATGTGTCTCTCCAAATCACCCAACTGACTGAACTGCCTGCTGCATTCCTCACACTTGTAGGGTTTCTCACCTGTGTGAGTCCGTATGTGTTTTTTCAGATTTCCCAGCTCACTGAACTGCTTGCTGCACTCCTCACATCTGTAGGGTTTCTCCCCTGTGTGAGTACGCATGTGTTTCTTCAGTTTACCCAGCTCACTGAATTGTCTGCTGCACTCCTCACACGTGTAGGGTTTCTCCCCTGTGTGAGTCCGCATGTGTCTCTCCAGATCACTCAGTCGGCTGAACTGCTTGCTGCATACCTCACATCTGTATGGTTTCTCCCCTGTGTGAGTACGCATGTGTTGCTTCAGATTACCCAGCTCACAGAACTTATTGCTGCACTCCTCACACTTGTAGGGTTTCTCCCCTGTGTGAGTGCGCATGTGAGACTTCAGACTACTTGATGTACTGAACTTATTGCTGCACTCCTCACACTTGTAGGGTTTCTCCCCTGTGTGAGTCCGCATGTGAATCTTTAGATTACCCAGCTCACTGAACTGGCTGCCGCACTCCTCACACCTGTAGGGTTTCTCACCTGTGTGAGTACGCATGTGAGCCTCCAGATTACACAGCTGGGTGAACCGCCTGCTGCACTCCTCACATCTGTAGGGTTTCTCCCCTGTGTGAGTCCGCATATGAGTCTTCAGATTACTCCGTGTACTGAACTGCCTGCTGCACTCCTCACATTTGTAGGGTTTCTCCCCTGAGTGAGTCCGCAGATGAATCTTCAGTTTACTCCGTGTACTGAACTGCCTGCTGCACTCCTCACATTTGTAGGGTTTCTCCCCTGAGTGAGTCCGCAGATGAATCTTCAGTTTACTCCGTGTACTGAACTGCCTGCTGCACTGCTCACACCCATGAAGAGTGTTGACAAACCCTCCAACTGAACCTCTGCTTACGTCATCACGGCAGCTCTTTGTTGTCGCCATCAGGTATAACTAGTGAAGACAAAGTGGGAAGAATTAAAATTTCTAAATGGTATTTTTTATTTACATTTTTGCAGCATAGGAGAGCATTATAATGGACACCACAGCATCTGCTTGGAGTCATCCTGGCTAATGAAACATGTGACTGAACAATTCAACTACCACCACGTTTGCAGCCCACGCGCCTTTTGCATAACAAAAGTAATCAACTTTGCAATACCTTGATAAAAATATGGGCCAGTCAGCTGGTGACAGGTAGATTTGGAGTCTGATCAGTACTAGTGTACACACACACACACACACTCACATACATACATACATACTGTATCTGTATCTATATAGCCGGTATAACCGCCCTTCGGCGTAACACACCAGCTTCGCAGGCACGCGGCGCGGCAGCAGCTGGTTATATTACACTGAACGACTCATCACACCTAACTTTTGCACATCTACATGCAAGTGTTCTCTGAAACTATCCAGAGAAGACGCCCCTACTGTGCTTGGTGATAACATATTCCACTCTACAATAGTTCTGGGGAAATAGGAATTTTTGAACACATCAATCCTAGGTTGGTTTACTCTGGTACTTGAAAGCATGACTGTTTCTAGTTCGTTTTTGAGCTGGTGTTAGATACTTATCAGTCGGTACGTCCACCAGTTTATTGGTCATTTTGTACATCATACAAAGTCTGGACATTTTCCTCCTGTCTTCAAGTGATGTCCACTGCAGATCTGTTTTCATTTTGGTAACACTAGCATCTCTGCTGTAGTTGTTTGTACATACACACACAAACACAGGCAGCAGTGTGTCACTCACACACACACTTGCACAGACACACGTGACGCACTCACACACACGTCCACACAGTAGTGTGTCATTCACACACACTTGCACACACACCCAGTGACATAAACAGATGTGCGCATACACACACACACACACCATGCACACACAAACTCACAAGTACACACGTACATACACGTACATACACAGATGCTCATGTGTACACAAATGCTCATACACATGTACAGACACACACACACACACACACAAACAAACATACATTCACTCAGTTACACACACACAAACACCTGCCTAAAGTATTAGTTTGCATCGCTTTCATAATTTTCATTGTAGCCCCCCTCCCCCCTATCTATCACACCATATTAGAGGAATAATTTGGTGCTATAGGTAGGGGTAACAGAACCCAAGGTATGTAAGGATCTGCTTGGATTTTACCATACACCCACCACAAAACCATCCCTCCAGCCTTGAAAGACAGTGTTGATTTTCGATCTTTCAACGTGACAATTTGACGTCTAAATTAGACGAACAGACATCATTTTCTACACATTCCATCATACAACATTGACCCAACGCTCCACATGACCCACAACACCCCCACCAGACCACGCCGTCAACAGTCACTGTTGGACACCAGATGTGAGAAACTTGTGGGTGAGAAATTCTTGGGCTAGGGCCGCTGGAGGGGTTTCTGGTATACGGAACTCACCTACGCTGTGTCTTTTTCCATTGTCAAAAAGGCTATATATCTATCCATACAATGACTGCAGTTCAAACTACATGTCATTTGTAACATAGGTTTAGTACATTACTTCTGTTGAGTACTGGTCTGGTCAATTTTACAGATATTCAGTATCCCCCAAAATAGCCTTCTTGTTTTTACCGCTCATCGTCCTGCAGAAACAAAACACTAAAACCATCGCGAAATCGTTACTTGTAGTTCTGTACTTCTATATTGCTACACAGCCTTACACAGAGAGTCATCAACAATCCTTACCTGACAGTTATCTGCGGTTAGAACAGCTCAGAACGGGAACTGGCGCCTCAAAAGGAAGACGGGATCGGGAGGAATTTTCCGGCGTCTTTTCCACACGATCAGGAACGAACGGAAATGCGCTGGAGATAACCCGGAAGTATACGGCTGGGGTCAACTTCCTGTACCTGATTACCCACAAGAAGCGGCAGATGACCGCCTAACTGTGACCACATGACGTCTTGCCATGCGAGTTTTCTATATACAATGTATAAGAAAATGTTCAGTTTGTTTCTGCCCGCCATCCACCTGTCTTTATGACGTGTTCTCGAACAATGACCCGCCGGGAGACCTTCCATGGAGACGGCGGCCGCACAGTCAACAGACGCCGCCAGACGCCGGAGAGAAAAGACGGTGAGAGACAGAGAGAGATGGCGTCCCTCGGGAAGCTGCTGAGCCGGGCGCTCTCCTTCCCGGCACAGCTTCTCCCCGCCTCCCGGGCGCTCTCCTTCCCGGCACAGCTTCTCCCCGCCACCCGCCGCCTCCACATGCCGGCAGACGGGCCCGGCTGGGAATTCATCCAGGTAAAACTTTGGGTCGAATCATTTTCTTCTTCATTGCTATAAACTGTGGTCGTATGACCGTGAAATTTGGAAGCTTTGATATACTTTACCAATCTGTTATCTTGTGCTCTTTAACTTTCTAACTTTAGATGTTGTTTACTTCTTATCAAAGAAATTGGACGGTGGAGTTCATCGAAGAAACTATACTGTTTTAATACGTTTTCCCCAATGCCTATCTTTGCTTCAACTGAAATATTTTTGACTTTCGATGTCGTTTACTTATCATTAAAAGGACTCGGGTGGCGGAGTTTATCGGGGGAAGCTTCACTGTTGTTTTCGTTAAGGTTTTCCCCCAATGCTCGCCTTTGCTTCATCTGAAATCTGACAGCGGCATAGTACCTCGCTACTGAAGGCCACTCGTCAGGACGTTGATGATTGAACAAAGACCTGCTTTGATTTGCCTTACTCTCAAACTACCGATGTATTGTCTTCTGTTGTTTGTACTCCATTTACCATATAATGCACAAGCTTTCACTCACGAACATAACTTGATCCCGCCCCCAGCCGGAGTGTGGGTGAAAGCTTGTACACCAGAAACAGCGAGAACCTTCTGGTTTAATATCATAAGGCAATTCAATCCCCACAACTCGATACAAAATCGGAGATTTACTTCCGGAAGTTTTGAGCGACATGTAGGCATCCGTCTGTCTCGGAAGACAATGGTAAGGCGACCCGTCTGCCTGGCCTGTACTTCGGTTTTTAAGGTGAAGGAGGGGTGTGCAATTCCTTCTTCACCCTCTCGTCCACTGGCGCACTAAGTCCTGCAGGGCAAAGAATTGCGTGCAACGTGTAAGACGGCCCAATCAGATGCAGGTTTGTTGTTTGGAGTTTCCGTCTCCTGGGAGGACTTCCGACCAAGGATGCAAGGGGTTCCTCCTACCCCTGACTCTGTGTCATGAGCGACATACATCACTGGCATGAACAGGCAGAAGTAATTCAATACAAGCACGTCTAAATGGAAAAACGGTAGAACATATCAGTCACTAATGCATGCGGATCTCCTGGTTTAATCTACTGAGTTTTGACGATAGGAAAGGCCAGACGATATCTATTCCAATCGGTGTTGATATTTGTCAGAATTTTGACTTTCCGCTTCCGTCCGGAAGGGTTTGGGGAGGATGGCCGGTCAGCTCCCAACCGTGGACCCCCCGACCCCTGCCAGGAACATCTGCACCGATCGCGAGGGCTTGTCTGTCAACGCTGTGATCATCAAGGTAGGTATTCATTACTCTCCAAGCAGAGGTGGAGTCGCGTAGATATAGTAGTAGTCCAAAAATTACACCGGCGCTCATCTTACCTATACCTCCGCGACTCAACCTCTGCTTGGAGAGTAGGTTTTTATGCTTGTCAGTCAACGCTGTTGTCATCAAGATAGGTATTTATGCTAGTGTATGACATTATTCAATGTGACACGACCAGCCGCGAGAGAAACTGTGAAAAATCTGCGTTTCGTAAGAAGAACGTCAAAACATGATTGTATAAACATGTGGAAACAATCAACTCTGCCTGTTGGGCTGACTTCACATTCGAGCGGCCGATGTTCTAGAACACGCGTACATGTTATATCTGCTTATGTCAATTTATATACAACTCCTTTGATAAACGAGATAACATTATACTGTCCTGCAGCAGCACATAACGCTAGCCTGGTTGTTAATACTCTTATCATTTGTAAAATAGATTAGTTTCTTGGATTTGTAGTTACTAGCAACTCATGTAGTTAAACTGTTCTGAATTTATTGTATGTACAAGTTGCCACATATTGTATCCTTTACAGTAACAAACAAAGTAAAGGTATGTATTGTATTTCCGAAAACAGTGAGTGCTGTCGACTAAAAGCGCTTCCCCGAGAAAAAAAAGCTATCCGTGTGCATATACGTTTGTACATGCCAGAAAACTACTCTGCTGCGTGGCAAAACTTTGCCTAGAATGATTTTGGTCATTACAAGTGGACTCTCCAAGCAGACGTTTGTTTCCGCTTTGTCTCAAGGTCTTTTATGGCGTTGATGCGCGCCCTTCTCTGTTTTGAGAAAGAAAACATGTTATATACAATGAATAAAAAGAAAGGCAGGAAAGACGCCGAAATCGTACAGCTACTTGATGATTACGATAATAGTACAAAAGATTAACCGGGTTTTAGTTACATAAACTTTGCCGTGTCCTTACAGGCCGCTCTGGACAACATCGAAGCACTGGACGTGACAGATGAACCTCCTGCTTCATCGCTCCTGTTGATGGAACACGCAGAGGTTTTCGGGGCGTCAGCACCAGCTACCTGGGGCCTCAAGGTAAGGAACGCGCGCTCGTGTGTGTGTGTGCGCTCGTGTGTATGTGTGTGAGGGTGAGTGTATGCGTGTGCGCGCGCGCGTATGCGTGTGTGACTATGAGTGTATGTGCTTGAGTGTGCGCGTTTGTGTGTGTGTGTGTACGTGTGTGTGTATGTGCGTGTGTGTGTATGTGTGTGTGTGTGTGTGTGTATGTGTCTGTATCTTTGTGTGAGCATGTGTGTGTGTATGTGTGTACATGTAAGTGTGTGTGTGTGTCTGTTTACGTATATGTGGTCGCGAGTGAGTTTTTGTCTGTGTGTGTGTGTGTGTGTGTGCTTGTGTGTGTGTGTGTGTGTGTGCTTGTGTATGTGTGTGTATTTCTGTGTGTTCATTCAGTTTTTCGTCGTCTTTCCCTTTTATTTGAAACTCCTTTTCACCATAGCCAGTCTCCCCCTCCCCAGAGCCAGCCGTCCCGACAACTCCCCACCAGCTGGACTTTCAGGGGCGGAAGGCTGCCGGTGAAGAGTGCCTAACTTGGTGACTACAGCACACGGTTGATTATCTTCAGGTTACCGACACTTTACATCAAGAAGCCAGTATGTTCCATCAACATCGGACAGCACTATAGAAGAGGCTTGTTAATACGTGTGTGTGAGAATAGCAGTATCTATGCCGAAAGGGGAATATGTATGTCCTAATGTAATGGTGATAGGTCGGAAATTTCTTCAAAGTATAAAACATTTGTACATTTTTCTCAATCAATACCAAGCCGACACACCTGGATATTTCATCTATAGACAGCTCCAAAAGGCCACAGCAATATTGCAGCACCTGAACAGAATTAGTGTGTAGACATAAATTTATATACCATGAAGACCATACCCATACCACCAGGCCAAGAGATCTACATATTTTCCCGAGACAGCCAGTAGGTCACTTTTTTGGGGGGGGGGGGGATCCAAATATGACAGTATTTTGCAGGACAGTTTTTAACTTAATACAGTGCATGAAATTGATAAAGTGTTGATTTAGACCGGACCGAACCCGCCGGACGCCAAACTCTTCTCCAGCAGTTTGTGTCCCCAGTCGGGAATAAAGACCGACCAACAAGGGTACAGCGGACAGGCACGCCCCCTAGCGGACAGACTTTCCGCCTGCTGTGGCGGTGGGATCTTTAATCTATTGTTTATTTTACTAAAATTAGATCCTATATTGATAAAGATTGTATCTTTTTTTAATTGATCGTAGATTTTATTACGTGCTTTATTTATCAAACGTTCTTAGATAGATGATTTGTTATTGTGTGGGTGGAAGAACGACGGAAATGTGAAATTTTCAGAATTTTTCTTTGATCTAATTTTGCACGGTGGGGTTGTGTACCTAACATGTTTCGTGACCGGACCCGGTTTCTCTTATCATCTTTTGGCTATACATGTAGCCAACAGAATTTTGCAAACAGTAAATTGTCGGCGCTCTACGACGATTTACATATTTTAATCGTCAAACGTCTTTTGTGAGCAGAAAATTATGATTTCATTATAATGATTTTCTTATTCCATCATTTAATCTAAAAACCTGAAGTTTTGTCAACTTTTAAGTATAAGTTGACAACATTGTCATCTATCAGACAATATCTATCTATCATTTATCTGGTTTTCACTAGATTTATTTTGTTCAGGTGTCCCAGATGTTCAGGTTCGGACCTGTACCTAAACAATCCTGTGGGTACTGGTACAGGACAGCTACTAGGTACACAGCCCCGGTACTCAGGGAACCCTGGTGTGCCACTCGTCCTCCCGAAAAGGCCCGCTGAAAAAAAAGGGGGGGGGGGTCTCAGATGTCAGTCGGCTGTTCCAAATTAGGCCCTCCTCCGGGTTGGTTCGAGGCTCCGAGCTGCGGACAACAGTCGGACATTGGGCTCCAAAGTCGGTCTGCTGTTCGCTGTGACTCTTCTATCCCCTCCCTATCCTCTACCCTCCTCTGTCTACTGTTTGTGTCTCTTCTATCCCGTCTCTTTCTGCTGGCAGTGCCTCTCATGTCTCATTTCTATCTTCTATCCTCCTCTATTTGTTACTTCTACCCCCTCTATATCCTCTACCGCCCTCTGCCTGCTGTTTATGTCTCTTCTATCCACTCTCTATCCTCTACGTATACCCTCTTCTGTCTGCTGTTTGTGTCTCTTATATTCCCTCCCTACTAGTACTCTACCTTCCTCTGTCTGCTGGATCTATCCCATCCCCTCTCTACCCTCACCTATCTGCTCAGCGGTTCGCTGTCTCACACACAGCACACGCACCCCAACATACATAAGCACACATACAGGCACATAGGCACACACACACACACACACACACACATACACACATTACACACACACACACACACAGGCACATAGGCACAGACACACCCATACACATCAAACACACACACACACACACACACACACACACACACATACATACACAGATATAACACATAAAACACATAGACAGTACATGTCACAAGCAGGATACACACCACTCACATAGGCACATAAATACACTCATATCACACACACATACACACACAAACACACACACACACATTACACACAGGGCACACGTAACACGCAGGGCACACATCACTTTTCTTTTTGTTTCTTTGTTTTTGTGTTTGTTGTCTGGGCTTTGAGTCATCCCGGGGGAGGACAACGACAAGCTGCTTCCCAGCCGATAGACCTGTGGCCAGGCGAGCCCTCGGGAGGACTAGTGACGCACCAGGGTTGGACTAGTGACACACCAGGGTTGGACTAGTGACACACCAGGGTTGGACTAGTGACACACCAGGGTTGGACTAGTGACACACCAGGGTTGGACTAGTGACACACCAGGGTTGGACTAGTGACACACCAGGGTTAGACGGGCTTTGTGCAGTTATATTACCCATCTGGGTGGGATTGAACTGGTCAGATGGATTGAATATATAGATATGCATTTTAGCTTTTCAAATTCAAATTTGAATTTATATCTTCAATTTTCAATTTTTTTAGATAATTGAAGTCTGTCTTTGGACTTTTTGCCATGTTTTCTCCATTTTTTCTTGATTCTGCCAGGATTTTAGCCAACGCTTTTTAGGCAGTTAAAGCTTTTCAAATATTTGAAAAGAAATGTTACGAAAAAAACGAAAGTCAGAGTAGTTGGAATGTCTCTCCGCTGTATCCTTGTTGATCTGCTACTTTCCTGACTGGGGAGATGAGAGGCTGAAGGGGTACTTGGCTTTCCACTAGGTTCGGTCCACTTCTGTCAACATCTTAAGGAAATTTCAAATAATATTATATGATAACACACTTTCCTGTGTCTGAAAATTACCTAGTAATCTTTTCTTCAGAAAGTTACTCTTTATAATCACTTATGCCAAAAACAGCCTGTCATATTTTATTGCTCTGTATTGAACTAACCTCTGTACAGCCTCTTGTCGCCACTTAAAGTGATACTGTAACTATAGGCAAAAACACAAACGTTTTTATCATTTTGTCTCACAAATGCTCTCATTGTGCAAGAGCGTGAGTTTTCTGCCAAAGTGAATGCTGTGGTGTGAATTAAAGACCGAGAGTTTTCTGTATTAGCTTTTACGCCTTTGTCTTTCCAAGACTCTGAATATAGACAAGCTGCAAAATCACACATCATATATATATATATATATATATATATATATATATATATATATATATTGTGTTCCTCCGGATTTGTAATCACTGCATTATTGCCCTGCATTGAGCCAACCTCTGTATAGCCTTTTGGCGCCACTTAAAGTGATACTGTAACTATAGGAAAAAAACATAATTTTGTCTTACAGACGCACATGCTCGCATTGTGCAATAGCATCTTTCACAAAGTTGTCTGGCCTACTGAATATCATGGCGTGAATGAAAGATCGATACTTTTATGTATTTGTCTTTAGACTCTTTTATGTAGACATGCTGCAAAAATCTCATATCATAGAATCATATCATATCATAGGTTTTGTGTAAGAAATGCCAGAATTCCTTTAAGATCTACGCAATTTTGGTCCGTCTACACTTGTATTTTTTTTCTGCCTGCCAAACTCTCTCTCATTGGGTGCAGTTTTTCCATTATCCAAAGGGTTTATGCATCTGTGTGAATAAAGACATTATAACCGGTAACCTGTGTGTTTGTCGTCTGTTTCAGCTCAATACGTCACGTTAAGAGTCCTGCTGCTGCCCACTGCAGTCTGACTAAAATCGCGCCCCTGGCGGCCGGCCTAATTACATAATGCTACAACGTTAAGAGTCCTGCTGCTGTTCACTGAAGATCAGACATGTCGTGCAGAAGCCAGTTAGTTAACACTCGTTCTCATTGAAATGTCGAAAATGGCCTTTTTTTGGTCGAAAAATAAATAGGCTTTATTTTCGGTGAAAACTACCTGGTTGTTTAGGAAAATTTCTCTTTTAACCAAAGCCAAAAAATGGCAACTTATGATTTTCGGTCCCATTGGTAATGCATTACAGGGCAGTAGACTTTACTCTGTTTTCTTCGAAAGGGCTTACCTTATTGACTACATCATTTAGCTATAAGTGGACGTCATTAGAGGCATTTAAAAAGTGGGCAGCTTTTTTGCACCAGGTCAAGTAGAAAGGTTAGACAGCATCGAACAATGGTAACAGCCGACACTAAACAGAGACGGGGGCCGATACGGATACCGCCTGCATTTATGATTCGTTACTCGAGTCACGTGTCTCTAAGTCACGTCATCAGAGTAACTGAATCATCACTCCTGAAGAAGGTCGACGGAAGTGCGACTGAAAATTTGAAGTAAGCAAATTTTGGTGTTGTATGACAGTGGAAAATCTTCAATAGTGACCTTTTCCTTCTTTCATCCGTTTTTTATGGACCGACCTTTCTCGATAGGTCGGTCGATAAAAAACGGATGAAAGGAAAAGGTCACGATTTTGTCCACCAACCTCTGCTTGGAGAGTAAGATAAGGGAAATTCTCCGGACGACACGCTCACGAACGAACGGAAATGCGCTGGAGATGACCCGGATGTACAGAATTACTTTAGTTTGATTCTTTGAATCGACATATCAATAATGGTAGCAATTCGTCTGCATGAAATAAGGCGATTTCCTTCAACGTTGAAACAAGAACAGCTTTACTTAATATTCTTAGAGCTTCGTAAACTAGCACATGCAGCAGACCTACATATATCTCAAGGCTACCTGAATAAAATCAAAATCAATTTGTAATCCTGTGCCTACTACATCTACAGCAACAAGAGCAGAATGCTAATCGTAACTCTACAATGCCACAATATCTATTTTGAACTGTAACAGAATAAGTGGACAAAACAAATGTAACCTAATGTCCCTAACTAAACACAGCTCTGTGTCTGTAATCTCTACAGCTACCTTATTAGAACACAATTAGTAGGTCTAACCACTTAAACAAGTAGACTAACATCTACAGCAACTATATCTACAGCTTAAATAGCAGAATGCTACAGATAGCTCTAAAATGTTATAATTGAATTTGTACTTATGTAACTGAAAGAACTTACATGAATATAACCCTGTGTCTAACATACCGTAAAAGACATCATATGCAGAGAAAACAAGAATTGGTCACAGGTGTGTTTTCATGTGTTTCTTCATAACATCCAGTCTACTGAACTGCTTGTCACATACCTCACACTCGTACTGTTTTTCCCGTGTGAGTCCGCTTGTGAGTCTTCAGATGACCCAGCTGACTGAACTGCCTGCTGCATTCCTCACACCTGTAGGGTTTCTCCCCTGTATGAGTCCGCATGTGTATCTTTAGATGATCCAGCCTACTGAACTGCTTACTGCACTCCTCACACCGGTAGAGTTTCTCCTCTGTGTGAGTCCGCATGTGTCGCTTCAGATCACCCAGCTGACTGAACTGCCTGCTGCACTCCTCACACTTGAAGGGATTCTCTCCCGTATGACTCCTTATGTGCTTATTTAGATGATCCAGCCTATTGAACTACTTGCTGCACTCCTCACAACTGTAAGGTTTCTCTCCTGTGTGAGTCCGCATGTCTGTTTTTAGATTAGTCAGGTGACTGAACTGCCTGCTGCACTCCTCACATCTATAGGGTTTCTCCCCTGTATGAGTCCTAATGTGTATCTTCAGATTACACAGCAGACTGAACTGCATGCTGCACTTCTCACACGTGTAGGGTTTCTCCCCAGTGTGAGTCCGCATGTGCTTCTTCAGATTACTCAACAGAATGAACTGCCTGCTACACTCCTCACACCTGTAGGGTTTCTCTCCTGTGTGAGACCGCATGTGCCTCTCCAAATCACCCAGCTGGATGAACCGCCTGCTGCACTCCTCACATCTGTAGGGTTTCTCCCCTGTGTGAGTCCGCATATGAGTCTTCAGATCACGCCGTGTACTCAACTGCCTGCTGCACTTCTCACACCTATGAAGAATGTTGACAAACCCTCCAACAGAACCTCTGCTTACGTCATCACGGCAGCTCTTTGTTGTCGCCATCACGTCGCTTCTATAACGACAGTGAAAATAAAATAAAGTAAAATCAATGAAAATTTGTTGATGGTAAGTTTGCAGCACAGGGTAATGTTATAAAGCACATCACAAAATCTGCTTGGAGTCATCCTGGCTTAGCCTCTACGAGGCTCCCCAGGTCTCTGGGAAAATAGTAGAAATTGGCCAAATAGACAGAAAACACACCAGAGGAGCTGGTTGTTTTTGTTTGGCCAATTTCTACTATGTTTCCAGCGACCTTGGGAGCCTGGTAGAGACTAATCCTGGTTAATGAAACGTGTCTGCATGAGTATTTTTGTTATATTCCTAAGGTAGATAATACGATTTTCAGACCAAAAAAAATACATCCACGGCCCATGCCATGTTTGAATTACAGTGTTAATTTTGAATTTTTCAGCATGACGATTCTATGTCTAAATTGGACGAACGAAATTTTGTCCTCTAACATTTTGCCCTTTTGGCATAGCAATGGAAACCATTTCCTTCAAATTCAAGTTTATTTCTATTTATTATCGCAAAAAGGGGGAAACCGCATCCTAAGGCTATCCCTATGTACAAATACAGTTCATTAATCTGCCTCTTACACCTTTATACTGGGTTTGGCTATTTTCATGTTCTGTCTATCCAGTGTCAGTGATAGAAAATACCAGCAAGTAGACAGAGTAACACTTCAATCAAACCGTGCCATATACATGGCCGGGCAGAAAACAAACAAACCGTACTAGTAACCAATCTAACTCGTTTATCTCGCGGATTCCACAAGTAGATTTCCGAGTCTACTTTTCCGAGTTAGACTAGGAAATCTACTGTTAACACTGCTCTATGAGGTTCTTTTTCACGTTACGATCGCGAACGTAGCTTATAAACTTAATTTCTGACCTGTGGATGGTGATTCACGAGGTATTAGACAGCGTTGTTTTACGTTTGAGGGGAGCGGGACGGTAAAAGGCCCGGTAACTTCTATATCCCAACCTCTGCTTGGAGAATAGTTTTACATGACAATCGGATCTGAACTATTCAAGACGCCAGTGGCATAATAGACTATTCTCATTGTTCAGTGTTGATTCGATCAAGGACGTTATCCACGTCCTTGGTTCGATTTTCGCCGGTCCACAGCTTTTCACAGACAATGCCTCCGAGAAACATGACACCGTTTGGACGAAAATCACAGGACATTTTCACTTTTACACACACACACAAAAAGGCGAAGAAACAATAGGATTTTGGTAGTCTCCAAGCAGACCCAATGGTGCCTTAGAAATAGTATCAAAGCTTAGCCGGCTATTTCCCTTTGGCCGGCTATACTCCTTTGCCAGCTTTGATATATTATCTCTAAGGCACCGATGGGTCTGCTTGGAGACTAGGGTTTTGGAAGCAGCGCGCAGCTATTTATGTCCCGGACTGGGGAGAACGAACAAGGAGCTGTCTAACTGATCATAATAAAATTCTTTGAACGCGACCGATGGAGGGGTTACTTACATGTCGAACTGGCGTGGGTTGTGTAATGAAAGGTACAAAATTATATTTTATACGAGCACACATTGGTAAGAATACAATCTAGAGTCTATGTAACTTCTAACACAATAGTATAGGTGGTTTTTGCCCTGTCCAGTTTTATTTGTCGACATAAAAGATATCCGGTCACCCAAAACTACCCTTCTTTGTTCTTGGCTTTACCCGTCCATGGTGCCCCACAAGCACAACACTAAAACCATCGTCACTGAGTCGTTACTTGCAGTTCTGTACTCAGACATCGCTACACAACCTTACACAGAATCTTCAAGTTCAACACTCCTTACCTAACAATATCTGCGATTAGTTGAACAGCCCAGAACGGGAACTGGCGTATCAGAATAGGAGAGGAAGTTTCCGGCGCCTTTTCGGCAAGAACAACTAACGGGCGGAAATGCGCTGTGAATGACCCGGAAGTACTAGTACACTATTGCAGTCAACGCCTTGTACCTGATTGGCTAAGAAGCTGAAGTAAAGATGACTCTCTTTTGGTAACCAGTGACGTCATGTCATGTGTACACCCTGTATTTCCCTACATTACAATATTGTTGTGTATCGTATTTATAACAGTTACCATCTTTAGAAAAGTAAATACAATGTCACGTAAATGAACTGAAAACAGCGCTGAAAGCTAATTTGGCTACTTGAGATGGGCACTTAAAGAATTGATGTGCGAGAGGTATTGTGACTAACTCCCTCTAAATCTTCTTATTCATTAACGTTGCCTACGAGTTTACTCAGTTATTTGCAACCCCTAGATTGACAGAACCTGGGCACACCCTGCAAAAGGAAGACTACGTAAATTATAATAAATTTTACACAGGATGTAGAGTAATCTCTTGACAACACATTTGAAGAATCGAACTAAATTAATTTTGTATAAGCTTGTAAGTCATGGCGCTACACTATGCAAACGGGGTTTCGGTTCAGCTTATTTCTATTTCTATGTTTCTCTAGTAGTGACCGAGATTTAGTTAAAGGAAACTGAAAGAAATCGTAAACCCAAAACAAACAAGAGAGCTTTCATCAACAAACCAATTCTTATGGCCTCGAGACATTTGATTTTGCTTTCAGAGTCTGTTATTTAGGGGCATGTTATCTACATGGCATCAGATTTCTTTCTAAATATGGTATGAATAAGACCCGCAACTATATCCCCCGAGTGAAAAGTCATCATGACGCCATCTGGCCACTAGTAGAGGGTCAGCTCACCTCCTTGGTGGTAACAGAACACAATTTTTGGCCTATGAAGTTTTCTATAGTTAAGGACAACAAGGTGACTCCTTTTTACACCTACATCGTTGATATTCTGTGGGCTTGTGGGTAATCTGGAGGTACAGTAGACACCAACTAATTGCATCACGGCCATTGGAATTTTCATAAAATCCTGGAAACACAAATCATTTCCATTCACTCCATTGTGAATAGAGTGGCATAATCGCATCATCCATGATGTCATACATCGAACATTTGGGTAGAATATCGTCAGGTCACATCGCATACTGAGTGACCCGGAAATTTGTGATAGAAAGCAAGGAAAAAAATCGAAGATGAACTAACAGCGGTCTTTACAAACCGGCAAACGCATCAGATCGCCCAAACTGTCGAAATTGCCCCTGAAATGGTCACAAACAATGTCAATGCGGTTTCCATCGAAAATCACGTTGAGTGCCGGTACGCCGACGGGTCCACAAAGCGGCAGGTCAAAGTACTGCAAGACATGGGGTTTGTCCGATGGGGGAAAACCAGAAAACATTAATGAAGTTGTCTGTTTCTTGTCAAACAGAATGCCGTTTCCATTGGAAATCACGCCGAGTGCCGGTGGTTGGACCTGGCGTCGGTACCACAAAAGAACCCACAGCGGCTCATCATCCGACAACACCGGGACGCAGACGCAGCTCTTTTATGCCTTTTATCAACGTCTATGCCGACTTCTTATTGTTAGACAACTTCCTGTCCTCAATAAAAATGGGTCTCTAGTTGCCTTCTGTCTCATTCTTTTTGAGTTCATTGCCCAGTGCGCTACGTCCCTTATCACGTACAAGAAATTGATCCCTGACTATTACTTCCGGGTCATCTACAAGGCATTTCCGCACGTCAGTGTGTAGCAAAAAGACGCCGGAGACTTTCTCTCATCTTTCCTGTCGAGACGCCAGTTCCCGTTCTGACCTGTTCTAGTCGCAGATAACTGTCAGGTAAGCAGTGTTGACTGTGTACGACTGTGTATCGATGTCGAAGTAACCATTTTGCAATGGTATATAGTGTGTTGTTTGCGCAGGGCGATGAATGTGTGACAAGAAGCATTCTTTCAGTCTCAGGGAATTGGGGACATGCGTTGTCTTCCAAATTTAAAAGGTACAAAACTTCATCAAACGATACAAAGTAGTACACGCTCATACAATACAATTTAGAATCTCTGTAACTTCTAACACAGTACAGTTGGTCGAGTCCTGCTCAATGCCATTTTAACCCAGTAGCACACAAATAGGTTTTATAAAACCTCCTTGGTAAAATCAGAAGATATGATATCGCGTCTAAGCAGCGTCACTTCCCGGCGGCATTGTCTGTCAACTCGCGTCTTGCGAAGAAACAATGGTCGATCATATGCCGCTGGCGTCTTAGATAGTGGAAATCCGACTTTCATGCAAACAACGCCTTTGTTAACCTCTTGAATCACAACCCACAGGACAGAAAATATGTTTATATTATTAGCTTGTACGTCCGCGAACGTACATGTAACTTACTACAGAAGTTACTACAGAAGAAGCTTACTGCATCATTAGCACATGGTTTCTGTAAGGGCGCGGTCACATAGGTCACGTGGGATCTCTGTGCGTCTCCTGAAAACTACCTTGATACACAACATACAAAATCCTATGGTATCAAAATACGGCGAACACGCGACCTACATATGACCGCGCCCTAAACATGATTCGCGAATTGGGTTTCAAAATCGACAACGCGACAGACAAACGGGTTACCTTGGTTAGCTTGTTATTTTGCTGCTTGTATGGCGTGGTTTCATTGTAGTCTAGTCTGTCAACCTGCTCTATACGAAGAAGGACAAAATTCGTTTAAGAATTGTCATGCCTAAATGAACATCGGATAATCATTTTGAGAATGTACGGTACTATTGTGTGGTATTATTAAGAAAATCAAACATCTCCCTAAAGAATAAAGCAAAATGCTTATTCAGCAACGTTTCACCGGGTCCGTTGTTTGAAACATGCCCCCAAATTTGTGGTATTGGGTGGCAGGAACGATGAAAGTTGAATATTTCTCAGTTACCTGTTTTAGTAGCAATGTTCACTCCATGCAAATGTTGTGATATGCATTATGGCATTCTACTATACTGCATACTACAAATTTTACAATAGACAATTTTTTCTATTGATTTTGTCTTCATTTTTGATTACAGAAAAGACTTGATGGCGACGACAGACAGCGGTCGTAATGGCATAAGCAGCTGCAGGGGTTCAGTTGGGGCGTTCGCTCCGAGGTGCAAGGAGTGCGGTAAACAGTTCAGTACATCAAGTAAGCTGAAGAGACACGTGCGGACTCACACTGGAGAGAAACCCTACAAGTGTGAGGAGTGCAGCAAGCAGTTCAGTGAGCTGGGTAGTCTGAAGAAACACATGCGGACTCACACTGGAGAGAAACCCTACAGGTGTGAGGAGTGCAGCAGGCAGTTCAGTGGGCTGGGTAGTCTGGAGAAACACATGCGGACTCACACTGGAGAGAAACCCTACAAATGTGAGGAGTGCTGCAAGCAGTTTAGTCAGCTGGGTCATCTGAAGACTCACATGCGGACTCACACAGGGGAGAAACCCTATAAGTGTGAGGAGTGCGACAAGCAGTTCAGTGTGCTGGGTAACCTGAAGAGACACATGCAGACTCACGCAGGGGAGAAACCCTACAAGTGTGAGGAGTGCAGCAAGCAGTTCAGTGAGCTGGATAGTCTGAAGAAACACATGCGGACTCACACTGGAGAGAAACCCTACAGGTGTGAGGAGTGCGACAAGCAGTTCAGTGAGCTGGGTAGTCTGAAGAAACACATGAGGACTCACACAGGGGAGAAGCCCTACAGGTGTGAGGAGTGCAGCAAGCAGTTCAGTGAGTTGGGTAGTCTGAAGAAACACATACGGACTCACACTGGAGAGAAACCCTACAGGTGTGAGGAGTGCAGCAGGCAGTTCAGTGAGCTGGGTAGTCTGGAGAAACACATGCGGACTCACACTGGAGAGAAACCCTACAAATGTGAGGAGTGCTGCAAGCAGTTTAGTCAGCTGTGTCATCTGAAGACTCACATGCGGACTCACACAGGGGAGAAACCCTATAAGTGTGAGGAGTGCGACAAGCAGTTCAGTGAGCTGGGTAGTCTGGAGAAACACATGCGGACTCACACTGGAGAGAAACCCTACAAATGTGAGGAGTGCTGCAAGCAGTTTAGTCAGCTGGGTCATCTGAAGATACATATGAGGACTCACACAGGGGAGAAACCCTATAAGTGTGAGGAGTGCGACAAGCAGTTCAGTGTGCTGGGTAACCTGAAGAGACACGTGGAAACACACTTGTGACAGATTCAATAGGACTGGCGCGAAATTTACTGACATCATAAGTACGCCGCAAACGGTTTCTAAACTTCATTTTGTGCTTCCTTTTGGTAATGTAGTAAACAGTTTTCGAATGTGTTCTATACTACACTGTCCATTGCTGCCCTTTCTCTTATTTTCAAAGTTCATGATATCAGTGTTAGGGGAAACCTTTTTTGGTTTCTTCGTATCTAAATTGAGTTTTCTGCTTTATACATTAATGAGGTAGCATGTTGTTTATTGCTCCTTATATGACAGCATAATTTTTAACCCGAACGTTCAACTGTGTTGGTACAAAAGTCATTCTGAATATGGTTGAATTGTAATTTCCAACACAAGAATTGGACTCACTCCAAATTTTCATCTGACTAACTCTAGATTTCGTCAAGAATGACACGTTATGTAGATAGCACACGTGGCTCGGTGAGCAGTGGATCATAAGTTCGCAGAAAATTGCATCATTTTTTTCTTTTCTTTTTGCTTGTAGCTTTCTTACAATCATTTTGATTGAATTGTACTGTGACGGTGTATAAACCTACTATTGGTGTAGTTGTAGAGATGATAGACACAGGGATATGTTTATTAATGTCCGTTCTGTTACAATTGCTTATGCCATTCATTTCGGTATTTCGAATTTTGTTATTGTAGCTGTAGATATATTCAGTAGAAACTGATTTCAATAGAAGTAGAAGTATTGTAGGCTTCGTGTGCTTATTTATTCAGCTAACAGATATTAAGGTAAAGTTTTTGTCATACCACCATACCTATTTCTCATATGACAGCATCACTTTTTTACTTGTTGTGTCTGTTCTTTTTAAGTACGTTCAAGTGGTGAGGGCTACTAATTTGGTTTTATTGTTGTAGCTGTAAGTAAGCAAGTAAGTAAGTTGTAGCTGAGATGGTGTTAATGTTTATTTAGATCCCCTTTGTTACATTTTTGTGGGTTGTTGTTTTATAGGTCAAGTTTAATTGTAGCAGTTTAAACCTGCCAGTAACCGTCATTGTAGCTGTAGATAATGTAGGCACATGGTAACAAACTCTTCGATGTATACAGGTAGATGTATTTGTAGGTCTCTTGTACTCTCCAAGCAGAGGTCGAGTCGCGGAGATATACTAGTAGTCAAAAAAAATACACTGGCGCTCCTCCTCGTTTTGTGGCAGAGGTAGGAGGAGCGCCAGTGTATTTTTTTTCGACTACTAGTATATCTCCGCGACTCGACCTCTGCTTGGAGAGTAGGTCTCTTGTTTATGCTTGTGTATTCAACTCGAAAGAAATAAAGTAAAATTGTCATAAAAGTGAATGTAACAAATCAAAGTATTTACTTCAACGTGTTTAGTTTTGGTGTATCGTATTACCTGGATGTCTAACCTACATCAACGTGTTTAGTTTTAATAGCGAAAATAACATATTTGAAGAATGAAACGGAAATAATTCCCATCCTTGTTATAGCCATGATTGAAAAGTGCTGAAGGCGCACATCTCTTTAAGGCTTAGGTCACAACTGGAAAAAGGGGCGCTGCCGGGCAGTTCACTGGCTGTTATTTGGCACTTTCGGGCGTGGCCCATGCGTTGCCCTTTTGGACACCTCGCGACTGCCGGGGTATTTGAGGTCCTGCCGAGACCCTGGTTCAATTTAAGTCTGACTTGAAATGAACCAGGGACCCGCTCGTACAACCACCCCGCGACCTTATTGTGACAACACCGAGAGGGACCCCTCCGGTTGCCGGTGTCACAGCGCCCCCCCCCCCCCCCGGAAAAAAAATCGCCCTCCCCGGCTAGTGATCTCGCCCCCCCTACCTCTCCCCCCATTAGCGATTCCCCCCCCCCCCCCAAACACACACACACAAAAAGGCTCCTCCTTGCAAAATGGACTGTTCCAAAATTGAATGTGAAAAAAAGATCCTATTTGAGAATGACCCGGAAGTACGGTTCTTTCATACTGGTACTGTTATTTCTTGATTACAGCACACACACAACATGCTAGTGATTCGCACATTAACAAAGAAGACACCGTTGTTCTACAAGACAAAAAGTTTTTATTTCAAAAACGGAAATTGTGTCGCATTTTCTCTACAAATTGAACACGTTATGTAAACTTTGGTATTACATACCCACAGCAGACAAAAGCGTGGTTTTCCCGTTTATGTATACAAGACAAGGGCAGTTACTGTACGTATTCAAGATTGTCACAAGTATTATCAATCTTAATACAAACAGACCTCACTAAACAAAACTTCTTTACCAAAATATGCTTATCAGCACTGTCCTACTCAGCCGTTTTCAGTGAAGTGTATGTTTGTAAAATCCAATTGGAAAGCATGGCTGTACTGCAATTACATTATCAGTACAAATACATATAAAGTTATGTACATTGTATTCAGACAAGAAGGATCGCATTGTTTTTATACTTCTAATTACCTTCGCCAAGAAGGTTATATTTTGGGTAGCGTTTGTATCTATCTATCTATCTATCTATGTTTGTAGAAGACCAGCATAACTCAAGAACGCCTGGATGGATTGTATTCATATTTGTATGTGGGTAGGTCTTGATGAGACCTGGAAACGATTAGATTTTGTAAAGGTACTGCAGCGGAACTTCCGGATTTGATATTTTGAGTTCTGAACATGCTGCGGCTATGATTTTTGAGTGGTAGATAGATCTTGATGCCTAGAGTAAGTGGTATAGGTTTGGGTCCCCTAGCGGCTTGTTTAGGAACTGTAGGTCAGGTTTAGTCTGAGACTTTGAAAGGGAATAACTCAAGAAGGGGTTGACGGATTTTCATGAATTTTTGGATTTAGATAGCTTAAGTAATGCTTCATATAATTACATATCAATTATGCAAATTTCAATCAAATTTGCATAATTAATTAGGAAATCGTCTAAACATGCTCAGTTTAATTATCAGACTATTGTAACTTGTGACATTTGTAATTTAGAAAGAGAACAATATTGATAGATATTATGCAAAATAAAGACATAATTTGCATAATTAATGAGAAAATGCTGTAATGCCATTGTGGTAAATGACGGGAACTGTAGTATTTGGAAGTTATGTACAGGTGAACATCTTTGAACATTAATTATGCAAATGAGGACCTTATTAGCATAAATTATTGGAAAACGCAATTAAAGCATTCTTTCTTAGCAACTAAGACTGCTATGTCATTTAGTGGAGATGACCAAGTTATATAATGTATGCAAATGAGAGCTTCATTTGCATAATTAATGACAAGCACAATCAATACTGTAACAGCAGTTGTAAAAGATAGAATCATCTGGCGAAGGTATGGGGTCGTGGAACTCTAGTTAGCTAATACATTGACGTCATCTGGTCACCACTAGACGGTCATGTTAGCAGAACACCGTATTTATGCGCGATCCCCAGGGTCCATGACGCGGGTACATAAAGTAGTACGGATAAACTTGTTGAAGGTGAGTTAAAAAGCCTTATTTGAGAGGCATCTAGATATACTAGTATAGTAGTAACCTGTACTGTGTGGTCACGGAAGGTGTCGACTCTGAGACTGTATGGTTTGGATTGTGAAAGTTTTCTATTTTGTATATAAATGAGCCCCATTACGCAACTGCCCTTCTAGTGTGAGCCGGCTGCAGTTATGTGACCTTCGCAGGGCGGCGTTTCAAAGTGGGCGTGAGTGCTACGACAAGAAGCTGACCCCATGCTATGTACTTCCGGGTCATTCACAGAGCATTTCCGCCCGTTTGTTCATACCAAACAGACGCCGGAGGCCTTCGCTCGCCCTTCTTCCTTTTGAGACGCCAGTTCTCGTTCTGTCCTGTTCTAATCGCAGATAACTGTCAGGTAAGGAGTGTTGACGACTTTCTGTGTAAGGTTGTGTAACGATATCGAAGTACAGAACTACAAGTAACGATTTCACGATGGATAATAGTATTTTCTTTGTGCGGGGACGATGAACGGATGATACCGACAGTTATTTGGGGGCTACTGGACAAATGACACTATATTATACATGGCAGGACTAAAAAAAATAAGTATATTGTGTAAGAAGTGATAAGAATTTAGATTGAATTTCATAAATACGTGTGTCTGTACCCAAACACACTTGAGTACATTCCGAGAGACCAAGGACCTCCTTGGAGAGACACAACGAACGTCAGTTCCGTCTATCTGCCCGGTGTAAGAATAATTTTCCCACAAAGAATTTCTCACGTCGTGACGGTAAAGGTTATCCCCACCTAGCGTACGAAATATTGAGATTAGCAATGTCAAAATTTGTAACGTTTCTTTCCTTTTGTTGGATTGCTTTTGGTAAAATGCTGAAAATTCGCTGTGATTTTCCGTCCAGATGCCGTCCTTTTCCCGGCGGCGTTGTCTGTTGAATACTGCAAGTAGACAATGCCTCCATAGCAGTCTGTCTGGGCCTTTTGTTGGGCTTATAGATTCTCTCTTTGCTGATGGCTTCTTTTTGTACTGGGTCATTGTGCAGCCGGCCTAAATTCGGCCGGCCGGTGGTACACAAGGAAGGCATCAGCAAACAGAAAACATCAATCGATTCTGGGGTTCTCCACACTCTGTACTCTGTACGTATACTTCAATAATAGTATTGATTTCATAATCCATAGTGTTTCGTCTCCTTTTTTTGAAAATAAAATGCTGAAAATTTGACGTGATTTTCCGTCCAAACGGCGTTTTTTCCCCGATGGTATTGTCTGCTAAAACTTGTGTATTAAACTAGCGGAACTCAAATACTAGTACACCGCTTCTGTATTGGCCCAATTCAAATACGCCGCTTGTGTATTAGCCCGACTCAAATAAGCCACTTGTGTATTAGCCCGACTCAAATACGTCACTTGTATATTGGCGAAACTCAATTACGCCACTTGTGTTACTCTCCAAGCAGAGGATAGGCTCCGGTTGCTTTTTGACGTTTTTGTTATGCGTTTTCATCGGGCTTTCTACTTTGTACCGTTTTGATGTCTCGCAGCCCAATGAAAACGCATTAAAAAACGTTAGAAAGCAGTCTGAGCCTAGCCTCTGCTTTGAGAGTAACTTGTTTATTGGCGGAACTCAAATACACCGCTTGTGTATTGGCGGCACTCAAATACGCCGCTTGTGTATTGGCGGAACTCAAATGCGCCGCTTGTGTATTGGCGGAACTCGAGTAGAAAATTACTACTAGTATACGCCACTCGCAATGTTGTCTTGGATAAATGGAATCCTTTTTTATGTAAAACAACGCCATGAACTGTTTACCTCTTGAATCACATTATCACAGGGCAGAAAATGAGTTCCTAAGCTTCTACGACTGATTTTAAAACTTATGGGACTAATGAAGTTTAGAACTACGTTCGCGAACCAAGGAGGTTGAATCTTTAACTCCCTTTGCAAACGTAATCATAATGTGAACAAATACAGCATATTTGAACCATCTTCCAACCTATCTGAAAATGGACTGTTCCAAAAGAGAGTATAGAAAAAAAACAGTCCCCCGTACGAAAATTATTCATAAGAAACTTTCACTTAAAACTGACCAGTTTCAAAACACGTCGACTAAAAATTGGACTTGCATACAATTACCACGGTCCAGAATTGAATTTTTAAACATTCATCCATTCGTCTATTCGAGAATGGACCGTTCCATTGGTACCCACATATTAAATCCAAAAACACTTTCGGTAAAAAAAAGAATTTTGAATCACCACTTCAGTACAAAATTGATCTTAAAAGTTTCCCTTTGTGAAAGAATGAACTCTCCCAGCAACACCTTTATGAAAGCTGAAGCAGTCCAAAAACACGTCAGCTCAAAATACTAAGCTCAAAAAATGAAAAATGCATTTTCCAAAGTCACCCCAGTCCAAAAATGAATTTTACCCCCGCCCCTGCATAAATAGACTCCTCCAGTGCACCCCTTGTGAAAGAGTGAAATAGACGAGTCCAAAAACAGTTCTACTCAAAACATGGGCTTTTGTTTAATCAACCCAGCTTAAATGAATTTAAAAAAAGTCCTATTTAGACCCAAGAAATCAAATCGTTATTTTATACTGAAAGATGAAAATAAAAAACCTTTGTGTGAAAATTGTTTTGCGGTATTGTTAAAAAAACAGAGATCTCTGTAAAGAATGAAACAATAATGCTCTTTTAGTTGCCCTTAACCGGATCCATTGTTTCCAGCATGACACCTATATATGTGGGTTTAGGTTGCGGAAACGATGTCATGTAATAAGTTTCTTTTGGCACAACCAGGGAGTATGTACTTCCAAAGCTTCGGTGTCTATCAGACACCATCATCAGGGTAGAATGACTGGAAACTACTTCTTGCTTCTACTTATAGCCGATTTAGGTGGCGCTGCAAGAATGCCGAACCTTACTACATGTATATGAATAATTGCCAACCTGATCAAACTCACTATCATGGATAACTCGCTATCATGGAAAACTCGCTATCATGGCAAACTCCCTTTCCCGGCACAATAGAACATAGCCAACGTTGAAAATCGCGGACCAACGCCCCCCCCCCCCAAGAATGCCGAACCTTACTACATGTATATGAATAATTGCCAACCTGATCAAACTCACTATCATGGAAAACTCGCTATCATGACAAACTCCCTTTCCCGGCACAATAGAACATAGCCAACGTTGAAAATCGCGGACCAACGCCCCCCCCCCCCCAAAAAAAAAACAGCCCCGTTCCGAAGACTGCAAGGGAGTCTAGTAATGTGTATTAAAACACTACTGAAGACTTATCATCGACCAATTTTCATTGAATCTATTTTTTGTTCACTATAGTAACAAAAGTGACTTGATGGCGACAACAAAGAGCAGCCGTAATGACGCTAGCATCGGTTCGGTTGGAGCCAACACTCTTCATAGGTGTGAGAAGTGCGGCAAGCAGTTCCGTTCATCGAGTCAACTGAAGATTCACATGCGGACTCATACAGGGGAAAAACCATACAGGTGTGAAGAGTGCAACAAGCAGTTCAGTCAGCTGAGTCATCTGAGAACTCACATGCTGACTCACACAGGGGAGAAACCCTACAGATGTGACGAGTGCAACAAGCAGTTCAGTCAGCTGGGTGATCTGAAAATACACATGCGGACTCACATAGGGGAGAAGCCTTACAAGTGTGAAGAGTGTAGCAGGCAATTCAGAAGGCTTGATTATCTGAGGAGTCACAGGCGGACTCATACTGGGGAAAAACCCTACAGTTGTGAGGAGTGCAGCAGGCAGTTCAGTGGATTGGGTAACCTGAAGACTCACATGCGGACTCACACAGGAGAGAAACCCTACAGGTGTGAGGAGTGCAACAAGCAGTTCAGTACACAAGGTAGTCTGAAGATTCATATACGGACACACACTGGGGAGAAACCATACAAGTGTGAGGAGTGCAGCAAGCAGTTCAGTCAGTCGAGCTTCCTGGATTATCACATGCGAACTCACACAGGAGAGAAACCCTACAAGTGTGGTCAGTGCAGCAAACAGTTCAGCCAGCGGAGTAATCTGAAAACGCACATGCGGACTCACACTGGGGAAAAACCCTACAGATGTGAGAAGTGCAGCAGACAGTTCAGTAAGCTGGATCGTCTGAAGATTCACGTACGTACTCACACAGGTGAGAAACCCTACAAGTGTGAGGAATGCAGCAGGCAGTTCAGTGAGTTGTGTAGCTTGAAGACACATATGCGTACTCACACAGGGGAGAAGCCCTACACGTGTGAGGAGTGCAGCAAGCAGTTCAGTCAATTGAATCACCTGAAGACACACATGCGCACTCACACAGGGGAAAAACCCTACAGCTGTAAGGAGTGTAGCAGGCAGTTCAGTCAGCTGGGTGATCTGAAAATACACATGCGGACTCACACAGGGGAGAAGCCTTACAAGTGTGAGGAGTGTAGCAGGCAGTTTAGTCGGCTGGGTCATCTGAAGAATCACATGCGCACTCACACAGGGGAGAAACCCTACAGCTGCGAGGAGTGCAGCAAACAGTTCAGTAATCTGGTTGTTCTGAAGGCTCACATGCGGACTCACACCGGAGAGAAGCCTTACAGTTGTGAGGAGTGCAGCAGGCAGTTCAGTCAGCTGGGAAATATGAAGAAACACATGCGCACTCACACAGTTTAAAAACAGTCAGTTCAGTCAGCAGGGTCATCTTGAGAGACACATCGAAACACGTTGTGACAAATTCTATAGGACTGACGTGAAATGGGACATGGCTTGAATTTCATTCTCTTTATTACAACGTTACATTGCTTGTTGTTTATTCCTTATATGCCAGCATTATTTTTGTATCCTGAAAACAAATTCTGATAAGGTTAAACTCTAATTTCTAACGCAAGAATTTGTTCCTGCCCAAATTTGCCACTGATCAACTCTAGCCTTCGTCAAGAAATGACAATCCACTGCGTCTGTGACGTCACGTTATGTGGATAACACACGTGGCGCGACGAGCAGTGGATCATAAGTTGCAGAAAGTTGTATTATTTTTATTTTCATTTTTGCTTTCAACATTCTTACAATGTATTTGATTGAATTGTAGCGGTGTACTAGTATGCTAAAGGGGTTAATAGACGTACTAACTTAGTTCCATTAGGGTAGTTGTAGAGATGATAGACACAGGGATATGTTCATTAATGTCCCTTCTGTAAATGCAGAAACTTTCGCGGAGGCTTACTGTTTTCGCGGTGCCCGCTTCACCGCGAACTTAAAACCACCGCAAACATTTTTCCATGGCAGGAAGAGACTACAGTGCATGGTGCTACCGCGAACTTAAAACCACCGAGAAAAGTCCTTATCCCGCTACAGCGAAATTAAATCCCCGAGGACTTGAATACATTTACAGTATTGTTTATGCCATTTATCCCGGTACTAATTGAATTCTTTTAATCCACTGCGTTAAGATCACGTGGTTAAGATAGGAGTGAGCCTGACTGAGTAGTTCTAGATATGTTTTTAGTAGAACCTGACTTTAATACAGGCAGAGGAATGTGTAGGATTCTTGTGTGAGTTGTTCAGCTCAAAGAACATCAAGGTAAAGTTTTTGTCATAACAAGCTATTTCTTATATTACAGCATAACTGTTTTCTTTTTAATTAACGTTTAAGATCTACTTATTTGGTTTGATTGTTGAAGCTGTAGAGATGACGTTTGTGTTCATTTAGGTCCCTTTTGTAACATTTGTTTAAGTGGGACGTTCTGTTAATGGCCAACGATGTTTAATTGTACCAATTCAGAACTACCAGTAACCGTTATTGTAGCTGTAGATAAATTAGGCACAGGGTAACAAACTTTTCTATGTACATGTATACAGGTCTCTTGCTTATGCTTGTTAATTCAGCTTCAAGAATATCAAATAAAGTTGTTGTTGTTTTCAATATACTGACAGAAATTAACTTATTTATTTATTTATCAGAAAGGGTTTAGTTTTGTCTTCAACGCCGTCAATTCTTGCCGACAATTCTTAAAAAGACACATTTGCAGATTAAAAAGTAAATTTTCCTTGCTTAATTAAGACTTTATGGAAAATGGTCAAGGTGCACTTCTCTGTAAACAGAGGTTTCGGTCGGGTTGTTTTATTTTGGTTTTGTGCGACCCCCTACGATTCTATGTTTCCCTTGTGAAATTAAACTTACATTTTTAATAAAGAAATAAATTCGACGTGCAAATTAATTTGATGCACGACTGGCTTCCTATCTTACAAGTTACCAGTTACACCATTTTCAGCATCACATGATGCCGCCTTAGTCCCAGGTCGGCTGGAATAAACTTGTAACACACGCTAAGACAAACAAAAGATAGTACATTCGTGAAAACACGTAAATACAGTAAAGATGCGATCCGCAACTTGACCCAATGCGGTGAGTGGAAACTCGTAAATACCACGAAATGATGTCATCTGGTCACCAGTAGACGGTCATCTTTAGCTTCTTGTGGGTAATCAGGCACAAGAAATTGACCCAGTCGTCTACTTCCGGGTCATGTCCAGCGCGTTTCCGTTCGTGCCTGAGCTTGTGGAAAAGACGCCGGAGACTTTCTCTCATTCTTTTGAGCCGCCAGTTCCCGTTCTGAGCTGTTCTTATCGCACATAACTGTCAGGTAAGGAGTGTTGACGACTCTCTGTGTAAGGCTGTGTAGCGATGTCGAAGTACAGAACTACAAGTAACGATTTGGCGATGGTTTTAGTGTTTTGTTTGTGCGGGACGATGGGCGGTAAAAACAAGAAGGCTAGTTTGGGGGTTACTGAATATCTGTAAAGTTGACCAATAAAGTTGACTAGAACTCAACAGATGTAATGTGCTAAAACTATGTTAGAAGCGCATTCATGTGTATATTTAGAAATAAAGCATTTTGGACAATGCAACAAGACACAACGTAGCTACGCGTAGGTGAGTTCCGTATGCCAGAAACCCCTCCATCGGCCCCGGCCCAAGAATTTCCCACCCACCAAGTTTCCCACATCTGGTGTCCATCAGTGCATGTGGATAGCAGGGGATGGTACGTTTGTTATCGGAGATGTGGGACGGTGGGTGAATGGTACAGAAGGGAAACAAACGTGACAAAAGAAGCACATTTCATCTGACTGATTCAGACATGAAATGTGGTGTACTTTATCAGTTATCATCATTAGTTGATGCGTGGCGGCTACAGACAAGATCAAAGGCGACACTGTCTTTCACCTTAGGAGGGGTAATCTCCAAGCAGATTCCTTCGTGGCATAAGACAGTAACATAAGCTAGGGAAGGAGTTAAGCCGGCAGAGGAGTAAATTGGCTCCTCTGCCGGCATAACTCCTTCCCCAGCTATATAGTCAGGGCATGGGCCCGCAGTGCCCTTGTTCGGACTCTTTAATGTTTAAACAAGAATTGCAATGATACTGCAAAAATAAACATGATTAAAATGGTCTCTTACACTCTTACTGGAGGTGAATATAAGACAAACCAAGCCTGGGAAAGAATGGTCTTGGATGTATGGTCCTGTGGTTTAGCAGCTTCTTATTGCTAGTTTTCTCCTTTTTTTTTGCCCTTTAGAAATTAGGTTTGGGGTTTCCAGAGGATGTCATCCATAAAATTGTCAATGTGACCTTATGAATAAAAAATATACCATTGACAAATTTTAATTTTTCCTACTTTTTTCTTCACAAGTTATAGAAGCGACCAGATGGCGACAACAAAGAGCTGCCGTGATGACGTCAGCAGAGGTTCGGTTGGAGAGTTTGTCAACACTCTTCATAGGTGTGAGGAGTGCAGCAAGCAGTTCAGTACACCGAGTAAACTGAAGATTCACATGCGGACCCACACAGGGGAGAAACCCTATAGGTGTGAGGAGTGCAGCAGGCAGTTCAGTCAGCTGGGTAATCTGAAGGCTCATGTGCGGACTCACACAGGTGAGAAACCCCACAGGTGTGAGGAGTGCAGCAAGCAGTTCAGTACGGCAAGTAAGCTGAAGAGTCACCTGCGGACTCACACAGGGAAGAAACCCTACAAGTGTGAGGAGTGCAGCAAGCAGTTCAGTCACCTGAGTGATCTGAAGAAACACATGCGGACTCACACAGGGGAGAAACCCTACAAGTGTGAGGAGTGCAGCAAGCAGTTCAGGGAGCTGGGTTATCTGAAGAAACACATGCGAACTCACACAGGGGAGAAACCCTACAGGTGTGAGGAGTGCAACAGACAGTTTAGTCAACTTAGTGCTCTGAAGACTCACATGCGCACTCATACAGGTGAGAAGCCCTACAGTTGTGAGGAGTGCAGCAGGCAGTTCAGCACAACGAGTCATCTCAAGATTCACTTGCGGACTCACACAGGTGAGAAGCCCTACAAGTGTGAGGACTGCAGCAGGCAGTTCAGTCAGTTGAGTCATTTGAAGCGACACATGCGGACTCACACAGGGGACAAGCCATACAGTTGTGAGGAGTGCTGCAAGCAGTTCGGCACAACGTGTAATCTGAAGATTCACTTCAGAACTCACACAGGCGAGAAACCTTACACGTGTGAGGAGTGCAGCAGGCAGTTCACTACACAGGGTCATCTAAAAAATCACATGCGGACTCACACAGGCGAGAAACCTTACACGTGTGAGGAGTGCAGCAGGCAGTTCAGTCAGCTGGGTCATCTGAAGGAACATATGCGGACTCACACAGGGGAGAAACCCTACAAGTGTGAGGCGTGCAGCAGGCAGTTCTCTCAGCTTAGTAATGTAAAGAAACATATGCGGACTCACACAGGGGAGAAACGCTACAGGTGTGAGGAGTGCAGTAGGCAGTTCAGTGAGCTGGCTCATCTGAAGAGCCACATGCAGACTCACACAGGGGAAAAACCGTACAGTTGTGAGGAGTGCAGTAAGCAGTTCAGTCAGCTGGGTGGTCTGAAGAGGCACATGCGCACTCACATAGGGGAAAAACCCTACAGGTGTGAGGAGTGCAGCAGGCAGTTCAGTAGACTGGATGCTATGAAGAGTCACATGAAAAAACACGTGTGACAGATTCTTGGGAAAGCTTAAGATGCCCCAAATGTTAGTTTTTTTTTTTAATTCAGTTCATGCTCCTTGCTTCTAGTACAATGTCACATTGTCTCAATTTCCTATGGTAATGGATAGCTAATATTGAAAACACTCCGTTGAGGCTCTGATTAGTTTGTTTGATTCAAAACTAATCCAAAAAAGTGAATTCTGTGATTCTTGTTTAGTTTATACTTGTTTGTTGAATGTTGTTTTCTTTATTAGTCACAAGTATGATGAGGAGGTTTTTTTTACTTTGTTGGGTTCCCTTTCTCCACATACGAGGATCTTTACGGTAGCCGCAGAGATATTAGGCATAGGGTTACGTTAATTTACGTTCCTCCTGTTCCATATATACGGATTTAACTGTAGCACTTTAGAGCCTTCTCATCTGTTTCTTTTTGTTTTCTTTCTTTATTTGAATTGCGACAATACAATACATTATACTGCACCAGGCTTTTTTGCTTTTTGTTGATGTAGCTGTAGATTAGCAGGCTGACTTTTATATTTATACAGGCGGGGTTATTTGCCAGTATAGGTCTCCTGTATGTGCTTGTTTAGTCAGTTCTAGTACATACACGAATTTCATTTTATAACACTTTATCTATTGTTCATATGATAGAAGCTTTACAGCATGTTTTAGATGTTACAGTGTATGTATAAGAGGTTTACGTACTAATTATAATTTCGAAAACTGTAACTGTGAAGATGATGGACACATGGTGATGTCCATTTAGGGCCCTTCTATTACATTTTCCTACGTGGTTTATTCTGTTACAGTCCAGGTTTGATTGTAGCATATTAGAACTAACAGGTCTGTTATTGTCGTAGTAGATATAGTAGTCACAGGGTTAATAACTGATATAAATATATATGTATGTTTATACATGTAGAACTAGTATTTGTAGTTCTCTTGTATGTTATTGTGTATTGTTGAGATTTGAGAAAATCTTGTTAGTTGTGGTGTCAATTTAGGGTTCTTCGTTATAGCACTGTATATGATACCCTTATATGATAGCATCAACTGTTCTTTTCCATATAACTTTATTCTTTTCCATATAACTTTATTCTTTTTCATATAACTTTGTTATAATCAATTTTGATATTTAGGGTCTACCGTACAAGTTTAGTTTTATTTTACTAGCTGTAGAGATGATAGTAATATGTTTATGTTTATTTTTGGTCTCTTCTGTTATATTTGTTGATGACATTTATTCTGTTACTGTTCGGTTACAATAAATGTGTTTTGTTATAACACTGAAGGAAATCAACTTATTTATTAGAAACATGTATACTTAAAAATCCCTTTGCTTGCAAGGATTTATTTTCTTTCTTTTTTGTTTACAACGTTCTGACTGATAACCTTGTCACTGTATACAAGTTATGATCTCGTACATGTAATCAACACTATTCTAAGAAACCTGAAGCGATTTCAGAATGAAGTGACCTTAACTGAACTAAATGCGAAACCTGTACAGCTAGCTGATCATCATTTTACAAACTTGATATCGCGTCTCTCTGAATAGCTTTAAAACAAAGATATATACCCACGCTATCAATACACATGTCACTGCCTTACATTTCATATTACATCAGATAACATATATCCAGATATATTTGCCGTCAGGTCCATTACAAGTATAGGTCGGTATAGCGCCTGCGAAAACATGCAATGTCAAAAGGAAAACGCTCAAACTTTATCTCTAACTGAGTTTAGCATATCGCTTATAGCATAACCCCAGCCTACTACATCATTCTTTCTTACCTAATCATTTCTAACATCGAATTTCATCATTTGACCAATGACAACGTCATTTTCTACGTAATTCAAAAGCCTGATAGTAGCTTCGCATCACATTCTCTGCGACTTGTCTCTCCTTCATGGCCCGTGTAAGAAGGTCCAGTCGAGTCAAACGATCATTCAATCTCTCCGATGCCAGCATGTCATCCTCTGTAAAACATCGTCATCGCGTCAGGGGGAGACAAATAAACACCTACGCAGTTACATCACAAGTAGGAATCATAGATAGTGGTACCGACTTTATTTCCTACGAATATGTATGGACACACATGTTGCACTATATAGGTTATCAAAGTGTATTACAAATTCCTGCCCTAAGGTTGATTGCAAGTAACAATATATAAAAAGCCGAACAGAAATTGAACAATAATATAACATTTCAATACTCTAGTCTAAATGCTGACTACTACTTCTGCGTGGAGGCTTGACTTACCCCGACCTGCAGTGTTAGCCAGACCAAGGAAGTTGGCAAGCCTCCTCCACAACTCGTCCAGAATCTCCCTATGTTCCGGAGGCGGCGTGAACCCTCTCATGACCACAAGTGCATCATTGATGATGGCCATCAGGATGTTGATGATGATGATGAAGACGATGCACAGATAGGCGTACAGGAACAAGGGCCCGATGATTCTACTGGTGCTTAGAATTTCATCAAATTCAAAAATCCCCAGTGCACAGAGGAAAAGACTTTTTCCTGATGCGGTAATCGTGGAGTATTCCTGTAAAACGCAAACCACACATTAAGCGTCTTCTGACCGTCCTCCATTGATCAAAGCAAAGTTTGACATACTTTAAATGCTGATGAAAATGTTCCACTTTTATATTTGTGCTTCGTACGCCTAATGAATACATTCGTGGATACCATTACATACAGGGTGTCATAGTTCACCTTTATCCGTATTCGGTATCCGTTCCTTGAAGGACAGTGACTTCAAATTGCAACATTTTCAAAGTACTGCAGTTTGAAACCACCATTCGTTGACTTGACACCCCTGAATACCATATTTCTAAAACAACGGATATAGGTTACCCCGCGGATAAAGGTGAACTGAAGTTACCAGGCATCCTGTCATAATTCTGGTACTAACGTAAGGGATGAAGAACATGTGCCCAGTGTCACCGATGATAGAAAATATCCTTCTCAAGAAATCGGAAACAATAAACGGCCCACACCTGTATTTTCAGTCCGAACACCAAGTGCCCTAGCTGCACAAATGACATAAACAGGAAGGTGAAGTAGACGGCAAAGGCAGCAACCTCGGGTAACATACGCCGTAATGTTGTCATCAAGACAGACATGAGCGGGTTGAAGCGAAGGAGGCGAAGAAACTTTGAGATGTTGATGAAGGCGACGATGGCCACTGTCCAAACAAACACCTGGTTCCAGAAGGAAGCAAGATCGAAGCTGATGTACTTCGACGACTCTAAAGAAAGGGAGTAAGAAAAGAATAAGAATTGCATCATGAAATGTACAATATTTGTAATCAACTTTTTGAAAGTTGAACATAGTCTTCTTTACACAGCCCTATTTTATTCTTAAGAAAACGTTTTAACAAGTTGGTTGCTTTCATCAGTGCATACTGAACACTTCCTATCGCTGCTAAATCAGTAGGTGTACTTGTCATGACAGATGTTCAAACATTTGCAGGAGAATACAAAGTGCTGTATACAGAAGAAGGTTGAACTATTTTGCAAATTAAGTAAACTTGTCATGACAGACAGGTTATTGAAACGTCGGCAGAATATGAATTATGTACTGATAAAGACGGGGTTTCTTAAATAGTGCCCACCCCCTGGAAATAGAAAAGGGGAGATATATGAAGCTACCTGTGTCCGAGAGGATTTGTAAATATTGCCCCTCAAATGCTGTGGAAGACGAGAGTCATTTTATCACTAATTGTTCTTTTTATGATGATATAAGAAACCAACTATTTATGAGTGTATCCAAAATACACGCTTACTTTCCAACTATTCCTGACAATGAAAAATCAATCCTACTATTAAAATCAAAGAACCCACACATTATAAAAGAAGTGGGTAAATTCGTCTTCCACTGCCTAAAGAAAAGAAGTCTAACCCAACAAAACCAGTATAATGTACACTAGCATAGCATAGTCATAGAATGTAGTTCCTAGCACCTTTGTATTTTTCCTTATTTTACATGTTGTTTGTACCTGCAATTAGCCCTCGGGCAAGAACTTGCAATAAACATATCATATATTCATCTTAAAGCTGTCTCACGTCATATATCATGATGTTTAAAGCCATATGATGCATCTCTAAAGCAAAGCGAAGAAATCATACCATACAATCTGAAGTTATTACCATGATGATGAAGTAACTTGTCCAGGGTATTCCTTGATGTAATGTAGTCTACAGCAAACACGGCAAAGGCGCTGAAAGAAACCAGGATGTTGACAATCTCGAGAAGGTTCCACGGTTGTTGGTAGTACCTTTTCCCTTGTTCCTTCATCAGTTTTACTTCCCTGTACAGCGTGTACAGGAAACATGCCACGTAAAGGATGTGCAGAGCCAGGATTACATATCCAGCTGGGCCCACGAACCGATGTAAGCGGTAGGTCCGGATAGAACGGGACAACACCGCCCCTCCCATGTTGAGGAACTCCACCGTGTACGACATCGTGCTGAAGAAGTTGATGTTGGCGTTATAAACCGTGAACTCCACGACGACAGTGCGTGTATATCGGTCAATCCAGTCGGCTTTCTCCAGGTCAGCGATGACAGCGAGGGCGGCATCTTTGTTCCCCCCTACTCCGGCAACATAACCTCCCGAGCCGTACGTGGCAATGTCTGCCATCGCGGGGAGCTCGCCACCAGAGTCGGGGATCTGGTAGATCCAGGAGGATTGCTCAAGCAAATCTTCGGACGAATTGGTGGAGGAGAGGAGTCTCCATCCAGGTAAAAAGTCTCGCGTTTCCCCGTCTGAGAAGGAGTTTCCGCTGTTGCATTCCTGGTTCAAGAACAGGCTGGTGTAGCGCTGGTGAAAGCCACAGGACCCTTGAAGTGGGTGGAAGAAGATAGCAAGTTTTACATCTATCTATTCATATACGTTCTATGCAAAAATATATGGCTTGGGAACAAAATCACTTAAAAAAGATAAAAGGGCTTTGTACCTATTTAGCGTAATTATTTCCTTTCCAATACATGTATTTAACTTTGGTTTCTGAAATATCACTTTATAGAGCAGTCATTAGCCCACGCTGACGTGATGAATGTACCTGTACACCGACAGAATGGAACACTGATGCATCCGCCACAGTTTGATGATGTTCTACTAAAGACGAATACTTACTGGATTTGACTCGTATCTGCTTGAAGCGTGCAGCTCCGATCCTGTAAGAAACGGCGTCACTGATGAAACGCTTCCGTCTCCAGCCGAGTTTATCACCGTTGTAATGTTGTTCCTGGAACAGACCCGGAACAAGGACATCGCGCGCCCACGACCAATAGTCATCCGCCGTTTGGATCTGTGAACAAATAGCTATTGTGAGAGTTTTATCTTGAAATGGTATCCACGCAGACATACAGTAGAGTTATGTGTGTGTGCATGTGTGTGCATGTGTGTGTGTGCGTGCGCGTGCGCGCGTGTGTGTGCGTGAGTGTGCGTGTTTTTATGTGTCTTATAAAAAGAATAAGGAATCACATAATCTGACCTGATCAAAGTCCGTTTGAAAGATGTCTCCCAGCGTGTTGTAGGCTTGGTGCGAGTAAACGTTTGTACCTCCATTAGCCACCACGAGCAGCAGCATCACGATCAGGAAGAAGCCGACAACCTCTTGTATCACATTGTCTGTTTGTCTTCTTGTCTCTTCCTTCTTCATTCGCTCTTTCTGTGAATCTGCATCCGACTTGTGATGCTTCGAGAGAGCCATATGTAGCTGCTGTTTAACCACTAGTGAAAAGAAAGATTCACATAGAGTTTCCTAAAGTCATCCCCACTTCAAAAGCGATATTGAGATACTCGACACAGATATGAACAGCCCAGAATTGCACGTATTTCTGATGCCATGCTTTTCAGAATCTCATTGCTAGATTGAAACAAATGCCAGAACACAAATGACCGAAGTAATTTTTAAGTGCACATATTTCAATGCCGTTTACACAACGTTGACGTCGGTCCATCAAAAGCTCGAAAATTATTGACAGATAGCGTAAAACCATGAGTCTAATAGAGTAGAAAGTGATTCTACTAGATTCTGTTTTGAACATAATGATCTTCAACGGCAATTAACAGCCTCTGAGCTGCTAGGACTTGGCACCCACGGATTCTGATACTACAAAGTGCTGCAAACCTCTCATGGTCGCACGGTGAGATATCCAGGCAAACAGACCGCCTTCTGACGGACTGGAATCCTCCACGTCAATGTGTTGTCTAACGAAGTCGTCCCGCGTTGATACCACCGCGGCTTTCTTACAGATAAACGACACCAGGGCAGAGACAGCCAGTATCTGGAGGGGCAGCAGAAACGAAGAAGTCTGCCATTAACATAATCTACTGACAACAGAAGAAAGCTTGAGATGTAAAATTTTTGACCGAAAAACGCTTGGTGTAGTTGTTGGGTACCCCAATACTCCTTAAAAGGTTTCCTCTGGTTGCAGGGCATTACATGCACCATAACAGCTAGCTTTTCATAAAAAGACAGCTCTTACCTTGACTGGCTCAACTACAAACACATCTTGTACGAAGGACATCAAAAATGTCTTCAGCCACGCGTTTGCCTTCTCAGGTCCCCACTCCAGGCTGTAGAGAATGGTGAAGAACGCCGATATGCAGCAGACGAGGACCAGGAATGACCAGGCCACGTACACAAATCCATGTGGAAGGAATTGGGAGGATGACCGTGGTTTCAACAGCAAAGATCTGACGTTTTCTTTCTCTGCAGCATGCACGGAATTCTTGGCCGGTTGTGGTTTTTCTTTGCACCGGTTGAAGAGCTGGATGAGGAGCACGTTCACGGGGAGGACACACAACGACGTCATTGCGCTGACGTACAACTCGTGAAGGGTGAACGAAACTATCCCAAGATTCACCACTGTCGTCTGCTCCACATTGTCTTCCGTTTTGTACCACATGGCGTTGGCAATCATGGTGGTGTAGATGATACACAGTGCACACGAGAGACGTTGGACCTTACTGAAATGGCTTCCACTGGAGCAGAATAAGGTGGAGAGCCAGATGTGCTCATTTCTAAAATCACCGGCTGTCTTTGTAGTGAAAAGATGGAAGGACGATAGATCTTGCTCTGTTGAAGCAGAAAGAATCCGGTTGATACGACCGTCGCCAAGGTCCATTGAGAGCCACTGGTTACAGAGGAAGCTGTTTCTGTTATAATAAACAAAACACAACAAAAAGGTTTGAATTCAACGTACGTTAATACTGTCCACGAAGACCACTCAGGAAACCGAAAGAATCTGGTCTGTGTGACAGGTGGGCAGTACGGACAGGATCCTTTTAGTTAACACTTAAAGGGGGGAATTATCTAAGATCCTTCAGTAAAGGTGATCAACTGTACAAGTTTGCATCCAGATGGAATAGTTACGATCAAACCGGGGCACTTCTAGTAGCTCTATATGGACTGGGTTAATGCTGAACAGGCAATAATGCATTATTTTCATGCTCATTTTTGTAAGTGCAACTAATGATTTTGTGAGCTTAAATGAACACTTTGTGCGGAAACATGGATCATAGTTCAATTGTACTCACGTATCGCCTGATTGCAGATCTCTCACGATAACTTTATCTAGCTTCCAGGCCCTGTCGTCGCCGCCCTGGTTGTCGTGCCAGATCTGAAGTCGATGAAGATCACCCAGACTTTCTTCTACAGCCAGCAAGAATATATCCATGCCACCAGCCTGGAAGGTCTAAGATGGATTATGGTTAACATTTAAAGGATGTAATGTTAAAGACTTGATTTCAAACAAGCTTGTGGACCATAGGCAATGGCCTGGTGGCATTGCATACTATAACGTAGTTCAAGGACATCTTTAGATGGACCGTAGAACACTATAACGAATAAATAGAACCCACAGTAGGCGTTGGAAATAGAACAGGAGGCGGGGCGTACGGTGTTTGATCTGAAAAGTTCATTGCTTAACTATCGAATGACACACAGAATGCCAGGGTGCATGCAGATCTAAATTATCTATGTCGAGATATCGTCATTTCTAAGTGATCCTTCCCCATATGTATGTGTCAGAGTGAGATATTGTTACTTCAGTATCTCATTCGTTGCGTGGTCAATAACAAGAAAAAACTGTCGTTTCATGCGTCATGTGTCAATCAGAAAATAAGTCACAGCAAAAAGGTATAGTTACATTCATACAATATAAAACTTATAGATGGTATGTTCAATCCTTACCTCCGGGCCTTGCTTGAACACCCTAACACAAGTACTCCCTTTCTCTCCAAACAATGAGAACGCCACGTTAGACTTGGTTCCAGACCCTCTGCCATGACTGGTGTATACTGTGATTTTGTAATAGTATGTGTCCGTGGAGCGGTTGTCTGGTAGGCTATGGACAATCAACTGCCAAAGAAAGTACAACTATTTAATATTATTGCAACAAATTACACCAGTGAATGCATCGACATCGGGCTTGGAGGCTCAGACCAAGCCACTTCGATGATTGACTAACACAAAATGTATATGCATGTGTGTATTACATGCTATATCATTTCTTTACAAAATTGTATATCAGTTGGATGAAATTGGAATATCTCATTCTGTTCTCATTCAGAGGATGTTTTTCCTCATAATCTTACCTTCTTCATCCCGGCTTTGTCCACTCTCCTTAGAAAGATGACCCCGATAAAGTACAGAGCTAATGTCGTCAGCACGGTAGCGAGAACCCCTGCGTTGTTCCCTATATCCGCGAACATGTCAAACACGGTGGTCTGGTCAATCGTGTTTGGCGCGGTGACAAAGCCAGCCCCGAATGCTGTCATGTGATTACAGGCGCAGACAGTGTCGGTGACTGTGGAGGTCGGGTGTACCTGTCGAGACGACATAGATGTTATGGAAACGTTGAGCATTACTCCTACCTGAATTTTACAACCAGTTCTAACGAACTCTTCAGGCCTTGCTAACTGAGGTCCCGTTAGCTTCACATAGGTGTAAGGAAATAAAAGGTCTTCCTGCTGAAGCACAAGTACATGTAATCTGCGTTCCTTTATACCAGAACACTTTATGTCACGAATTGCTTGTTACAGCCTCTACTTGCGGAATTCTAGTTACCCAGCAGCTGTTACAAAGTATAGGTAAGCGCGGCAAAACTACCAAACTACTTTCACGTTTGGCTACTAGATTGCGAAAAGCATTCGAACACAGAAGGGACCAAACTGACCAAAATAACCATGACCAATAGATCTTACTCTACATCCGTTGGACAGCCAGCTCTCTGTGTCCTCCGCCCAATAACGACAGCTCAGACGGAGCACCTTCAGGCTGTAGAACTGGGTCCCATTCAGGCTTAAACCGGACTGATCAGCAGGGTCCACAAGAAGTACGCCGTCATCGACTGCATCTTGGTAGACATCGTCCACACCTAGGTAGAAGTTAAAAATTGTCATAAAAATATTTACATATACAGTCAAACCTACACTAGTTACTACCTATTATATAACTGTCACCATTCTCCCTCGTTTATAGATCAATGTGTTCCACTCAGCTGATCTTACCTATCTGCCAGCTCAGCTGATTTTGAATTACGTTGTACAAAATAGGGGTTATTCTTACCAGCAACTTGTACTCCAATAGCATACTTTCCGGTATGATTCCTTCCCGACAAGAAAAACATGACAGACCGAGACTCAGGAGCGCCATGATGGGAGGCAGTCGGTTTCCAGTCCTGCCAGGTCAAACATACTTCACAGTTTTTACTATGGGCCAAGCCACCTTCTCTCCCGAACACGGATATTCTGGAACTCCTGTTCAGCGCAATGACTTGGACGACGAAAGCATCATCTACGTCTGAGACGTTGAATACATGGTGCACCACGCTCCCATTGCCGGTGGAATCTACTTCATGAACAAGTCCGCTGGAAGAGTCCGCTCCATTGGTGCCGATGGTGATCAGGATATCCTCGTCTGTGTCTCTTATTTCCCCGGGGGACATGGTCGATGGTATCAGAGAGATGTCGTGGACACCAGAGTTGATGATGTTTGAGTTGTTTCCCCACGTGAAGGGGTTGTCATGGTAACTAATGAGCTAGAGAGAAAGCAGGAGACGTCGGACACAGGAACCTAATCGTTCACTCAGAATAAACGATGCAAAAGAAGAGACTTTTCAACATTGAATCGAGTATGAAGGAAATATATAAACTGCAAGCCTTCCATCAATGTGTACCAAATGTCACTTGATTGCCTTCATAGTATAAATGTCACTTCAGTGTAATTCTGATTTCCCTTTGGAAAGGATTTCAAATGAAAATTAAGATTGTGACGCACATAATATCGATACAACTATTTGTTACCCTAACTTACCCATCATATCATATGACACTACATTGTCCACACAAACGGCAGTCCACAAGCGTGGAATATGCTCAGTGCTGTAACAAGATGTCAGTGTTTAATGTAAAAAGAAGGTGCAACATACCTTAGCGTCAATATACCTCGGCACAAAGCCTTTAAACAGTTTTTTAGCAGAGGGAAAGGCCGTGTTCACGCCAGTGCCGTTCAGTCGATAATCCGCCAGATCCTTTCCACGGATTCTCTGTACTTGTAGGCTGAGGTTGTCGGTGTCGATGCGTCTTGCTGGGCCAGCTGGTCTCAAATCTCGTCTCAGAAGATCTGCCATACCGTTTAGTACCTTACGGCCTCGTGCAACAACTGCTCGTTTCTGCATATGATATCAGAATTTTTGGAATTGAAGTAAAAACGTAGATCATCAAGAACAGTAATCTTGATCGTGACAGTACAGCTTCAAACATTCCAAAAAAACTCAAGTGGAAATGAAAATGGTATACTGTATTCCCAAATTGGAAGGTGCAACATCATAAGCAAGAGTTCGGAGACCTCATATCTCCATGAAATGGTCTGATTATGTAAATGATTTCCACATTTACATTATCTATGCTTGGTTATGATCACAAGGAACACAATTAGATATCTTATTCTTATTGGTTAGGAACAAAATTAGATATCTTATTCTTGTCACAATGTTGATTGTGCAATCATTTACCATTTAGAAGAATTATAGCACTTTACATCAATTATGCAAATTAGGGGCGTATTTGCATAATTGATATCTGTTAATGTTCCATCAGCCACAAACTACATATATGACAGGTATTTGAATCCTACAATGGCATAAACTACAAATATAGATTTCCCTCATTAATTATGCCAATTAAGTGCCAGTTTGCATAATTTGCACTTGATTATGTACCTCTCTGTCTAAGCTACCTATATACCAAATATCATCTAAATTTGTCGTTCCCTTGTCCAGTTATCCTCCTATGAAGATTATGAGAAAAACGCCCCTGCAGTTCCTGAGCATCCTGCCATGGGACCCAAACATACAC
Organism: Branchiostoma floridae x Branchiostoma belcheri; assembly: GCA_019207045.1. Lineage (NCBI taxonomy): Eukaryota > Metazoa > Chordata > Leptocardii > Amphioxiformes > Branchiostomatidae > Branchiostoma > Branchiostoma floridae x Branchiostoma belcheri. The sequence continues at coordinate 3,419,964 of CM033025.1, read as the reverse complement.
GACATATTCCTTACGTCATCAGCTATCTGCCACCAAAAAATTAAGACCATAGCACATCCAGGTCAAAAGATACAAGAGACGGAATTTCTGCTGCAGTACCAAGGTCACATACCAGAGGTCCCAAAATTGACCTTGACCTTTGTCTTTTCATCACCTAACAAAATACCGAATATCATGGCAATCCTTCCAGAGGTTCTTGAGTTATTCTGACCACAAATATCCGGAAACAAAAACACACAGACACACCCAAAACTGTATCTCCATTTTTCATGGAGATAATAAACAAATAAAGGTACAACATCACAGCAAACAAATATGGAATAGATTAATATACCATTTGGTCGCGTTCTTCTTTCATTCGCCGCCTTTGATGTTCTCTTTCCTCAGGTGACAACAAAAAGTCATCATTCGTGATCGAATCGTCGTCTGCCTGACCAAGTGCTTCATGGAAGACGTGCTCAACGGATCGTAACATGTCTGAATCACAATGAAATCAGGTTAGGACACATGGGTACAAGCTGTGTGTAAAAGTGGCAACAGTGGATGCTAAGGGCTTCAGGCTATTGTTTTGCCGTAAAAATGGACTTGCAAGTTCTCTATCATCAAAACAATAACGTGCATCCTCCAATACAAGACCGAAAACGTGCCCCAATTGTGATCAATTAATGTTGTGTTGCATCTTGTCCAAAAAGTTCATCTTGGACCTCGATATCATCTTACCTGTACTGATGCGTGTTACGTCTTCTGTCGTCACTACCCTTCTCGTAAGGTCATCGTTCAGGTTGTCCAGAACAGTGATGTAGGTAAGCTTTATATGCAAACAGTAGGGTTAAAGATGTGCTGCTTGAGTTTGTCATGTATTGCATTGTCTGCAATTCCAATAAATTTACATCTAAATCTAAAGAAAATTATTTAATAGCCGACGAAGAATTCGCCTTGGCGTACAAATACATATCCTTTCCTGAATGTACTAATTAAAAAATATTTCTTGAATATTCAACTAGCATTAAGTGACGAACGTAAAAGCCAACGCTAAACACTTGTAGGATTCTAGCTACTCATTGACAGACAAAAACACACCTTTACTTCCAGTGGCTTGTCTTTACACGCGTTGATGACAGCTTCACATAACTGGGCAAGGACGCCAGCAGCGTCTGTGGTCCCCAAACGCTCTGATGCAATTGTTAGTATATCAAAGGCCTCTTTACAGCTCTGATGCACATAATCGAATAAAGGATGCAAATCAATGGGAGACATATATTGATGAGATCCATATGTGAATAAGCAAAGAACATGCACAGTCTACTCGTACTAACCTTTATCACTGACCTGCTTGAATTGAAGTTGGAAAGTGGGCGAACTATAACTTGCTTTTTGTCATAACTATCCAAGTTACTCAAACTCAATAAAATGCAATATTAACCGAATATCACAGAAAAAAATCTGGTATTTTACTCACGTTATCGCTCAAAGTTTTGTCAGCACTCTCAGCAATGGCAGGATGTTCACCCAGATCCTATTGTGACAAACGTACATATTACACATGGATTAACATTGTATGTGTCATAGTTGTTTGTTTTTGAGAATAAGGCCGAATCTTTTGGAAGACATGTTTTAACTCGTGACGATGGATATTCGACAATAATGATACAACCGCGTGTCGGCTACTTGTTCAGACGATTCTTTTGTTGAAGACACATTCTTTACATTCATAAAGATCTATTGATCATCAATACTGATACAACTGTGGCCGTTGTTATGCTTACCGACTGCGTTTCTCTGGCTAGTGCTTCGACAAGTGCCTCTGGATCCGTTGCCGCGATGTTATTGACATCCACGATATCAATGGCGGGGATGGCGAGACCTTCGACCATCAACGGTGGAAAAGTCTGGAAACGACATAACAGGAAAACTCAAAATGGGGCTCTGAATGCATACGTAGGAATATTGATCGATACCTACATGTACGTGTATGAACAGGATATATTATGGTAGAAACGTAACTGTTAGAGTTTCATTCACAATCGTAACATATTTTCTATTCACAGGATGATATCTTGTTTCTTGTTTGGTTGCATCAAAGGTTGCCATCAGTATCACTCGTCGTTCGACCGATGGACATATATATGGATTCTTTAAGCTTACGATTGCTTGATCACACTTTTGCTATTCGTTGTCAGAGAAATATATAAGAGTTTATTCCTGTTAGTGCATCAACACCATGCAATTCTGACGTTCTGGTTCATCTTCAAGTTTTGAGCATGATGACCACATTACCTGACTCGTGTCCACCTCGTAGTCAACAGTTATGTCGGAAGGACTCCGGCCTGGCAGATGTTGATCTGAAATGGATATGTCTCGATAAACTTAGTGAGGTCATGTGTCTTAGTTTTAGGATGGCCCAGACCCCAAAGTGTAATGGGTTCAAATCCCGTCATATCCACTGACATGTCACCGATCTTTACACGACGTTCCTCGCTACACTCAAGTGAAAATTAATACTTATCTAATTAGCTTTGGCTAGGGCGATCAGTGAGATAGGACGCCAACTAGAGGTCTCATGTTTGGGGACAGCCACAACTCGAGCAGCTTAAAGAACCCGCCACACCCGAAAACAGTAGGGTAGGGTTCCATCCCTGGTGCGATCGACTCAAACCTTAGGGTGTACGATATATCGGCTCCGGAATCTTCAACGAGATGGGGGTGGTAGCTTCAAAAGAAAGTAGAATTTTAATAGCCCTACTTGTTCTCGTAAATTTCATGTCTTTGTAAAGTTTGCTCAAGTATCTATAACATTTCGATCTATTACGTAATAGTACAAAAATCAATCAACATTAAACCAACCGTAAGCCTCAACATCCGAGCTGCTGCTGACTTCAGAGTCCTGGTTGGGGGTTTCAGAATCCCACGATTCATCACTCGATAGTGGTCCAAAGCCTCCAAAACCGTCGTCGCTTAGCTCCTCGTTATCGAGATCACTTTCTTGGATTCCCCCTTTGCCTGGATAGGAATTAAAGTTAATGCATCAATTATTGTGTCAGCAAAGTTTGAGCGAGGACTAAAGGGAGTGAAACGTTGGAACTGCTTTGCTATCACCACCCTTATATTGTCCTAATTCTGACCCAACTATACCGTTAATGTTAACATTAGTAGTGTTAACATTAGTAGTAGGCATCCTTCCATCTTTCCAGATGATGGTTAAAAAAGTGTATATACCCATTTCCTACCTTCCAAAATACCATCTGTTGTATCTGGCTCGAAGTTCTCTGTTGTTGATTGAGCTGGTGTGGATGCTGAAGTAGCAACTTCGGGAAAGGAAAAAATGGTCAAATTGTTCGTACATATTTACGCAAGTGATGATCTCAAGTAGAATGTACATCAACTTCATATGATATACGCCATACTTTCCCTAGTCATTGGCAAAAATATCATTTTGAGGTATGGGGGAGGAACTCTGGTTCGTCATACAAGACAACATGCAAAATGATTGTCTACCTGGAAGAGGACTTTTGGAAGATTGCCAAGATTGCTGCAAAACTAAAAGGACAGGAGGAGAAGAAACCATTGGACACACTTACTGGTAGCTTCTGTAGATGAAACGCCCGTAGACATTAATGTCATGGATGTTTGCTGCTCAGAAGCCGCTTCTGGGTCGGGTGAAAAATAGATGATCTCATTATGGAGAAACTAACCTTATTTAGCTAACCAACACAGGTAAAATAGATGGGACTTACCCAAATCCGCAGCAGATGGAGTCTAAAATTTGTCCTAACTATTTTTGTGTGTTGGTTAAGTAAAGTTTAGTTTCTCCATTATTGCGCCATTATGAGATTGTCTGAGATTACAGATTAATTATGATGGACACAATATATGGAATGTCACTACACTAAAATTGGGGCTTAGTAGGAACCTTTGAGGCCAGGAGACAATGGCCTCAAATGACTAAAATAGACTAAAAACGTTCATATGAATATTTTGGTGGGAAAACAATTTTTAGAGATAATAAGCTGGTCTTATTTAACCCTATCTAAACGGGGGGGGGCTAAAAGTGTCTGCGCCAACTTTGATGTCGTATAACTGCCGAACGACGCATGCTAGGACTACAAAACTTGGCGACTTTTCCTTAAATACTGTTGCAACCGAACACTGAAAATGTTGCCGACTAAATTTTAGGAAAAGTAGCTATATTTGGTGACTCTAGCGCTAGCGTAACACGAAAGATGGCGCGGGCCTCAAAAGTTCCCCACCCCGATCTGAATAGGGTTAAGATGTTCACAATTACGATGTTCTCTGACTTAGAACAGTTGGTCATTTATCCATGGAACAACACTGGGTCAAAGTTCGTCGGATGTCGGTACCACCCATCGCCTCTCAACCGGTACGGGGGCGGTATTGACTTGGCGGTGAAAAACAGCTTATTTTTCTCATTAGGGTTCTAACCTGTTATCCACGGAACAGACACACTGCCGCTTACGCCTGCGTGACCAACGGCGTAGAGCCTGGCGACGTAAGGCTGGAGCGGGGCTAGTCCGGTTAGATCCGCTGTTGTTAGGCTGTTGCTCAGGGAAGTGTTTGCTGCTTCTGATGGAGAAAGGACCGGTATGAGCTCCAGCAGGTAGGCCACAACCTCGCCGTCTGGCGCCGTCCAGACTAGAGTAGCGGAACGGTCCGTCACGGTGACGGTACGGAAATCACGTGGGGAGTCCACAACTGTGAGAAGAAGTAAAAAAAATAAGCGACATTTGAAAACACTCCGAGGTCATATTTATATGGTCTGTAGTCGCATTGTTTCCTAAATAATTTCTATAGTCAATAAGTAAGAAGTGAAATAACAACTATCAAAAATGTAAGCAGGATAGCAGTTACTCACTTAGCAGCGTGCACGCGTGATAGGTTCTGGAAGCTGTCATACGTTTCTGGTAGCATCCAGTACTTGTCGTCGTATCTTTTACATGGATGTCTAAACTACATCAACGTGTACAAATCTATTTCTACTACATCTTCTAACTTGCTTGACATGCGTTTTCGTTACCTACCAGTGTATTGTTGGAGACTGCTGGCGCTACCCTGAAATGCTGTAGCAATGGCTCTTACGGACACGTTGTATTCCAGCCCTGGAAGCAGCCCCCTTAAATGCACTTTTGGATGATGCGCATACAACTGGTCAACTTCATCGCTATCAATCAGGTGATATGTAACCCGATACCCGATAACTAGAGAAGAAGTGACGTTCCAGGTGACGTCAAAACCTTCATCTGTCACCAAGAAGACCGTCAGATTGTGAATCTCGACGTCGTTTCCTGGAATGTTCAAACATCATTATAGTTCATCCAGATAAAATTTATCAAAAACACAGACAGGCACGACGAAAATAATACATTTTTGTTATGGTAAAATGTTTGGTCAATTATTGTAATTAGATATTGCCATCACATTAAACGAAAATTTATATGAAATTTTTAAATACCATATAAATGGAGTAGACGGCAAGATCACAATCATGAGACGACGTTGTCTTAGACTACCGACATGAAAGCAACTTATTTATAAGACCATGAATAAACGAAAACACAAATTTAAAAGCTTGATAAAACGAAACGTCGTCTTTGTGTCTAGAAAAACAAAAACAAGCATATTGCTACGATATAACTAACATTAACTAATTAAAAGTGGTAGATGATCGCGATGACAAGGTCCTACCTCCTAGCATTATTGTCCTTGAGTAAGACAGGTAGATGTGGCTTCTTGGTGTCATGAGGTATACCTCCAACAGGTACGAGACTTCGAGCTCAAGATGGGTGAAGTTGAAAAAATCCGTGTCCCAAGAAACATTCCAGCTCGTCGTCAAACCGGTCCTAAGGTTTGTCTGAGCAACTAGCACAGTACTGCAGAAAACACGTCAAACAGTTACCAATTGATATTTGTTAAAAACTCCCTTCATCTCATTCGTTTTGAGCACAACATGAACATATCTGTAGTTCTGACACAGTGTTTCTGAGGTGTTCTATGATTGGTCGAGAAGAGTCAGCTGGTAGGCTTCAAGAAGGCCGACCCATGACGTCATAAATCTATCTGGCGGCTGCGACTCCAATTCGAAGGTAAAACATTATAGGATTTTGTTGTCACTACTCTATCGCATTTTATTTTTGGTAATGGTAATGCTTGTGACATCTACAAGTCATGACGCGTGCTGTGGACCTACCTTGATTGACAGTCATACTCAGGCATGTCTGATACGTTCCAATGTGCCGACACTGCGCCAGGCCCAACTTCTTCTACCAACATCCCCGTTACCTCAGTTGTCGGGTCTGAAAATGTTATGACATCAGAGGCAAATAATTTGCAATCAATCAATCCATTAATCAATCAGTCAAAAATAGACTAAAACTATTGAAATAATGTGTCATTACGAAATACATAATAGATCAAGGAAGCGAGACAGATAGTGGAAATATTCGGAAGTTTATAGACAATCCTTTATCAGTACAGAAAGTGCTTGAAACAAAATTCATCCAGTTGCTTGATTTAATTTGGATTATCATATAGACAGGCCCCGCGGACAAATCAGAAGTCCCCGTTCCACGTTGGTTATGACGCCGTATCACAAAGATTCAGGCCAGGCATGTGTGTATCGCTCCTCTGATTGGTCAGAATGAATCGACACCGGCACCGGTGTCCCGGCACCAGTGTCGATGCAAATCGACACCGGTACCGGTGTCGATTCATTTTGACCAATCAAAAGTAGCCTTACACACAAGCAAATAAGGTATATGCAGGCATTGACCAATAAAAAGGAGCAAAACATATGCCAGAGCAGAGGGATTAAGTACAGACTGCAAGGGGGAATGGCTCCTTCTAACATTGATAATGAGTTTTGTTGTTCTAAAAAGCCTGCAATGTTTCGAATATTCAAAATGCAATGTGTAATCTCCTTACATATGGATGTACCAAAGAACAAATGTGTATTTTCAGAAATTTGACAAAGGAATTCACACGTATAGTACCAAGAGATCTATGCGTCATACAGGAGTTTGCAAGTTTGGGTAGGCTATATGATAATAACGTTAATGACCCACCTGTTCCTCGGTGTACATGGTGTCATAACGCCTTCGCTCACATCGGTGGTTTTATAGCAAAGGACCAGGCGTTATGACACCATATACACCTCGGGGTGGGTCATTCACCCTTAATTACGTGATGCTCTACCTAAATGTCTAATATACCATCGACAAATCAACCGATGACTAGACAAATTTGTCAATCTCAACCAAATCACTGCCAACTCCTTATATGAGAAGTAGTCAAAATCGGATGAAGACCTGACCAAGGCATGGTACCGAAACTGCCACACGGATTTACCTTCTCTGGCGTCACATGGTGTAGACATCGTCAGCAACTCAGTTACCTCGTGTAAAGGTAATTTCCTCAAAACATTCTGAACATCGAAACAGTTCACCAGCTCTACCACACCATCTCTGTTATCGAAGCAAACCTCTCTCCCCAACACTCTCCAGCTCAGGACGTCATCAATGACTTCAAACAACATAGATTCTCTGATCGGTGAACAGGCTGTCGCGATAACTTCGTTATCGGGAAGAAGCTCGAGACACTGTGAAGTTTCTCCGTTTCTAAGAGTTCCCTCTGCAGTGTGCAGCCAGTGGTTTTGAGGATGCTGCGCTAAACAAAAGCCTATCTGTGGCACACGTGTGGCGCTGTTTGCATACATACACGAGCAGGTCATGTGTGGGGTTGGAGTCCATTCGAACAGGAAAAAAGCTGAAAATTAGAAAATAGACTTTTAATGTGAAGAATGGACACCATCAATTGAATCCTATCTAGAACTGAAAGAAAAGTTATGATAAACGATAATTCTCTGCGTTTAGCACGACAGGGTATAGAGATTTTTTCAATTTGAAATAAAGATACGAAATACCGTAAATGCTATGAGAAATATGACAATTCCACAAATACTAACTTTCAAAATTCCTCTCAAAATACGAGACGCTTGAATCCATCACCAATCTTTCCAGTCCATCCTCAGGAGCCGCCCATCCAAACATCTCGCAGTGCCTTATACCAGCCTCGTACTGAAACGACTGGCAGAAAAATGTGGGTTCTTCCAAACACTTGATGGCGCAGTCGGCAAGAGACAACTTAGACGCTTCTGCGAGTACCGGCATTCCGGACCTCCTGCCGAAGTGTTGCCGGAATCTGGAGAGTGCTGGTATCAATTCAAAGTCTGAAACGTAAATGTGTGTAAGTACAGAGGACATCTTTTGTACAATACATAACATGTCCTTTCTTAAGCTCTTATTTCTGTATCTACACTAACAGTGAGTAAACAACCAATTGGCTCTTTCCACGGTAGATGCCATTGAACAATTCTAAGTACACCGTGGCACGACAGCGTCTTAAATAAAGAACTTACCGGCGAAGGGCCAAAAACCCTGCAAGTCAAATGGTTTACTAAAAGAAGATTATGATTTATCTGTCATGTATGGGTGCTGGACAGCCTCAAAGCTTAAAGAATAATCTCTGTCACCTGAAAGCGAAAAAGGGTAAAGACTACGTTTAAAAGCACAGTGCTAAAAAAAAGGGAGGGTAGGCCTGTAAAACTGCAAGGGGCGTGTAAACAAATAGTAATGACAGATATGGGTTCAATCTCTGGTCCAAGTTTTTGTTTTTAACCCTTACCTTCAGGATAGGCAGTAATGAACTGGGCCTCAATGAAGCCGCTAGTGGAGGCTGTATACGTGGTGAGGACAGACATCTTCACTGAGTCTGTTTTGGTCGTGCTGAACAGAAAGTCGTCGTAGTAAACTTGGGTCACGTCGTACTGGTCGCTTCCTTCACGCTGCCTGAGTTCAACCTGTGGTTCGTTCATCCATACAGAGGGCGTCAGTGACATTGGGCAATATTTTAGCTACCAACTACTTTGTCAATGTAATATAATCATCAAATTCCTCTCACAGAAAAGAAATTAGTCAAATCAACGACCAAGAAAGATATGTATCACTATGACTTCATAAGCAAAATATTTCCAATCAATCAATAAGTCAATAAATGAATGAAAGAACCAATCAATCAATCAACCAGATCACCGATCAAAAGTCAAACAATGTTTCACTACATAATACAGAACAGGTCAAGCAACTGGGTAGATTGTGGAAGGCTCAGACGTTTCAGGCTATCTTTTGTCAGTCACTGAAAGTGTCTGAAACAAAATTCACCCAGTTTCTTGATTTATTTTGAATTACCCGATTCTCTACCTAAATGTTTGATATATCATCGATGAATCCAATGATGACTAGACAAATCTGTCCATCTCAACCAAATTACTGCCAACTCCTCATATGCCAAGTCGTCCTCATAATGCAGATAAGATACAAAACTAGCATACAACATTCATCATCAGTTTTAGTTAGGGAGAGCCAGCAAAACTGGCAATCCTCCCGAATCATGGACAACATCATGTCTAAGGAGTGAAGTTGGACGAAGGGCCAGCGACTTAACACCTGAAGAAATAGATGCGAATACCAGTGATAAAGCACACAGGAGCTGTGAATCAAGTCTGTCGGCTTGGGGAGCTGAAAGAAAAATGAGGCTGGCATTCAAATACGAACGTATAGGCAATGGGGGATGGTGTTACTACTGGGGACGAGCATCGTGATATAAGGGCAGCCTGGCGTGTCACGATAGTACCAAATCCCTCCTTCCTTCGCTCTCCGTCAGGGTTAAGGTGTGGGGAGAATGCCGAGGCCAAAAGGCCAGGGCCATTGACAGAGACCGTCTTTAAGATTTTTTTTAAAAACTCACTTCCTGTATCCCATTTACTCTCCTTCTTCTGAGGGCTCCATGTCTGTCTATCTCCCCTCGGCCTCACGACAACCGACGGACTGATGGGTCGGTATCACCTTGCCCCTAACTACGTGCAAAGGAAGTTGGGATGGTAGGCAAGGGAGAGACTAGTCTATGTTTCAAGGTAAGGTAAGGCACTCACATCTTCATAGGACCCGTCATCAAACGTCAGCCTGATTGTCCTGATCTGACCTGTGACCCATGTAGACTGTGCGATCTTAGCCCGGTTGATGAAGTAGTACCCATCAAACTTCAGCTGAACCCACGAACCAACGCCCTGCGAACTCAGCCAGCCGAGCTGCCCTGGTCTCGGTGTCAGCTGACCGTCAATGATGCCGCCACAGGTAGCGACGCTTTCTGACGCGTCCACACACTGACCACCACTGGACAGGGCGGCCACGTTTATTCCGCCAATATTGGCTGTAGAAAAATATATTATGGTAGGTAATTTGGAGACTCTGGTCAAACTAATATAGTACTTTTACAACGAAATAATAATCTGGTGTTTGCTAAGCTACTCAGTTTCTATCAGACTTCGACCAAATCGCGTTAATTAGAAAAGAATTTGCATAACGGAAAGGTAAATTTTACAATCATAAAAAAGTAGCGCATGTGATGTAAAGCTAGAAGGATACTTATATTTGTCTAGTAGATAGCAAGAGGCTGATTTGCATCATACATGGGAAAATGCTATAATTCTTAAATGGTAAATGAGGGGAGGTTCATACTTCAAGTTCAATATATGTTACTGAAAAAAATAGGTATATGTTGTAAATGTAGATTTCATTCTTATTTAATGAGGAAATGATGACAAAGAATAGGACGTCCTCACAGTATATGCAATTTGGAGGGGGAGATCTTCAATCATATTTCATTTTCATTTCAACCTATTATCATACATTGTTATTTGCTTGTAATACTATTTACAAGCATAAGCTCATTCAAACTATCCAGTACGCATGCCTGGCGACAGGAATTGTGGGTAATATATCAAAGTTTAAAGCCCCTGAGACATAAACAAAACACCTCTGGACATTGTTATGCAAATCAAGACTGGTCGAGACGAGAACAGTTCAGGGGCGTTCACCTTTGACATATTACCCACAATACATGTCGCTGCACATGCGTACTCGGAAGTGTGAACGAGCTTATTACCTTCGTCTGAGACGGGATAAACCTCGAGTTCACTGAACTCCAGACGCCGTGGCTCTCCCAGCTGGGTCAGACGGATGCCTACATACCGACCCCGCATGCCTCCGCACGGAATGGTCAGTTCCGACTGGTTGGCGGCGATGCTGTGGTTCTGCCCGCATTGGGGGTTGGCTGACATGTTATGCTCATTGTCGCCGATGTGAATGAAGAAGGGGCTGAGGTCTACAGAGACTGGTTTGACAACAGTCACCCTGTCGATGGCCCACTTTCGGTCTAAGTCCACGTACCACAAGTGGTCCCCTGTGGGGAAGCGTGTAGAAATAGATAAGTGCAGACTAAAATGGGGCGCCAACTCTGTGGATCCACTCTTGCCCAGGTCTGTCTGTTGATAAACATATCCCCTCGTAAACCCGGTGTTTTTTGTATCTTAGTTTTCAAAACTTGACGTGAGTTAAAAAGCAAAAAAGGATTTTGCCTCCGTACTCAAGATTTTGTATTGAAGTAGATACCTTAAACGTAAATACACTTGCGATGCTTCAATTATAGTCCTTTTTATATAGTCCTTTACAATTTCCGTGTCAAAATAACGTATATAAATATACATACATAGCTCACAGAAGAAACCAGAGATACCTGCTAGGGGGCATAAGCACTGCGCGATAAACATATTAACTTAATGTAGTGAAAACCTACCGGCAGGGAATACTTGGACTTCGCACATGGCGAGTATCCGGACGGATCCCGGAGCACGGACGCCCACATAGCGTCCCCACATCCCCTGGCACGGGACGGAAATGGAAGGCTGGCTCACGTCGATTCGATGGTCACCTCCACACTGGGGGTTCGTGCTGACCTGGTCGGAATCCCCGATGTGGATGTTGAAGGGGTTGAGTCGTTCAGGGCAACAATCCTGGCGGTTAAAGATGACCACTCTGTAGATATTGGAGACAGAGCATGCGTTACGGTTAAATGTAATTTCAGGGGATTTCAGGTTGATATCATTGGTGTCTTATACCCTTATGCTTATGTCTTATGCCATCGATAATATCTTGTGTTTCTATATCTGTATATAGCCTCGTAGTACTGTTGCTTAGTAGTTGTACCATGTACAATTTTTTTCAATAACTTGATTTCAATAAATGTAACGCATGTTAATTATGATAGGTGGAACATAAGCAGATACCAAATATGCAAATGAGGAACTGATTTGCATAATATATTTCATTCATTCATTGTAATGACTTTACATATAAACGTACTGTACATGTCTATATACGTACTTATCCACCACGTACGACTGGCCGAGATCGACCCACCAGGTTGGGTTAGCCTCTCCCGGGTTAACTCTAGTGGCTGTACAGGAACCAGCGTAGTGGTTGGTGTCGGTGTTCCCGTCAACGGCAAGGCCGGGGGGCTCAGCGGTGCTTGTTTGGAACGCTGGCTTCCCCAGGGCGACATTGACACCTACCAGAGGCGACAGGACTGTCATCAGAAATGTCATTTTTACATCAATGCACCGTTGAGGTAATCTCCAAGAAGATCCTACCGTGCCATAAGATAGTATCAAAGCTGTCCAAGTAGTATAGCCAGCGAAGGGAATCAGACGAGGTCGCATACACACTCCTAGGTCGGCTTCAATCCTCTGCCAGATACCAGCTTTTGATACTATCTTATGCTACCGTAAGATCTGCTTGGATATAACGTTGAAGTTCTGTATCTGTATTTGAATAGTCGGTATGACCACCCTTTGGTGTAACACACCAGCTTAAGTTTAAGAAGATCTGCGAGTTTCCCCCAATGATTTTATTAACAAGCATGGTGTTTAAAAAAACACAGGCGACGATGGAATAATTGTTGGTCACTCTAGGAGCTTATAATTAAACCACCTATAAATTATTAGGAGCACATATGGATGTCGCAATCTATGTTGTAGCTGTAACAGTTTGTTATGTCATGGAGGAGGTCTCTTCAGTACAATAGACACGTGATTCTAAGGAACAATGATGATACAACGATATCCTGATGTTTTCGCTTTACCGATAATCTCTGCTGCTGTAGTAGCTGCTGTCCGGTGTAATTTGTTATCCTTCTCGCGTGAGAAATTCAGCACCAAGGGCAAGTATGTTACCTTTTGTGTCGAGAGATTTCAGCACCGAGTGTGGCTGGCTCTACGTCAAACATGAAAATGAAAATATGTGACGAACGCACGGTCACTCTCTTATTGGTCGAACCTCTAATTGCCATGCAATCATTGGTTAAAAGAGATAATCGGCGTGCTATCATTGGCGGAACTGCTAATTGTGATGGACGTTAGGACCGGTCTATTTTTTTTTTCTAAATCAGGTTCGTAGGGCCTGATGTTATCATCATGGTGATGAAGAGCGGCTCATAGCGATAACTGTAGCAGCATCTCTTCTCCCTGAGTCAGAAACATCAAGCTTAAGCAAGCTTGACTTCACTGACTCAATAGGCGAAGCAGGGGTTACGAGGCTGCTCGGGAAATATTCCCTACCCCATTTTGGCCGGAATGGTTTGATCCGGCACATCGCACCATCGCACATGTGGCGGGTTCTTTTACGTGCCCGGGGTGTGGCTCTCCCCAAACACGGGACCTCCATTTAACGTCCTATCCGAGGGACGACTCATTTTCACTTGAGTAAAGTGAGGAAAGTCGTGTAAAGTGCCTTTCCCAAGGGCACAAGACCGGCAACACGGCAGGCGGATTCGAACCGGCGACCTCTCGGTCACGGGCCGAATACACTAACACTGTGCTACGCGGCCCCATATTGGTGGTATGTATGCCCTGGTTTATATAAAGTCGCATCGCTAGATCTGTGCCCTTTTGTGTGGATAGAAAGCTCAAATGCTCAAATGATGGTGGATTGTGCAAATTTGTATAGAAGCCATTTAGTTGATGCGCTCTTTGTCCTTATCGCAAATAACTGGCTTGTATAGTGAGGTTAAGTAAACAATTGCAAGAAAGGGCAGTATGAACTAGCCTGGAATCCAGCCGTATTGTGCTTTGGTCGCTCCCCTGAGGTACGCTTCCTGCCAATACGACTGGCATTCGTTAGCATTTGAACGATCGGCATTTAAATATTCGCAAATTTTATCTGCGAGATTTCTGATTGGCTGTTAGCTCCAAGTTTACAGTTTGTAATCGAACGGAACACTACTTCTATCTTTCCCGCGAACTTTTCAGTATCACAACAACAGATCACGCTAGAAATAGCGCCTCGCGATTGGTGTTCTTCTCTCAGGGGTCATCCAATCAGCAAAGAGAAACAAATATGAATATTCATGAGTCTCCTCATTAGTGACGTAAGGGCCAATCGTTCCAATCGTAACGAATGCCAGACGTGTTCGCACAGGAAGCAGAGCGACCAAAGCACAACACGGCTGGATTCCAGGCTAAGTATGAACATGTAAAACACTGAAATATATGTTAGAATATATCGCCACAAAGAAAGTTGTATATAAGAAAATGGACACTGCAGATGGAAACGATCCAAACCAGTTTTTTTTTTAAGTTGGTCATCCCGGTAATTCAGATGATGAATTCTAGCTTGACTTTGTAAGCAAAAATTACTTGAGTGAAGTGTCACTTTGTCCTGTCGTGTTTCTTTGGTGAATTTAAAAAAATAATAAAGCATGCGAGGTTCAATATTTTGTATTGTGATCCTAGACTAGAAGAGTGAAGGCCGATATCTTGTCATCTTTAACAACAGAATGTAGTTGTATCTCTCTGAATATTTTGTTTTTTGTTTGATTGATTTGTTTGTTTGAACCTATATTTGTTCATGAGAAGTTCAAATCGGCCTGCAGGCCAATTTTCATTGAGGTCATGAGGGAGGTAAGGGTCAGATAAAATATACCTTTCTTAAGTATGAGCATGTGATGGATAAGAAAATACCCCAAGGCTCACCTGATCCTGGGATCATGGCCAGCTGTATCTGTCCGTCAGGCAGAACCCAGTCCCAGAACTTCAGCTCGTCGAACACGGCTTCCCCGGTGACGGTGAGCCTCCCTGGCCGGGTGTTATCGGTGCCCAGGAACACGTCTGTGTAAGGGTCATTCTCCAGGGGCGGGATCTCGGTCTCACGGACAGTCACCTGCAAACAACGTTATAGTTCAAAACACTAGTATAAGTTTAGTTTAGTATAAAACACAAAACATAGCAGAGCTCAAGCAATACACACAAAAATGATAATTTTCGACGGACATACATGTACATATTGATATTGTAAAAATAGAGCACTACCCTGTTGAGTGTTTTTTGAAGACTTATTTGGGAAATTGAGCAAAGTTTGAGATGTAACGTTTTCCGTACCTGCTGGACACTCCCATTCACGAAGATTTCCAGGCCGCGTTCTTCCAGCCAAGTGACGGCCACGTGCGTCCACATATCTGGCAGAAGATAGACTTTTGCCTCGTGGCGAAACAGACGGCCGCTGACGGCAACTCTGTAGAAAACGTCGTCTAGATCCCAGGCCATCTTGGTCAGCGTGAATCCTCGGGTCTTTGTGAAGTCGTGCCCACCGCTGTTGATGTAGTACTGTGTGCGTTCATCACCGGCGGGACGTTTGAACCAGAAGGCCAGTGTGAAGCCTCGGGGGCAGTTGAGGGTGCTGCCGAAGCACGTGCCTGCAAAGTTCCCCAGGTTGGCGTACTGGCTACGGCGCGACTCGAGCTGTAAGGCCGAGCCGCCGACACCTTCGTCCATTGTGTGGCCGTTAGGAGTGGAGAACGTGGACTCGTGGTCTAAGGGGTTGTAGTACGTCGGTGCTGTGAAATAAGCAAACAAAATTATTATTTCAGCACCGAGTGCGACGGGACGAGCGAAGTTAACGCGCTACGAGGTACAAAGATCTGTTACACTCCAACATATATTACATTCAGCTTCATCTTCCTCAAATTTGCAATTGAGAATATTGTGTTCAAAGTTCATTTATCAAAACCTGACCACTTTCTGGCAACTAGTGATGTCCGAGAGCGCTGTGAGTTCGTGCCCATGAAAAAGCAGATCACTTTTCTCTCCCAGCTACATAAATATGGAATGTTCTTTACCTGTAGAATCATAACAAAAAATATTCTAACTTAGCTCAATATGAATTATAGTCTGCAATCCTGCTTCAATATACAGTAGAGGCCGCTTAATTGCACGGCCTATTTGCCAGTGAATTTCGTGCAATTAGCCGGCTTGTGCTATAATGCGATGTTATTTAGCTGGACCGCACCGGTTTGGGATTTAGGGATTCCGTGCAGTTAACAGAAGTGTGCGTTAATCCGTTGTGCAATTAACTGGCTTCTACTGTATTTATGGCTAATTCGTAGCACCCTTTTGCTGACAATCTTGGGTCATATGCATCGCTGCACTTTCCATACCATGCAAAAGCAAAAAGTTATCATTACGCAGTACCGGACGTATACCATACGTGTTATCAAATGTTGACGGTGCAAATAATTAGACTTATAATGGACATATGTAGCAAGATTCAGTGCATCTGTAAAGGAATTTGTTTACCCCTTGTACCCAGCATTGTTGTTGTTTTTTTGCATTTCTCAATGCGAGTACTTTGGCCAGCATAACAAATTAAGCTACAGTTGGTTTGTGAGTATATTTGGCACGTCTAGATCTAAATACAGCAACGTTATGTTTATTTTTGTCAATCTGAATAACTTGCTTTCGTGGACATGTCCGTCCAAGTTTTACCATATCTATCTAATAAAGAGGTGGAATCTTTGCTTTGCTGCCCCAATGACTCATTAGCTACGGGAATGATGGATGGATGGCTGTAAAGTAGCTTTCCAAACTACACTCTTTTGTAGACATAGCTATTTTGAACTCATTTTAGATGCATCTAACACAACATTGTTATAATATTTATCGTTTATGACAAATTTATAGCAATATGTGTCATCCATATAATCAAATCGACATGGCCTAATCATATGTGATCCCGTGATCTGGAAAAGTCGGACAGTCGCGTGTAGGTCAGTTGCGATTTCAGGAAGACAAGATTTGTCCTTTCAAAGTTGACCTTTTAACGGGTTTTCTGTGTTTTACCGTTAGTTAGTTTTCGGGTCCAAACGTTTGTTTTTGTACACACCTGGAATAGTGACGTTATCTGTTCTGACGCAAGTGCCGTTGCCATCGTTACAACCCTCCGTTGTTCTGACGCCGTCGTTGCCGTGCCAGGAGTGACTGTTCGCGTCCAGTGTGGTCGACTGACGTGTCCTCTTTCCGAGGGCGATGTTTGTGCCAGCTGAGTCGGAACAACAACAAAAAAATGTGTAAGAGGAAATATACCGCTAGTTCACCATTATCTGCAGGGTAACTTATATTCGTTGTATTTAAGAAGAGGACATTTAGGGATATCAAATTGACAGACGGTGGTTTTAAACTGCAACCTTTTGAAAATATCAATTAGTAGCCTGGATTCCATACCCCAACCTCAAAATATATCTTTCGTGTTGGGGTCTGGCAGGATGGCTGTAGAAAGGTTCTCGAAGGCCCTTGATCAGAGGGAGGAGAACCTAGGATTGATGACCACTCTCACCACAGGTAGCCAGCTACAACACACCACAGTTGGTCAGCAGGCTATCACAGTAGCGAATCAGGTACTTAGTGGTCACTGTTATGGATTCAAAAAGTACAGTTGGGGGTCTTTAACCAAGGGGCAGGGGTGTAAATTACCTCCTGCTGATCCTGTGCTGTTCTATTGGTGGAGTTTTTTGCCCACTATAAGGGGCAAAATTGAGAAGAGTTCCTATCCCATCCGGCCATCCCCTGCACGATAGATACTTGAGATCGGGCTGGGGTTTGGTAACCAGGCTAATCAATTAGTAGCCACCGTCCGTCGTTTATCTAGTCTTTCTTCACTTGCAACTGGCCCCATAGGCATAAATTTGGAATTCATTTGCATTCAAAACATTTCATTTCAGTATCCAAACTCAACCGTATCCAACGGGACCCCGGGGGCTGATTAGACCTTGGATACTGCCTCTGCCCGGCTTGGAGATTACACAAGCGACCGGTCAGGCACGAGAGGGTAGAAATATACTAGATTTCAAAACTTCATATTTGCACTAGTCTTTCAAGCTTCAAATCAAAGATGCATGAAAAGTGGAATTTACCCATAGCGGCATTTGCTTTTTGCAAACATTACCAGACTTACCCGGCAAATATCGCTATTGGTAAACTCCACTTTTCATGTTAGACACAGAATCTCCTGACCTGTTTTATGGAAGCAAGCCGGATACCCGGGGTACGGATCCCAGCAGCACCCGTGGAGCTCGCATTCCTGAGGTGTGACGTCATCCCAGGCACACGGCTGTCTGGAGACCAGGGGTGTGGAGCATCCCAGTCCTTCAATGAAAAATATAAAAAATCATGACGACCCCGCTACTCCTTCTTCAGTTATTGTCGTACAAATTCGAAGTTTGAAACAAAATCGACCCTTGCAATTGCCTTGCCCAAACTTACAGCACTTACTCTCTGGCCCAAAAGCTATCGACAACTTAAAAAACATGTTCAGAGCATGTCTAGAACATGAGATATCATAACTTGAAGTTCCCCTTCAACAAATTACACACAAATGCTGACATATAGAGAAATGTTCCAGACTGTCTCTGAGTGATAAAAGTATATCAGAAGCTGCTTGAGGCTTAGGTCTCAATTGGAAAAAGTTCACAGGTCGTTTTTTCTTTTTCATTTTCGAGCGTGATCTCTACGTGGTCCCGTATGACACCTTACGGCTCCAGGGGTATTTTTGTGCCCGACCGGGCCCCGGGTTGAATTTAAGTCGGACTTGAAATGAACCCGGGACTTTCCAGTGGAGAACACTTAGGGTCACCCCGTCCCAAAACTTTACCTAAGCCAAATGAATGACAATATCAATACTCAACTCATACGGACTTTTATATATGCACATGTGTGACCATTCCCTTAAGCTTAAACTTATTCTTACACTGACACTTACACTTACACTTACACTTACACTTAAACTTACACTGACACTGACACACTTACACTGACAGTTACACTTACACTTACACTTACACTGACACTGACACTGACACTAACACTAACACTGACACTGACACTGACACTAACACTTACACTGACACTTACACTGACACTGACACTTACACTTACACTCACACAGTCTTACTCTGACACTGACACTTACACTGACACTGACACTGGCACTGACACTTACACTGTATGGAAAGCTATTTAACAAACAGGAGTCAGGCCGTCTACATTAACGGAGCCTTTTCAACTTATAAGGAGACCAAGTCCGGAGTTCCACAAGGGAGCTGCCTGGGTCCGTTGTTGTTTTGTCTCTATACTAATGACTTGGCCACCATAACAAAGAAAGCCGAACTAGTCATGTATGCCGATGACACTACTCCCTTTGCTTCCGCACCTAGCGCTAGAGCAGTAGAAAGTATCTTACAGTCAGATCTCACGCGCATCTGGGAATGGATACAAATAAATAAGCTTATTCTTAATGTCGGAAAGACAAAGTCCATACTCCTGGGCAGTCACCATAAACTAAAGCATAATCCAACACTGGATCTCACTGTAGGGGGGAAGAAAATAATGCAAGTTAGCCAAGCTGAACTCCTGGGTTACACAGTAGACCAACACCTATCCTGGAATTTGCATGCTAACAAGATCACAAGAAAGATGACAGGAGTCACAGCAACAATCAGGAAGTATAAAGATTACTTTCCTGAAGACACACTAAAAACAGTAATCCAATCACTTGTACTTACGCATCTTGACTACTGTTCTGGGATACTTTCCTCAACAGCACAAACACAGCTAGACAGACTACAAATAATCCAAAACAGAGCTGCAAGGTTAGCCGCAAATACATCACACACAACAAGCTCAGAAGTGATACATGATCGACTATGTTGGCCGTCAGTTAAGGAAAGAATGTTTACAACAACAATCTGTGCCTTCCATAAGATAGTGACGACTAAAGAACCAAAATGTATGTATGACAACTTAAGAAATATAAACACCGCACATCACCACAACACAAGGCTATCACTGAGAGGAGGCTACGTACAACCTAAACCCCGTACAAATTCATTGACCAGAACATTTCAATACAGATGTATAAAGACCTACAACACACTCCCTACAAGTATTACAACAAAAAACCAGGAAGTATTTAAGACTAAGTTAAGAGAGTGGGTAAAGGCACATAAAGACAAAACCAGCCACTCACTTCATGGTGGTAAAAATGAAACCCATCTCTCGGTTCCAATTATGTTTTGTTTTATTCATGATGTATTAATGACTATTATTATTATTATTTTTGCTATATGATTTATATGCTTTCAAATACTGTTTGTTTCAATACTTCAGTTCAAATTGTATTTGATTTACTATGATTTTGCTCGACCTCCGACCTCTCCCACTCCGTTTTTGAGTTGATATTACCAAGTTTCTGTTAATTCAATTGGACAATTTGTTGTATATATAAGAACTAAGTTGATTTATTTTATTTTACTTCACGTATGCAAATCACTGTTTTTCAGTTTACCATATGTTCGCTTTCTGTTATTTCAAAGTTATAATTTGTATAATTTGTACATTTCTGTTGCAATTATTTCTGTATTGTTTTTAATGTGGACTCCAGGAAGACTAGTGTATTTCACTAATGGAGATCTAAATAAACCAAACCAAACCAAACTGACACTGGCACTGACACTTACACTTACACTTACACTTACTTTCTGACATAGGCTGCATGCACCACACGTGAAGTAGGTTTGAAGGCGGTTGAACACCCCAGTTGATGATGCCGCTATTGTGATAATTCGAACCAGTCCCAATGCGCTCGAGAATGTATCTGCCAGTCTGGTCAGTCAGCCACGCAAGCTTGAAGAAGTAGTTAGTCAGTCCGGCCTGAAACGCGGCCCGGAGCTCGCTTGGGGACGCCATTCTGCTGTGGAACTTGGTGCAGTGATGTTGGGCAGCGGGAAAAGACAACTCAGGTCCCATGTTAAACACTCCCAGAACATTACCCGGGTCTGTGAATGAATGAATGAATGAATGAATGAATGAATGAATGAATGAATGAATGAATGAAAGAATGAATGAATGAATGAATGAGTGAATGATTGAATGAATGAATGAATGAATGAATGAATGAACGAACGAACGAATGAATGAATGAATGAATGAATGAATGAATGAATGAAAACACTAAGGAGGTGTTTATAAAGATATACTGGTAGATCCGTGTGTGTGTGTGTGTGTGTGTGTGTGTGTGTGTGTGTGTGTGTGTGTGTCAGTGTGTCAGTGTGTTTATGTGGTGTGTTTGTATGCGCATATGTGTGTATGCGTGCATGCGTTTGTCTGTGTGTAACCGAGAAACATTCTGTTATCGTAGGGACTACCTTTTTTCTTCCCTGTTTCATAGTTAAAAATCTAACTTCACGCATTTAGCCCATATTGGGCATGAAGTTGTAATGAAATTCATTGTCATTTAACTACCTTCAGACGAGAGTACAGGAAGGCTTATACTCACGCCTGGCGGCGATAAGTGCGTTCTCACACTCCAGGACCCCCACAGTCAGCGCCGGGCGGCCGAACCAGGCCACAGGGATGACTCGCAGGTACCTCGACCAAAGGCGCGGCTGTATGAAGGTCCGGACAACTGTTCCTGGGTCAGTGTTCGCCTGGTACACCTGAAACACGTATGGGTAGTGAGAAGTAGTATGTAATCAACAGGATGGCATCTACTATTCAGGTGGCCAAAAGATGACTCTGCATTGGCCTTAGATATCAGGTCCCCAAGCAGACCCTACGGTGCCTTAGATTGTATCAAAGCTGGCCAAGGAGTATAGCCGGCTCGATCCGGTGTCCGTTTGACTCCCTTTTAGGTCCTTGGCCAGCTTTGATACTATCTCTAAGGCACCGTAGGGTCTGCTTGGAGACTATCCTAAGGGCATGCAAGTATGTTTCATCGAGTGAAATATTAAGAAGAACGGAAAACCGAGAAGGGTGGAGAAAGATGGTTGCCAGATCTTCTGTGCTGCCCCAACGGTCATGAAATTAGGATGAGGATATATGGAATATATATGGGATGAGATACAAGTACTGTAAATACCTATAATTTCGCGGTAGCGCGAAAAGGGACATTTCGCGGTGGCTTTAAGTTTTAAGTTCGCGGTAGCACCATGTCACTTACTGCCGTGGAAAAATGTTCGCGGTGGTTTTAAGTTCGCGGTGAAGCGGCCGCCGCGAAAGTTTCTGCATTTACAGTATTCTATTGACATGGTGATGTTTGGACAATGGTATGCTAAATGCGTTCTAATAGTACGGTGACAATATGCATGTATGATAATGACAAACACACAATATCTAACAAGAAAATGACATCTTATGTATAAGATAATGGCATGCAGAGTGTATACAAACGTATTCAAAAGAAGTTTGCATATCATTTGTAATGTATATCCATTTAAATAATCTACATATTAAGTTATAGTTTTGCTTGGCCATTTAAGAAAGCATAATCAAAGTAACCTTAGCACGTGCACATGGCTCAGAGCTGGTTCCATGATTATTGTAGACCACCCCGTCACCACTGAACTGCAGACTGTACGCTTTGGTGTAGCAGTTCGTGGTCACGTCGCCAGAGGTCTCTATTGCTGCCACGTAGAGTCCCCGACCGAAATCCAGCTCCACCCAGGGACGGGCGTCGGCGTAAACCGTGCGGCTGATGCTGAAAAACGTCCCACAGACTCGTCCTGTTGTGAAATGAAAAAAAAAAACACGCTTTGATTGCTCCATTTAGAGCTTTAAGTTTGGAAATCGTTTGATAACCACTGACGTTTTGGTATCCGTCTTAGTATCACCTTCTTCAGGGCAGTACTGACCGGTTCTACTTCGCACTGCAGCTAGGTGTCGCTGCTACACTGTGTATAATGTATAATGTGGGACCAAGCGTGCTTTAGATCAAGACGGCTACCACGATGTTGGCAGGTTATGTTGCTTGTATATCAATAATAAGTATTTTGTTTTCCAGTACATTGTAAATTGTATCTCTGTCATAAGATTTGTCTGACCCTTGCCTCTACCATCAGGACCTCAATGAAAAAGCGGCTTGCAGGCCGATTTGAAATTTCGTGAATGAACAAAGGTTCAAACAAACAAACAAACAAACAAACAAGCAGTGATTTTTGTTAGCATGATGAGCTTAGGCCATTGTTCTGAAACGGAACAATGGGTGAATCACTGATAACGAAGCTCTCAACGCATAACCAGTGCATTCACCACCTGCTGAAGGTTTTGTGACCGTCTGTCACATTCTTTAATGCAATACTGACTAGTTCTTCTAGTTTACTCCGCACTGCAGCTAGGTGCGATCCCTGAAGATTGCGATCCCTATATATATATATATATATATATATATATATATATATATATATATATATATATATATATTTATATATATATGTGTTTGCGTGTGTGTGTTTGCGTGTGTGTGTGTGTGTGTGTGTGTGTGTGTGTGTGTGTGTGTGTGTGTGTATGTGTGTGGATCCACACTTTTGCATTGTACAGTTAATTAAGTGTGAATGTTGATATTATCATTAGATTAATGCACTTAGGCAGTCATTTCATTAGACTCTTAAGCGCCAGTCTCTTTTGTACATTGTACGAGGCAATTTAATCTTAGGACTATCATATTGTATTTGAAATTGTGCGTGTTTAAAAAAAAACAGTTCTCTCTCAGTTCTCTCTCTCTTCACACTGCAGCAAAGGCGATTAGCTACAGTGTGAAGTTGCGCCTGCGACGACTTGCCTGGGGAACGTGGCAGTCGGTCACTGAAACTGCAGGAGAGTAGATCACTTAGTAACCCAATGGCCTGCTAAGGAAAGCCTTCGTTGGCAAGTGAACACTCCTTGCTGGCTGGCTTCACTCATTGGCCAGCTTTATGATATTATCTTATGCCACGGTAGGTTTGAAGATTAGTGAAAAGGAGATGCTACCATGATTGGATATCACGACGAAAATGTCTTAGATGCATCCAGGTTTGAAATTTAAAAAAATGTCAACAACAAACCATCGGTTTCGCAAACGACCCTGGCCCCGAGACCACAGTGTTGAGTTGTCCATTGGAACCCTGCAGTTCTGCCCATGATCACACAGGTGTCGCTGCCGAACGTGGCCGTTCTGTCGGTGCCGGCAGACCACCAGGACGACTGCGCGGCCAGCGGAACTTGGTTCCACCAGTTGTACCAGGAGTTAGACTGGATGGAGAAACGTCAACAAAAGAATCAAATTACACATCAATCATGGAAGGTATAAGTCCTAGCCAACGACATCGACGGAATTCATTTTATCGATTGAATACCTGAATCAAGTAGCTTTAGATAGCAGTCATCTGAGTCAAGGAAAGGTGTTTCTTTATTTGAGCATATTCGCATTTATGCATTGCCATTGATTCTAATTCCCAAAGAGCGAAGTTGTAGTGTGGGCGCCAGGGATATAGAAAGAAGATGTAGTTAATTGTTTCCAACAACTTCAGGAATTCGGATAATATGTTTATGCAGCTGCTGTTTGAGAGTCACCTGAGAGAAGCGCAGTCCGACCCAGTATTTGTCTCCATCTTTGGCTGATGTGATGACGCGGAGAATCTCCTGTTCAGCTTCGCTGTTGATCTCAACCACGTGAGCTGGTGAATTACAAAACACGGTAATTGAAACACAAGAGGGGCGAGTAGAACAGAAATAAACAGTATATACAAATATCCTGACCGACCCGGGAATCGAAACCGGGTCCTCAGGGCCACAACACTAGCAGTCTAACTGATCGAGCCAAAAGCCTGAAAGGCGTTTGGCATTGTCAGTTAGCGCTACTTGAACCCCCACTGTTACATAATGAGAGCCTGCTGTGTGCTAATGACCTCTTCTTTTGGACTTTAGCTTGGTGCATCAACTTGGCTGATGCAGAACGGAAGATTACGGAAGCTTTATACACTTTCAGCAGAAACAGCCCTCTTGTTTACGGGAAACGTTTCCGCCAAACCCCATCTCCCCATGCAAGACCGACCATCGTACATCTCAAGCAACGGCCTGTGATTCATCTCTTCTCACTGCGTAATCTGATACTCCCACGTTGTTGGAGGAAAGTTGACAGCCAATCACGTCGCCGCGTACGGTTTAGAGGCAACGTGATTGGCTGGTGACTTCCCCTCCAACTACAGGAGGGGGCATCTGATTGGCTGACGCAGAGAAAAGGACGAACTGCAAGCCGGTACGCCAGGGTCGTTGCTTGAAATAAATAAGCGGTGGCCGTAGTATGAGAGGACACCAAATCCCAGACTTTCATATTTCCCAGATCAATATCTGCGCTGTAATAGACGTTTTGCACTCCGGATTATGACAGTATGTCAAGATTTTAGATGAATGGTTCTCAACATTGCCGTCGTCGGAACAAAGGGATACTACATAGCCACTGTCCACTGACCTGCCATGTTGTGACATGCTGAAACTGCTGTTTCGAACGGAACATCAGACCTTCCGAAATAGTAGCAGGAGTCTCCCCACGCCCGCCATCCGAACGGACAGTGCGCTGCAGAAATCAGTGAAACATTATGTTGTACACAAAATCCACAGTATGACGGAGTCCTCAAGCATTTATATGTGAAGGCCCCTTCACATGAGAATCGTAACATGCCTCATACCTCAGCCCGTAAAAGACCTTATAATACAAAACGTCAAACAACAATCAAGTAAAAAGAAAAGAGTCGCCCGATTTCGCCATACATGTATGTGGATTGATATTGCACATAGACAATGTTGACCAATCAGTGGCATCCAATCCCATAAAAATGCTCATACAGCAATTTATTGACGAAGAAGAAGAAAGGCCAAGCATCGGCATATAATACACACTTTAAGGAATGATGCGATTTCAACTTTTTGACAATGTTTATTCGATGGTTACAGGTCACTGACCAGGAACCCTCACTACACTAAATCGTATCTTTAAGCACACGTAATGCATGCAGAAAGCATACATTCATGTAAAAAAAACCTCAATCTTTACGCATAGTATTACCTAAATTTTGAGCAATGCCTCAGGATTAGGGCCCAATTGGAATAAAAAGGGTCATACCGGGCAGTGCACGGACTGCTTTTTACACGGGCAAGATCCCTACGTTGCATCGACACTTTGCGGCTCCGGGTGTATTTTTTGGACCCGACATGGCGCCGGGTTGGGTTTAATTCGGACGTAAAATGAACCCGGGATCCGGTAACAAATAGAAGCCGTGACCTACCCGTGGGGACACCACAACCCCCCCCCCCCTCCCCCTCCCACACATACACCGTATCCGGCTGTCCACCGGGACCAATTTGTGGCTTCTGAGCCCGGCCGAGGCTACACAGGACCCGAACCTTAGGAAAACAATAGGAAATGATGACGTACGTCTAACGTCCCAGGTATCCCAGGTGACCCTAAGGTACTGCCCGGTGTCCTGAGATCCGGTGGTCAGGTCAAAGAACGCCTCGTGAACGTCTGGTATTCCGAATTGCAAGTTGGCCACAGCAGTGTTGGTATATCTACCCACAAAGTACTTCTTGTTTGGACCAGCGTTGACCTTGCAGAAACAATTTATATAAGATTCATGACACATCGAAGAAGATTAGATCTAGACATCGAGATAGAACAATTGTGTTTCACGTGTATTTTCCAAAGTTTTCACACTGTTACGGAAATACTCTGTTACACCTTTTACGAAATTCATCCCCGTATGGCGGAAGAGACTATTCATATGTATACACGATTGGCCAAAAGAGGTATCAAAGCCGGACTTTCTGCTGCATTGCCCTGGAAAGCCGCTAGGGTAGCCTTTATGAAACTTGACCTTTATTTTCCCGACCCCTACCAACCTACCAAATATCAGAAGAATGGTGTTCACAAACATACACACTACTGTAACTAGCACACAAATGGCACCTAAAACATATCCGTCTTGGCAAAGGTACAAATACATAGTGGCGCGTTGGTACACCCGATCCCTCGATCTCGGAAGTTAAGCAACGCTCGGTCCGGACAGTGCTTGGATGGGGGACCAACCAAGGACGTCCGGATTGCTGTAGCCTCACGAAGCTTTCCACGAAATCGTCTTCCGGGAGGGACGTAAAACGGGGGTCCCGTGCTCGAGGAGATGCCTCGACCACGTTAAACAGCCTCATTACCCTCACTTTGGGTACCTACTGGCTGCAAAATACACCCGATATTATAGATATGGAAGCGTTCATTCTACTGACTTCTAACTCGTCCCCGCCCGAGAGGCTGAAGCTAAACTTCGGGGCAATCATGCCGCCTGGGTTGCCGATGATGTAGAGTTTACACTCGCTGTTCTTGTCGAATGGGCTGTCGGAGTAAAACTCCCGCGATCGGCTGGACGCTGTGATCACTGAGCCACATCCTGCAAACGGAACACACGGTTAATGTCAGCGGAGATAATTTTTGCACATTACTACTACTATAAAGAATAGATGAAAGTTCAATCTCTTCTTCTGGATAAATCAAATTCAATTCAGACGTTTCAAACGACACCCGTCGTTCTTCTTCAGTGAAAGTTTTGAAACGTCGTTTGAAACGTCTGAATTAAATTTGATTTATCCAGAAGAAGAGATTGAACTTTCATCTATTCATTATATTCCTGGATGTATAATCTTCACAAACGTACTACTGCTATAGTATTAGCATCCTAATGGAATAACCGAGACTCCAATCGGCATCTCCACCGGCAGAATCGGCGATTCTGCCACATATCAATCAAATTTCCGTAGTCAAATCTATGATAAGCAGCTACATTGTTTTATAACCAAGGAAGAACAATGAAAATACAAAAAAAAACAGTTCAAAGTCTCTCTTAATACCACTGTGTAACGCTAGAACAGAAACCTGGAAATCACTTTAAAGGTCTCATATAACTGTGAGTGGATATGCCTCAAAGAGTAAAGACCCCAAAAAAATTAAGAGATACATAGATGTGCGTTAAGAAATTCCCTTTGTCACTGAAATAGCAGTGGTAATTTTTTCGGCAATTTCAAGGGTAATGTAGGGCCAATGTTGACTACGGGATACTTTACTTCGCGCCGTAGTATTTATCCTGATTGAAACTAGTACTCGGACAAAATTTCCAGAACTGTACTTAAAAACCAGTAGTTTATCAACGCACACCATGTGTATGGGAAATACTCTAAGGAAAAAGTAGTTTGGAACATACCGTGGGCAAAATGAAATGGTGTCTGAAGGGGTCCGTTGTACCTTCGGAAACCAAGTAAAACATTGTCAGGTTATTTCTATTTCGAACCGGTATTAACTGCTTAGAAAATGTCGGTCGCAGGGTGCGTTCATAGGCTACCTAAACTGTCCGTTGACCAGGGTTGTAGCCAGCACCTGTCCTTCAGTCCTTTGAAGGAAATTTGCAGTAAAAAAGTTTTCCCCATTCCGTCCCCTGGGACAGACAAAAATTGAT
This sequence comes from Branchiostoma floridae x Branchiostoma belcheri, assembly GCA_019207045.1. Classification (NCBI taxonomy): domain Eukaryota; kingdom Metazoa; phylum Chordata; class Leptocardii; order Amphioxiformes; family Branchiostomatidae; genus Branchiostoma; species Branchiostoma floridae x Branchiostoma belcheri. The sequence goes on along the minus strand of CM033025.1, from coordinate 3,391,422 downwards.
ATGTAAAGATATAAAAAAAACTGAAACCCATGTGTTCTTCTTCACCAAAACAGATGCCATTGAACAGCTTAGTCTACAAGCAAATTTGCACCTCAAAATGCAGGAAATAGTGTTTCAGAGGGTCCCGATCAAAAAAATTTCTGGGACCCAGACCCCCTAGAAATGACGCGCAACGTCACGCCATGCCTTCGGTGCTCGATAGGATTCCCATTTAAAATCAAGGGGACTGAAAATAATTTCAGGCTGGCTACAACCCTGCCGTTGACTAAGTCATGATAATGGCAAGATGAGGCATACGTTCATCTCTATAAACAAGGGTTATTGTTCTCTTACTTGCACTCTCTCTTTCTTCCTCTCTCTCTCTCTCTCACTTTCACTCTCACTTTCGTTTTATCCGGCATACAGATTTATGCCTCTTTTTCCGTGCCCGGTTATAACCGGAATGGGTTATTCCTAAAGCCCCCTTTACAAATCAAGAATTTAGCTCTCCCGAGTTGTCAGCGAGCTCTAAATTACGAGGACGTATGACTCTGACGCCGACGAAGAAACTCTGCCATTTGTTCGTAGGCATCAGGGTCATGCCTCCTCGTAATTTAGAGCTCGCTGACAACTCGGGAGAGCTAAATTCTTGATTTGTAAAGGGGGCTTAAAGACAAAACAAAAAGAGAGCATTGCTCGCGTGTAGCGCGGGAAACCAGGATGTTAGGGGCATCGTAGTCTCCAAGCAGAACCTACGGCAGCGTAAGATAGTAGAGGATACAAGCTGCCAGAGGAGTGAAACAGGTAACCAAACAGCTTTTATACTCCACTGGCAGCTTTTATCCTCCACTATCTCACGCTGCCGTAGGATCTGCTTGTAGGTTAGGGTGCCGCTTTTGTTCGCGGGTTTCAGTTAGTACGTCAGTTGTCAAAATCTGACACGGATAGCGTGCACTGGCAGCTTAAGGTTTGAAATATTTTTCTAACGTCTAGTATTTTGTGTGTGTTCACTCACCACAGAGACGTGACCCCGTTGCGAGTGGTTGTGCGAGGGCGCAGTCTGCCCAGGTCAGTGGGTAACTTCCTGACGGTCACGGCTCCTCCCAGCTCGTCTCTGATCCAGCCGTGATGAACAGCCGCTTTACACACGGGCGAGTTCTGAAGCGTGCGCGAGAGAAATAAATGAACACTCCATACGCCAAGACACCAGTCAATTACATTTCTCATTGAACACATGCATGGTGAAGCCATGAAAACAATCACTCCAATGTATTCCTCTTTATTTCAGATTTCAAGTATTTCCCCACACTGTAGAGCTCAATTCCACTATTCCACTAGACTAGGCCAGGATTGAATTTATGTGAGGCATAATTTCATTGGTAAAATATGGTGCTCGATGTAAACGTATGATTCAAAAGGCAACGAAACACACAAAACGTGAAACAAATAATTCTTTATTTGTCAAATCTTTGGTCGCATAGCAATCACAGTCCCTAGTGGAAAGGAGGCGTTACCACAGGTTCATCACCATGGACAGGACCACAGGAGCGTATTCAACATAAGTGAGTCAATCCTAGGCCCCTGGAATAATTCTATAAAGCCCACGTCACAACGGTTCAATCCATTGTGTTAACCCAAGAAGGTTGGTTGACCTAAATTATCACCCGGTCCGGAACACCCGTATCGAACGTTATCGTCGCCCATGTACAATAAAGTATATATTTCTTGCTGTGGAAAACTATGATTGAGATCTTGTACTTACCGAGCTGTACGAACCGTCACCATGGATTGGTGTTGCGACAGACGCACAGCCGGGAGGACAGACGATACTGAAAAAAAAACACCATTTCATTTTCATACTTTTAAACGTAATTTTTTAACTTTTGATATCTAATTTTAATTGCATTAGTTAGAGTTCATGTTTTTTTGCTCTATTATATCATGTTTTATTGCAAATATATGCATAAGAATTAAGAATTAAGAATTAAGAATTAAGAATTAAGAATTAAGAATTAAGAATTAAGAATTTAGAATTTAGAATTTAGAATTTAGAATTTAGAATTTAGAATCTAGAAAAAAATTCGGATATTACTCTATAAAGAATCATTATGATTATACCAGCCTACTCACGTGAACACAGACTTAGTGTGGTCCCATGGAAAAGGAACCGTAGCATTGCACACTGTTAATAAAAAAATAAAAAAAGCATTATGCCAAAACAAATTCACTTCATTCACACAGTTATGGAAGACACTGAGATTCTGCCTGTTTGGGATAGCTACCTTGACATAATGAAAGCAACTTTGTCATTGTATTCATTAAAAAAGATAAAGATAAAAGCTAAAGATAAAAGAATCGTCTTTACCTTCGTCGTTGCTATACGGCCAGGGGTGAGCTTGAAAATAACAGAACTCTTAGTTATCTTAGATTGTTATCAATATTAGATTAAAATCTTGTTTTCAATGTCGGAACAATGGACTGTCATCGTCATAATGAGCATAATGATCATTATCATTATCAAATGAATGGATTGTTATCAATTGTATAGAAAAGAATATATCGTTGTCAACGTCAAGAAATAGATTGCTTTTTATTGTTTTGTTTTTATTTACAAGTAACGTTACATGACACACATAAACAAAAAAGTGAAATCATCCGAATCATAAAGCTTGACCAAATCATAAATCGTTATCAATATCGATATCAGTAGAATGAGAACCGCAAGGAATGAATATGGCAGTAAAAGACAAAGACATAAATAATGGATGGTAAAAATGAAACGCAATTTGTACGGATTCATTGCAGTATACGTGTTTGACACAACAAAGCAAACGCCATGAGACTCACGCATCTTGAAGTACAGGTCCGCCCCGGTGACGTTGGCAGGTGCCGGACATGCTTGTTTGAGTGTACATGAGCTGGCGGAGTCGCCTGGCACGTGCACAAACGCCCCGCACGATCCCGACACCGTGCAGAGGTGCGCACAGGTCGCCAGGTTCGTGTTCCCATGGGAACTAATGTTGAACAGCCCGCCGAGACAGGCTTGGTCTTCTCTCCGTATGTATCCTTGAGTAGGGTCTGGAAGTAAATATACAAGGACTTTTTTTTGTGTTTGTTTTTTCGTACATCTACAACTGCCTTTATTAGTGAAAGGTTGAACCTGCACAATATAGAATACAACACGGTGTATTCCGTATCACCCGAGGTATCAGCCCGACCGCGGGTCGGATCGCCCGACGGCCGGAGGGTGATCCGACCCGCGGGAGGGCTGAGACCGAGGGTGATGCGGAATACACCGTGTTGTATTTTATTTATGTCATACCCACCTGAGAAAATCCATGTTTTGATGCGAAATGCGCCAGAAGTTGAACAAATTTGGTGCCCTCGAATCAAAAGTGTTGCAACAGCAATGTTCCAACGTCCGAATCAGGTATTTGAATTGCCAATCGAGCCGTATTCGGCCCGCTCTAAACAGTTCGATTCACTCGAATGGAGCCTGTGTGATACGCCTTTCAAACCTGTGCGATACGGAAGCGTACGGCCCGGTCCGGAACACCCGTATCGAACGTTTTCGCGTCACAGGTATGACATAAATACCATTATACACTGGGCATTGTAGATATAGATTGAGTAAGACATCACATGGAATGAAATATAAAAGGACATGGTAGAAGTTCTTTGGTGAAAATGGACCATACACCCACCAGTCCAACAATGATCAACAATATCCCAGTGCAAAGGATGGCCGTTCCAAAATCAAATCACCTCATTGAAAAAAATATATATATACTTTTCTTTATTTTCGCACCAAATACCTTCGTCCCTCTGTGTGAAAAATGTTTTGGATTCTCCTGTCGATTCAACAGATGAGCAGGCAGACAGGCATTTACCTGTTTGCCTGGCCTGCACATGACTTTTTTTATGGTGAAGGAGGGGTGTGCAATTCTTTCTCCACCCTCTCGTCTACTGGAGTCTCACTGGGACAGAACTGTATGACACGTGTGAAACGGCTTCAGCAGATGCAGCTTTGTTGTTCGGAGTATCCGAAGGAGGACTTCCGACCAAGGATGTAAGGGGTTCCTCCTACCCCCGACATGGCGGGTTCGTCATGCCCGAACATGTCCCTAAGGCCTGTCTCGGCCACAAAGCCGCAGCTAGACACTCATTTACACCTGAGTTAAGTGAGGAAAATCGTGTAAAGTGCCTTTCCCAAGGGCACAAGATCGGTGACACAGCAGCGGGATTCGAACCCGCAACCTCTCGGTCTCGAGCCGAACATGCCGCCACTGCGCCACGCGTACCCACCATGTACGAAAAAGGCCTACATATAAGTAAAGTCTAACATCATGGTAGTGTTAACAAAAACCGAGTTTTTCACTGGCCATGGGTAGCTTCCAAAAAATCTCATAAACTAATCTTAACCACGACGATTTGAATGAATGAATTAAAATCAGCTGGGGTTTTCTCGCTATTGCAGGGCTCTAGCCAGCTCGAAATTTTTTCCGTCAGCCAATTCCCATTGTCTTGAAAACACTATTCCAGGAGTTAGAGAGACTGAACTGAGACCTTGAAAAAACGGTTTTAATGAGATTATCATATCCCCAAGCCCCCTGTAGCTTCCACCAAGGAGCTTTTATCAGATTTTTGTCCGTCAAGGTTGACGGATTGGTTTTAAAATTTTTCCGGCACACGCCACAAATTTCCGTCAATTGACGGACAAACGGACGATGGCTAGATCTAGAGCTTGATTGTTTGTCAGTGTGATCCCAAATTCACCGATTCCAACACGTTATAGATGACAGGGCTCGAAATACTTTTTTCTTCGTACCTGCACTGGTGCAGGCAACGTTGAAAATTACCTGCACTAGACAAATTTTACCTGCACCACTCTGAATTTAGGAAGTATGGATCATACTAGAATTGTCCAGTAACCATTGATATTTTTTTCTTTTAGTTTCATAGGTGGTAACAGTCAATGCAGCTAATAACAATCCACATACACCTACACCATATTACATTTATGTACAAAACCCAGTACATGGACCAGTGCAGGTTGGGTGCAGGTAGACACCAGAAATACCTTCACAGCTCCAATTTTACCTGCACTAACCTGCATATGCAGGTGGTATTTCGAGCCCTAAGTCATTTGAAACATTCTCTGACAGAGCTAGAGCGAAGTGATATTGTACCTTTAGAATTAATGAGGTGTGAAATATACACTATATTGTGGATGGTGTTTCTCCACGAATTGTCAGGCCCTTTGTCGTTAAACCACGCTTTGTGTGCCAGACAATAATAGATTCAGCTTAGCCAGAATTTCCAAGAAGCACCGGGCAAACACAAAGGAACAAAGGGCAAGGACGTCCTTGCATAGGGTAACGCCCTCGGGTATTGTGTAAGTATTAGAACTCGGATGGTTGAATTTTGAATATGGTGTCTAAACACACGGAAAAACATACTGTATAAATACTCTCCCGAATTTGATTTTGAGAAACATGGTGTCAATGAAAAGGAATACTTCTTGCTAGTGGTGCGTACCTAGACCCATATTCAGGTTCAGGTCCGGATTCAGGTCCAACAGTTCAGGTTCAGGTCCTTAAGTCATTGCATATTTTTGCACTATAATTTTTTTGGGAGGGGGAGGGGGGATGGTGCATATAAAATTGCATGTTAGCATGAATTGAAATGCAATGTGAAAAATACATGCCAGTGTAAACACGAAATGTTTTTTTGTCTTTTTCCAGTGCAAATTTCGCTGTTTATGGGAGGTTTTAGATGGTTTAGAACAAAAATAGGGAACATAAGTGACAACTAGCCTTTTGCAAGTCCGGACTTTGCTCTGGACATGTAGGGTGTTTTTTTTTTGGACTTGGACCTTAACATTTTTAGGTCCAATTCCAAGTCCTGGCTTTAGGTACGCACCACTACTTCTTGCATTGGTTGCATTGGGCAGACTGGAAAACGAAAATAACGCTGAACTATAACATGTCCATATAAAATATAGGCGTGCCAATGGAATAGTAAGAGATTCTTTTAAAAACTAGTATTCGTGATGTATTTGATCTGACAATGATTAAACAGGAGAAAGGAGAAGACGTGATGGAACAAGCACACGTTCACCTGTTGCACAGCTTTTACATTTCTGTGCATAAAAAACTATCTATACATCAAATGCAAAATTCGTGTGGCCAATTCCACCGTACATCAAGACATATATTACTACACATAAATAGAATATACAACAAAGGTGGCTTTATGTGTGTCAGGTTCAGAGATTCCAATCTGGTAGAGTAGGTGATTCTGTTAGTGGAGATCTGTACTTTTATCTGCGCATTTTGATATTTACTGAAAAGGCAGTGAGGACTCTTCAATTGACTTAAAACTCAAACTTACAAATGGGCGACCACCCGACACACCACTAGTCACTAGCATCCACATTGCTCTTTAATTAATTTCCGCTATGAGACTACTTACTGGTAGAGGGAAGCAACGTCCGCCCTTCCGAAGGATGTCCAAAACAGACCAACAGAACCAAGATGCCAACGGATCGGGAAAACCACCACATTGCTGAAGATGCTTCCCTGTATGTGTCGTCTGTGCGCGCGACTGAAAACACACCCTATGTCACTGTTGAATATTGATGAATTCTCTCTCTCTCTCTCTCTCTCTCTCTCTCTCTCTCACTCTCTCGATGGATTGGAACACTCCACACCTCAGCTATTGCGTGCGCCGCCGTGAGATATGGGCAGTGAGAAATGTTGACGATGTACAAACGTACAATGGTCCGATGATGTTCGATGATGCATACAGTTCCACGCCCTAGCTGCGAACTTTACGATGATTTCTGTATCGAAAACTGTATCCTCTCGTCGATTTTCTCCTATCGATTCAAACAATACACCCGGCGAAAATGCATAATGTCGCAGTTCCGTCCGCCATGTGGAGAAAGTGTAAGTAATGGGAATACACAACGTTAGCGCAAGTAGTGCTGATTCGAATGTTATTATATTTTGTTAATGCTTATGCACCTGTGTGTTAATGATATTCCCATGAGACTTATTCGTCTGTGCAAGATGTCCAAATGATATTCATATCATATTTCATGACCAAGAAATGAGCAAAGAAAGAGTTCGGAGATGTCATACCTCCGTTAGCGACAGGGAAACATTGGCAGCCGTCTCGACTCAACACAAGATACCTCGACTTAAGCAAGTAAGCAACGCATAAATTAACTATTTAGAGCCTTTGTTTCATCATGTCCGATTGAATCTGCAAATAAATATACTCATTTTGAAATGAGTCTTTAAGCCAAAATTACATATGGTATCGTATGTGCGAGTGTCGATTCATTTGACAGAATTCCACGTTCACATGTCAAAATGAATTATGCAAATACAGTGCACATTTGTGCAAAGTGATGAACTTACAAAAGATTCAAATCCATACCATGTAGAGGACAAAAGATACAAAAGGGGTACAAAATCGTCTTCCAAACTCCTACCCACATACCAAATATTGTTACAATGCATCCAAAGGTTTTAAAGCTTATTTATAAGGCATCAATTCGACAAAAATACAGAAGAACACTTGTACGTAATCACCAGGATTCAAGGTCATTTCTTGTACCATGTCACGAGGACCAACAACACTGTTTACGCCTGTAATATTCCTGCATCCCCCGGAGACACAGACACCATGGCAGCGGTGTTTGTATTTTACGACATGGTGATGAATGGGCGTTTATTTATTTGTCTGGCTGTACTATCAGCCAAGCTTACCCAACTATTGGATATTTAACCTTGGGAGGCAAATACAATATCATTACATAGAGCAATTAATATTGCTAACACATAAGTAAGTACAATGATACAACAAAGTTCGCATAGCATATTACAAAGAATGTACACGTGACGCTATAACACATGACATGGTAAATACTAACACTGTTGGTGTTACACTGAGAATGGGTCCCCAAGGGAGATCCGTGCCTTGGTTCTGAATGAAGACAGAGAAGCTGCATTAGGTGTGTCAGGTGGAAGAGAATTCCACAGTCTGATGGCTCTGTGTACGAATGCTTTCTGAGTTACAACACTTTGGGGTGGAGGGGTTACATTGACGTAGGGTTTGGTTATACCAACTTCCCCACATTGACAGACAAACAAAAAGCCATTTTTCTCTTGAAATCGCATAACCCACAAATTTTAGACAAAGTGGGGCTTTTCGTCTCCCTCTGCTTCCAAAAAAGAAGTCAAACCCAACCTGTTTAGAAATAGCCAACACTAGTATTAGAGTAGAGTATTGTTCATAACTTTCCATTGTTACTTGACTGTATATCTACAAGTTAAACGCTTGTTACTATGACTTAGACGCTTGTTACAAAATCTACTCATACAGTCTAAACGTCTTGGTATAGCGTTAATATATCTTTCATATTTCATATTATTCCCACTATCATAATAAACCTGTACAGTCGATACGCAACTAAAGGCCGATACAATATATACACGTAGATATCACTCTCATTACTTGACATTGTATAGTCTCATCATGCCAGACAACACCTGCAGTATTGTTAACGCCAGATCTGCTACAAGCAAAGGTCGGCATTACGCTTGCGAAAGCTTGCGACGTCATAACAACGCTCGACCTTGATCTCTATCTACCAGACTTTATATTTAGAATGGTTGATAAAATGACCTCAGCCTACTACACCATTCTTGGATATCTAATCATTTCTAAAATTGAATTTGATCACTTGACCAATCATGACAACGTCATTTTCTAGGTAATCCATAAGCCTGATAATAGCTTCGCATCACATTCTCCGCGACTTGTCTCTCCTTCATGGTCCGTGTAAGAAGGTCCAGTCGAGTCAAACGACCATCCAATCTCTCCGATGCCAGCATGTCATTCTCTGTAAAACATCATCTTGTCAGTGGGAGACAAATAAACACTTACGGAGTTACATCACAAGTAGGAATCATACATAGTGGTACCGATTTTATTTCCTACAAATATGCATTTTATGATATGGACTAGGATAAGTGTCTTTACCACCTTGGTGTTGTACTAGGTTATCAACGTTTATTGCAAATTGGTTAGCCAAAGTTGATTGCAAGTAACAATAAAAAGCCAAACAGAAAATAAACAATATGACATTTCAATACTCTAGTCTAAATACTCACCCCGACTTGCAGTGTTAGCCAGACCAAGGAAGTTGGCAAGCCTCCTCCACAACTCGTCCAGAATCTCCCTATGTTCCGGAGGCGGCGTGAACCCTCTCATGATCACAAGTGCGTCATTAATGATGGCCACCAGGATGTTGATGATGATGATGAAGACGATGCACAGATAGGAGTACAGGAACAAGGGCCCGATGATCCTACTGGCGCTTAGAATTTCATCAAAATTGAAACTGCCCAGTGCACAGAGGAAGAGACTCTTTCCTGACGCGGCAATTGTCGAGTATTCCTGTAAAACGCATTTCACACATCAAGCGTCTTGCGACTGTCCTCCATTAATCAAAGCAAAGTTGGTCCTACTTTAAATGCTAATGACATTATTACGCTTTCATATCCATTCCTCGAAGGGCAGTGGTTTCAAATTGCATTATCTTCAAAGTAAATGTGAACTTACGTTACCAGGCACCTTCCCTAATATTGGTATTAAAGTTAGATCTGTAGAGCATTTTATAGATTGGCAAGGGATGAAGAGATGTGTTTGATTGATGATAGCAAAATACTCTTTTAAAAAAATCAGTAAACAATTCACCGCCCATACCTGTATTTTCAGCCCGAACACCAAGTGGCCCAGCTGCACGAACGACAGAAACAGGAAGGTGAAGTAGACGGCAAAGCCCGCCACCTCTGGTAACATACGACGTAATGACGTCATCAAGACGGACATGAGCGGATTGAAGCGAAGGAGGCGAAGAAACTTTAAGATGTTGATGAAGGCGACGGTGGCCACTGTCCAAACAAACACCTGGTTCCAGATGAAAGCAAGATCGAAGCTGATGAACTTCGACCACTCTAAAGAAAGAGAGTAAGAAAAGATAAAAATTGCATGAAATGTACAATATTTTACACAACTCTATTGTATTCATAAGCAGACGTTTTAACGAATTGGTTGTCTTCATCAGTGAATAATGAACTCATTCTACTGGTGCCAAGTCAGTAAGTGAACTTGTCATGACAGATGTTGAAACACCTGCAGGAGACTACAAGAGTGTTATGTGCAGAAGAAGACTATGTTAAATTATTTTGCCGATTACTTATTATTAGTTTTTATTGCTGCAAGTAAACTTGTCATAACAGACAGGTTATTGAAACATCTGCAGAATATGAATTGTTTACTGATGAAGACCATGTTCAGTTACGTTGCCAACCAGATGAACTATTGACGGGGGTTTCTAAAAGCTGTCTCACGGCATATACCTTGATGTGTACATGTAATGCCATATTATGCATCTCTAAAGTAAATCAATCATACCATACAAACTGAGGTTATTACCATGATGATGAAGTAGCTTGTCCAGGGTATTCCTTGATGTAATGTAGTCTACGGCAAACACGGCAAATCCGCTGAAAGAAACCAGGATGTTGACAATCTCGAGAAGGTTCCACGGTTGTTGGCAGTACCTTTTCCCTTGTTCTTTCATCAGTTTTGCTTCCCTGTACAGCGTGTACAGGAAACACGCCACATAAAGGATGTGCAGAGCCAGGATTATATACCCAGCTGGGCCCACGAACCGATGTAAGCGATAGGTCCGGATAGAACGGGACGGCACCGCCCCTCCCATGTTGAGGAACTCCACCGTGTACGACATCGTGCTGAAGAAGTTGATGTTGGCGTTATAAACCGTGAACTCCACGACGACAGCGCGTGTATAGCGGTCAATCCAGTCGGCTTCCTTCAGGTCAGCGATGAGAGCGAGGGCGGCATCTTTGTTGCCGCCTACTCCAGCAACATAACCTCCCGAGCCGTACGTGGCAATGTCTGCCATCACGGGCAGCTCGCCACCAGAGTCGGGGATCTGGTAGGTCCAGGGGGATTGCTCGGGGAAATCTTCGGACGAATTGGAGGAGGAGAGGAGTCTCCATCTGGGCAAAAAGTCTCGCGTTTCCCCGTCTGAGAAGGAGTTCCCGCTGTTGCATTCCTGGTTCAAGAACAGGCTAGAGTAGCGCTGGCGGAAGGCACAGGATCCTTTGGAGCGGATGGAAGAAAGTAAGAATTTTTAGATCGGTTTACAAGCATGCAAGTAAGCAAACAGGAATGTAAGTAACGAGACATCTGACTACAGTAAGATGGAGGGGCTTCGTTGATGTCTTATTGAATATACAGCTTTGGTTTCTCGACTATCGCGGAAACAACTTTATTTTTTATATTTCATACTTTTCGTACATATTCCGTACTTATACTAGACTACAAATTACGTCGATGTAGGTTAGACATCCAGGTAATACGTTACACCGAAAAATAGTTACTCAAGCAACTGGATATGGTTTTGAAAACCATATCCAAATTCTTGAGTAACTATTTTTCGGTGTAGACTACAAATTGTACAATGAAGACCCACCCTTATACTACTGTACAGCTTTGTAGTTGTTTCGCTTAAAATTCTTTTTTAATGTTCAACTTTGGTTCCTCACCTTTCGCAGTACAAAAATGTATTAGAGAAGTCATTTGGCACATAACATATCTTTACACTGAAGGAATAGAATACTTATCCGTCCAGCATACTTTTATGTGAAGGAATGGAACACTAATACATCCAGCATGTACTTTTTATCAGTGTACAAAGGGCTTGGATTCTTACTGGGTTTGACTCGTATCTGCTTGAAGCGTGCAGCTCCGATCCTGTAAGAAGTGGTGTCACTGATGAAACGCTTCCGTCTCCAACCGAGTTTATCACCGTTGTAATGATGTTCCTGGAATAGACCCGGAACAAGGACACTGCGCGCCCACGACCAATAGTCATCCGCCGTGTTGATCTGTTAAAAAATAGTCTGAATTTTACCTTGGAAAGGATATTCACGCAGACATTCAGTAGAATTGCGTGTATGTGTGTGCGTGTGTGTTGTGCGTGTGTGTGTGTGTGCGTGTGTGTGAATGTCTGTGTGTATGTGTGTGTGTGTGTGTGTGTGTGTGTGTGTGTGGTGTGTGTGTGTGTGTGTGTGTGTGTGTGTGTGTGTGTGTGTGTGTGTGTGTGGTGTGTGTGTGTGTGTGTGTGTGTGTGTGTGTGTGTGTGTGAGAGTGTGTGAGTGTATATATGTGGCTTGTAAAAAGAATAAGAGAATCACATAATCTGACCTGATCAAATTCCCTTTGGAAGATGCCACCTAAAGTGTTGTAGGCGTGGTGAGAGTACACGTTCGTACCACCGTTAACCACCACGAGCAGAAGCATCACGATCAGGAAGAAGCCGACAACCTCTTGTATCACATGGTCTGTTTCTTTTCTTGTCTCTTCCTTTTTCTTCCGCTCCATCTGCGATTCTGCATCCGATTGGTGATGCTTCGAGAGAGCCATGTGTAGCTGCTGTTTAGCCACTAGTGAAAGAAAGATGTAACGTTTAGCCATCCCCATGTTCACTTCAAAAGCGATTGAATTACTCGACACAGATATCATCATCGAACACACCAAAATTGCATGTGGCATCTATCTCATTACTAGATTAAAAGAAATGCTAGAACACAAATCGATAATGGTCAAAGGTCACCATGGTGACTGGTAGCTGAATTCTGTTGCTCCGCTGTCTGCCTCATTTAACTTCAAGTTTTTCTGCGTTCTATAGCCGGATTTATTCAATTCAGCAACCTCCTCGTGAGGCTGTTCACTTGCTGTTTACGGTTTTCAACTGTGCTGGGAGGTGAATACTATTTTCGCGTCTATTTCTGTCCTCCGAACTTTTCTGAAAATCGAGCTACGCCATTTTTCAGTTCGTCATGTCGCATCACCAGCGGTCTACTCGCTCGTCTTCAAGCAACGAGGTGCGGTCTGCCGAACTCCGAGGTAAACTTTCCTCCGAGCACAAACTACTGCTTGACGCAATTGAAGCAACCCTCTTGGATCCGCTGAAATCAGAGATTCAAGGTTTAAAGCAACAGTTTGGAAAATTCGCCGAGGAGCAAGCGGTAATTAAGTCGACGGTCGCACACCTGGAGAACAAAGTAGAGGAGGCAGCTGTTTCAATCCATCAACATTCCAGGCGTCTCAATGAGCTGGAGCAATACTCGCGGCGCAACTGTCTTCTACTGCACGGAGCTACTACATCTGATTCCGACTCAGTCAGCGTCGTCCTCGACTTAGCCAAGAACAAGCTGGGCGTCACCCTTTCTGAGAGTGAGATTGACCGTGCTCATCCTCTCCCAGGGCGCAAGGAATCCAACAGCGGAAGGAAACCACCGATTGTTATCAAGTTTGTGTCCTACAGCACCCGTAATAAAATCTTCACGGCCAAGTCTAAGCTGAAGGGATCGGGCATGTACATCACCGAGCACCTTACACGCGAGAATGCCCAGTTACTCCGAGAGACACGGGCGAAGCTGGGGACGGCCTGGTCCTTCGACGGCCGGATCTTCTGCCTCGTCGACGGTGTGAAGAAGAAGATTAGCTGTCTTGTGGACCTAAACTCCATCACCTCAACTTCCTCAGCAGGCGAGACATAACTCTATGACTTACTGTCTGTAACTGTGGCCAATTTCTCGTTAAAGTTTGTTTGTCCGGACCCCTAAACAACCTGACTCAAGACGATCTGTTTGTCTGAGGGCCACGCCTTCATGATCTATTATAACTTGATTAGGATCTATGCTTCTTTTTTTGCGGACACGCGGTCCAACATTGACCCTTACGCCTATGCGTACTTGTGATTATAAGTGTATATCTCTATTTGTATTGTGTCCTTGTATATATTCTGTCTTTTCTTTTCTGTTTAAGTATGTACACACGGGATCGCCTATTTCAGAAACAGACGATCTATCATTTCAAGTTTGTCTGTCGGGAATGAATGAAATGCCATTTCGTGACAGCTTGCTTATGTTTGATATTATTTTCAATGTTTTATTTATTGTTATGTTGATCATGAATTATTTGAAGCGCATGTCCACCCTTTCCCCCCATGATTTACGTCCTGAGATCCGTTTGCCGGGAGGACCCGAGGGCTAATGCCTGTTGACCTTGATCTGTATAGGGCAGCTATAGGTTTGTTCTACATCACAAAATACGGCATCATTGGGACTCTGCGCAGACTGTTTAAGCTTAAATGTTGTTCTTGCATAATTTCGTTTATATTTTATTTCCTCTTGATTTTGCTATTGATCAGTTTATGTTACGATGTGCATCCCAACCCTGGGCCCGCTAAGTATCCCGGAACATCCAAGTACCTCAACATACTACACGCTAACGTTAACAGTATATCCGCCGGAACTAAGCTGGATGAGTTATCCTTTTTATCCCAAAATTTCAAACTTGACATTATTGCTATCACCGAGACCTGGTTAAGTAGTGAGATTTCTTCCGACAACCTTGCAATCCAGGGCTTTCAACCACCCACAAGACGTGATCGAAACAGACACGGTGGTGGGGTTCTCTTATACATATATCAACAAACAACGCCTTCATAAGGCGCACTGATCTCGAGTCTCAACTTTTTGAAGCTATCTGGGTCGAACTGAAACTCAAATCTTTCAAAATCTTGTTATCCGTCTATTATAGGCCACCCAATCAAGATGCGTCTACTGTTGATGAATTCATAAATTCCCTCACTGACTCAGTCCAGGTGGCCAAGATGTCCAATCCTGACGCAATCGTCATTCTGGGCGATTTTAATGCAAAACATGATCAGTGGTGGCACCGGGACTCTACCTCGTCTGTTGGCAACAAACTGTATCAGTCGACACAGTTTTTGAATCTCGCCCAAATTGTTAATCAACCAACCTGCGATTTGTCTCAAAATCCTTCTCTTCTTGACCTAATTTTTACCGATGCCACAAACTACGTAGATTCCATATCAGTTCAAGCCCCCCTGTCAGGTTGTCACCACTGTCCGACTATTTGTTCTATGTCCCTGTCTGTCCACATACCAAAACCTTATCATCGGACCGTCTGGGACTTCTCACAAATAAACCAAAACAAGCTCGCGACTTTTTGCTCTTCCTCCAAGTGGAATGATATCTTTCTCTGTGCTTCAGTCGACTCAGCCGCGACAAAATTATCTGAGCTTATCCTAGAGGCTAAACATCAGTGCGTCCCCAGCAAAAAATATTAATCAGACCCAAAGACAAACCCTGGATTACTTCTGAAGTTCGCAAACTCATGCGTTCACGGGATAAATTTCACAAACAGGCTCGGCGTCTTAACACAAATGCAAATTGGGCTGCATACCGAAAGGTACGCAACAGGCTCACCAATCTCATTTCACAAAACAAATCCAACTACTACGAACGCCTTATACATTCGCTTAATGACCCATCTACTTCTAGTAAAAAATGGTGGCATGTCGTCAAGTATTTTTATAGACCTAAAGTTACTTCTTCCATCCCCCCTCTCAAAGAGGGTAGTTCCTATATTTTCGACGAGCACGAAAAGGCAACAATTTTAAATAAATATTTTACATCTCAATCAACCATTGACGATTCCCATGCCTCTCTCCCAGCTTTTCAATATCTGACATCCAGTCGGCTCCTACACATTACAACTTCCCCTGAAGAAGTTTTATTGTTTGTTAAAAACCTGGATACCGGCAAGGCCCACGGGTATGACAACATCGATAACCATTTTCTCAAAATCATCACGCCTTTCATTGCTGATAAAATATCTTTCGTTTTTAATCTTTCACTCTGTCATGGCACATTTCCTGAAATTTGGAAATACGCAAACGTTATACCTATTTTTAAAAAAGGTGACCCACAAGACAAATCCAATTACCGTCCCATATCACTTCTCCCCACCCTGTCCAAAGTACTCGAAAAAATAGTTTACAAACACCTATACAATCACTTGATCTGTAATAATCTTTTATATCGTCTTCAGTCAGGTTTTATCAAAGGAGACTCCACAGTCTGCCAGCTGGTGTACTTCACACACACCATACTAAAATCTTTAGAGTCAGGTAAAGACGTTCGAGCAGTATTTCTTGATTTTTCGCGGCCTAAAATTCAAACTACCTCGTTATATCCTCGAAACTTTATATAAATCATACATCCGCCCCTGTCTTGAGTACGGCGACGTCATCTGGCACGGTACAACAGCCGAGGAAATTGAACGCATACAATATCACTGTGCCCTCGTTGTAACAGGCGCCATCAAGGGGTCTTCTTACTTGGCAACTAGGAATGAACTTGGTTGGGAAACACTGTCAGACAGAAGACACCTTCATAGATTATGTTTGTTCTATAAAATTGTAAATGGTCAAACCCGAAACTACCTGTCTCAACTAGCACCCACACCTATCCTCTCATCATGTTCATATGAATTGCGTAATAGGATGAACTTAAAACCTCTAAATTATTCAACTAATCGTTTTGCCAGGTCCTTTGTTCCGTACTCGACGCACCACTGGAACAACCTCGATTTGTCAACTCGCTCTTTAAACTACTGTCAATTTCGAACTGTTCTCCTAAAAACCATACGACCTGTTAAGCTCAGCTATTTTAGTCATGGCCCTCGCCTTTCCTGTGTTCACCTATTACGCCTTCGTATTGGCACCTGTAGTTTAAACCACAGTCTCTTTACTCGAGGATTGCTTAACAGCCCAGCATGTAACTGCGGGTGCCAACGCGAAACAGTACTACATTATTTACTCCACTGCCCTATGTACAATGCCCAACGCTCAACCCTCCTCGGCAAACTCTCCAGGCTCTTAGGACACACCCTTAACCTCTCATCGCTATCGGACAACGCTAAAGTTTCCATTTTACTCCGTGGTAGTCCTTTACATTCATCTGTTGTCAACTCCAATATTCTATTAACAACCCAAAACTTCATCACTACAACTAAGCGTTTTTAACACACAGTTGTCCTGGCATTTTTTGTAATGTGTCCAATTTTTTCATCAGTGGGTGGGAAACTGGACTTGCGCTTATCCTTTCTTGTTATATTAAGTACAATGCATTATTTTCTGTCTGATGTGATTTTCCTTTGCTTTTCATTTGTACTTGTTTTCTCTCTGTAAAATATGTATGCTTTTTTATGTAAGGGGTAGCGTCAAAATAAGTCTTGCACTTGAGTGCGCCCCCTTTTGTCACTCTGTATTTCTGTTTAAATGTTTGAATAAAAAAAAAAAAATCGATAATGCCCGAAGTAATTTCTAAGTGCACATAATTCCATACCGTTTACACAACATTGACACTACCGCACTATGACAGACCAATGGGGTAAAATCATGAGTCGAATGGAGTAAAAAGTGATTCTACTAGATTCAATTATGAACATAATGATCCTCAGCGGCAATCAACAGCCTCTGTACTGCCAGGACTTAGCATCCAAGGATTCCAATACTACAAAGTGTTACAAACCTCTCATGGCCGCACGGTGAGATATCCAAGCAAACAGGCCGCCTTCTGATGGACTGGAATCCTCCACGTCAACGTGTTGTCTGACGAAGTCATCCCGCGTCGATACCACCGCGGCTTTCTTACAGACAAACGACACCAGGGCAGAGAGAGCCAGTATCTGCGAGGACAGCAGAAATGACACTTGTGAGTCTGTCATGAAGAAAGTATGATAATCCATTGGCTATTGCGCAACGGATGGGTTAAGTGTGGTCAAAAGAATCTTCTTGGCAGTTTGGCAGATAAAAATGCATTCCATCTTTAAATTTGGTCCCTTGAGATGATGGGAAAATCCCTTTCAAAAATGTTTCCTCTGGTTGTGGGCAAAGCATACACAATACGTCATAATAATAGGGTATCACATGAATGAAAGATAATATAACACCGTATCGGCGGGGAGAGCAAAGACGATAGTAGCGTATATGTGATGAAGCCTGCTATGAACATAATTCACTGACTAATAGTAACAATTGAAGTATGTGGCGTCAAAATAAGTTTCTTGTCAGTTAGACAGATGAAAACGCATGACTTCCTCCTATTAATTGGTTCTCTTGAGACCCCTTCAAATCCCACCTTACAGTTGTTCTTACCTTGACTGGCTGAACTACGAAGACATCTTGCACGAAGGACATCAAGAATGTCTTCAGCCACGCGTTTGCCTTCTCAGGTCCCCACTCCAGGCTGTAGAGAATGGTGAAGAACGCCGATACGCAGCAGGTAAGGACCAGGACTGACCAGGCCACGTACACAAACCCGTGGGGAAGGAACTGGGAGGACGACCGTGTTTTCGTCAGCAAAGATCTGGCGTCTTCTTTCGCTGCAGCATACACTGAATTCTTGCCTGGTTGTTTCTTTTCTTTGCACCGGTTGAAGAGCTGGATGAGAAGCACGTTTACGGGGAGGACACACAATGACGTCATCGTGCTGACGTACAACTCATGAAGGGTGAAGGAAACTATCCCAAGATTCACCACTGTCGTCTGCTCCACATTGTCTTCCGTTTTGTACCACATGGCGTTGGCAATCATGGTGGTGTAGATAATACACAGTCCACATGAGAGACGTTGGACCTTACTGAAATGGCTTCCACTGGGGCAGAATAGGGTGGAGAGCCAGATGTGCTCATTTCTAAAATCGCCGGCTGCCTTTGTAGTGAAAAGGTGGAAGGACGACAGATCCTGCTCTGTTGAAGCAGGAAGAATCCGGTTGATTCTACCGTCCCCGCGGTCCAATGAGAGCCATTGGTTACAGAGAAAACTGTTTCTGTATATTAAAAACAAAACAAAAAGCTTTGAATCCAATGTACTTCAAAAGTGTTGCAAACGACCACCCAGGGACCGATAAGATCTGGTCTACATGGACAGGTGGTCACCTAGGGCGGGATTATTGGTGTTCAACATCATCTTTATTTCTCACAAGAAAACACTTTTAAAAGGACACGTCTAAAATCACGAGTACAAGATGAAGGTTTAAAAATACACCTCGGACGACCCCTTATTCAGATACACAATGATCTGCAGGGCGCAAGGTTACAAAAAAAAAAGTGGTGCTATACATCAGCCTTTCAATATTTCAATTCTATACGTCGCTTCTTAACTATTGCACAGATGTGACATTGTCATTATGAACTACACATACATTGCACAAGTGATCGGGTGTTTACAGTAAGATATCATCGGCTGGAAAACAGCCCGGACGGCGACTCCCATACAGGGTTGTTCCTTGCACAGTATATTGCGTACGATGTGCAGAGGGCACAGTGACCCAACCTGCGCTTCAACTCTCTCACCTCACTGTCCTTCTTACGTACAGGGCATAAGGATTTCAGCTTTTTGACATTGTCACTGTTCACCCATCCCCTGCTACCTACCTCTATTGTAACTACAGTAGCACTATAGTCGCTATGCGAGTTTAACTCTTCCTTAAGGTGTTCATATTTGGCAAGTTTTCTATCTTCAGCAGCCTGGGCATTTTGCTCAAATGGAACAGCAAAGTTCAATGCTTGTGTCAATGGAAAATATCTACTAAGGGACCACGAAAACATGATCACATTGAGTGTTGAGGTGATCACATGTACAGGTTTGACTTGTACTTGAACGTTACATGGACTGGACAGGTAAACATGTTATTTTCATTATTTCTAACTTGTACGTGTTAATGCATTCCGTAAACGTTATTGAAAACTGCTCTCGAAAACATGAATCATATCTCAGTGGACCGATCCCAAAACCCCGTCCCCTGTTCGATCATGGTTCTATTTCAAACACCTCTGTCAAAAACAGCCATTTCTGTCCTACTGGAGCAGTTTTTGACGGAGGTGTTCGATATAGAATAGGGGGTTCTATTTGTTCGATATGGCGTTCGACAGGATCGGTCCATTGTACTCACGTGTCTCCTGACTGTAGATCTCGCACGATGACTTTATCTAGCTTCCAGGCCCTGTCGTCGCCGCCCTGGTTGTCGTGCCAGATCTGAAGTCGATGAAGGTCACCCAGACTTTCTTCAACAGCCATCAAGAAGATATCCACGCCACCAGCCTGGAAGGTCTAAGATGGATGTAAAGGGTTGATTTCAAACAAGCTTGTGGAATTTTGACAGCGTCTGATGGCCTTGAATTCATATACTGTGATCGCTTTAAATTTACTGTAATGTAATTCAATGCCAGCTTAAACATGCTCAACTATCGAATGGCACACAGAATGGCAGGGCATACACAAAGCGTAGAGATGGCGTCACTGCTGTGTAATTCTTCCACATATTTCCTTGTCATCTTGAGATATTGTGACCTTAGAACCTCATTCGCTCCGTGGTCAATAACAAGAAGAAAACTGATTAAAAAGGCCATTCCATGTTATGTCAACCAGGAAAAAGGTCTTAGCAACTATATACGTCTAGCAAACAATATAATCATACAACAAACAACATAGCAATGTACAGTGTTATGTTGAATCCTTACCTCCAGGCCTTGCTTGAACACCCTAACTCCAGTACCCCCTTTCTCTCCAAACAGTGAGAATGCCACATTAGACTTGGTTCCAGACCCTCTGCCATGACTGGTGTATACTGTCATCTTGTAATAGTACGTGTCCGCAGAGCGGTTGTCTGGTAGGCTATGGACAATCATCTGCCAAAGAAAAGACAACTATTTAGTAGGATTTTATCCCAAGTTAACCCACGTCTATCATTGCGATAAATAACGGCAGTGGGTACATTGACATCGGGCTTGGAAGATCAGATCACGCCACTTCGATTGTTGACTAATGCACATGTATTTGCTTTTGTGCATTACATGCTATATTATTTCGCTACGAAATTGTATATCAATTGAATGAAATTGGAACATCTCATTCTGCTCTCATTCAGCGGATGTTTATTTTTACAATCTTACCTTCTTCATCCCGGCCTTGTCCACTCTCCTTAGAAAGATGACCCCGACAAAGTACAGAGCTAATGTCGTCAGCACGGTGGCGAAGACCCCTGCGTTGTTCCCTATGTCCGCGAACTTGTCAAACACGGTGGTCAGGTCAATCGTGTTTGGCGCGGTGACAAAGCCAGCCCCGAATGCTGTCATGTGATTACAGGCGCAGACAGTCTCGGTGACTGTGGACGTAGGGTGTACCTGTCGAGACGACATAGGTGTTATGGAAAAATAATTTTCCCAACCGATTTTCGACCCGTTCTAACGAACTGTCCAGGCCATGCTAACTACTCAGAAATCTTTACCTTCACATTGGTGTCAGGATATAAAATCTCCTTTTTGTGATACCTATGTGCTTGCGTCCTGTGTACTCAACTGTTACATGTGATAATTGCGGATGCTCATCAACACAACAACTGTTACAAACGTAGTGCGGCGCGGCAAAATTAGATATGTCTTCATACTTGGCTTCTTGATTACCAAAGCATCAGAAACGTTGCTTGACCAACATGACACAAATAACAATGGAAAATAGATCAAATCCTACCTTGCATCCCTTGGGAAGCCAGCTCTCTGTGTCCTCCGCCCAATAACGACAGCTCAGACGCAGCACCTTCAGGCTGTAGAACTGGGTCCCATTCATGCTTAAACTGGACTGATCAGCGGGGTCTACAAGAAGTACGCCGTCATCGACTGCATCTTGGTAGACATCGTCCATACCTAGGTAGACGTTGTGATGAGAATGTCATAAAACATATTTGTATATACAGTGAAACCTGTACAAGTTGACATTTAACCAGCCTCAGTCTTTAATAGACCAATGTGTTGTACTCTGACCTACTCGCTCATATACCTTCTCGCTCAATTATCCTATTTTTTTTGCGGGTCTGTTCAATGCAAGGCATTTAACCATTCCAAGGAAATGGGCGTATTTCATGTATAATGGAAATTGTCACTCTTACTCGGAATGTATGATGGAAATTGTCACACACACTTTTTTCGGTCGATACTACCCCAGTCTATCCCATGGATCTGCTAGGCTTGATTTACGTTGTAGAAAAAGAAGGGTTTCTCACCAGCAACGTCTACCCCGACGTAGTATCTCCCGGTATGATTATTTCCCGACACGAAAAACATGACAGACCGAGACTCAGGAGCGCCATGATGGGAGGCAGTCGGTTTCCAGTCCTGCCAGGTCAAACATACTTCACAGTTTTTACTATGGGCCAAGCCTCCTCCTCTCCCGAACACGGATATTCTGGAACTCCTGTTCAGCGCAGTGACTTGGACGACGAAAGCATCATCTACGTCTGAGATGTTGAAAACATGGTGCACCACGCTCCCATTGCCGGTGGAATCTACTTCATGAACCAGTCCGCTAGAAGAGTCCGCTCCATTGTTGGCGATGGTGATCAGGATATCCTCTTCTGTGTCTTTTATTTTCCCGGGGGACATGGTCGATGGTATCAGAGAGATGTCGTGGACACCAGAGTTGATGATGTTTGAGTTGTTTCCCCACGTGAAAGGGTTGTCATGGAAACTGATGACCTGGAGGCAAAGCAAGATGCACTCAATATGAACATATAAGGAAATCGTTTACTTAAAGTACAGCAGACGATGGAAGATTTGCAACATCTCATGGAATACGAGGGAAAAATATAAACTGTAAGCCTCCCATCAACATCTACCGAATGTCTCTTCATTGTCTTCATATATTTCCCTTCTGAACATCAGTAGGTCGTGGCTTTCCCATGGGAGGGATTTTCAAGCGAATATAAGTATTTAGAAACACATAATGATACTGTCTGTTACCTATCATATTGCAGAAAATTGTCCAGACACACACGACAATCGACAAGTATGGAATGTGCTCAGTGCTGTAACAAGACGTCAGTGTTCAATGTTAAAAGACTGTGTCACATACCTTAGCGTCAATATACCTCGGCACAAAGCCTTGAAACAGTGTTTCAGCAGAGGGAAAGGCCGTGTTCACGCCTGTGCCGTTCAGCCGATAATCTGCCAGATCCTTTCCACGGATTTTCTGTACTTGCAGGCTGAGACTGTCGGTGTCAATGCGCATTGCTGGGCCTCCCGGTCTCAACTCTCTTCTCAGAAGTTCCGCCATATCGTTCAGAATCTTACGGCCTCGTGCAACAACGGTTCGTTTCTGCCAATGATATCAGAATGTTGGCATAGACGTAAATAATGTTGATTATCATGAACAGCAATTTTGATTGTGACAGTTCAGTTTCAAACATTACAAAAAAATCCAATTGAAATAAAAAAATGGTATACTGTACTCTAAGATGGAAGGTACAACATCATAAATAAATAAGTCATCAAAAAACATTACAGCAAACAAATACGAAAAAAATTGATATACCATTTGGTCACGTTCTTCTTTCATTCGCCGTCTCCGAGCTTCTCTCTCCTCAGGTGACAACAAAAAGTCATCATTCGTGATCGAATCGTCGTCTGCCTGACCAAGTGCTTCATGGAAGACGTGTCCAACGGAGCGTAACATGTCTGAATCACAATCAAATCAGGTTAGGGCACATGGGTACAAGGCTGTATACAGAAGTGGTGACAGTGGATGCAAAGGGGCCTTAGATTTTGGTTTTGCTGTGAAAATGGACTTGCCCGAACTCTATAATCAAAACAATATCATACATCCTTCAACACAGGACCGAAAACGTGCCCCAATTGTGTGGCATCTTGCAAAAAGTTCATCTTGGACCAGGACGTCATCATCTTACCTGTACTGATGCGCGTCACGTCTTCCGTCGTCACTGCTTTTCTCGCGAGATCATCGTTCAGGTTTTCCAGAACAGTGACGTAGGAAAGCTTTGGATGTAAACAATATGGTTAAAGATCAGCTAAGCTGCTTGGGCTGCCATCTATTGCATTGTCTGCAATTGCAATAATTCTAAATCTATAACTAATCTAAATCTATTTGAAATCTATATCTAAAGAAAAAAATATTCACATGTAACAGCCGACGAAGAATTCGCATTGGTGCACTCATAAGTATACATCATATTTTTCGGGTTAACTGAAATATTTCTTAAATATTCAAATCTTC
Organism: Branchiostoma floridae x Branchiostoma belcheri; assembly: GCA_019207045.1. Taxonomy (NCBI): domain Eukaryota; kingdom Metazoa; phylum Chordata; class Leptocardii; order Amphioxiformes; family Branchiostomatidae; genus Branchiostoma; species Branchiostoma floridae x Branchiostoma belcheri. The sequence goes on along the minus strand of CM033025.1, from coordinate 3,367,391 downwards.
CACTAGCATTAAATAACGAACGTAAAAGCCAACTTGTAACTTTTACAGGGCTCGAAATACCACCTGCATATGCACGTTAGTGCAGGGAAAATTGGAGCTGTGCAGGTATTTCTGATGTCTACCTGCACCTAACCTGCACCGGTCCATGTGCTGGGTTTTATACATACTGTCGTATAATGTAGGTGTACATGGATTGTTATTAGCTGCATTGACTGTTACCACCTATGAAGTATAAAAGAAATATGATTTCTGAACAGTTTTTAGTATTATCCATGCTTCATAAATTCAGACTGCTGCAGGTAAAATTTGTCTTGTGCAGGTGATTTCTAATGTGGCCTGCACCAGTGCAGGTTTGCAGAAAAAAGCATTTCAAGCCCTGCTTTTAGTTACTCAATGACAGACAAAGACGAACCTTTACTTCCAATGACTTGTCTTTACACGCGTTGATGACAGCTTCACCTAACTGGGCAAGGACGCCGGCAGCGTTTGTTGTGCCCAAACGCTCTGATGCAGTTGTTAGTATATCAAATGCCTCTTCGCAGGTCTGATGCACATAATCAAACAAAGGATGCAAATCAATATAATACATTGATATGTGAATAAACATGTATGTAAAGGAAATTTATAAAATTGCAGTTGGAAAGTGGACTAACTATGAGATTACAACATGTTTTGACGCAATACTGGATAACGTCAAACTCGACAAAATTTACTGTTAACCGGATATCACCAAAAAGCAACGCAGATCGGAAAAACATATGGCTAAATACTCACCCTATCGCTCAAAGTTTTGTCATCACTCTCAGGAATAACAGAATGATCATCCAAATCCTATTGTGACAAACACACATATTTCTCATATGGATTAACATGGTACGTGTAATAGTTGCTTGGTTTTTAGTATAAGACAGACTTTATGTTGAAGACACTTGTTACAATTGATATTCAACAATAATGATGCAACCATATTTGGCCTTTGTAATGCTTACCGACTTCATTTCTCTGGCTAGTGCTTCTACAAGTGCCACTGGGTCCGTTGCCGCGATGTTATTGACATCTACGATATCAATGGCGGGGATGGCGAGACCTTCGACCATCAATGGCGGGAAAATCTGGACACCGCAGAACAGAAAAACTTATTCAAAACAGGGCTGTGTTTGTATTATATATGGGGATATTAGTATATACCTGAAAACAAAAAAAGGAAAGTGAAGCCATGTATGAACTCACAGTGTGGTATGAACTTAAAGTATGGTAGAAACGTTTAAACCTGTTAATTTGTACAATCCCAACAGATACTGTATTGGTATTGACAGCATGATGTCATGCTCTGTACCACTCGCCATAATCTGGAGATCCTCTTTGCTATACTACCGTCCGGACAACAAATGGTGACACAAGCAGCACGCAAAATCTAACGCGAGTCGTTCGACCGTTGGGCGTATCAATTCTAGAAGCCAAAGAATGCTTGATTACAAGTAGCATCACAATCGATCAACTTTCTTGAGATCTCCCCCAGCTTGATTTTATATGATGAGCTGCACAACCAGGAATTTGCCTAGCGGAGCTCCCATATTACCTTTTTTCTTCACCCAATATGTGCATATTACCTGACTCGTGTCGTCAGCAACTTCGTCAGGAGGAGTCTGGTCTGCATCTGGTTGGTGTTGATCTAAAAGAAGAAACGTCTCGATGATTATAGCCTTATTTGGGCGTGCTTGTGTATCTCTGGAACTTTCTTGATTTAGTCAAGTGTTGATATGACTTCCACTGACATTACAGTTTGCTCAGGTACCCACGACATGCCGATCTTATCAGTGCAACAATCTGTAAACCGGAAACTAACCGTCAGTCTCACCATCCGAACTGCTGCTGACTTCAGAGTCCTGTTTGGGGTTTTCGGATTCCCACGAATCATCACTCGGCGGTGGTCCAAAACCTCCAAACCCGTCCTCACTTACCTCCTCGTTATCGAGATCACTTTCCTGAATTCCTCCTTGGCCTGGGTAGGAATGAAAGTTAATGCATTATTTACAATGTCAGCAAAGACTAACGAGAGTGAAATGGTGAAACGTTAGCACTTTGTCATCAACCTTATATTGTCCTAATTCTGACTCAACTATACCTCTGACTCAGAGAAAGTATATATACAAAATCATACCATCTGAAATGTCATCCGTTGTATCTGGCACGACGTTCTCTGTTGTAGATCGAGCTGGTGTGGATGCTGAAGTAGCAACTAGGAAAAAAAATTGTTCAAATTGTTAGTTCGCACATATTGACGCAGGTGATGACTCATGTTATATCTTTCACTACATGGGCTGAAGCATGCATATCAACTTCATAAGACATAAATTGAGCATAACAAGTCACGATATGCTTTCCATAGTTATTGACAAAACAATCGTTTTTTTTTTAAGGTACGAGGGAGGAGCTCTGGTTGGAAACATGTCGCCATATAAAACAACATGCAAAATTATTGGCTACCTGAAAGAGAACTTTGCGAACATTGTCAAGATTGCTGCAAAACTACAATGGCAGGAAGAAAAATGATTGGACACACTTACTAGTAGCTTCTGTAGATGAAACGCCCGTAGTCATTATTGTCATTGATGTTTGCTGTTCAGAAGCCGCGTCTGGGTTGCGTGAAGAATAGATTATCTTATCATAGAGCAACTAAATTTACCCAGCCAACACAGGTAAAATATATGGGACAAATCTGCAGCAGACGGGTCAACTCAGTGAAATAAAGCTGATGGAGTCAGTCGAAAATTTGTTTCTTAAGTCCTAACTATTTTTCTGTTTTGGTTAAGTAAAATCTTTATTTCCCCATGATTTACCAACACAGCTGAACTATCATGCTAACATGGTCTTATTGTTCATCTACATTTATGTTGATGTTTTTTTAGCCATTGCGGGATTGTTTGACGTTACATATCATAATTTGTAAGAGAATAATTATAACTGATATGATATGTGACACGTGACGTATTACTAAACCTTTCTATACAGTAAGTGTAACATGTACGCTATTCGTACGGTACATTTTCATGACAACGTCTTAGAGTGGATGGTAGAATATTTTAACGACACTTTTCTGTCTAGAAGCAATTCATTTTTCTCATTAAGGTTCTAACCTGTTATCCACGGAGCAGACACACCACCGCTAACGCCCGCGTGACCAACGGCGTAGAGCCTGGCGACGTAAGGCTGGAGTGGGGCTAGCCCGGTTAGATCCGCTGTTGTTAGGCTGTTGCTCAGGGAAGTGTTTGCTGCCTCTGATGGACTAAGGACCGGTATGAGCTCCAGCAGGTACGCTACCACCTCGCCATCAGGCGCCGCCCAGACCAGAGTAGCGGATCGGTCCGTCACGGTAACGGCACGGAAATCACGCGGGGAGTCTACAACTGTGACAAGAAGTAAAAAAAACGAAATTTGAAAATACTCTGAGGTCATATTTATATTGTCTGTCGTCACATTGTTTCCTAAATTATTTCTAATTTCAATAGGTAAAGAAGTAAAATAACAAATTTCAAAAATGTAAGCAGGATAGCAGTTACTCTGTATCTGTATCTATTTAGCCGGTATAACCGCCCTTCGGCGTAACACACCAGCTTCGCAGGCACACGGCGCGGCAGCAGCTGGTTATATTACACTGAACGATCGGTCACACCTAACATTTGCACATCTATCTACAAGCGCTGTTTAAAACTATCCAGAGAAGATGCCCCTACTGTGCTTGGTGATACCAAGTTCCACTCTACGAAAATACGAATTTTTTAACACGTCAATCCTATGTTGGTAACTCTTGTACTTGAAGTCATGGCTGTTTCTTGTTCGTTTTTGAGCTGGCAGCGGCGTGATGGATTTTCGAAGCTGCCATACGTTTCTGGTAGCATCCAGTACTTGTCGTATCTTTTACCTGGATGTCTGACCTTCATCAGCGTGTTCTAAATCTCTTTCTACTACGTCTTCTAAATTGCTTGATATACGTTTTCGTTACCTACCAGTGTATTGCTGGAGACTGCTGGCGCTACCCTCAAATAATGTAGTGATGGCTCTTACGGACACGTTGTATTCAACCCCTGGCAGGAGCTCCCGCAAATGCGCTTGTGGGTGGTGCGCGTACAGCTCGTCAATGTCCTCGTTGCCAGTTAGATGATATGTAACCCGATACCCGATGACTAGAGAAGAAGTGACGTTCCAGGTGACGTCAAAGCCCTCTTCTGTCACCAGGGAGACCGTCAGGTTGTGAATCTGCACGTCATTTCCTGGAATGTTCAAATATCATTACAATCCATTCAGAGTAAAAATATTGGGAAACACAGACAGACACGCCGAAAATAATACATTAAGTGCATACATACATTGTCATCACATTAAACGAAAACTTATATGAAATTTTCAAATACCATATAAATGGAGTACACGGCAAGGTCACAATCATGAGACGACATTGTCTTAGATTACCGACTTGAAAGCAACTTATTTATAATAATATGAATGAACGAGAACACAATGGCGTTGGCAAAATTTGAAAGCTTGATAAAGTGAAACGTCATCTTTGTGTCTAAAAAAACAAAAACAAACATATTACTGTTAATACGATGTAACTAACATTAGCTAATCAAAAGTGGTAGATGGTCGCGCTGACAAGGTCCTACCTCGTAGCATTATTGTTGTTGAGTAAGACAGGCAGATGTGGCTTCTTGGTGTCATGAGGTATACCTCCAACAGGTACGAGACTTCCAGCCCAAGATTGGTGAAGTTGAAAAAATCCGTGTCCCAAGAAACATTCCAGCTCGTCGTCAAACCGGTCCTAAGGTTTGTCTGTGCAACTAGCACAGTACTGCGGAAAACACAGGAAAGAGTTACCAATTGATATTTGTTAAAAATTCCCTTCATCTCATTCGTTTTGAGCACAGCAAAAACATGTTAGGACATATTGCTTCTGAGGTGTTCTATGATTGGTCTGGATGGGGCAGCTGGCAGGCTTTAAGAAGGCCGACCCATGACGTCACAAGTCAGTATGGCGTCTACGACTCCCATTGTCATTGATCGAGGGTATAACATGATGATAGGATTTTGCTGTCACTACCCTGTCGCAAACCTGACAAATTCTGGTGTTTTTGTAACGGCAATGCTTGTGAGGTCTACAAGGCATGACGCGTGCTGTGGACCTACCTTGATTCACATGCGTACTCAGGCATGTCTGATACGTTCCAATGTGCCGACACTGCGCCAGGCCCAACTTCCTCTACCAAGATCCCCGTTACATTTGTTGTCGGGTCTGAAAATGTGCAAATGATGTTCAATCAATTAAATGATCGACCAAGAAAGCAATGTATTACTGTGACTTCATAAGCAAATAATTCTCCAATCAATTAATCAACCAATCAATCAATAAGTCAATAAATGAATGAAACAATCAATTAACCAGATGATGGAACAAAAGTCAAACAATGTGTTGCTACATAATACAGAACAGGTCAAGCAACTGGGCTGATTGTTGACGGCTCAGACATTTCAGATTACATTCGCCATTCATCTCAACAAAATTACTACCAACTCCTTACAAGTAGCCATGCAAAAGTGGATGCGGGAATGGTACAGAACCGGCCACACGGATTTACCTTCCCTGGCGTCACATGGTGTAGACATCGTCACCAACTCAGTTACCTCGTGTAACGGTAGTTTCCTCAAAACATTCTGAACATCGGAACAGTTCACTAGTTCTATTCCACCATCGCTGTTATCAAAGCAAACCTCTCTCCCCAACACCCTCCAGCTCAGGGCGTCATCTATGACTTCAAACAATATAGATTCTCTGATCGGTGAGCAGGCTGTCGCGATAACGTCGTTGTCGGCAAGAAGCTCGAGACACTGCGAAGTTTCTCCGTTTCGAAGAGTTCCCTCTGCAGTGTGCAGCCAGTGATTTCGAGGATTCTGCGCTAAACACGGGCCTATCTGGGGTACACGTGTGGCGCTGTTCGCGTACATACACGAGCAGGTCATGCGCGGGGTTGGAGTCCATTCGAACAGGAAATAAGCTGGAAATAAGAAAATAGATTTTCTATGGGAAGAATGGACAATATCAATTGAATCCTATCTAGAGCTGAAAGAGACGTTATGCTAAACAATAATTCTCTGCATTTAGCAAGACAGGTTATAGAGAATTTTTTTCAATAAGTATAATAAGAAATATGACACTTCCACAAATACTAACTTTCGAAATTCCTCTCAAAATACGAGACGCTTGAATCCATCACCAATCTTCCCAGTCCATCCTTAGGAGGCGCCCATCCAAACATCTCGCAGTGCCTTATACCAGCCTCGTACTGAAACGACTGGCAGAAAAATGTGGGTTCTTCCAAACACCTGATGGCGCAGTCAGCAAGAGACAAATTAGACGCTTCTGTGAGTACCGGCATTCCGGACCTCCTGTCGAAATGTTGCCGGAATCTGGCGAGGGCTGGTATCAATTCAAAGTCTGAAACGTAGATGTTTTTATAAATCAATAACTTATATTTTTTTATAATCATCAGTCCCACAAGTGGTAAGTAAAAAAATACTAATGAGAGATCTCGTTTCAACCTCAGTTTTTTTCTGAATCTTTGTTTTCAAGAAACGCCCTCACCTTCAGGATAAGCAGTGACAAACTGGGCCTCAATGAAGCCGCTAGTGGAGGCTGTATACGTGGTGAGGACAGTCATCTTCACGGAGTCTGTTTTGGTCGTCTTGAAGATGAAGTCGTCGTAGTAAACTTGGGTCACGTCGTACAGGTCGCTTCCTTCACGCTGACTGAGTTCAACCTGTGGTTCGTACATCCACAGATAGACTGTCAGCAACATGTGAAATTATTTCAACTGTCAATGTCATATGATCATCAAATTTCTCTTAAAGATACAGATACAAAAGTAGCACACAACATTCATCATCACCTTTAGCTATTAGGAACCAGCGTTATCCGCAATCAACCCGTATCCTGAACAGCATTATGTCAAAGGAGTTAGGCGTAGGACCAACACCCGCACAAATATTCCAGCGTTAAAGCACGCGAAAGCTATGAATGAAGTCTGTAGGCCTGGGAACTGAAATAGAATTTGACCGGGATTGGTAATGGGAGGGAGGGGGTACTATTGGAGACGAGAATCGTACTAGGCAAACGGCCCGGCGTGTCACGAAATGAGGCATGGGAGAAACTATAATTTATATTTTTAAATGGTGTACTGTAAGGTAAAGTTAGGAACTCACGTCTTCATAGGACCCGTCATCAAACGTCAGCCTGATTGTCCTGATTTGACCTGTGACCCCTGTAGACTGTGCGATCTTAGCCCGGTTGATGAAGTAGTACCCATCAAACTTCAGCTGAACCCACGAGCCAACGCCCTGCGAACTCAGCCAGCCGAGCTGCCCTGGTCTCGGCGTCAGCTGACCGTCGATGATGCCGCCACAGGTAGCGACGCTTTCTGACGCGTCCACACACTGGCCACCACTGGACAGGGCTGCTACGTTTATTCCTCCGATATTGGCTGTAGAGAAATATAAAGGTAGGTAATTTGGAGACTCTGGTCTGCTCAAACTAATATAGTACTTTTTCCAACGAAATAAGAATCTAGTGTATGCTAAGCTACCCAGTTTCTATAAGACTTCGACCAAGTCGCGTAAATTAGAAAATAATTTGCATAATGAATAAGGAAATTTTAGAATTATGAAAAAGTAGCACATGTAATGTAAAGCTAGAAGGATACTTAAATGGTAAATAAGTCGAGGTCCATACTTCAAGTTTAATCTGTTACAAAATTAGTTACAAAATAGGTATATGTTTTAAATGTAGATTTTATTTTCATGGTAAATGAGGAAATGATGACAAAGAATAGGACAGTATATGTAATTTGGAGGGGGAGATCTTCAATGTTATTTCATTTTCAATTCATTCCATTATCATAAATTGTTCTCGACTATCTTGTAATAATATTTACCAGCATAAGGTAGTTCCAACTATCGAGTACGCATGACTGGTGATAGGGATTGTGGGTAATATGTCAAAGTTGAAAACCCCTGAGACATAAACAAAACACATCTGGACATTGTTATGCAAATCGAGACAATGGTCGAGACGAGAACTGTTTACAATTCAGGGGCGTTCACCTTTGACCTATTACCCACAATACATGCGAGCATATGCGTACTAGGTAGTGTGAACGGGCTTATTACCTTCGTCTGAGACGGGATAAACCTCGAGTTCACTGAACTCCAGTCGCCGCGGCTCTCCCATGCGAATGCCTACATACCGACCGCGCATGCCTCCGCACGGAATGGTCACCTCCGACTGGTTGGCGGCGATGCTGTGGTTCTGCCCGCACTGGGGATTGGCTGACACGTTCTGCCCATCATCGCCGATGTGAATGAAGAAGGGGTTAAGGTTGACGGAGACTGGTTTGACAACAGTCACCCTATCGATGGCCCACTGTCGGTCTAAGTCCACAGTCCACCAGTGGTCCCCTGTGGAGAAACGTGTGGAAATAGATAAGTGCAGACTAAGGGCGTCAACTCTGTACATCCACTCTTGCCCAGGTCTCGTCTGCCTATTGATAAACGTATCCCCTCATAAACCCTGTGTTTTTGTATCTTGCCAACTTAGATTTCATAATGAATGCAACTTTTGGGGGGCCAAACTTTTTTAATCCGCACGCTCGCATCAGTTTCAGGATTCCCAGAGGATGCCATCCATATAATCAAATCAACATGGCACAATGATCTTTAATAGGATGAACAGGACACATACCTTCAGCTATCTGACATATGAAGCCCCTCAGATTGCTGCAGCCTCTTACTTTCCAGGAGGAGTCGGTCCCATAAAATCCGGCACAGCCGCCCTGGCCGCCACCGGCACTGCGCCAGTTGGAGAAGTCGGACGACGTCAGGGGTTGGCCGTCCTCAAATATCCACTGCCCATCGCTCTTAGCTAACCCAAACCAGCGACCTGCTACTACTTCTGTTAGATTAGCGAGAAAAGTGTTGGTGGCATTGTCCTTCGGCATGGCTAAAACCCCCCCGTCTGCCGCACACGTCTGTTTAGCCTGGTCACGCGTCTTCTGCTCCGTAAAGCTCTTGTAGCAAACTCCGTTAAAAAGAACGTAGCCTGCTATTTGACAAGCTGTTGAAAAATGATGATAATTTAATGTATGTGCAACCATAGATGACTCAGTTGCCACTTTAAAAACAAGTAATCAGACACAAAAATGGGCAGTGTCAATACTCGTTTAAGCCAGTTAGTTGAGTCGGCGACGCTATTTTCCGTCTCATAATCGGCAGTCGTATTTTGTAGCATGACAAGCGCCCTTTTTTTACAAAAACCTTTACGATTTCTGTGTAAAAAACGTCAATAACGTTATATATACGTAGCTCACAGAAAAAAACCTGCTATGGGGCATACACACTGCGCGATAAGCATGTAAACGTCATGTGGTAAAAAACCTACCAGCGGCAGGGAATACTTGGACTTCGCACATGGCGAGTATTCGGACGGATCCAGGCGCACGGACGCTCACATAGCGCCCCCGCATTCCCTGACACGGGACGGAAATGGACGGCTGGTTTAAGTCGATTTGATGGTCACCTCCACACTGGGGGTTCGTGCTGACCTGGTCGGAATCCCCGATGTGGATGTTGAAGGGGTTGAGTCGTTCAGCGCAACAGTCCTGGCGGTTAAAGATGACCACCCTGTAGATATTTGAGACAAATCATGCATTACGGCTAAATGTAATTTCAGGGAATTTCAATGTTGATGTCATTGGTGTCTACGAGTATATACGTACCTATCCACCACGTACGATACTCCGAGATCCACCCACCAGGTTGGATTAGCCTCTCCCGGGTTAACTCTAGTGGCTGTGCAGGAACCAGCGTAGTGGTTGGTGTCGGTGTTCCCGTCTACGGCAAGGCCGGGAGGCTGGGCGGTGCTCGTTTGAAACGCTGTCTTCCCTACGGCGACATTGACACCTACCACAGGCGAGAGGACTGTCATCAGAAATGTCATTTTTACATTACTGCACCGTTGAAGTAACCTCCAAGCAGATCCTACGGTGCCATAAGATAGTATCAAAGATGGCCAAGGAGTATAGCCAGCCAAAGGGAGTCAGACGAGGTCGCATACACACTCCTAGGCCGGCTTCACTCCTCTGCCAGCTTTTGATACTATCTTATGCTACCGTAGGACCTGCTTGGAGATTACGTTGAAGTGTTGTATCTGTATTCAAATCGTCGGTATAACCACCCTTCGGCGTAACACACTAGCTTAAGAAGCTCTGCGACAATGAATTTACTAAAACGTGAAGATTCAATACGTAAATTGTAAATAGTCCGAGGTTATACACTAAGTAGTCAAAAAGACTGGACAAATGACTAAACACAATGAGCGAGGTATACCAACAACTAGATTTTCATTTTTGTTCTCTAACATCGTCTTTGACGTTGGAATTTACTTTGGAATTCTATGACAATAGTATCCATTTCGGCAATTTGAGGTTACGGCATATAAATGCTCATTTTACAGTCAATTTGTAGGATTTATAATGTGGTTATTAAATTTTTTTTTTATTACTGGAAAGGGACGAAACTTGGAACACGCGAGGATGTCATCCATATCATCAAATCAACATGACCTTATTATATGTGATCCCGTGATCGGAAAAAGTCGGGCAGTCGCGGGTAGGTCAGTTGCGACTTCAGAAAGACAAGATTTGTCCTGTCAAAGTTGTGCTTTAAGAGGTTTTCTGTGTTTTACTGTTAGTTAACAGATTTGACCTCCTTCAGATCAGGACTTGTGTGTAGTTTTGGGGACCAAACGTTGATTTTGTACACACCTGGACTAATAACGTCAGCTGTTCTGACGCAAGTGCCGCTGCCATCGTTGCAACCCTCCGTTGTTCTGACGCCGTCATTGCCGTGCCAGGAGTGACTGTTCGCGTCTAGTGTTGTCGACTGATGCGTCCTCTTCCCGAGTGCGATGTTTGTTCCAGCTGAGTCGTAACAACAAAAAACTATTTAAGAGAAAATATGCCGCTAGTTCACCTTTATCTGGAGGGTAACTTATATTCGTTGTATATAAGAACAGCACATTTAGGGGTCTCAAGTCGACGGAGGGTGGTTTCAAACTGCAATACTTTGAAAATATCAATCAGAGCCACCATCTGTCGACTTGATATCCCTACATACCCTGATTTTCAATGCAATGGATATAGGTTAACCTGCAAATGAAGGTGAACTAACGATACCATCCTCTCATGAGAAGGGGGGTTCTGGCTTTAATGTTGCGATGTTTAACATGGAAAACGCCGGGGAAGGAATATATGTCGGGAAGCTTGTACGTGCTCGTAGCGAGCTTCCTGGCATGTATTCCTTTCCCGACGTATTCCCGTTAAAAATCGCAAAAAAAGACAGACCAAAAGTTCTAATTGGAGATTACACAAACGGCCTGCCTAGCATTAGAGGGTAAAATATACAATTTTTTTTTTAAATCTTCAAATTGGCACTAGCTTTTAAAGCTTCAAATCAAAGACAGATAATCTTCTGACCTGTTTTATGGAAGCAAGCCGGATACCCGGGGTACGGATCCCAGCAGCACCCGTGGAGCTCGCATTCCTGAGGTGTGACGTCATCCCAGGCACACGGCTGTCTGGCGACCAGGGGCGTGGAGCACCCCAATCCTTCAATGAAAAAGAAAAATAGAAAAACAACATGACGATCGAGCAACAACGTTTTGAGCTATTCTCGTACGACGTTTGTCGGCCAAACAATATCGGCCATTGTGTTAAAAAAAAGACATCACTAGTGACCTAAACTTCTAGCTCTTACTCTCTGCCCCAACGTAAAGGTATCGGCGACTCAAAAATCACGTCCTCAGCACTATAAGTTCCTGTTCAACAAATTTCACACAAATGCTGACATATAGAGAAATGTTTCAGTCTCTGAGTCTCTGAGTGAAGTAATGGATTAGAAGCTTAGGTCCTAATTGGAAGAAGGGGCCCGGCCGGGCAGTTCACTGACGTTTTTTTTTTTTAATTTTCAGGCTTGGTCCCTATTTTCGGGCCCGGCCTCCGGTTGAATTTACGTCGGACTTAAAATGAACCCGGTAACAAATAGACGCTGTGACCTTCCAGTGGGAAACACCTTGGGGTACCCCGTCCCCAAACTTTACCTAAACCAAATGAATGTCGGTATCAATACTAAACTCGTACGGACTTTTATATGGGGTCTTATATATGCACACGTGCACATGTGACCAATCCCTCAAACTTGTTCTTACGCTTACACTTACACTTACACTGGAAATTACATTTACACTTACACGTACACTTACAATTACACTTACACTTACACTTACACTTACACTTACACTTACACTTACACTTACACTTACACGTACACTTACACTGGAAATTACACTTACCGTTACACTGGAAATTACACTTCCACTGAAAATTACACTGAAAATTACACTTCTACTTATACTTACGCTTATACTTATACTTACACTTACACTTACATACAACTACAGTTACATTGAAAATTATACTTATCCTTATCCTTATACGTATACTGAATATTACACTTATACTAATACTTTCACTTAAACTTACTTTCTGACATAGGCTGCATGCACCACACGTTATTCAGACTTGAAGGCGACAGAAACCCCCAGCTTATGATGCCGGTATAGCGATAAGCTGAATGAGTCCCAAGGCGCTCGAGGATGTATCTGCCAGTCTGGTCAGTCAGCCATGCAACCCATGAGCCGGTCATTCCGGCCTGAAACGCGGCCCGGAGCTCGCTAAGGGACGCCATTCTGCTGTGGAACTTGGTGCAGTGATGGTGGGCAGGGATAAAAGCCAACTTAGGTCCCATGTTGAACACTCCCAAAACATTACCAGGGTCTGTGAATGAATGAATGAATGAGTGAATGAATGAATAGATGAATGAATGAATGAATGGATTAATTGATGAATGAATGAGTGAATGAATAAATGAATGAATGAATAGATGAATGAATGAAGGAAGGAAGGAAGGAAGGAAGGAAAGAAGGAATGATGGATGAATGAATGAATGGATGAATGAATGAATGAATGAATGAATAACTGAATGGATGAATGCATGAATGAATGAAAACACGAAGGAGGTGTTCAAAAATATATACTTGTAAATCCGTGTATGTGTCAGTGTGTTTATGTGGCGTGTTTGTATCCGCATACGTGTGCGCGCGCGCGTGTGTGTATGCGTGCATGCGTGCATGCGTGTGTGTGTGTGTGTGCGAACTTGTAACCGAGAAACATTCTGTAATTGTTCGGACTACCCTTTTCATAGTTATCTAACTCAACGCATTTAGTCCATATTGGGCATAAAGTTGTAATGAAGTGTCATTCTCATTTAACTACCTTCAGACGAGAGTACACAAGATTTATACTCACGCCTGGCGGCGATCAGTGCGTTCTGACACTCCAGGACCCCCACAGTCATCGCCGGGCGGCCGAACCAGGCCACAGGGAAGAGTCGCAGGGACACCGCCCACAGACGCGGCTGTATGAAGGTCCGGACAACTGTTCCCGGGTCAGAGTTTGCATGATACACCTGAAACACGCGTGAACAGTGAGAAGTTTCGGTTTTCGTTTCGGATTCTCCTGTCGATTCGACAGATGAGCAGGCAGACAGGCATTCACCTGTTTTCCTGACTTGCACATGACTTTTTAAGGTGAAGGATGGATGTGCAATTCTTTCTCCACCCTCTCGTCTACTGGAGTATCCGTCTCCTAGGAGGACTTCCGACCAAGGATATAGGGGTCCCTCTTACCCCTGCCTCGTGTATGGCGTCATGCCCGAGTGCCCATACAGTGAGAAGTAGTATGTAATCAACAGGATAGCATCTATTATTCAGGTGGCCATCAGACCACTTGGCTCTAGATATCCTACGTAGTCTCCAAGCAGACCTTACGGTGCCTTAGAGATAGTATCAAAGCTGGCCAAGGAGTATAGCCGGCCAAAGGGAGTCAAACCGTTAACGGGCACCGGAGCCGGCTTTACTCCTTGGCCAGCTTTGATACCATCTCTAAGGCACCTTAGGGTCTGCTTGGAGACTGTCCTAAGGGCATGCAAGTATGTTTCATCGAGTGAAACATTAAGAAGAACGGAAAACCGAGAAGGGTGGAAAAAGATGGTAGCCAGATATTCTGTGATGCCCCACGAAGAACCAGGCTGAGGATGTATGAGATGACATAAAAGTATACCATTGACATGCTGTCGTTTGGACAATGGTATGCTAAATGCGTTTTAATAGTACGGTGACAATATGCATGTCTGCTGATGAGAAACACACAATATCAAACATAAAAATGACATTTTATGTATGTATGTATAAGATAATGGCATGCAAAGTGTATAGATATGTATTCATAGACCTAAAGATATTCAAAAGAAGTTTGCATAACGTTTGTAATATATACTCATTTAAATAATCTACATATCTAGTTATATTTTTGCTTGGCCATTTAAGAAGTCATGATCAAAGTAACCTTAGCACGTGCACACGGCTCAGAGCTGCTTCCATGATCATTGTAGACCACCCCGTCACCACTGAACTGCAGACTGTACGCTTTGGTGAAGCAGTTCGTGGTCACGTCGCCAGAGGTCTCTATTGCTGCCACGTAGAGTCCCCGACCGAAATCCAGCTCCACCCAGGGACGGGCGTCGGCATAAACCGCGTGGATGATGCTGAAAAACGTCCCACAGATTCGTCCTGTTGTGAATTGAAAAAAAAAACACGCCATGATTGCTCCGTTTAGAGCTTTATGTTTGAAAATCATAAGATAACCACTGACGTTTTGTTATCCGTGACCCACCATCCGTCTATCACCTTCTTCCGAATTCCGGGCAGTAATGACCGGTGTCACAGCGTTTTCGCCCCCCCCCCCCCCCCCTGACGGTTTTAGGTTGCTTGAGGACAGGCGAATACATAAAGAATACAACACGGTGTATTCCGTATCACCCGAGGTATCAGCCCGACCGCGGGTCGGATCACCCCACCTGAGAAAACCCATATTTTGACGCGAAATGCGCCAGAAGTTGAACAAATTTGGTGCCCTCTAACAAAAAGCGTTGCAACAGCAATGTTCCAACGTCCGAATCAGGTATTCGAATTGCCAACCGTGCCGTATTCGGCCCGTTCGAAACGGTTCGATTTGCTAGAACAATGCCTGTGTGATACGCCTTTCGAACTTTTGCGATACGGAAGTTATGGCCCGGTTCGGAACACCCGTATCGAACGTTTTCGCGTCTCAGGTATGACATAAAATGAAATACTGTATATCTTATATCGAAACTCAAGTATATGACCAGTAATGACCGGTTTTACTTCGCACTGCAGTTAGGTGTCGCTGCTACATTGTGTATAATGCGGAACCAAACTGCTTCAGATCCAGACGGCTAACAAGATACTGGCAGGTGATGTTGGTTGTATGTTAAGTACTTTGTTATCCAGTGTATTGTAAATTGTATCTCTGTTATGTACTTTGTCTGACCCTTGCCTCTTCCCTCATGACCTCAATGAAAAATGGCTTGCAGGCTGATTTGAGCTTTCGTGAATAAACAAAGGTTCAAACAAACAAACAAACAAACAATGATTTTTGTTAGCATTATGCCATGCATGGATAGCACGAAGACAATGTGTAAGATGCATCCAGGTTTATCAGCAACAAACCATCGGTTTCACAAACGACCCGGGCCCCGAGACCACAGTGCTGAGTTGTCCAGCTGAACCCTGCAGTTCTGCCCATGATCACACAGGTGTCGCTGCCGAACGCGGCCGTTCTGTTGGTGCCGTCAGACCACCAGGACGACTGCGCGGCCAGCGGAACTTGGTGCCACCAGTTGAACCAGGAGTTAGACTGGATGGAGAAACGTCAACAAAAGAATCAAATTACACATCAATCAAGGACGGTATACGTCCTAGCCCACGACGTGGTCTTAGCTTCATGGACAGAATTCACATTGTCGATTGAATACGTACTTGCATACAAGTAGGTAGCATTCATCTGAGTCAAAGGAGAGGTGTATCTTTATATTTCAGCCATACCATAGGTATGGTGAAATATATTGTATTCGTAATGTTTCTTTCTCCTGTCAAATCTTCAAATCGATTCAACTCCGTCGTTCCTGGACCGAATTACTTGAAATTTGGCACAAGGGTAGAGTGGGTCAATACCCAGGTGATTTTTTTCTCATTTTTTCATATCTTCCTTTAAAATGATTTTATTCATGTTTTTTGCAATTTTTATGTAAATTTTGCCCCCCTGTACCCTAGTATTACAGCCGAATGACCTGAAATTTGGTACAGAGGTGCCTTGATGATATGCCCACAAAAATCTAAAAACAATTTTGGCATACGGTTCAACAAAATGCTTAATTTTGCAATTTTTTGCCATTTTTTGCCCCAAAAATGACATTTTTGGCTCCTATACCCCCATTTTACAACCAAATGGCCTGAAATTTGGTGTAGGAGTGCCGTCTACATATGGGCACATGAATTCATTAACACTTTTGGCATACGGTACAACAAAATGCTTAATTTTGGAATTTTTTGGCCATTGTTTGACCAAAAACTTATGCTTTTGGCTCCTGTTCCCTGGTCTTGTAACCAAATGACCTACATTTTGGTAAATAGGTGCACTAGATATTCAATGACCCATGTATAATTTCTGGCATAAACCACTTCAAAATGATATATTTGTGGACTTTTTTGATAATTCTCCACTGGCCAGAGGGTCAACGACCTCAAGGTGGTTGACCTCTCCCACCTGAAGACAGCATGTGCACATGTCTATATATACTAGTAACTTGATTAAAGAGGGAACCAATCACGTAGCCTGAGTCAACATCCTGAAGGGTATTGGCAGCCAATCAGTGAGCCCGGTGTTATCTGGATGAGTCCATTCTGGCACGGAGGGGGTACATATTTTTTAAATTCATCTTTGGACTGTTGATTATATAATGTCTCTCAGTGGGAGTATTTTTGAACTGGACTATTTTGCAATTTTACATGGGGTGTACTGGAAGAGTCCATTCTTGCATGGAGGGGGGCATTTAAAAAAATTCTTTATGGACTTTGGTGATTTGATATGTCAAAGTGTTTCAGTGTGGTTATTTTTTGACTGGTCAACTTTGCAATTTTACATAGGTTGTGCTGGAAGAGTCCATCCTTACATGGGGGGATTTTTAAAATCCATTTTTGGGACTTTGGTGATTACGTCCAAGTCCAATTTTAGCGGATGTATTTTTGGACTGCACCACTTAACATAGGGGCATCGCAAGAAGAGTCCATTCTTGCATGGGGATGTTTTCAAATTTAGTTTTAGAAAGGTGATGATTCAAAGTGTTTTTGGACTGGTCTATTTTACCTTTTCATGCCTTTTTTGCTTAGTTCAACCTTAGCCATGTTTTCAGTGGGAGTATTTCTGGACTGGTCTTTTGTGCAAATTCACATGGGGTGCACTGGAAGAGTCCATTCTTGCACCAGGAATTTTGTAAGATTCATTTTTGGGTGTCATTAAGTGTCATTAGTGGAAGTGACTTTTAAACAAAAGTGTTCGATTCTTGCACATGGGTGATTTCGGAATAGTCTATTGTTGCATGGGGAAGTAGATGGCTGAAATATGCTGCATGTGCTCTCAAGCAAATGTCGGCCTTTCTAGTTATTTAAGCATTTTCGCGTTTATGCATTGATTTTTTTTTTCAAGGCTTTATTAGTAAAAACAAATAATACATTTGTCAACAACAGAGTTTCTAAGCTACTATTGTACATGGAGTAATTTGAAGTACTAGTGAAATACACAATAGGTAATGCGCATGGAAGAAGTATCATTGTCTATATAAGCATTTCTCTCATGTACTTATACAGGCTATTATGTATAACCAATATACACCACATGGTTGCCACAATTGTCATGGAATAATTTTGATACATGTAGATGGTTATCAAAAACAACAAGTTACTTTTAACATTCGGAACTTTTTCTTTCATAACAAAGTATAGTTTACAGTATGTTATAACACAGTAGATCTAGACTGGACTAGAACTATAGTTTACATACTATGGGTTTAACAGTTTGCGTTTATGCATTGATTCTGATTCTCAAAGGGCGAAGTTGTAGTGTGGACGCCAGGGACACAGAATAAAGATGTAGTACTACGACAATTGTTTCCGATAGCTCCAGGAATTCAGATAACATGTTCATGCAGCTGTTGTTTAAGACTCACCTGAGAGAAGCGCAGTCCGACCCAGTATTTGTCTCCATCTTTGGCTGATGTGATGACGCGGAGAATCTCCTGTTCAGCTTCGCTGTTGATCTCAACCACGTGAGCTGGAGAATCAGAAACACGTTAATGATATCTGGAGAGCCTGCTATATGTTAATGGCCTCCCCTTGCGAACTTTGTATATAAACTTGGCTGATGCAGAATCGAAGATTACAGAAGCTTTTCAGACTTTGGGCTGAAACAGCCCTCACAATTACCGACCCCCTAGTGTTCACGGGAAACGGTTCCGCCAAAGCCCGTTTTTCCATGCAAGGCCCGCCACTCTCAAGCAACGTCTCGTGTTCACCGACCTCTGAGTCGTCTTTATCCCTGCGTAATCGGATAATCCCGGCCCCCAGTTATTGG
Source organism: Branchiostoma floridae x Branchiostoma belcheri (assembly GCA_019207045.1). Classification (NCBI taxonomy): domain Eukaryota; kingdom Metazoa; phylum Chordata; class Leptocardii; order Amphioxiformes; family Branchiostomatidae; genus Branchiostoma; species Branchiostoma floridae x Branchiostoma belcheri. The sequence continues at coordinate 3,348,681 of CM033025.1, read as the reverse complement.
AGGAATGTTGCTAGCCAATCACGTCGCCGCATGCTGTTAAGAGGCAATGTGATTGGCTGGTGACTTCCCCTCCAACTACAGAAGGGGACTACTGATTGGCTGACGCAGACAAAATGACGAACTGCAAGTCGGTACGCCAGGGTCGTTGCTTGAAATAAATACGCGGTGAACCTGGTGTGACAGGGAACCAAATCCCAGAATTTAATATTTCCCATATCAATATCTGCTGTAATAGACGTTTTGTACTCTCGATTATGACAGTATGTCAAGATTTTAGATGAATGGTTCTCAACATGACCGTCGCTGAATAAAAAAAAATTCTACATAGCCGCTCTCCACTGACCTGCCATGTTGTGACACACTGAAACTGCTGTTTCGTACGGAACATCAGACCTTCCGAAATAGTAGCAGGAGTCTCCCCACGCCCGCCATCCAAACGGACAGTGCGCTGCAGAAATCAGTGAAACATGACATTTTCCACAAATCCACAGTATGACGGAGTCTTCAAGCATTTATATGTGAAGGCCTCTTCACACGAGAAATGTATAAAACGTCAAACAACAATCAAATCAAAATAAAGAGTTACCCGATTTCGCCATACATCTATGTGTTAATATTGCACTTAGACAATGTTGACTAATCATTGGCCTCAAATCCCATATGTAAGATCATACAGCCATTTATTGATGAAGAAGAATGCCAAGGATCAGCAACTAATACACACTTTCAGGAATGATGAGATTTCAACTTAATAACAATGTTTATTCAATTATTACAGGTCACTGACCAGGAACCCCCACTACACTAAGCCTCAGGAAGACAATAGCAAATGATGACGTACGTCTAACGTCCCAGGTATCCCAGGTGACCTTAAGGTACTGTCCGGTGTCCTGAGATCCAGTAGTTAGGTCAAAGAACGCCTCGTGAACGTCCGGTATTCCGAATTCCATGTTGGTCACACTGGTGTTGGTATATTTACCCACAAAGTACTTCTTGTTCGGACCGCAGTTCACCTTGTAGAAACATTTCATATAAGAATCATGACGCGTCGAAGAAGATGAAGAAGATTATATTTAGGCATCGAGATAGAAGAAATGTGTTCACTTGATTATTTTATGAGCTCTAAAGTTTGCATTCTGTTGACCTGTTGACATGTTAATCCTCCCTATACGACTAAAGAGACGAGCCATATGTATCCACGATTGATATCGTGGGACCGCGTGGCGCAGTGTCAGCATTCGTGCCTCGTGACCGAGAGGTTGCGGGTTCGAATCCGCCTGCGCGTCACCGATCTTGTGCCCTTGGGAAAGGCACTTTACACGACTTTCCTCACTATACTCAAGTGAAAATCAGTACCTAGCTTCGGCTAGGGCCGTCCCTCGGATTGGACGTTAAATGGAGGTCCCGTGTATGGGGAGAGTCACACCCTATGCACGTTAAAGAACCCCCACACGTGTGATGGTGCGGTGGGAGATGGAGCAAACCCTTCTGTCTGGAGTTGGTGATTCACTTCAAATCACCCGGCTGGAGGCCTGGCGAACCTCCATACCGTATCAGCCACACGAAAGGGTATGTCACCCCGTAAGGGGCGGTATAACCCCGCCGTGACATGTGCGAACATGTGTATGTATGGCGGCTTTGAAAATGTGTTCATTGTCACCTGTTTCGCCATACCCTCCATATATTGTCATCGAATATGGAGAATCCTAATAATAAATAGATTTGTCTGCTGCAGTACCCTAGAAAGCCGCTAAAGGAATCATTATGAAACTTGACCTTCGTTTTCCCGACCACTACCCACCTATCAAACATCAGGCAGAAGTATACTGTCCACAAACAGACACACTAGCACACAAATGGCACCTAAGAGGGGCATTCAATAAGTAATAACTCTGACCCACTTCCAGTTGTTTGATCTAGATGAAATTTTGCATGTGTAATGATTCATATCTCTATGTGTCATGTTGCAAAAAAAACAGCTCTGAACTAATTGGTGTTTGAACTGAGTCAGGTGTGAAATGGACCAGGTGTGAAATGGAGCTAGTTGAGTGTCGCGCAGTGATCCGGTTTTTGTATTTGAAAGGACGCACACCAAAGAAGACTTTTGATGAAATAAATTAAACTTATGGTGATGATGCCCCATCATATGACCTTGTAAAACGCCGGCACTGAATTAAAACATGGCCGGAAGTCTGTGGAAACATCTCTCAGACCTAGTCGTCCCTCTTCTGCCATTGATGAGGCATCTGCTGGAGGACCAACCTGTGGTGCCCTACAAAACCGGTGTCCAGAGCTGCATCAAACAATGGCAGAAATGCATAACTCTGGGTGGTTCCTATGAAGAGAAAGACTAATAACTGTGCCAAGTTTCATTAATCTCCTGCTATAGGAAATGGGTCAGAGTTATTACTTATTGAACGCCCCTCGTAAAATATCCGTCTTGGCGAAGGTACAAACACATGTATACATATGGAAGCGTTCACTCTACTGACCTCTAATTCGTCGCCACCGGAGAGGCTGAAGCTGAACTTCGGGGCTATCATGCCGCCAGGATTGCCGATGATGTGGAGTTTACACTCGCTGTCCTTGTCGAACGGGCTGTTGGGGTAAAACTCCCGCGATCGGCTGGACGCTGTGATCACGGAGTCACATCCTGCAAGCGGAACACACGGTTAGTGTCAGCGGAGATAATTCTCGCTCAGTCATTACTACTACTACTACTACTATAGTACTAGCATCCTAATGGATTGACAAAGACTCCAACCGGCATCTCCACTAGCAAAATCTGCCACATAGCTATGAAATCTACGTAGTTAAATCTCCGATAAGCAGCTACATTGTTTCATAACAAGGAAAGAACAACGAAAAAAACTTAGGTTTAAAGTTTCTTTTAATACCACTGCACTTTCACTGTTAAGCTTGAAAGTATAGTATAGGTCTCATACTACTTAACTAAAAAGCAAAAAATAAGATAAATAGGTACATAAATGTTCGTTGAGAAATTCCCTTCGTCACTGGCATAACAGTGGTGATTTTGCCGGCAATTTCTAAGCTGATGTAGGGCCACTGTCGACTACAGCATCCTTACACTTACACTACATTACGCCGTAGCATATATCCTGATCAAAACTAGTGCTCGGTAAAAGTTTTCAGAACTAAACTTAAAAACCAGTTTATCAACGCACAACAAGTGTATGAGAAATACTCAAAGGAGAATAGTAGTTTGGAACATACCGTGCACAAAATGATAAGATGTCTCATTGAGTCCTTGGTACCTTCGTAAACCAAGTAAAACATTGTCAGGTTATTTCTATTTTAACAAGGTAGTAATTGCTTAGACAATTTATGTAGTAGGTTGCATGCATAGGCTACCTAAACTGTCCGTTGGTCATGATAATGGCAAAATGAGGCATACACACACACAAACACTCACACGTCTATGTCTGTATTTTTATAATTAATAGCATAATTGGGGCCTTAAGCTGCAAATCCAGAACCATATTCATGCCCCCTACCACCCCCCCCCACCCACCCAAAGGAAGATAGTAATGCTCGCGTGTAGCGCGGGAACCAGGACGTTAGGATCGTCAGTCTTGTTCGCGGGTTTCGGTTCGGAGGTCAGTGGCCAAACCCTGACACTGAAAGGGTCTCACTAAATACCGAAAACAACCGAAAACAACCGAAAACAACCGAAAACAACCGAAAACAACCGAAAACAACCGAAAACAACCGAAAACAACCGAAAACAACTTTCACTAAATACCGAAAACAACCGAAAACAACTTTCACTAAATACCGAAAACAACCGAAAACAACTTTCACTAATTACCGAAAACAACCGAAAACAACCGAAAACAACTTTCACTAAATACCGAAAACAACCGAAAACAACTTTTAACTACCGAAAACAACCAAAAACAACTTTTAACTACCGAAAACAACTCGACACAACCATAAACAACAGACAATCATTTTAATGGGTTATTATTTAATAATTTTGATTTTATTTTGGACAGAAGTTAGGCTAGGACGACCCATGTTATTAATACAATATTAGTAATAATAGAGTCAACGATCTCCTTTGCCTTTTGGAATATATTAATGTTCGAATTCAGAATCACGGATCCTGTAAGTATCCTGTATTTTATAAACGGGGACTGCTTGGTTAACTCGCAAACTCATCAATGAATATCTATACTACTTGGCATCTATTGTGTAACTCCAAGCAGAGGTTACGGTGGAGCTGGGGTGTAGTAGTGGCCCCAACATGAAATCGCAGTCACTACTATCCCCCGGCAAAACTGCTTCGAAAATGGGTTTGCTTATCAATTATTGTTGAATCTGCCTGCTGCGCATTTACCTCATGTGTACTACATTTTCTTCTAGCAACCAAAACGATCTAGTACATTTCTTGCTCAATTTTAACGCATTCCGCTAGCACAACAAATCGGTTTAAATGGACAAACCGCAAACGTGTATTACCACAGAGGCCCCTTATTCTGGATTAAACTAAATGATCAAAATAAAACAGTGTGTGATAGAAAGGTGTTTCCACAGTCTACTTCCCCTTTGCTGCAAAAATCCTCCAGAATCACCCCATTCTCTCCCTCGGCCAAGGAGAAAATAAGAGGGGATAGTAACGAGTAGATGAAAATAAAATAGCAATAAGTAGTTGTTTAAGAGTCATTTTCCGGCTGTTTTGGAGTTCTGATCGGTTGTTCATGCGTGTTTTAGGAGGTTTCGAGTTGTTTTCGGTATTTATTGAGTTGCTTTCGGTATTTATTGAGGTGTTTTCGGTATTTATGGAGTTGTTTTCGGTAGATATCAAATTGTTTACATTGTTTTCCGTATTTTACGGGTTGTTTTCGGTTGTTTTCGGTAGATGTCAAGTTGTTTTCGGTTGTTTTCGGTTGTTTTCGGTTGTTTTCGGTTGTTTTCGGTTGTTTTCGGTATTTAGTGAGACCGCACTGAAAGCATGCTGTGGGCGCTGGCAGCGTAAGGGTTAAAAGGGTCTCACTAAATACCGAAAACAACCGAAAACAACCGAAAACAACCGAAAACAACCGAAAACAACCGAAAACAACCGAAAACAACCGTAAACAACCGAAAACAACCGAAAACAACTTTCACTAATTACCGAAAACAACCGAAAACAACTTTCACTAATTACCGAAAACAACCGAAAACAACTTTCACTAATTACCGAAAACAACCGAAAACAACTTTTAACTACCGAAAACAACCGAAAACAACTTTTAACTACCGAAAACAACCGAAAACAGCTCGACACAACCATGAACAACAGACAATCATTTCAATGGGTTATTATTTGACAATTTTTATTTTATTTAGGCAGGGGGTAGGCTAGGACGACCCATGTTATTGATACAATATTAGCAATAATAGAGTCAACGATCTCCTTTGCCCTTTTGAATATATTAATGTTCGAATTCAGATTCATGGATCCTGTATGTTATAAACGGGGACTGCTTGGTTAACTCGCAAACTCAGCAATGGATATCTATACTACTTGGCATCTACTGTGCAACTCCAAACAGAGGTAATGTTGTGCGTGTATTAATGTATTTTATGTAGACCACTGGAAGAATAGCTGGCAAAATAATGCTGTAATAGCTAAAAGTGGATCTGAATAAAGTTAAAGTCAAAGTCAAAGGTTACGGTGGAGCGGAGGTGTAGTAGTGGCCCCAACAAGAATCGCAGTCACTACTATCCCCCGACAAAACTGCTTCGAAAGTAGGTTTGCTTATTAATTACTGTTGAATCTACCTACTGCGCATTTACCTAATGTGTACTACATTTTTTCTAGCAACCGAAACAATCTAGTTCATTTCTTGCTCAATTATAACGCATTCCGCTGCCACAACAAATCGGTTTAAATGGACAAACCGGAAACGTGTCTTACCACAGAGGCCCCTTATTCTGGATTAAACTAAATTATCAAAATAAGGATTTTGCTCTACATCATAAAACAGTGTGGAATATAAACGTGTTTCCACAGTCTATATCCCCTTTGCTGGTAGAATCCTTCTAATATTTAGAAAATAATTCTAGGGATAGAAACGAGTAGATTAAAATAAAATAGAAATAAATAGTTGTTTAAGAGTTATTTTCCGGCTGTTTTGGAGTTCTGATCGGTTGTTCATGGGTGTTTTAGGAGGTTTCGAGTTGTTTTTGGTATTCATTGAGTTGTTTTCGATATTTTCCGAGTTGTTTTCGGTAGATACCAAGTTGTTTTCGGTTGTTTTCGGTAGATATCAAGTTGTTTTCGGTTGTTTTCGGTTGTTTTCGGTTGTTTTCGGTTGTTTTCGGTATTTAGTGAGACCGGGTTAAAATACTTTTCTAACGTCAAGTACTTTGTGTGTGTTAACTCACCACAGTGCCGTGACCCCATTGCGAGTGCTGGTGGGAGGGTCTTCGTCCAGGTTAGTGGGGTACTTCCTGACGGTCACGGCTCCTCCCAGCTGGTCTCTGATCCAGCCGTGATGAACAGCCGCTTTACACACGGGCGAGGTCTGAAGCGTGTGAGAGAGAAATAGCTGAACACTTCGAACATGACAGCACCAGTAAATTATCTGTCCTATTGAACACATGCATGGTGAAGCCATGATAAACAATCCCTCATTTATCTTTCTTTCATATCTCAAGTATTTCCCCACACTGTATAGGCCAATTCCACCATTACACTAGACGGTGATCACAGCCGCCAGGATTGGATTTATGGGAGCCATAATTTCATTGGTAAAGTATGATGCTCGATGTAAACGTGTGATTTAAAAGACAACAAAACACACATAACATCAAAAATGACTCTTCATCTGTCAAATCTGTGGTCGTATAACAGTCACATCACCTAGTGGAAGGGGGCGTTACTACAACAACAGGTTCATCACCATGGACAGGACCACAAGAATGTATTCAACATGAATGGGTTCATTCACCTGGAATAATTCTATAAAGCCCGCGTTACAACGGTAGAAGCCACCATGATAACTCAAGAAGGTTGACCCCAACTATCATCTGGTCCAGAACACCCGTATAGAACGTTACTGCGGTCGAGGTACGACCTAATATAGATAAATTGCTATGGAAAACTAATTATAAGTTGGAACTCATGTACTTACCGCACTGTACATCCCGTCACCATAGATTGATGTTGCGACAGACGCACAGCCGGGAGGACAGACGATGCTGAAGAAAGTGACAATATATTTTTGGGATTAAAGATTAAAAATTGAAAACTTAAAGCCGAAAGTTAGCAAGTGAATATATAAAAAAAGAATTGAATTTAAAATTTATTCAAATCTAAAATTTAGATAAAATAATTCAAAATAATTTAAGATTGTTTAGAATAATTTAAAATAATTTAAAACTGTTTGAACTATCTAAACTTTTTCAGAAAATCATAAAATTATTTAGAATTACTTATAATTATTTTAAATTGTTTTAGAATATTCAAACTTACTTTTAGAAATTCCAAATTTAATGCTTAATAAAAGATCTTTCTTTATCAAACAGATATAGTACAACCCTATACACATATTCAGTAATAGAGTATTTCTTAGCAGTGGGCAGTATAGTGAAACAGGTGGTATTTGTCAAGGTCACCTTTTCAAGGTCACTACACCGTCACAATCATAACAAACTAAAACTATTCAGATGTCATATTTACTGCTAATTTTAATTTAAGCACAATTTTAATCAGCACAGTGGGGATCCAGGTATAAATCTTAGGTGTCATACATTTAAACATGGTTACCAGGTCACACTGCTGTTCACTTCAACTCAAACTTGCTGTCAATTGCTTTCGGTCTACTGGTCACACTACCGTTAAGTAACATAAGGGTCTAAGTCAGTTATTTCGCATGTGTTGCCCTCTGTATTAATCTCCAAGCATATCTACCAATGTGACAACTGGATACTGTCTGTGCTCTTTTGATACTGCCATGCCACCGGCAAATCTGCTCGGAGATTACCCTGTATAGAATAGCGGCCTACTCACGTGAACACAGACTCTGCAGACTCTGTGCTGTTCCATGAAAGAGGAGCGGTGGCATTGCACACTGTCAATAAAAAGACGAAGAACATTATGTCAAAACAACTTCACTTCATTCCTACAGTTTTTACACTCCAATGAAGGTTAGACAAGCAGGTAATAAGACACGCCAAACAGCAGTTACTCAAGCAACTGGATATGATTTTGGAAACGGTCCAAAACCACACCCAGTGGCTTGCGTAACTGCTGTTTGGCGTTTAAACCGTTCGCTTCATAACGTAGAGGCATCATTGTATGTAAGTATATTAAAGTATTCAGCCTCTTCTAGAATACACACCTACTACAAGTAGAACTAGTGATGCATTATCTAATGTGACTAAATGGCCACTGGACTGTATCAAAATTTACAAAGATTATGTACATTCTGATCTCAAGAAACGGAAGATAAAAGAATCACCTTTACCTTCGTCGTCGCTGTACGGCCAGGGATAAGCTTAAAAATAGCAGAACTCTCAGTTATCTTAGATTCTTAGATTGAAAAGATGTCGGAACAATGGATTGTTATCAGTATCATGATAACAGTTGGTCGTCATTATCAAATGAATGTATTATCAATTGTAGAAGAGAAATGTATCGTTATCAATGTCAAAACTGTATACATCGTTATCAATATCAGTAGCCTGAGAACCGCAAAATGCCAGTAAGAGAATAAGACATAAATAATGCATGGTAAAAAAAGAAACGCAATGTGTATGGACCCATTGCAGTACACGTGTTTTACACAAGAAAGCAACCGCCGTGAAACTCACGCCTCTTGAAGTACAGGTCCGCCCCGGTTAAGTTGGCGGGTGTCGGACATGCTTGTTTGAGCGTACATGAGCTGGCGGAGTCGCCTGGCACGTGCACAAACGCCCCGCACGATCCCGACACCGTGCAGAGGTGCGCACAGGTCGCCAGGTTCGTGTTCCCATGGGAACTAATGTTGAACAGCCCGCCGGGACAGGCCTGGTCTTTTCTCCGAATGTAGCCTTGAGTAGGGTCTGGAAGGACGCATACAGGGGACTGCTTAGACTATTTGATTTCCGTACACATACAGCTGTCTTAAGAAGCGAGATGAAATTGAACCAGTACATGCTAGTACGCATTAGGCATTGTACGCGTAAATGTATATGTAGTAAGATATCACAATCTTATATCACTGGAATAGAATATATAAGGACTTGGAAAATGCTATTTGGTCGTACATTATTTTCGAAAGAACCACTGTGCAAAAATGGACCATACCAACATACATTATTCAAGTGCAAAAGATGAGTATTCCAAAATTAAATCAGCCAAGCGAAGAAGAATATTTCTTAATTTGCAAATTTACATCCACTCCTGTCCCTCTGTGTGACAGACAGAATGTACACAATACAAAAGTCGACGTAATTTTGTTTTGGTCTGAAACAAAAAAACTTCCGGGTCCACATACAGGAAACCTACAACAATAAAAGTCTAACATTGCAGTTAAAGTACAAGGTTCCCAACTGGAGGCAACAGGTAATACAAGCTAAGTCTTATTCGGCTCATATCATGTTGCAATTCTAAACTTTATATCCGTACACAAAATAAAGAGCTTTGGGCCATTTCAACTTGATAAGGATCAGAGGACTGATCGAAAGCTTGTTGGTAAGCGCTTTATTTTGTGTACGGATATAAAGTTTAAATTTGCAACATAATGTTGATTACCGTCACAGATGAACTTACATTAAAATTCGACTCATAGACTGACTAGCGTATGTGTTTCAATGCCCAATTTGACAATAAGGTTTGAATAAATGGTGATGATGTTTCTCCACATAAAAACACGCTTTGTGTGCCAGACGATGATAGATTGAGCTTTGCCAGAATTGCCAAAAAGCACTGGGCAAACACAAAGGAACATGGGGTAACGCCCTCGGTTATTGTGTGACATTAGGACTTGGATGGTTGAATTTTGAATATGGTGTCTAAACACACAGAAAAACAGACTGTACTCTCCCGAATTTGATATTGAGAAACATGGTGTCAACGAAAAGGAATACTTCTTGCATTGGTTGCATTAGGCAGACTAGAAAAAGAAAATAACGCTAAACTATAAGATGTCAATATAAAATATAGGCGTGCCAATGGGATATTAAGAGATTTTCATAAACTCGTATTCGTGGCATATTTGATCTGGCAATCATTGACAACAGGACAAAGGAGAAGACGTGATGGAACAAACACATGCACATCTTTTAAACACTGTCAGCCTTTAGTTTTCAGCGCGTAAAACTACGCATGAAACGCAAAACTCGTTTGGCCAATTCCACCGTACATCCAGACACATATTGCAACACATACATTGAAGATACGTATACAACAAATGAAAATTGTGGCTTTATGTGTGTCAGGGTCAGAAATTCCAATCTGGTAGAGTCGGTGATCCTGTTTGTGGAGATCAAAATCGCAGTATGTACTTTTATCCGTTCATTTTGATATTAACTTCAAAGACAGGCAGAACTCTTCAACTGAATTGACTTGAAACTCACAACTTACACCCTAACACACCACTAGCATCCACATATTGCTGTTTAATTTCCGTTAGAGACTACTTACTGGTTGAGGGAAGTAGCGTCCGCCCTTCAGAAGGATGTCCAAAACAGACCAACAGAACCAAGATGCCAACGGATCGGGAAAACCGCCACATCGTGGGAGATGTTTCCCTCTATGTGTCGTCTGTCCGACTGAAACACGCTCCGTGTCAAGGTAGAAACTTTATGGATTGGGAAATTGATGAAAAACACACTCAGGTGGATAAGGAGGACCCACCTCAGCTATTGCGTGAGTCGTGAGATATGGGCAGTGAAAAATGTTGACGATGTACAAACGTACAATGGCCAGATGATGTTCGGTGATGCATACAGTTCCACGCCCTAGCTCCGAGAGACAAACTTTACGATGATTTCTAAATCAAAAAAATTCTTCTCGTCGATTTTCTCCTATCAATTCAAACACTACACCCGACGAAAACGCAAAGTTCCAGTTTAGCCCGCTATGTGGAGAAAAGTGTAAGTAATGGATAAAAACAGGACAACGATAGCATAAGTAGTGCTCATTCAAATGTAATATATCTTTTAATGCCTATGCACCTGTGTAATGTTCCCATGAGGCTAATACGTCAATGCAAGATGTCCAAATAATGGTCATATCATATTTCAGGTCAGAAAATGAAATATCTTCTGCCTTAGCAACGGTTGCCATAGAAACGAGCTAGGCACGTCTAACTCTCCTGTCAAATGTTACTGATGTTAAGTTTGATGTGAGATAAGTTTGATATTATTTGCACAAGTATTACTGAAGTTATGCTGCTTTATTTCTAAATTCGGGCATAATCGTCAATGTATATATCTTGTATCATACTTTGTGTAAATTTCCTGTACTAGTGTACTTGATATGTTATTAAATGTATGTTGTATTTCTCTCCCATAGGCCAACCCTTTGTAAATATTGACGGCTAGTTGGTCGACCTTGGCTGTAATATTCTTTTTCCAAGTAGTACATTCCCTTGAGACATCGTGAGAGTGGTGTTTGTATTTTACGACACGGTGATAAATGGGCTTTTACTTATTCGTTTGGCTGTACTGTCATCCAAGGTTACCCAACTACACTAGTAACTATTGGCTATTGTTAAGGGCTAACCTAGGGAGAGAAATACAACATTATACATAGAGCAATAGCTTACTGCTAACACGTTGGGTAAGTACGATGATACAACAGTTCACACAGTACATTACAAAGTATGTACAAACTACATTAACCAGTGACAAGGTAAATAAATACTGACAGCGTTGGTGTTATACAGAGAACGGGCCCCCAAGGGGGGTCCATGCTTTGGTTCTGAATGAAGACAGAGAAACTGCATTAGGTGTGTCAGGTGGAAGAGAATTCCACAGTCGGATGGCTCTGTGGACGACAGATGCTTTCTGTGTTATAAGACTTGGGGGGGGGGGGGTAAATTGACGTAGGGCGTATTTATACTTATTATAATTACTAAGGTTCTAAATACTTCGAATCTCTGAGTCAACAAATAATGACAATATTGGGAAAGCTTGATACATCACAGGTTTATTCAATACCAAAAAATTATGTGACTTCTGTGCTAAGGACTACTTGTAGATGTATACAGTCTCATTGTACTTTTTGTAGAGGTTTTTCATTTTTCTTATCAACATATTTGCAGCTCTTACGAAGTGCTCTTACCCAGCACTGCACATTATAATTGCCTCATATGCATGGTATTCACCTTTACCTATCCTAAACCATAAATGTGTCACAAATACGAAGCTTCCATTATTTACCATTAAGGTATTGTTGCATTTTGCTCAATGATTATGACAATCATGTCCTGATTTGCACAAATGACTTCCCTTCAATGGGAATGAGGATTGGGACTGATGTTGCACAGATGTCTGGTACTTACAGTTGTAACTAGGGGTGGGTAACGTTTTTTTTTCTTGTTGGACCAGACTAGTAAAAATCAGACCTGATAAAAATCAGTCGACCGGATCTTGGACCGAATAGAAAATGAACAGATCATACAATGAAGTAGAGGAGAAGAAAAGGAGAATTGATAATCATTTTAACAAGTTTCTACAAGTAAACTTGCCCCTGATTCTATTAGTAATTTTCAGCCTTAAATATAGCTGTCCAAAAAGTCAGAAAATTTTTTAAAAATCTGTAAACCTGTAAGTCAGTAAATATAGCTGCAATGAAAATAGTGGCCATGGTTGACTTTTAAAAACAAGGCTGTAGATGCAGAATGCAGTGAATGATGATGATGAATTAAGAGTCACAGTGAATGCCAGTGCTCAATGTTTAGATCTTTTTTTCACTGCTGCAGATGAAAACCTAGCTTTTCAGACATGCTGATAGTTTCATTTCAATCTTTCAGGTCAATCAGTGGTATACAAAATGCATGAATAATCAATTATAGAATAGTAGAGAGACATATAATGTATGATTTTCTGAATGTTCTAGCTTTGTATGTATGTAAACATCCTCTCATGCCTGGCCCGCCACTTGTCCATGCCAAGCAATGACCCTGGTTTATCCGTTTTCAATTTCTTCTCACTGCACGAGTGCTGGCCAGTCATCAGATGCTCTCCCTCTAGAGTCTAGTGGTTAGAGGAAAATTTACCAGCCAATCACGTTGCCTCATGACCGTAGGAAGCCATGTGATTGGCTCGTGACAGCTGGCCATCACCAATGAGCCTTGACCACACATACACACAGGTGGCAGACCTGGCAGGCGAGGACGATGAAAAGCAGATGGATCAGTTTTGTTTCTTCGGCCATCCATTCTCATCTAGCAGGGCTTGTTGTGGATCTGTCAGTACTTGAGGACCCTGTCCTGCCCTGGTGTGGATTATGTACTGTACTGAGCCTGGCGAAGGCTCCAAACCGACCGTGTTCAGCAAGTCTGCCGGTAAATCCTTCCTGTTCGCGTCCGGCAGGCCCTGGACAAACTCGCATTCAGAGTTGTTTGTGGAACCTGGAGGGAAGAAGTGGTGGAGTAGCGCCAACACCTCAGGCACGTCATCCTGGAGGAGGTAGAGCACAGCGTTGGGCCCGGCGTCGAACGTGTACGCGGCCCTGATTTTCCCGTGGTGGCGGTTGTACCTGTGCACGAGGTGAATGATGTGCTTGGACGTCTCGTTGAGGTAGAAGATGGGCGGGTAGGTGTCCAGACAGGTGGCGTGGAACTGGTTGCTGTCCTTCATGGTGATTTCACCGAACATCTGGAAGTCCCTATCCAGGATGGCCTGCCTCATGTCCTCTTGCCGCGACGGCACCACGTGCTCCGCCCGGTACTTCACCAGGGCGCTCGTCTTAACAGTCGTCTGCATCCCCTCGGTGCTGCCCACGGCCTTCTTCCCGGCGTTCACCACGGCAACCAGCACCCGCAGCTCCGGCCAGTGCTCGGCGGGGGCGACCTGTCTCGCCACACTGTCCGACCCGTCCTCCAGCCTGCCCATGGTCCATTCCACGAACCCTCCGTACATGCTGCGGCAGGCGCTGCCCGAACCCTGCCTGGCGATGTGCGACACGTCCCCGTCTATGTGGAACAGCCTGGCGAGGGAGTGCACCAGGCAGGCGTACCCAGCCGCCGACGAGGCCAGCCCTGCCGCGGTCGGGAAGTTGTTCTCCGAGCAGACGTGGACGCAGGACCCGAGCAAGTCGCCTGCCCGCTCCCGGTCCTCGTGTTTCCGCTTTCGTGCCAGCCGTCGGATCTCTCCGAGACACTTCTGCAGCCTGGGCGCATCCACGGACTGTTCCTGCCCGTTGAGCCAGACGCGGTCCCTCTTGAAGTCGGCGCTGGCGGCCACTGTCGTGCGAGCGCACAGCTGGTCCTGAGAGAGAGTGACGCTGAGGGAGGGGTTGATGGGAAGGACGAGCTGTTCGTCTCGCTTCCCCCAGTACTTGATGACTGCGATGTTCACAGGAGCTGTGCACGTCACTGCGAAGAACAAAGAGATATCACTGATGGGGATTGATTGTGAAAATTTTTCATCACACATTTTCACATATCAGCTTTATTGCATAGAGTGACAAGATTGAAATTTTGCTGCTATTGTTGTTCACCTTTCAGTGCCTAGTGGCTCTAGTGGCTCATTGGTCAGAAGCTTGCTGTTTCTGTAAGAGGATTTTTTTTACAGCAATGCGTGGCTAGCCCATCCCATTTAACGTGCTTGCAATGCACCTCCTCAAACAAAGGACAGTGCCTTCTGAAAATAAAGACAGGTGAAGCCCCAACTGAGATGCCCTTCCCAGGTGTCCCAGTGACAAACTAATTGGAACCAGGAGCTCAAATGTGAGGCCACTACCAATTGAGCTACAAGGAAATCCCCATAGGCCATTGAAATGGGTCAGACCATATTCTTCTAGTCTTGTCTTACGACATTGATTAACAGTTTGGTTAATGTAAAATTGTCTTAGAATATGTCATCAATTGTGCAAATAAGTTTATTACAAAATGCAATTAGCATAATCTTTGGCCCTCTCCTCAACCTTGATGACACATATTGTAACTAAAGTGTTATACCTGAAAGTCTGTTAGAAAAAACTAATTCACCATTTCCTAAAAACTCCGCCAAAGTTCTGCCAAAACGATAGGGAAAACAAGCAAGTAAATAGATAAATAAATAAGTATGTGATCAATCCTATCTGCGTTGTATTAAAGCACTAAGTAGTGCTAAATGACAATGTGATGTACATGCTAACTTATAACGTAAGTTGTGGCAAGATCCGTGGTGTGACCACTCAATTGACCAATCAGGGGCCAGCACACAGCGGTGCCACTGTTTGTCAGGATGGCCTCCTTCGTTTCAACCAAGGAGGTTGAAAGAGGGTTCCCTCTTTCAACCTCCTTGTTTCAACTTATTAAAATGAATTTTATAATCAGTTGATCCTCAACTTTTGATTGTATATCATGTTGTCGTTATGACTGTGGTATAATGAATCATTTTGTATTCTATATACACGTACGTTTTGCTCGCGAAAAAAAGGTTTGCTAGAAAGTTGTCACCGATAACTTCAGTTCACAAAATAACGCTCAAATCATACGGCATTTTCTTACCTTGTGATATACCAGTGACTGGTTTCATATTTGCACGACCGTTCTCCATCACTTTTTCTCTGTCCCTGCAATTAATGTCCTTGTTGTCGATTTTCCTAGCTTCGGAACAGAAAAAGAAAGGATGAACCTTGCTGCTCGGCTGGCCACGAATTTCCTAACGTGAACCTAAAAGTGTCAAAGGTCACGATACGGAACAATCCATTCCTTAACATTTAACTTTTACCCATTTCGTTAGGTTCAAATATTTTTCTTAGACGCAAATGATATCTTATCTATATCATTTTTAATACAATTATAATGCTGAATTTACACATATCATAACTGTTTATTGTCATAACTATGCTTTATTTAGATCTAGTTTAACTGAATTGCCAACTTGGTCCCCCTCACAATGGTTTCACCCTCATGTGTCATATGACTAGCAGAATTTTCGCGGTGAAAGGTTATGTGAAGAAGTTTGGATGTTTACTGTCATATTTGGTACTGTAGGGTCGACTAGATACAGAAGATGAAAGATATTGTCCTTAGTAAAGCTGTTGTCCCAGGAAAAATGTAAGAATTGAGGAAATTGATGATAGTGACGTCACATCCTATATTTAGAGCCAAGATGGCGGCCACTCACAAGCTGGATTTCCTAATCTCGAAACAACTCCCATAAGTTATCCTCCAATCTATCAACTGTAGGTCGGTCTAGAAGCTACCATCGTCAACTTGGTACGTATGCCAGGCCTTCGTGTATCTAGCTGTGCTTTAGAAACGCTTTGTTTCATGTTTATTTTGAGTTAGAATGGATGGAAAATTGACCAGCTGATGTTAGTCTCACTGGGAGGCGATGACATCATTGGTTGAGGCGATTTGATTCATCGTAGTTGTCGTGTTGAGTGTGCTCATGTGACTCAGCTGAACACCTGCGACTTTAACAAGGAGTCCTTTGTTTTAGAAGGAAGTGGTAGGTAGTCCCTGGTACGGACTATTTCGTACAAATAAATGGTACATTGGCCATTTACCCATTTTACCTAGCTACGTTTCCAACTTGTATCGACACCAAAACGTCCAAAGAGATTCATTTTAAATTTTCCGAAATCTTATCTTTTCCAAATGTTTTGTACATTCTGTGTCGAGAGAAATAGGCTTCTGCTGTAATATAAAGATCTGACATAAGGATAAAGCTTTTAGTTTTACTGTAAGTATATAGTATAGTAGAGCAGACGTTTTTCGGTATACTGATGGAGTTTGTGTTGAATTTTCGCCAGTAACATTTTTCATAGTCATACAATTATTTCAAAATTATATGTAGCCTTTCAATGAAAAGAAGTGGGTAAATCTTTCACCGTTCGAGTCCCAAACCCTAGCTTCTGTGATCATCTATTATTTAAGAGAATGATGAATGGTAATGTGGTCTGAACGGTTGTCCGTCCGCGTAAGCAGGTCATCAGGTCACCAAGGCAAGGCCAAAGTACATGTCCAATATGTTGGACATGTACAATGTAGGTCAGATGCAGGGCACAGGTTGCTAAGAAAATTAGCCTCTAGAAGTCATGCTTCAGGTTCAGTGATGTTCATTTTCTTTTCTCTAGAATGGTATGGTTAAGTTCACATTGTAATAATGTGTCCTGTGTAGTAGGCATTGGCCATGGTTGTAAGTCCTGCAGTATAATTTATACACACTGTCTTTATCCTTTGTTTTTGTCCAATGTACAAACCCTTTTGTTTTTTGTTAATTTTCAGAAGCAGGAAGTCAGTGGCAGAAGATAATGCTATGGCGTTTGGGAGTGGTTTTGAGAGACAAAACTCCACCACCTGTGAGTACTCCAGGCTTTTACTTTCAGTAGTAACCAAGTAACACGTGTAGCTTGATTCCAGCCACAGACTAGTACTGTTGGTGTTTCTGTATATATCAGGTTATGGTCCAAACCATGCACTGCAAATCTTGAAATGTTAATAATGGTAGGGGTGGGGCTGGTAATTTTAAAAGTTACCTGCACCAGTGCAGGTAGACAGAGAAAAAAACATTTAGAGCCCTGAATTCTGCAGACTTTGTTAGACATCTACATGATTACTAGTGTATTTTCAGGATGCAGACTTGTATGCTCTCAAGTATATTTGTAGGAACGTGTACATGTAATAGTAGTAGTAGTAGTATCTCAATCTCAATAGTATACTGGACAAGGCCCTCAAATAGAGCATCACGTCCAGGTGAGGTGCAGGTCCGTGCGGCCGGTGGCGTGAGGAAAAATAAAGTGCAACGTGCAGGAACCAAAAACAAAAAGGCTTGTGTGTGACTATTTACATGGCCGCAGGATATCCCGACTTACAACTGGGAGTTGGGGTGGCCCATGTGTTGGACCAACCCCAACTTAAAACTAGCAAGTGTTGGAGCTGTAACGATATGTGATGGTAACTTATTCCAGGCACTTACTGTTGTTGGGAGGTAGCTGTTTCTGTAAATTTCGGTCCGGCAGGGGAGTGTGTTAAAGCGTAGTGGGTGTCCTCTGGTAGGGTTTGTATTCCTAGTTATGTAATGGTGTATGGGTATAGATACCATTCCGTGGAAGGCCTTGTAGAACAACACTAGGCGTGCCTGACACCTCCTTTCTTGCAGGGTCGGCCAACCCAGCTTGTTCTGCAGGTATGACACACTGGTGGTGTTCCTGTAGTCATTAAAGACAAACCTAGCAGCTCGTTTTTGTACAGATTCTATTTTATCTACAAGTACATTTGAATTGGCATATTGACGCTTCTGTGGGTCCCATATGGTGGATGCGTACTCAAGTTTGGGTCTAACTAAGGATGTGTAGGCTTTGGCCCTTACCTCTTTGGTAGCCCCCCTTATGTTTCTTCGTAGAAATCCCAGTGTACTGTTGGCCTTGGCTGTGACGGAGTTGA
The DNA here is from genome assembly GCA_019207045.1 of Branchiostoma floridae x Branchiostoma belcheri. Classification (NCBI taxonomy): domain Eukaryota; kingdom Metazoa; phylum Chordata; class Leptocardii; order Amphioxiformes; family Branchiostomatidae; genus Branchiostoma; species Branchiostoma floridae x Branchiostoma belcheri. The sequence goes on along the minus strand of CM033025.1, from coordinate 3,330,139 downwards.
TGTGTGTTGACCACTTGAGGTCCTGTGACAGGATGATCCCCAGGTAGGGGTGGTGGGCACTGACCTCAAGCGGTTCTGCGGACATTGTGTACATGAATTGTGGTAGTACATCTAGTAGTAGTAGTAGTATTAGTACTAGTACATGTATGTGATGGAAAATTTTTGTTTCAGTTCACACATATCTTTTATTCAATAGATGTTTGGTTCTGCATGCCGGAAATGTGTGTACATGCTTACCTATTGTAGTTACAGGGCTGAGTGCTGCATTGGACGGGATAGAGATCAAAGTTGGAGAGAGCTTCAAGCCACCCAGGAGGGTAAGTTTGTCTTTTATATTATAGATTATAATGAAAACAAAAGACGTAAAATCTGTAGGAACCTGTGTCATAATTTACTAAGTGAGGTAGTCCCTATAGTACAATGCTAAACTTTCCGGATCAAATTTGATTGTTTTTGACCAAATTTAAATGGATCATTTGCAAAGTGACCTCACAGTCCCAATAATTATGCTTAACTTTCTTCCAACACAAAGGTCTACAAGGATCAAATTTTCATTGACCACTGTTGCCTTCTTCAAGATCAATACTGATGGGGTTACAGATACGTGATCTTAGACTTACACGATTAATGTGTGTCATTGTGTGATCTTGCAGATATGGGACGTCAGTGATTGGTCAAACGTGCCAGGAAGTTTATAATGCCCACCATCTCTATTCAGTGATTGCTGGAGTGCCCAGATGTATATGACTTTATAATTTAGTATTAAGTTTATACCAGCTTGGTTTTCTGACCATGTGCTATTCCTTCTCAACAGGTAACACTGCCTATCAACTATCTACACAAGAACCCTTCAGAGGCCCTCTCACTTGAGGTGAGTCTATTATTTTGGATGTTGTTAAAGTCAGTCACTGTAGTGTCTTTTCAAGGCACTGGATTGTCCAGTGTGATGATGATAGTTTTACAGACAGTCAGACTTGTAATATGTATATATGTATGTATGTACTGTATGTATGTGCGTACACACACACCACACACGCACACCCATACACACACAAACTCTGTATGATATGTATGTAACCCTAATCTTTTTACTTTGAAAGCTGTGATGTTGAGCAAGCTGTTAGCTGTAACATTTTTTTTCTTTATGCCCGTTGCAGTATGATTTCCGACACGAGAACAGTGTGCTGGAGATGGCAAAGAAACGTAAGGAATACCAGCAGGCCATGGAAGCTCAGCGCAGGGCTGAGAACGAGGCTTCTTCGTCGCCATCGCCAACAAACGGGGTCACAGACGCGGACGCCAGTCCCCCCGCAGAGCAGGTTTCCTTACCCAGACCCCCCACAAATCCTGCACTGGCGAGTTTCGACCCCTTAAGCATCCTTCAACCCCAGCCTGCTGCACCAAAAGCACAGGACAGCCAGGAATGTAAACCAAAGGCGCCGGCGAGCTTCAAGATCACAGACTTCGAGGGAGAGTCCAGTCCGTTCGACGACATGGAACTCAAGACGATAAACGTCATGGAGGAGTTGAAGACCGTGTTGGACTCAAACGTGTGCTCCGACGGCGAGGAGCGCCCGGACTCGAACGGAGCGGAACGCTCTGCCGAGAAGGAGAGCGTGGAGGTCACGGTCGCGAGGAAACACGGGAGCAGGGTCGCGTTTAAAGCCAGGTCGGAGACGGGCACGAAGGCGGACAGTAACGGTATCCCCAACGGGGTCATACCGAGCGCCGCCGCCACTTCCAAAATGGTGGCGGCCAACAACCCCTTCTTGAAAAACAGCCCTCTGCCGCCCATACCGCACACCACTTCCCCCGAGCTGGACGCCAGCCATCCCCACGGCCTGCCCTACCCCACGCACTCCGACACAGGAGCGGGACTATTCACGGATTTCCCTAACCCAGGGAGTAGACCGGTGGATATCGCTGGCTACATGAGACATGACCTGCACGACGGTGCGTCTAACGGGCCCCTCCCCCCGGGTTCGAGCTCCCTCCCCAGCGCGGTAGCCAACCCTCTGTACGAACAGGTGCTCCCGCTCAGTCCCCCCTCCAGTGCCTCTGCCAGTCCTGGCCTGGAGGATGAAAGGACATCATCGGACTCGGCCGCTCGTAGCGGTCAGAACTCGCCCAGGGGACCGCCGCTTCCGCCTCTGCCCCCGCGAACCACTTCGTCTCCAAATCAGGTGACTTTTCTTTCTCTAGTCGGTCATTTAGTTGATCTGTGTGTACGTATAAGTATCTATGTCATTTCAAAATTTTGTTTTAGAGCGAAGTTAAAGCTGGAGTCACAGTCCTGAAGAAGTCCCAGATAGGTTTGAACATGTTTGTTTATAACTTGACATGCCTTCTCTTTATTCTGTAATGTGTCACTGGCTAACGCATAACCACTGCCTGGGTTTATATTTTAACAGGGCACGAAATACTTTTTTCTGTCTACCTGCACTGGTGCAGGTAACTACACTATAGAAATTACCTACACTATAGAAATGTTACCTGCACCTTTCAAATATACCCCAAAAGTGGATAAAAGGACCCTTTAACATACTTTGTACTCCTGTTTGCTAACAAAGTAGGTTTGATGGCTCCCATCAAGGAAAAGGAGCAGGACAAGTCTCAAAAGGCATAATATGTGGTCAAACCTATGAGTGTCTGATTCCATTGATTGATAACAATTTATGCCACAAATCATGAAACACTGGACTTCTTCTTGCCACACTGATGTGGTGTCTAACTAGACCTCTCTACTCGATCCAAATTTGGTCATCTTTATTTTTATCTATCAGGGCTCGAAATTCATTTTTGGGATTAGGTGCACTGGTGCACCCAGCTTAAAAAATTGGGTGCACCAAAAAATAGTAAAAAATAAGTAGAATGTAAAAAAAAAACTAATAACAAAACTTACATATAGTTACAAGCTATCAAATTCTTAAACAAGTAACATAACAGACATTTTTATTATCTTTCTAACACTTAGATGTCAAGAATATGATGTATACTAGTATACTTGATATCTTTCCATACATAAACCTAAGAAAATATTTGGGTGCACAGCTCCAATTTTGGGTGCACCTGGGTTCACATGCACCCAGTATTTCGGGCCCTGTCTATTGTATCTTTTACTTGTGGTTTAACGAGCAGTACAGCAAAGAAAATTACTTAACAATACACAGTGCATAAGCTGGTGCAGGTAGACACCAGAAATACCTGTACAGTCCAACTTTTACCTGCACTCGCCTGCATATGCAGTTGGTATCTCGAGCCCTGTTTTAATCTGTGCTAGCATCATAGTTCTAATGCTTTTTGAAAATGATTGGACTGTAGCTTTAGTATTAGTAGTGAACTAATGTGCCACCTCAGTTTGAACTGGATGACAACCCCTCTCTTGTGTTTTGTTTTCCCTGCGACTTTCAGGTCCTTCCCTCTGGTACCACTCAGGTTCTAGACTCTGGAGTTGAGGTGGACAGTTTTGGTTTGGTACGTTCTACTGCGGTATTCAACACACTTTCATTTCATTGTTTCATCTTAGTTTTTCTCAACTCGTTTTTCGTTGAAGTCATCCTTTTTTTTTTCGACAACACGCCATTTTCATTGAATCCTGAAAGGTGCAAACATGTTCATGTTGTTGTTCAAGGGACACATTATTGTAGCCTGGATGCCAGCAGTTTTACTTTAGTACGTTTTCTCTGTTGCTCTATTGCATGGGAAGTGACTGGGGAACATACAAAAGATTAAAAATGCTGGCATCCAAGCTGAAATTGTTGTGGAATTTTTTATAGGAAAACCAATTATTTACAGCAAATATTGCAAATATACAATGCTTTCATCCAGATTTTATGGCCTGTAGATATTTTTGTACTTTTGCAGTTTGTGGCAAAATTTATCTACTGTTTGTTTTTTTTTTTCATCCTCATTTTATGGCCAATTGATATTTTCTTGAAAATTAATCTTGAAATCTTTATAAAGAATACCATTTGTGTACTTTTGCAGTTTTTGGCAAAATTGTACTAATACTGTCTTGTTTTATTGGTTTATCAAATTTTATTTGATCCCACAAAAGTAGTTCCTGTGTACCATCATCATGGCATGTTTGCATCTTCATTTTGTCCACCCTTCACTAATGCTTCACAGGAGGTGGTTGAAAACTTGCAGGGATATTCGGGCATGTGTTTAGACGTAGAGGGGTGACCAACCAGATTTCCAAGCAGACGTAGAAAGCCAAAATCTTAACATTTTGCAAGCTCCAAAGCCAGGGGGTAGTGGGCTGATTTGTGTGTTAGCATTTTGCCTTTCTCTATCTGCTTGGAGACTGACTGACCAATATTGGTTACTCTTGCATGACAGGGGTTTTAGAGATTTTAGTTAAGTGTCAAATTTCATTACATCATCCATGTTCTAATTGTGTTCTAATTCCATCTCTGAGGGAATACAGTCAGTCATATCTTTGTGGGTCAAATGCTTACTTACACTATGTCACTCAACCAGAGCAACTGCTCCTCAGATATTTTTCTTCAAAATATAGGGGACTGATAAAATTTGGCCTATGTTGACAGGTGGTCAACATAGACAGGATTCTTAATGCTTGTGTCAATGGGAACATTGATAAGGGACCACCAAAAAGTGGTCACAATGGCCAGGTGGTCCTTATGTACATTAGAGGTAGCCACTTGCAGAGATTTGACTGTACTAAGATGCAATACCCGCAGAAATCTGACTGATGTATTCCCTGCATTAATTTGTGCCATTCTATTCTTACGTACATCATACGGTACATGGTATATGTTCATGGACTTGATTTGTATGTTTAGCTGACAATAACTGCTTCAAATGTTACAGATTTAGGCAGAATCTAGCAATCAGATTAAAAAGACTAATGGCAGATTTGTTTGTGAAGGAGCCAAATGATGAACAGTGATGCAATAATGTAAAATTTGTGTTCCATGTTTGACCCCCAGCCCCTAAACCCGTTCCCACCCCTGCCCCCCACCCCCTCTGCGAGTGCTGCAGACGTACGAGAGCCCGAGTGCTTGAGAAGTCTGGATGCACCAGGAAAACGGTTTGTTTGTTTGTTTAGTCATTTATTTATTTGCACAAGAAAATACATAAAACATAATACTGTAAACAATACATTGAAATGGGTGCAGGAGGAGGGAAATAGTGTTTGTAGCTTAAACTAAGCCCTCCTCTATACTAGACAAAATTTATCATAATCAGTAAATACTTAACCCTCATCCGACTGTTACATTTTTACGACGAATCTGACCGTATGGGGTAATTTTTGACCCCATTTTGCTTTGCTCATAGACATATTTCTGCTGGCTTATTTTGTCATTTATATGTATTTACTGTTTCACCAATCTATAAAAAATATTTTGACAAGTTTTGGTGTCAGTAGTTATTACTCATTATCATAATTTATGCAGAAAATGAGGAGAAACCACATTTGCTCTGAAAATCTACCATACTCAACCTACTTAAAACAATGTTTTGTCTTATCGATTTTTAAACAAAGGCTTTTATGCTGCAATAATACTTATAGCATAATAATGCTTTTTAACAAGAAAAAATAGAATATTTGTGAAAAGTAACGAATTTATTACTTAATTATGCAACATATTCCGCCACCGAAACACACACATACAATAACTCTTGTCTATTTTCCCGCAAAGATCTTTCTTGTAGGCTCCTTCTGCACATTCTGTCCATATATTGTTTCTTAATTAATTAGAAACATTTTCACTTTCATTAGCAAAGGTTATTAATGCGTATTATCATAATTTATGCAGAATGTTGAAAAACTGTGTTTTACACTAAAATACTAAATTTCTCTCAAAATATTCGGTGTTTAACCATATCCATATCCAGTTGCTTGAGTAACTATTTTTGGTGTAATGTAGTAATGTATTAATAGATTGTTATAGCGATACATATAGAATACAGCACGGTGTATTCCGAATCACCCGAGGTACAAGCCAGACCCCGGAAGGGCTGGGACCGAGGGTGATGCGGAATTCACCATGTTGTATTTTATTTATCTCATACCCACCTGAGAAAACACAGGTTTCGATGCAAAATGCACCAGAAGTTGACAAAATGTTGTGTCCTAGAACAAAAGATTGTAACAACAGCAATTCTAACATCAGAATTTTCGACCGAAGGAAGTCCGTGTGATACAACTTAGAACCCGTGTGATACCGAAAGTTATCATGCGGTCCGGAACACCTGTATCGTACGTTTTCGCGGCCCAGGTATGACAAAAATTAGGATATCAAATAGTGAATTAAGACAAGAATCAGTCTACTACAGGGGGCTGGGATAATTGATCAGATGGGTTTTCAGGGCACTTGTAAACGTTCGAGAAGAGTACTGTAAATGAATTTAAGTTCGCGCGGATTTAATTTCACGGTAGCGGGAAAAAGGAATTTTCGCGGTGGTTTTATGTTCGCGGTAGCATCATACACTGTAATCTCTTACTGCCATGGATAAAAGATGGCGGTGGTTTTAAGTTTGCAGTGAAGTGGCCACCGCGAAAACCGCGAACATTAAACCACCGCGAAGGTTTCTGTATTTACAGTAGTTTGTGTTTTTGTCTGAAGTCTGTTCCATATTGTGACACGTCTGTATTAGGTTTGTGACCAGTATCACTGGGATGGGCTTTCCTGTGGAGAGAGTGGCCAGGGCTGTGCAGAATGTCGGACAAGACGAGAAAAAGGTAACATTTCTCATGATCTGGGTGTTTCTTTGATTTAAAAAAAAATGATTTTGCAAAAATTCACTATTACTGCTGGCATTGCCTGAGGAGACTTACGAATGGTGGAACATTCATAGCTCATTGGTATTTTTGAACACTTGTCTAAATTCATGGCATTGCCTACTTTTCTGCAGGTATTTGTTGCCTGATTTGTTTGTATGTGATGTTTCTTCTTTCCCCAGGTGATAGACAGACTGTGTTTGCTGGACAGACTGTGATAATGTTACCTTGTACTGTTCCCAGGTGATAGACAGACTGTGTTTGCTGGACAGACTGTGATAATGTTACCTTGTACTGTTCCCAGGTGATAGACAGACTGTGATAATGTTACCTTGTACTGTTCCCAGGTGATAGACAGACTGTGATAATGTTACCTTGTGCTGTTCCCAGGTGATAGACAGACTGTGTTTGCTGGACAGACTGTGCCAGCGCGGCTTCCCCGAGTCCAGAGTAGAAGAAGCTTTAGATTTCCACAGCGGCAGTGAGGCAGAGGTTTGTTTGTTTGTTTGTTTTGCATAACTGGTAAAATGCCTTTAGACGTAGCACACCAGGTACATGTAAAGTAGGAAGAAATTGCGTAAGACCAAACTGGAAGGACTCTACTCGCCTTGATAAGTGTGGCAGGTATAGCTTAAATGGCAGGTCAGGCATCAAACCTTAACTTTTACACTATTTTGGAAAGTTTTAAGCATTGTAAATCAGCTATAATTCAGACAATGAAGTCAGCCAAATGCTAACTAAGATGTTTGATTTAAAAAAAAAAAAGATTATTGGCAGTGCATACAAATTCAGAATGATTTCCTTCCCCCCCAGGTCGGCAGCTACCTGTCCCTGCTGCTGAAGTTTGAGGAGATGGGGTTCCCTCAGGACAAGATCAAGGAGGCTCTCATCGTTAGCAGTAACGACGAACACAAGGCTCTGGACATGCTCATGTCATGAGCTTTAGTTTACCATAAACCTACTGGCAGTTCCACACACGGCTCTGGACATGGCCATGTCATGAGCTTTAGTTTACCATAAACTTACAGGCAGTTCAGTACAAGGCTCTGGACATGGTCATGGCATGAGCTCCCGTTTACCATAAACCTACAAGCAGTTCACTACAAGGCTCTGGACATGCTCATGTCATGAGCTTTAGTTTACCATAAACTTACAGGCAGTTCCACACACGGCTCTGGACATGGTTATGGCATGAGCTTTAGTCTACCATAAACCTACAGGCAGTTCAGTACAAGGCTCTGGACATGCTCATGTCATGAGCTTTAGTTTACCATAAACCTACAGGCAGTTCAATACAAGGTTCTGGACATGGTCATGTCATGAGATTTACTTACAGTACCATTAAAAGCAGTGCAACACAAGGCCCCAAACATGCTCATGTCATGAGTGCTAACTACTGCACCATAAAATCAAAGGCAGTTCAACACACACTAAACATGGTCATGACATGAGTGCTAACTGCTGTACCATAAAATCGAAGGTAGTTCAACACAAGCCCTGAACAAATTGTGTATAACTTGCACATGAAAGACCATCTTGTTTTCTAACTTGCTCTGCCTACATTAATTTTGTATATCTGCAGCCTTTCCTTTTTCCTCATCTCTAATAGTAATACAACAAGTATATTTCAAAAGCACAAAGTCTTTTAGAATAGAAATTTGGCAACATATATTATTTGAATACCTGGTAACAAATTGTCTACACAGCAGAAATGCAAGGTTGTTGGACAGCTACATCTATTGTCAAAAACTCCACTGGAGAGTCTGTGTTTGAATTTTTTCTTGACACTTGTCAAAATAAAATGATTGTTAGAAATGAAGGATTATCATCAGAGTTCTACACAAGCAGTAAAATCTCGCCTGCTGACTTTTCCATGCTTATGAGACTTCAGAGCTTCTGACGGGAGTGCTGCTTCTTGTTGCTATATACATGTACATGACTAGCAGATGTAGCTGCCACTTTTGAGGGAGAACACAATCAAAAATGTGGCCAAGTTTGTAACCCCCCCCCCCCCCAGTTCATTGCTGGATGTGACTTTCTTATTCAGATAAAAGTAAGCAAGAATGAAACGTAAGCAGGTGAGAGACACAATACTAATTGAAAAGAAAACTCCAATATCCAACTTGTTCTACCAACTTGATGAAATTATTTTCAGAAGTTAACAAAATATGTTGGGACTCGTTCATACGAAAAGCTTTGGGTGGTGGAATATCTTAATTGTTGCTTTGTTGAGTAAGTAGTAAGTGAGTAGAGGTAGTTTGTCAAAGAAATTCCTTAGCATAGACTGTTCTTGGTGATGGGCTTAAATGAACTGGGTTTTTTTTTAGATAAGTCTGTTTCATTTTTGACAAGTCTGTTTTATTTTTGACAGTGGGGGAGCCATGTTTTAATAAAACTGTCCTATTTGTGGCCCAAAAGCCATTACTGAATATGGGCTTTTTGGTAATGTGAATGTTTAAAATGCATGTACCTACATACATGTACATGTATAGATGTAAAAAATATGTAAAGATCAAACATATACTTGTCCACAATTTATAATTCATGGAAGTCTTTGTTCATTTGGTAGCATACATAATTGTTATCATATGTAATAGAATGAATTTCACTCTAAATACAAAATAGTACTGTAAATTTACTTTCTGACACGGTGGTTTTATTTCACTTAAGACATTTTAAGAGGGAGGGCAGTAACTGTTGTACAGTAGCAATAGCCTTCGTCACAGACTTCTAGTAGCTCTTGCTTTTATTTGGGGGAGCGCTTATTTGCAATTTTCGACATCGGATTTGTCGGCTTGCTGTAGGGAAGCTTACAGAGAGGTTATAATTATTAACATGTTCATGCAAGGGTAATTCACACTTACACTAGGAGCAATTTACTGAAAAAAATAACGCTGCTAGAATTCTGTGGAGGAGGCTATAGTTGTAATACATTGCAAATGCATTATGCATGGTGTCATAAATTGGCAGTGGGGAGATCACAGTGAAAATAAAACCACCGCGAACGTTTCATGATTTACAGTACATACAACAACCAGTGATAATTTCCACACCGCTGTTTACATGGCCAGGGTAGGTCCTGTAAACCTTTGATGCTGCTTGAGAAAGAACGTGGGGAGTTTTGTAAATTTTCTTACCACTGAGTGAACCCCCTGTACAGACCCGTGGTATGTATATTAATGGTACATAATGTATTTGTGTAATTTTATTACCCCGAAAGGCCAGGTCAGGTCTAACGTTGCTAACGGTTAGAAGGGTTTTTGGGGAAGAAACTGTTTTGTAATATGTGGACTGGGAAGAATCACAGGAATGGAGTTATAATGTAAATGAATTTTGTAAGATCATGAAAAAATTAACCTACACTAGAAGCCAACAATATAAATCATAATTTGGGGAAAATAGTTGTCCTCAAAGACATACTGCCTCATCATTGCCCCCTCCACAATCCGGCTTAGTACATCCCAAAATGGCCATCATTACTTTTGAATAGCAGCGTTCGAGTTGTACATGGTTTTGATACAAAACAAGCATCCTTGCTTAAAAGATATCATAGCCAAGTCTAAAAAAAAAGGTATTGTTCTAAAATTAATTTTTCATATCAGCCTCATTCCGTCAGTTTAGCACTTACAGAGGTTGTAACTTTGCATAATACACTTGGGGTTTTTCCTCAAGTCCCTTAAAAATGTGTATGTTTCTTATATTCAGTACACTAGTATCCACATTGTGCATAAAGGACATGGTTACAATGTAGGTCTTGTTGGCATTGCAGAGTGCACAATTAAGAAAAGTGCAGTGCTATATTGTAATGAAAGTTGTACTGAGAGGCCTTTACTTTTGAACTACTCAGTGGAACATACATGTACCCATTAACAGTTTTCACACCCTAATTTCTACTACACCACTATCTGCATTGTTAAGTATTAAGTTCACAAAAAAGCAGAGAATGATTGCACAGATGAGCATATAGTTTGTCAGTAGTACTATTATTAATTTGTTTCAGGAATCAGATGTCTAACTATTGGGCAGTACAATGTACTCTGAGTTTATGCTATATAATATGTGCATATGAAGACAATAAAGAAATAATTTTTATTTCGAGTGTTGTTCTTGATTGATTGTTGTCATTGAGTTGAAACAGAAATGTGTGTGCAAAATAGAGCTTGGCATGCACAGGCTATGATTTACACAAAAGTGCTATATGCACCATTCTTTTGTTTTAAGAAAGCATCAGAAGATATGAAAGTCATTATTTTTCTTTAGTCTACTCATTAAAAAGTAAAAAGTGCCTGTCAAAACCTGTTGATAGTCACAAACTAACTACCGGTACAATAAAATGTTTGTCACTCAAGAAAACTTGGTTTTCAAAACATAGCTTTTCAAGACATATTTTATCAAGTTACACGTTAACACAAGCTAAAGTATTTACCTCTGCTTGTACACATCAGATGTGTTGAGAAGTTAAAGTCTCCAAGCAGATGTTGATGGAGGCTTAATTGTTATCTTTCTGCGACAGGTTTCTGCTCCAGTTTCACAAAAACAGGCAGGTAGGAAAACGGAACAATTTAACCTTCCCAACATCTGCTTAAAAATTCGAGAAGTTACACTTGAGGTTCACAGTACAGGGTAGAGAAAAGTCATGCATACATTGGAAGCAATAAATTCATTTGTCATTTCTAACAAGTCCATAAGATTTCCACTTCAAAACTGATTTGTACCTAAGGTATGATAATGCTATGGTAAACAAATCATTGCATAAAATGTCATGGGATCTGACTTCCCAGCGGTACGTTAAACTTTGTAAAGCATTTGTCCTAAACTGTGTCAAGGTAAAACCAATAAAATCCAAAAGACAAACTGGGACAGATACCAAACAAAATTTACAATAGACACAAATGTAAAAGCCCTGTATATCCAGTTAAAACACTTTCATTCACAAGCAGAGAATTATAACTTGAGCATCTAACACAATGTACGATAAAAATTACAAATTTTACATAAAAAGTAAATGTACAAAACAGTGGTGAGCAGTGAAAGATTTTACACAGACACAACAGAAAAGTACAAACTGCTATCATACTCCTATAATCTAAAACATTGCATGTTACGATTATTGTCATGCAGCTCCTTGTTATAATGAATATGTTACCCGCAAAGCCTTACGGGTCAAATGTTTGTATACACTTTTGACTCTATGATGAAGTTTACAAACAATACTAACAGTCCCCATATACACATCATTTCTGAATGCCTGGCATCTTGCAAAGAATTCTGTAGATGTAAAAAAAACAAGCAATTAGCCTGGATGCTAGATGATCCCTGGTCTCAATTATATCCTCCATGCAGAGTCATTTCAAGGTATATCATTCTGTATGTTTTGCGTTGAGTTACAGTATTAAAAAAATGCACCATTTTGCTGTGCCATGAGAAGAGATGAGATGCCTCCAAAGTTGAAACAAATCAAATGTAGTCAACTACTGTAATCTCCAAGCAGATTCCTCCGGTGGCATAAAACAGTAACATAAGCTGGGGAAGGACTTCAGCCGGCAGAGGGGTAAAATTGGCCACCGCGGCCACCAGCTTATGTTACTGTTTTATGCCACCGGAGGAATCTGCTTGGAGATTAAACTACTGCACACAAACCCTGTTCCACAAAAATGTAGAATGACACAGACAGAATAAAGGTCTTTCCATCACTGGTTCCACATACATGGGGTTGTCCAGGTATCAAGATACGCCAAATGATTTGCTAGTTACTCAAGCAACTGGATATAATTTTGCAAACGGTCAGATGTTTCAGTTAGCATCCACTACATACGCATCCACACAAAAAAAAGGTCTTTATCAAGATCTGCTCAGTGTTACTGACAAAAGACAATGAATGCCACCTGAAATATCTGACTGTTTACAAAATCATATCGAGTTACTTGAGTAACTACTACCCTATCTGGCGTACAAATAGGGTTGGCGGTCTCCAGAACTGACTAGACTGTCTATGCCCAGTACAGGACATCTTGGCGAGAACTGTTTGTAGCCATCAGCAAATGATATCAGCGAAAGATTGATTGATTGATTGATTGATAGGGTTAGATGTTATGCTAGTGGACGGTCCTGTTTGTAGTTCTGTAGTCGAGCCCTGAGGGAAGTTATGTCCTCCAGCTTCTTGGACAGGATGGAGTCTAGTCTGCACACATAGCTGTCAAAGTCCTGTGTTAATATGAAAAAATCAGTCAACAATATTGCCACTTGAAATGTTGTAAATTTTTGCATTCCTATCGATATCAAGTCCTCAAACTGTCATCTTAGACCTCTATGAATATTTCCGCTAAGTGAACATGCTAGCTTCAGGTTTGTATGTATGTATGTAAGACTATGTACACATGTGTATAAATGCAGACAGCATAACGCGAGAAACTATGGATGGACCTTTATGATACATGTACCATGTATATATGGTATACCATGTATGGGTAGTGTATCGTTTTTGCCGTGGAGGCAAAACATTCAGTCAGTGGTCATTAGGGAGGATGGTACTCAAGCTACTTCTTGGCAAAGGAACAAGTAAAAATCTATAAAAATCTAGCCTGTCTACCAAAGGAAAATATACAAAGAGGTTTTGGACAGCTAACCTGCTGTGCTACAGAAGACAGAGCCTCCTCCTCCTCACACCACCTCCTCATGTCCTTCAGCTGGTCTAGGTGGGCCGCCAGGAAAAGGGACCTGCAGGCAGACAGAAAAGTAAGGCACTTATCTTAAATTTGCTTGACGTATATTTGTGTTGCAAAACCTTTAGGCATTACTCAAGAGTTTTGTACAGAAGATACAAGCCAAGCAAGTAAAACCAGGCTGTAAGGATTGATCCACTTTGCACCCTACTCTTTTTGTGCAGTCAGATCTTAAATGTGCTTGAGATATCTTTGTCTGCAAACACACAAAATCCAGTCTACATCCATTCAAGAGGATGTCCTAACCAAAGCTTCTAACTCAACTTCACTTAGGTCAAGTGAGTAAAAAAACTAAAATAGGTGTAAAACACCTTTCCTTTAAGGCCTGTAAGGTTACAATATTGTAGCCTAGAGTCCACACTTCTTCCCTTTAGTCTGTTCCCGAAGGTTGCTACCCATTGACAAGGCTGGCCTCCAGGCTTACAATATTGGCGCTTGTTACTCACATACACTTAGGATCCCAAAACCTTTAGAATTAGATTCTAAGTATCAAAGTCAACAACCCTAACTACAAGCCCACCTTGTCACAAGAACTCATATTTGAAATCTTCCTTACCTTGCCTTCTTTAAGTGATCCTCTCTCCTCTTGGCAGGACTTTCCCCACCTTCTCCCTTGGGACTGACTGTGGTGCTAGTTGTAACCTGCGGATCGCCCTGTGCCTGGGCTGGTGACGCTTCCTTCGTGACTGGTGAGCTGAACACGGCAGCCAGACGGACAGAAGACACCGATGTGTTCACAGTGACAGCGTCACTTTCAGGTGGTTGTGGCGTACTTGTCCCTGTGGTAGCAGCAATGGCAGGAACACTCGAGTCTGTCGCCACTGGCTGATGGGCTGTACTGACAGCAACCGTAGATGATGTGCTGTCTATTGTATTTGCTGGGACTCCTTCTGAAGTGACTGGTTTGCTTTGTTCCAGTTCGTTTAGCCCTTGAGTATCATTGTAGGTTGTTCCTGTAAGTGTAACATCATCAGATGCTGCCTGAATGGGAGACACTGTGTCATGGTTTGTGTTCTCCTCAAGCTGTACAAGCTCATTAAGCTCAGGGGCACTTAAGGATCGCCGGAGACTTTCCCCGTCGTCTTGTCCCGCCTTGGCCGGGGTAGCCTCCTCATCACTGAAGATGGTCCAGTTCTTCGGCTCCCTCAAGGAGCCCAAGAAGTCCCGAGGGGAAGGAAGGCTCATGATCTCTTTCACGACAGCGCTGGGAGTCTTGGTGGGAGATTTGCTGCTGCGGCGAGTCATCTTACCTGCCGACACAGGCGTGTTCGTACCCGCTGGGGTGTGTGAAGACACTGATGGTGGTACCTTTGCTGTGGTCATCTTGGGAGTTACGGCACTTGGTCCCGTTACATTTGCTGATGGAGTGCTTTGCGAGGCACTTGTAGCACCGTTTTGGTCACCTGCTACACTATTTGCTGTACTTCTGGGCGGAATGCCTTCTTTTGTAACTTGTTTGTTGCTTGGTGACCCTCCTTTGCTAGCTGCAGGCTCGCTGTTGTCGCTGTTGGTGGAGCATTCTTCCACGTCTTCGTCTCTCAGTGGAGGGAAGTAAGACGAGCGTCTGCTGGGCCTTTGGCTCTCTGTCTGGATCACCTTCACAAAAATACAAGCAAAAACTACTAAACAAAGTACAAGCAATCAACTTGCTGTCCCAAAACCCCAGCGAGAAACCTTTAGAAGAACCATCGCCTACCATGGACCCACCATCTGGAACAGTCTTCCACCGGACATACGCACAGCCCCAACTCTGGCTTCCTTTAAGAGACTCTTACAGTAACAGAAAGGACCGAAATGAACGGACTTGAATCATGTCTCTCGCTATTTGTATTTTGTACCATGTATGCAAAATTGTGTATATAGGCTTATAAATAAGACTCATTAGGACCTTAAACTGTATCTCTGTTATATGCGTTGTCAGACCCTTGCCTCTTCCCTCATGACCTCAATGAAAAGTGGCCTGCAGGCCAATTTGACCTTTCATGAATAAACAAAGGTTCAAACAAACAAACCTTTGTCTAAGTCATTTAGCCTATAGCCACTGAAGAAGCTGTACATAGCGGAACTAGTTTGCCCGACAAGCTGAATAAAAGTTCAAAACTTGAACTAAGCGGCTCCAGATGTCACTCTGAGGGACGACTGCAGTGTGCAAGATGTCAGTAGCTTGAGGGATGAATCTACTCTACTTTATAAACAAACCTTCGTCTTCTTGAAGGCAGGCGGTCCGATCGCGGCGCTGGTCCCCGGCCTTGCGCCGGTGGGGTGGTTCAAGCCGAGAACGGAGTCGAGGTGCGACACCATCTCCTGTCCGCTGTCCAGGTCGGAGGTCTGGGTGGAGTTGGGCTGGGTGTCGCGGCTGCTGTCGCTGCATCCCTCTGGGTACTCCCTGTCTGCATCCTCCTCACCTGGCCCATCTGTATCTGAACCAGCCTCCTCCCATATCGGCTGCTCAGGTACCTAGTAGTAGTAGTACATGTACTTAAAAGGTTTACTATCTGACAGCCAAGGCCGAAATACTAGGCTTGTGTACATCATTAACAATTACATGCAACTACATACGAACAGGGCGTATAGCATAAACAATGTAAAGCAATACAAGACTAATTATTTCCATGCCACTTGAAAACATGGCATGGAAATTAAAGATTTTGTTCATACATGCAAAATACTATCAAAATTGTACATCATCTGCTTTCCACCTAGTACTAACATGTATCAAGATTATAACTTCAAATCATTCTCTAAATACACATCTCGACACTCAAATGTCCATCAAATCCTTGCTAACTAACCTGCACCGCTGCTAGCTTGCTGCTCTCAGAAACCCACGGATCTCTGGATTCCTAACTAGAAGCTATGTGACTCCACTGCCCACCCCCCAAAAAAGTCTAGGGTCGGCAGGATTTTTCTAGGGTAGGTAGGGAAACAGGAAACACAACATTATTTTTCCTAGGCCTTACCTGTACCACTGATGGCTCTCTCACGACCTGCCACGGCGTGCTGTTCTCAGCAACCCAGGGGTCTCTGACGAGGTGAACTCCTGGTTTCAGCGGGGAGAAGTTTCCGGTCTGTGTGTCGGCCTTCCCCTCCCCTTCAGAACCCTCCTGTCTGTCCAGCGGTGAGCTCTGTGCCGGCGATGTTCCCGACTCAGACCTGGCACCTTAGGGATCACATTCATCTATCACACTTTGTACTTAGGCCACAGCAAGTAAATTTTATGGATGACATCACTGCGCGCATTAATTTACGCCTGATTTCAGAAAAAAAACAAGGATTTTTTTCTTCTGCAGGCCTAGGGATGGTCAACAAGACGATAAAGTACCAAAATGAGCAAATATGTTGTATTGTAGCCTAATAATTGTACTTGTAGAAGTGACACTTGCGAGGTACCCAGGGCTGTAGTTGTAGAAATGAAACTTATTGGATAGTAAAATTGACACCAATATGGAAGCCATGGGTGTGGTTACCAATTGCAACTTTGTTGGTGATGCCAATCTACCACACTAGTGTCACTTTTACCACACCAGTACATGTCTTGAATAGAGCTCCTTGAATACAGGAATGAATGCCTTCTTGGCTCTGATACCATGTTTTGTCCCTTTAATTCTTGTTACAATATTCATCACAACTTTATGGTGCCTATTTTTGAAAATGCAGCCATCTTGTTTTTTTTCACACATCTTGGTTTTTTTTCGCCCTATCACACTATTGTTGCAGTCTGCAGAGGATGTCATCCATAAAATTTACTTGCTGTGGCCTTATGCATTATAACTTATCACTTGATTTAAAGGCAACCTAAGCAATATTACAGCGTCAAAGTGGAAATATTCTGAATAAGGCAATCTGTCTGATATTGACATCTACTGCACTGTATTCTCACATTTTCATCATTATTTCATACTTTGAGGGGTTAAAAAAGGCACAGAGACAAGTTGTATGAGGATATTCCTTATTATTGTACCCCCCAAAAATAAGGATTTGATCTTGAATCCTTGTGCAACTCGTTCCCGCGCCGTTTTTAACGGCTCAATTTATGAAATAATGATGTAAATGTGCTAAAATAGTGCATTAGATGTCAATATTATACAGACAAACTTATTCAGAATATTTCCATTTTTAACAACGTAATATTGCTTAGGTTGCCTTTAAGCAGTTTGATTTTCTTCCATTTCTCTTAAATCTGATATCATGTGACTTGATTGTATCGTATTATTAGTTTAGCAACTAGTAGTTAGTTTGCGAAGCCAAGCTGAGACAGAGAGATAGCTAGCTAGCCTGTTGGTTTCATTTTCTTAATATGAATCTATAATTTCCATTTTTAATTAATTTATTTGAATTGTTACAATTTGATAAAGGGAGGCTTTTTTATAAGCACAAGCTTCGAACCTCCCTTGCACTGCTATATCTATCTATTTTATTTATTTGTTATGCACATGTATTATATTTTATTGTTTACAAATTTTAAAAAAATGTAAAAAATAAAAACCTGCTAGGATCCTTCTTGCTCCCCTCTTCCTCTTCCCGCTGTCGACCTTCACGCTCCCCTTCACAGGGGTCGTGCTGTACAGGCCGTACCCTGCCCTGACCCGGCTGTTGACCCTTGACCCCGTCCCAGCATGCCGTGGGCTCCCTGTGCTCTTCGGCGTTGACGACAGCGGCACGTTTGACGGGTGGAACACGCACGGGGTCCCCCTCCTCTCCCGGGACCCCGACCCTGTCAGCCTCCTCAGCTGTCTGACCTTGTTGCCAGGGGAACCAGGTATCCGTGGTGACCCTGGAGTCTTGTTCCGCATGGGGCTGCCTGCTGCCATCTGCCGCTGGGAGGGACTGTCCTTCCTCAGTTCTTTGACCCTGAAATAGAACAGCCTTGAATTTTGGCAAACTCAGCTGGCAAGATGTCTCTGAATGACGAACTCTTAATGTACATATAGTACGATCATAACAGGTTTGAATCAGATAAAGACTGGTTAAAGAAATTTTTCATTTTGGTCCTTTTTATGATGAATCCTGAATTAGTTTGTTCCACAGACAATATGCTTACCAATTTGCAAGCTTCCAGTGAGCTGAATCATTAGTTTGATCTAATACAAATTTATGTTTAATTACAATAAAATATTTTTCATTGAACTCAATTGAGAATTTAAAAAAACTAACTAATATCAGACACTGGCTGGTTTAACACATTGTCATTTTGTATAAAACTTCTAAATCGTATCGCTATAGCCACCCTTGAGCAAAACACAGCTTTGGAGCAGGCGGTACAGTAGCTAGTTACACTAGGCAGTACACTACATCGAAAACCTGTCACAGTGACAGCCACATCTACATGTATCCTGAACACATCTAGCTGTTGGCGTTGTTTTTAGCTATCTAACAAGGATGCTCCTACAGTAATTGGTGGCCAAAAATCCACTCTATGGTAGTTCTACAGAAATTCAAACATCGCAATCCTGGGAATCCGCTTCTTGAAGGCATGACCATAAGAAGAATAAGATGTGCTGTTGTACCTGTCTGCGTATCTGAGTGTGTTGAGAGTGTTGTCTGCAGCGACATTGCCAGGTGAGATGTTGGCGATCATACAGGTGCGAGAGTTCCCAATGAAGGAGTCCTTTAACACCTACATGTATCAACATGGGGACAATATTGGTCAGAAAATGTGGCTGATCTAACACTGAGGACAAGGTATGATACATCATCTATTATCTCCATGAAAATTGGAGATATAGTTTTGGGGGTGTCTGTCTGTCTGTTTGTCTGTCTGCGTTTCTGGATTTTTGTAGTCAACATTACTCAAAAACCTCTGGATGGATTACAATGATATTTGGTACATGGGTAGGTGTTGGGAAGACGAAGGTCAAGGTCACTTTTTGGCTCCCTGGTATGAGACATTGGTACTGCAGCAGAAATTCAGGTTTTTTTTTTTAGTTTTTGGGGGGTATATTTTGACCTGTGTGTGGTATGGTCTTGATTTTTTTGGTGGCTGACATCTTGGAATATCTGTTGTGTATGTTTGGGTCCCATAGCAGATTGCTCTGGAACTGCAGGGGCATTTTTGTCAAAATCTTCTAAGGAGAATAACTGAACAGGGAACAACAAATTTACATCATATTTGGTATGTAGGTAGCTAAGACAGAGATGTAGATTATAAAGTGCAAATTAGGCAAACTGGCACTTACTTTTCATATTTTTTTATTATGGCTGAGAATGTGGTGCAGCCTCATGATATGCTTGCTTTTTTTTGCGTGGATTTTGCAGTGGCTCCAACCCCAAAATATGACACCGTGAATATTCATGTCCAACATATTACCACTGCAGCGCTATGGAATCGTTTTAACTGCAAACTTAATGCAATGTGAAAACCTTTTTTCCCTTCTACTGTGAAATTATGTCTACTAACCCCAAAACTATTAAAAATAAGAGACTTTACATTAGCTAAAAAGTATCCAAAAAGAAACAGTTTACCTGAGTCAGCTTGCTCTGTCTGAAGGGAGTGTGCTGCTGTTCCTGGTCCAGCGCTCGGATGCACTCTTTTAGCTGTGAAAGTGAAGCATTGTAGAAAGTCAGGGCTTTAATATTGTGTACAACTGTATAATAAAAGAGGGACTACTGTAGTAAAAGTGTCGATGGACATTGAGCATTTGCAATGTACAGTTATGTAAATTGCAATAATACACGCTGGGAGACACTGCTAACATGCTGGGAACATCTTTAATGTGCTCAATGTGTGGATCTCCTCAGCTCAGACACAGAACTGCCAAGAGGATGTCTCTAACCAAGCTAGGTACTCATTTTCACCGAGTACATTGAGGAAGAAGGTGTAAAGGGCCTTTCAATAGCAGAGCATTGAGGCCTGCTGGGGATAGATTCAAACCGGACTCACAGCGAGCAGGCTTTGGTTGATTTCAGCGCCCTCGTGCCGGTTCTGTTTACTAGCCAGGAAGTTGGCTTCACAGAGACGCTCGCTTCCCGCCAGGTCAATGAAGGAAATCCTGCAACACACAACAAGAACACTGCATTACAGATTACCGTGTCTAAGCTTTGTTTCCGATTTGAATTCAAAATTGTCTTCAGCTTCACTTTGCTTTGTCTTTGTTTTCTATTGGAATCCAAATTGTCTCCAGCTTGACTTTGTCTTACAACAGTTCCTATTGGACATCTAAAATTGTCTTCAATCATACTTAGGGTACAAAAGACTGAGTTTCTTCCAGATCACTTCAGTGTCACTGAAATAAGATGGCGGATGCTATCTGAAACATCTGACCGTTTCCAAAATAATATCCAGTTGCTTAAATAACTGCTTTTTGGCCAACCAAAAAGCATATCCAGTTGCTTGAGTAACTGCATTTTGGCTAAGAGAACTACTGTTACTATTAATTAATGTCCCACCTGCCCCTGTCCCTCTCCCTACTGTCCTTCAGCTGGATCTGTAGTACAGCATGTGATCTGGAGGAGTCCAGGTTCACCTTGGTGCTGCCGTTCCTCCGCACGGTGTTCCCATAGGCAATGATCTGTACAACAACAACAACAAGTGAACAGTTTTATCAGGTTGGCAAAGAACTGGTTAACAAAGCACTTTCATTTTACTTTCACTTTATTTGAAGAAAGGTAATACCTAGTCAATATGACTGTCAACTTCCTTAGACCAATACTGTAAATACTTCCAGTCAGTATTGTCCTGAGGAGGTGACAGACAGTCAGAAAACATCAGATATGTGCAAATAACAATTGTTATCCGAGAGGTAACCGAGTTAAGCCACATATAATGATATATATCTAGACCGATATAGATATGATCTAGTATCTACAACTGTCAGTCAATCTATACAGACTATGTCACATAACAGTCAAAACCAGTGAAGCTTTTTACATAAAGTTTTCTTTTCTATTGTGTAACGTTAAATTTTGGGCTTCACTTGTGTACAGCACAAAGATATAGAGGACTGGTGTTTTTGGAAGTTTTTTTTACATGTATTTCTGTCTCACCTCCATGAGCTCGGACACATTACTGATAGGGATCTCCAGAAGCCCTGAGATACACACACGATGGCTGGCATCCTCACGGGCATACAGTCTGCAAAAGATATAAACATTAGTCCTTAAGCTTAAGTTAAAATACACATCAATCAGTGTACATGTGCATGGATTCATCAGTCAGCAGTTTTAGAAAAGCTTCATCAGTTGGCTGACTAGAATTATTATCATTGTGTAGAAAAGTCAACGTGAGATCGCGTGACGCAGCTGGAGCATGTTTGCATCAGGACCAAGAGGTCTGGAGTTTGAATCCTGCCCGTGTCACTGATTTTGTGCACTTGGGAATGACGCTTTACTCTTCAATACTAGGTTTTCCTAACTTTACTCAGGTGAAAATGAGTACCTAGCTTCGGCTAGGGTCATCCCTCAGATAGGACGTTAGATGGAGGTCCCGTGTTTGGGGAGAGCCACACCCCGGGCACGTTAAAGAAGCAACTATGCCGCAGTGTGTGAAGCAAAACGTTCCATCTGGAGTTGGTTATTTCACTACAAATCACCATGGATGGAGGTCTGGCAAACCTCCATTTCGTATCAGCCAAACATGTCAGTAATTGCCGATTCCTTGGCAGATGGACATTATCGGAAGAACAGAAATGTTATCTGATCATTCTCTCACCTCTTCCTCCCATGTAAGAGATCAAACAACTGTCCACAGTAGATCTCATAGAAGCTGACGTAGACCTGCTGCCCTTCTGTCCCGTACTCTCCAGCCTTCAGCTGTTGGAACAGGTCCTGAGCAGCAAGCAGATACAGCCCCTTCACTCCCCGCTTTCCCAGCATCGTGTGGGTCTTCCCTGCACCTGTCTGCCCGTACGCAAAACATGTCGACTTGTTCCTATAGTAGAAAGGGAACCAAGGGATGGCATGTGTGAGCAGCGACACCTACATGTCTTTATCAGTACTGCAGGTACAGCCCCTTCACTCCCCGCTTTCCCAGCATGGTGTGGGTCTTTCCTGCGCCTGTCTGCCCGTACGCAAAACATGTCGACTTGTTCCTATAGTAGAAAGGGAACCAAGGGATGGCATGTGTGAGCAGCGACACCTACATGTATATACCAGTACTGCAGGTACAGACCCTTCACTCCCCGCTTTCCCAGCATGGTGTGGGTCTTCCCTGCGCCTGTCTGGCCATACGCAAAACATGTCGACTTGTTCCTATAGAGGAAAGGGATGGCATGTGTGAGAAGCGACACCTATATGTATATACCAGTACTGCAGGTACAGCCCCTTCACTCCGCGCTTTCCCAGCATCGTGTGGGTCTTCCCTGCGCCAGTCTGGCCGTAGGTAAAACATGTCGACTTGTTCCTATAGAGGAAAGGGATGGCATGTGTAAGAAGCGACACCTACATGTATATACCAGTACTGCAGGTACAGACCCTTCACTCCGCGCTTTCCCAGCATGGTGTGGGTCTTCCCTGCGCCCGTCTGCCCGTACGCAAAACATGTCGACTTGTTCCTGTAGAGGAAAGGGATGGCATGTGTGAGCAGCGACACCTACATGTATATACCAGTACTGCAGGTACAGACCCTTCACTCCGCGCTTTCCCAGCATCGTGTGGGTCTTCCCTGCGCCCGTCTGGCCGTACGCAAAACATGTCGACTTGTTCCTACAGGAGAAGAAAGGGATGGCATGTGTGAGCAGCGACACCTACATGTATATACCAGTACTGCAGGTACAGCCCCTTCACTCCCCGCTTTCCCAACATCGTGTGGGTCTTTCCTGCGCCCGTCTGCCCGTACGCAAAACATGTCGACTTGTTCCTATAGCAGAGGAAAGGGATGGCATGAGTAAGCAGCGACACCTACATCTATATACCAGTACTGCAGGTACAGCCCCTTCACTCCCCGCTTTCCCAGCATCGTGTGGGTCTTTCCTGCGCCCGTCTGCCCGTAGGCAAAACATGTCGACTTGTTCCTATAGGAGAAAGGGATGGCATGTGTGAGCAACGACACCTACATCTATATACCAGTACTGCAGGTACAGCCCCTTCACTCCGCGCTTACCCAACATCGTGTGGGTCTTCCCTGCACCTGTCTGGCCGTACGCAAAACATGTCGACTTGTTCCTGTAGAGGAAAGGGATGTCTTAGGCTCTTAGCATTAGAGAAATACCTGAATATGCAGATTAGTGCAGGTAAAATAGTAGCTGTGCAGGTAAAATAGTAGCTGTGCAGGTAAAATAGTAGCTGTGCAGGTATTTCTGATGTCTACCTGCACCTAAACTACACTGGTTCATGTACTGGGTTTTATACATAAATGTCCTATGATGTACATTTTGTAGGTGCATCAGGCCCTACTGTCTGCCCATAGGCAAAACATGTCGACTTGTTCCTATAAGAGAAAGGGATGTCCAGCATTAGGCCTGGAAAACTTGTAACTTGTCCTATTCTCTACCTACATGTATGTATATACACAATGAACCTGGAATATTTCTTTCTTTCCCACTTCACCTTAGATGTAAGTGTATGCTATTTTTACATACAGTAGTGTCTGTTGCTCTGAGGATTACAATAGTTGTTGTTATACAGGGCTCGAAATACTGGGTGCATGTGCACCCAGGTGCACTCAAAATTGGAGCTGTGCACCCAATTATTTTCTTAATACGTTTATGTAGCTAAAGATACTAAGTATACAACGTATTCTTGACATCTAAGTTAGAAAGATGATGGAAATGTCTGTCATGGTATCTGTTTAAGAATTTGATAGCTTGTAACTAAGTTTTATTATTAAGTTATTTCTTAAATTTAAGTGGTGCACCCAAAATTTTTCTAGTGAACCCAATTTTTTAAGCTAGGTGCACCAGTGCACCTAATCCCAAAAATGAATTTCAAGCCCTGCTATAGCTAAAAAAATGTCACGCAATTTACCTTGTACAGCTGTTGTGCATATAAGTTCATTCAATCATTCGTTTATTTGATGGCTGATAAGAAAGAGCAGCTGGATTGGAAAATCCTTCCTCTAGCCTATGATGAGTGCCACAACATTTTCAGCTGTCCTCTGATTTGTGATAAGTACTTGAGGGGGCTTGCCCACTAGTAGGTGGTTCCTACAACGCTTTACACTAAATTCAGGAGAAACGGCTGCATTCTAAGCTACATTCAGGAAGAAAAACATCTACTTATCAATTGCATATTTACAGAAATAACAGGCTTTCCCTGCAAGTGACAGGAATTTAAAATAGCTAGTCTTTACATTACATATTTAAGGGCTATGCAGACCCCACTTGAGAACAGCTGGTGGTAACCTGACACTCATTGGATGAGGGAGAAATTCTTTGTACACAACCAGTGGGTACTTACATAGCTTACGTTTCGATGTCTCTCAGACACCTTCGTCAGAGCTTCTAACTGGAGTTCTGCTTCTCACCGCTATATGTAGCCGATGTAGGTGGCGCTTTTGTGGTCAACCCCAGTGATGAACCGGGACGAGGGGGGATACAAACTAAGCCACGTTTGGGATTGTTTTCTCACCGCAAAAGCGCCACCTACATCGGCTACATATAGCGGTGAGAAGCAGAACTCCAGTTAGAAGCTCTGACGAAGGTGTCTGAGAGACATCGAAACGTAAGCTATGTAAGTACCCACTGGTTGTGTACAAAGAATTTCTCCCTCATCCTATATTCTACCAACCTGATGAAACTATTTTCGGAAACCTGACACTCATCCTACCAGGACTTTGGTACTGTAAATCTTGAAATGTTCACTGTTGTTTTATCTTTCCATTTTTTCTGTGTCAACTCTGCTGAAAATTCCGCGAATATGCCTCTCCAATGTATTACAATGCACTACTGTATGACAATCACATCAGGGTTGAACAAGTTTTCTAAAATCCACTTGTCCTATCGGGCAAGCACATAAAAAATGTACTTGCCCGAACCAATTTTTCACTTGCCCAAAATTCAAATGTCACTGTTACTAGTATATGCATTTTCACTTCCAGCAATGGAATTCTCTGTAGACAATTGCTTGATGTCATGACTGTAAAAAGTAACAAGTATATCAAAATTGCACTAAAATCAATGGAAAAATCTTACTTGCCCGATCGGACAAGTGGGGGTAGGACATGCACTTGCCCGAATAGCACTTTCACTTGCCCTGAACAATAGGGCTAGTGGACTTGTTTATCCCTGCACATACAGAATCGTTTTCAACCGAAAACTCAAAACACCATGAAAAATCCCTTTCCCTTCTATCTGATATCATGTCCCGAGAATGAATGAATGAATGAATGAATGAATTTACAGTACCCATAAGGAGAAGAGAATGTGGCGAGGGGATTGTCACATTCATAATGGCAATGTTAGGAACTGGCTAATACAGCAACATGTAACTTTCTGAGGCTGACATACCCTTTCAGAGCCCATGACACCAGGGGTTTGGCAGTCCTTTGATGCACCTCCTCGTTGCTGCATTCCTCACCAAAGGCCTCGTCAAAAATAAACTCATGCTGCAGACAAAGAGGAAATCGTCAATCCAATAGCAGCAGCATTGAATAAAATAATTTATCAAACTTTGTAGCAATGTCAAAGTATCTATTTTTAAATCCAATCTAACCGAATGATTTCTGAGATGTTTTGAATATTAAGCACTTATATTGACGTACATGTAATTGACATGATAAAAACATTCATTTTACAACTATTTACATTTAGTTGTATAACTGAAAATGCAACTAGACTTACACTATCTTATAATGTATTGGTTTTCATAGATCATAGTTTCGTAGGTCATAGTTAAACACAATATATGCCTACCTGTTGAGTGTACTTGGTCAGATCCACGGCGACCTTTGCTTCGTTAACCAGCACCGCCTTCTTGCCCTGCACCTGGACAATGTCCGCCTGTCCAGCCTTCTTCTCCCGCTTGTTCATCGGCCTCTTCCGCACGCACACCCTGATCTTATCGCCTCCGCCACAGTCGTCTCCGTATGACAGCGTCCGCCGGGGGCTCCTGGCGTGAGATTGCGGCACGCCGTAGTCGTAACCCGATCCGTGATGCACCTTGATGATGATGATGATTGTTTCAATTTAAAATTGAGAATGCAGAAACTTTCACGGTGGTTTAATGTTCTCGGTTTTTGCGGCGGTTGCTTCACCGCGAATTTAAAACCACCGTGCACGTTTTTTCATAACAGTAAGAGACTACAGTGCATGGTGCTATTGCAAAATTAAAACCACCGCGAAAAGTCCATTTTCCTGCTACCGCCATAATATAATAACCGCGAAATTAAATCTCCGCGAACTTTAATACATTTACAGTACCTGGCAGCCAAAGGCTGAATTGCGTATCATCTTACCAAGATCACAATAACAATCATTTAACAATAGACAGAAATCTCAAAATCAGTCACTTTGAATTGAACATATACAGTGCTAAATGCGGAGGAAACAAGTAAATTACAGTTTTGAAATCGTGTCGTCACAGATAAAATCAATTAGAAATATATCTCTACTAGCTGTTTCCTAATAATCAAACATTTTTCATAAGGCCTAGGAAAAAAAATGTTGTGTTTCCTGTTTCCCTACCTACCCTAGAAAAACCTGCCGACCCTAGACTTTTTTTTGGGGTGGGCAGAGGAGTCACAGTTTCCAGTTAGAATTGTTATTCAGCCTGCTTCCTATTGAAGCAAAAACACTGCTTGTCCTATCTAATGAAGGATAAATGTATCTATTGTGCACAAAATTAAAGTTTGACATTAAAAGACCAGGGGTGCCTAAGCATTCGCACGAACCCTATGAAATTCGTACGAATATTGTGTGATACACACGAATCACTATGCGAAAACGCACAAATATTATGAAATTCGCACGAATCACTATGCAAAAACGCACGAATATTATGAAATTCGCACGAATCACTATGTGACACACACGAACACTATGTGATTCGCACGATCCTTATGCGAAATTGCGCAACCACTGCCGGGGTCACGTGACAGACGGAGCGGGATTTTCAAGATGGCGGCTTCGCCGCTTCAGCGACGGAAAATACGATGTAACACGCCGAAATGAAGCAAAACAGTAGCTCACAGGCTATCAAATACATCTTTGCGACGGTAAATGTCCATTCCATGCCTTGAAATATAAATATCACGGGTAGAAACGCTCAAAATCATGCCTCCTCCCGGCCGCTGGTTTCGCATAAGGATCGTGCGAATCACATAGTGTTCGTGTGTGTCACATAGTGATTCGTGCGAATTTCATAAAATTCGTACGTTTTCGCATAGTGATTCGTGCGAATTTCATAATATTCGTGCGTTTTTGCATAGTGGTTCGTGCCTATCACATAATATTCGTACGAATTTCATAGGGTTCGTGCGAATGCTTAGGCACCCCTGAAGACAAGTGTCCTCATGCACTTCAGTTTACTTTGTACTGTATTGTAATATGTATTACTAGAGTTTTGGCCAGCCTAAAAAAAATTACAAGAAAAAAAAGAAGATAATCCCTACCTACCGACCCTAATTTTTTCATGACTGAAACAGGAAACACAACATTTTTTTTCCTAGGCCTAAGGCAGGGCAATCAGGAATAACGTAAGGTAGAGATACCTTCTCCGTGTACGGCTGTCTGGGGCGCGGGGGCGTGAACGACGGCATGGCCTCCGCGGGCCCGTCCGTCGTTGGTTCCCTCTCGTTACTGGCTACATTTTCCTTGTTCTCTGATGGAGAGATGTTGTTGCTTTTTACGGCGATGTCGACCCGACTCTCGTTGAGACCGAGGGCCTCATTCTGCTCAGCGAAGAACCTGCTCTGATTGGTTGCCGAAGTCCTGTGCAGGACGGACTGATAGTTCTGCCACGCCAGAATGGCGGAGTTGTTGAGATTCTCCGAGGCGTCACCGAAGTAGGCACTGCTGGAGGAGGTAACGTTGTCTGTATGATCGCGAGGAGTGCTCGTGGAGGATGCCGGTTTGTCGGGACTGCTGGGGGGAGTGGGTTTGCTGCAGGAGACGTTACAACGCTTGCCCTCGTCCTGAACCATCTTGATGACCTGGATGAGCTGGAACAGGCGCTTCCTGTCGTGCATGTCCTCCACTCCAAACCTGCAGTAGGAACATACATGTATATATGTCGGTCATACATCCATGATCATCTTCATGATTTGGGTATTGCCTGATTGGTTATATATAATTGTTGTTTATTTGCAAAATCATGCCCGAGGGCTAATGCATTGCACATAATACACAGTCTCAAGAACTAAGAGAGGTAAGTACATAAAACTAGTGTCTAATCAACTACATGATACTATGGATACTATTGTCGGGTTTGACTTCTTCTTTGAAGTTAATGAACTGTCCCACGTTTTGTATGATGGTGGGATTTTGTGCTTTTAATAGAAATGTAGTCTTTTGGTGATCATTTAGGTGGTAAAAGCTTGGTGAAATTGTGGCAACTGTTTGAAATTCTAGTTATATATTTTGCTACTAAATCCTGTCCAGTTGTAGAGAGATCAAGATGAGTACACAGTCAAAACTAGCGGAGAGGAGACCAACCAGAAGACTGGCATTCAGGGATAAAATCTGGTCTGTGTTCATCGTTGAAAGGTGGGAAATATTACCAGCAAAAAGTGGTCACCATTACAGGTTTGACTATAACAATGGCCAGGTGGTCCTTATGAAGAGGTGGTCACTTAAGTACCAGTACAAGCTTGACTGCAAAAATCTATACTAGTCCTAGAGACAAAGTGCTGACATGAACATAAATATCAGTGTGAACTACAATGACCTTGAGTAGTCCTGCATGGTGAGTTCACTGAGTCCCTCTGACATGGTCAGGCCCTGGGACTCGAAGTTTGGGTAGTACCGCTCCAGTCGGGCCTCACGCAGACACTCGTACAGGCAGTTCGCCATGGTCTGAAATGGAAGGGAAATTTTGTTGACAAATAAGTATGAATGACATGAAACCAAGTGTTTTATCTAACTAACATTTCATTCCATCTGTCACCTTCCTCGGGGCAATTGTGACAGATCCACCATGATTACACTGCAGCATAGTGTTGATGAATACTAACAGAGTAATTTCAAGACCTAAGAAAAAAACATTGTGTTTTCTGTTTCAGTCCCTACACATTAGGATCAGATTATCTCTCTTTTTTCCAATTTTGAAAAATGTACAGTTTCATCAAACCAAACCAAATAAAGTAAAATGCATGAGGACACAAATTTTTCAAATGAATTTTTTGCTTACAAATCTGTAAATTAATTTTTTTTTATTACCTGAAAAGAAACCAGGCTGAATAAAAATTCTAACTGGACTAATCATGTAATGCTATGTGACTAATCTTTTTCAGTTTTTCTTTTGATCTTTTTATAATACTGTAACACTGCCTTCATCCTTAAGATAAACCTATCATAATTTTCTTATAATATATATTATAGGTATTTATACATGTGGTGCTTCCATCTGTTTTTTTTTCCATTCAGAGGTCACTTCATCATTAAATATTTAGGAAAATTACACCATGCCAAAGGGTAAGGGAAATGTTCAGCAATTCCCAAGGGAGGCCAATTTCTATACTGTAGATCGTGAAACGTTTATGGCATTATTTACCACCAAAAATTTGCAACTGCGAATATGTACTACTACTACTAGCATTTCCAATGGATCACTATTAAACTACTGTACCACAGATGTATTTGAACACTGCAAAAATATCCTTTTCCTTCCTACCACAAAATAAAACCACTGCAAAAATAAACGGATTTACAGTACGGTGTCTGTTGGTTCTCACGCCAAATGTAGCAGAATTGTCTTCAATAATTTGTGGGTGTGGTGTCTGTCAGTACACGGTGGAACAAATTGTAAAATAGATTCGAAATCTCGAGTTCCCATTGAAAATGGAAAGAGTGTTAAATGTTGTCATAGCTAATACCAAACATTTCGAAATATATTTTGACCGCATGTTTCTTTGGCTGGCTAATAAATTTTACAGTCCCAGCCATTAATGATTTAAAAAGGAGATACAGAAGAAGAAACTTTTATTAGTTTAATTTCTTTTCAATCGCAAGTTTCAACATAATCTTAGTCTAGGCTAGAATACTTACCGTTATACTATTTAATGTTTAACTTAAACGTGACACTACATGCATCGTACTACATCGTATTAGTTGGAAACATGTCACTTGACATTTTACATAACATAATAATTTGTTTAAATTAATCAAAAAATATGCATGATGTACAAGCTCAAACCATCAACTAGAAGAAATTCACACACCATTTTTTATTTATTCAACAAGTGCGCTACACTATTTTGGACAACATAAATCCGCGCAAATTGTTTTTGCTCGGGTTCGATTCTCAAAAAATATTTCAAACATCCCGGTTGAAACGTTATACCGGTCAAAACGGTCGAAATCAAACATGGGAGTTTGGGCAACTTACCTCTGATGAATCTGTACAGGCTTTTGCAAGAAGATTGGCGTCCCAGACGCCAAGTTAGAGCCCCGGGCTTGGAGCAAACAAACACAATAAAACCTTCAAATCCGACAAAGCCCTCAACGAACTACAAAAACATGATAAATGCCCGCCATCTTTGATTTTAGAAAAGGCGCCTAAAAAGAAGACGCCACTTTGAACAAATAGGGGACAACCTGTTTGCTTAGTCGCAAAAGAAATAGAGATTTCTTACCACTGTACTGTGGAATCGAATATAATTTTATAAGACATCAAATAGATGTCAGTAGAGTTTCATTCTAGAATCATTATCGATTTGTACAAGGCTCAAATTTTGATTTAACTGTTGGTTGGTTTAGTACACCCCTATCGTGGGAAAGGTCGAACATTCCATTTCGCATATGCCATTAAGACAGTAGGGGTGCCATGGTTAATATTTGAAAAACTATCAAGATCAAAAACCTAAAAATTTGTTTCCATTAAAAGTAAGTAAGTCATATTTTTGTTCTTAATTTTATATACATTGATAGTAACGTGCTTATCCCTACCAAACATAGTAATCCTAGTAATATACAACTCCTATACAACTCCCCCAAGAACTCAGTGGTACATTCTACAATACAACATGGCCTCATCGAAAGCGCTTCGTGCCGCTGGTCTCATAATTTTCCGCCGTGTCCCGCAAATCCAGTATCTCCTGCTTCAAACGTCATACGGGCAGCATCACTGGACACCGCCGAAAGGTTACAAGTTGCTGTCTTTCATTTGCTTTCCTATTTAATGCCACGAAATACGGATACTCCAGTCGTGTCCAAAGTACAAGGGCCCCGTCCTCACTTCAAGATCCTTCAAGAATGACGCGTTCGACGGAGACGGCCTAGCTGAAATGTTTATAAATGTCGGACAACTCGGCAATATGTATATTTATATAGGACGGTTTCTATACGTTTCGTCGTCACGATCACGCCAAATTCTAACCCTAGCCCTAATTCCATAGCCATAAAGTATATCCCGAGTCGTAACGGTGCCGAGTTAACCTGATTTATTTAAATTATTAGGGATCAATTTGTCACTTGTAACGTTAACTAAAAGCTAGCCAAAGGTTTTCTGAGTTTTCCTGATACCCATGAAAACACATTGGTTTAGTTAAGTTTAGTTAAGTATAAATCAGAAAAATAACGTTTTGTTTTAAATATACTGTAACTCTTGTTATAGGGCATGTTGATCCTGGCGAATCAGACCTGGAAACTGCGTTGCGAGAGACACAAGAAGAGGCCGGCCTGACGACAGAACATCTCAACATCGTGGACAACTTCAAGAAGGTCCTGGAATACAACGTGAGGGGGAAGCCCAAGACGGTGATATACTGGCTCGCGGAACTGGAGAACAGCGACACGCCCGTGGTGTTGTCAGACGAGCATCAGAAGTTTGAGTGGCTAGGGCTGGAGGAGGCGTGCGCGTACTCCGGGTACCAGGACATGCAGGAGGCGCTCAGAGACGCGCACTCCTTCTTAAACACTTCAAAGACATGAGAGCAGTTTTACCGGCTACTTGTTGTGATTTTGCTACAATAAAGAAAAACTATGCAATGCGGGAACTCTTAACGGAGAGACACTACCACTAGGCCTTCCTATGTGGTTATGGATACTAGTAGTATACAGCCTAGCACCCACTAGGCCTTCGGGGGTACGGGAATCGTAGAAAAGTCGGGGAATTGGCCAGGGCAGTCAGTCCACGCTAAGCTTCATGTTTCCCCTCGGGAGCCGGCCGACTCCTCTGGTAGCAAAACTCCCCTGGCAAATTATTCTCTCTATAATAGCCAGCGTAGTCAGTCTGGTAGAGACTACGTATAGCCTGTGTTTCCACTGCAGTAGAAGTACTACTGAAGTAGCCAAACTCCTCTGGCCCTTCTTTGGTAGAGACTAGACAGTATGGGTTGTTTTCAGAATTTTAATCATAAAACGTGAACACGTCAACATGTCTGGAGTTTATACTCTTTTATTCTGTCAAGTCACTATCTTCACCTGTAAATCAATAAAGCGGCCGTGAGTGGTTTATGATAGCGGGCAAAGGTTCAATTTTGTTGCATTTTTGTCGAGCATATTGCTTATATAAATCAGGGACAATCGACCAAGATTTTTTTCCATTAAGAATGAATAATAAATGAGTGTCTAAGATTTTTTTAGCGTGGAATTGTTATTGTATACATCGTAGGGTTTCGCCGGAGCCCGGCACAACATTGGGGTCTGCCAGGGATTCAAAGCTCCAGATTCTAAACCAACAACCTTGGCCCCAAGACTACTCTGGCACGATGGCCTTAACTTGAGTTGTAAATCAGATGACGACGCACGGGACAGGTATTTATACACATATGACGTAAACTCAAACAAGTTCTCAGGTTTCATGAACAAACATCTTCAGCCAATCGCCACAGTTTGATTAGGTCACGTGCGTGGACTTGTTGAACAATGGTTACGTATCAAAGGTCACATTGAACCTCGGAGTAGTTACCTGCGTCAAGGAGGAAGTAGAATAAGAACACTGTCAGGTGCTTTAAGTTCTGGAATCGTAGCGTCCGTGAGCTAGTGCAGAAGATCGTCTTGAGGTAAGAACCTCTAAGACTTCTTTGCTCGCTGTGTGCACGTAAACCGACGACGTTCAGATACATTACTGTACAAAACAATTCATGTCTTTGTCTGAGTCTCTGAAGTAAAGAGAAAAACGACTTTCAGATTGTACTTTCTTCTATAGTTGTACTTTCTTGGTAGTTGTCTGTATGTCTGTGTCACTATCATATTTCGGTATCAGTTCCCAAACGTTCCCTCGCGGATAGCCGATATTTCACAAAGAAGTCGACTTTTCGCCAGTATCCAGTGAAATCGTAACTAAAGATACTAAAAAAAACACCTCCATGTCAGTTACCTACAGCACTGTCGCTGTAGGCCTCATACGACTTTGATATACATGTACAATTTTCAAGCAGGCTGAGACAACAACCGCCGGCAAAGATCCAAAGACGACCTTTTCCATAACAAGATAGCTGGATATTACAGGACACACAGGCACGATTATCACTAGAATACCCCCAGTTTGCGATCATTCGACGAATGTGATCACACTCTTTGGTGTAATATGACGTATGTATTAATCTGTTCTTTAACTTCCTTATTAGGTTGACGCCGGAAACGAAGCACAGCCTGCTTCTTCCTTGAACCGAGGCGGGGCAAGGTACCGACTTCCAATCAACAGCACACATGAACGGGAACAATTATTTAATCGATCCGTGATTTAAGCCCTGCAAAGCTGTTTTCAAGGCATTTCATACGCTTGACAACAAAAACACACATCTAATGAGATTATAACAAACTTGATATGTGTTAGCCCCAAAACATAATGGCGCCGACAAAGGACGGAAACTTGAAAGGGAAGTACCGGTTTGTTCGGCGGGATGGGGAGCTGCTGCATGGGGAAGCGGCAGAGGAGGAGAGCGCGAACGTCTTCGCAGAAGAGGTGATGAAAGAGATAAAGCACAAGCAAAGGGAGAAGGACAGACTGCTGCGTCTAAAACATCCAGCCTTAAGCAAAGAAACTCCTCATGATGTGTCTCAGGACACAGACGGTGCCTTTGCAAGGCGAGCTACAAGGAACTCATCAACACAAGACAGCGGAGAAGAGAGGAAAACATCCAAGAAGCGACACACCAGCGCACGCGCCGTCAGAAAGCGAGTTCTAAGTGTGAAGAAAAGTGGCGCTTCCACCGAGGTCGACGACCAGGCCAAAGCGTACGCCACAGGTCTTAACGTCGCAGCGCTGACGGCTGACGCAGACCTGACGTCGCTGACGTTCTCGCCACAAGCGACAGCTGCGGCCACCGGGCTGGAAGCAAACGTTCTAACGGCACAGGCTTCTGGAGACACCGTGGAAGTCGACGTACAGGCCAAAGCTGAGGCAAAAGGGGCGGAAGTCGTCGCAGGAAATGTTGACGTGAGGGCGGTAGATGAACATGTTTTCGTCGGGGCCGAAGCTGTGGTGACCGGGGCGGATGTAAAGGTTGGCAACGCCAGCGTTGTCGGAGTCAAGGTCGACAAAAGAGCCGGCGTGACATTTGAAGGAAAGGCTCTAGAGGTTAAAGCGTTTAACGTAGATGCAGCAGGTGTGAGGGTGGAGGAAGATGTAGGGGTTCACGTGGGCGTGAAGGCTGTAGAGTTGTCCGCGTTCAACGCACGAGTCAGTGGAACAGAAAACAGTGTAGAAGCAAGAGCTGGTGTCGAGCTTGCCTTGCTGAAAGCCGGAGGGTTCAACCAAGAGAGCGATACAGAAAACCACGGACACGTGTTGGATTTGACACTTTTGGACTTGCGCGTGCCAGGTAAAGGGGGAGGGGGAGCGGCGACCGTAAGGGCAGGAGGGGGTGCCGGTGGTTCCGACAACAGCGAGACCGACAAAGGGAGATCTACGGACAGAACACACAGAACAGGAGCAACGCATATGTCAGGGGCAATAGTAGGGCCATTGACAGGGGGGAGCGGTGGCGATGGGACAGGTTTAGCTGCTGCTAGCTGGGAGGCGAAGAGCAAGATCGGAGGTCTTGATGTAAATGAGACCGACAAGATGGTTTCTCCGGCGGGTTCTGAAAACACCGAAACACCGGGAAGTGAAACTGGCTCAGGGCTGAAGTCGAGAGAGCGACAATATTGTAACGCAAAGGAAGATAGGTTAGGAAACGGTAAATCCAACCCGAAAGCCGACGATGTTAAACGTAGACCGGTACCGGCCATCCACGAGGACAAAGTAACACTTCGAGCGATACGTGCCATTTCTACTTCAGCCACTGACGAAGCTGGGCCTGACGGAGACAAAACCCGTGGACACAACAATCGCACACGTACGGGTCAGAGCGACGGAAGGCCACGGAAGGATTTCCTCGGTAGGGCTCCGACTCTCAGGCACATCGGGGCTAGCCCCGCAGCAAAAAGAAATACTGGTACTGGTAGTGCCAGCCAACGTAGAGATTTACAGGCGAACGACAGCGTACGGCGTCAGAATGGAGCTCTCGCAAAGTACGGCGACTCGAGCTCGTATGCTCTTCAGCAGCGTCACAAGCCTTTTCAACTCCCTGCTATCACACACAGAGGCCCTGATGATCAGTCGACTAATGGTGGTAGGTCGAGATATGACCGAAATCGTTTGAACGAAGAAACAAGTTGCGATGCTGATGCGAAGGGTTCTGGAACTGAAAAGCAACAACGTTGGCTCGACGAGCGTACAAAACAATCTCAGACACCGACTAAAGGTAAACGTACACAGACCTCTCCTCTACCGACAGGAAACCTTGACCTAGAACGCACGGACTGGGCGCACCGTGGACAAGGAGAGCCACGGAGTACCACAAGTAGGGGTCACACTAGTAGTAGACACACCCGTCTTAACAAAAGACGAACACCAGTCCGACGAGCTCCTGAAAATGACGAGAGGAAACGGATCTCCAAGTCGGCTGCGAAAGGTAAACACGGACATGGCAACCAAGACACCTCTTCCGCCAGATCAAAATTACCCCCTCTAACCTTCAACGACAGGGTGTTGAACAAAGTAGCGAGTCAGGCGCCACCGCCAACGTCTCAGCCTTCCAGACCTAGATCCAGGAGGAGCTCAGCGTCCAAGTTTCAGAAGCTCGACAGGGAAGCTTTGCGGAATAGATTGCTTCACAAATACGCTCCATCACCAAGTACAAGTAGTGCGACTGGAAAAACGAGTAGCGAAAAGGAAAAGAAGACTCCAGAAGAGACAGTGGTGGTGAAGAAAAAGCCCACGGGGCTGAACAAGAACATTCACGGTTTTGACACACTCGGAATGGAGACCAGTAAAGGAGTCAAGCGGCTTGGAAGGAACATCCATGGATTCGGTAGCTAGTAGCTACTAGCTAGATATGGACGTGCCTCACCAGGTGTTCTGCTGGGCAGATGAGATAGTTGCAATTTTGTTTATTAAACTACCATCACCAAACTACAAATCAGCTGCTACACCCGCATATATCTGGAGGTGGTTTTAGATTAGTATTAGAAACAGGGCAAAAATTTACAATAAAGGCTATCATCATCATCAATAAACTTTATTGCAAACTCGTGCCCGTGGTGGTAATTACAAGTGAACAGCAATTAATGAGAGTGTGCAAGCATAAAGTGAGTTAACATACATGTGAGGCACACAATGAAGATCAAATTTAGACTAGTATTAGAAGCACCCTCAATGTCACCATGTGTACTTTACTACTACTATATTGTACCAGTATACCCTGCAGTTCCAAAACAAGCCGCTAGGGGACCTACACCAATTACTCTCGACCCCAGGAGCTATCTACCGTTAAAAAATCATGACCACAGAATGTCCAGAACTCGAGATATCCAACCCGGAAGTTGCGCTGCAGTACCTTAACAAACCACTGAACACAGCCCCTTCTCTGTGAGCACACAGCTCCTTCACCGAGCACGCAGCCCCTTCGCTGTGAGCACATAGCTCCTTCGCTAAAACAGGTTTTGTCCCAATGGTCCTTCGTAGCATTTGGCAAGAACGTCTGTATGGCCGGTTTCAGATAGATCCCTCTAATCAGAGCCTTTGGATCGGTCCGGTAGGCTCAAAACAGCTATTTGGCGATGATACCACTATGTCATGGGGGTGCAACAAACGAGATGGAGAAAAGTCATTTTTTAGACTTGATTCAACAAGTATAAGGTCTTCCCCACAGCAGCTATTCCCAAACTGATTTAACATCAAATCCCACCAAGAAACTTTTAAGGCTATAGATATAAACTGATGATTTAAAGCCTTGTTTTTATTTCCTGCGTCACCCCTCGATTTGCACAGCATTACTTCCGGGTCGACACCATTACCAGTGCAGTAGTAGGAGAAGCTTCTAGAAGCTAGGGGGGAAGACGACAGCGACAAGCCATGCCAAAAGCTAAAGGCAAGCGTTGCTCGAAGCCTGATAATCAGAGGACGATCCGTGATTTTTGTACATCGTCGACTGTGACCACCGCCCCTGTAGCCGAGGACGAGCGGTCAGAACAACGTCCCAACGTGCGTGGCGCTGCAAATATGGACAACACATCTCGGGAGGGGGGCGCACCTGCACCGAAGAAGAGCAAAAATTCTGATCAGAAATCGATCCTTCAATTTTTTGGTGCGAAGGGCGAGACCGGTCGTCAGCCGACTCGATCGACGCTGTCTGCGGAGAGGCCGACCAGACTGGAGGGTAACACTGTCAGGCTCAGCCTGTCAATAAGAATGTTTTTTTCTTCTTCACTGTTCCTAAACTTTAACAGTTATAACCCTAACGCTCAGTACAAAAATACCGGTAAGATTTCCCCCCACTGTTCACTACTTCTTCTTCTTCAATGTGGGTGTCCAACTTCATATAGCTAAGACTCCGGACGCGGATAAGGACAAGGGTCATCACCTACACATCTTCAAGGTATCATCAAGGGGTCTCCCTGAACACCACAAACGACCACAATATGCAGTGTATATGGGGCAATGACTTTTTGTGATGCTCTGGAGACATTGTTTATACATTATTAATTAAAAAAGCGCAGTAACTCCTACATATTCAGCAGTTATTTCGAGTTAGTCCGGTTTGAAGATTAAAGCAAGTCTTGGCTACCATGTTGGATCGTGCGTGTTTGCATTTGAGTTTTTTAAGTTGACAATGATAGAGTTGTGTCATGCTATAACCTATGAACCAACAGCTTCCATAGTTTTATCGTCCTGTCGTCTATGGAGCCGAGGAAGGTATCGAGAACTTCCCCATGCAGACTCCTTAGGCACCGGTGATCCAACATGGCGGCCATGAATTGCTTCGATTTTGAAACCAGCGGACTAACTCGAAATAACTGGTGAATCCACAGGAGTTGCTGCGTTTTTTAATTCATGATGAATCGTATAAACAATGTTTCCAGAGCGTCACAAAAGGTTGTTGCCCCATATATACACTGCATATTGGAGTTCAATTATGGTCATTTGTGGTGTTTAGGCAGACCGTCTCCAAGGGTCTTTTGGTTTGGCGGTGGTCGCTTTTTACTTCTATGCATTATGTTTGTGTGTGTGTGTGTGGTGGGGGTGGGGGTTTTGGTGGGGGTGGGGGTGCGGGGGTGGGGGGGGTGGTAAGAGACGGGGAGCCTAGCTCCTCAAGGGCAGGGGCACTACTCCCTGTCCGCCCCATTCACTGTAGATTCCTGTGTATATATAACATCTAATCCTTACCCTTTTTTTTAATCATTTGCACGTGGTCATTGTCATGCTGTTGCGCCATTTGCCTTGCTACAAGGCAATGCTAATTTTTCCTTTCTATTCTATAGATTTGACTTGATAATGCATGTGTGTTGTTAAATTGATTTACCCTGTTTTGAGTTTTACGTTGATTTACGCTGTCTGTTTTTATATTGTATTTATATGTATTATTATTTGATGTATCTTCTGACACCTGTTTCGCCATACCCTCCATTGTATATGTATTTTGGAGAATCTCAATAAATAAATAAATACATGTAACGGTTACCCTTTAAAAGTGCCCTGGAAGACAATTGTAGGCACTAAATCAGCTAACAATATTTAACCCTAACCCTTTAACAATTTACACAAGTAACACAACCCTAAACCAGAGGATGATCCTGTAAAATGGTCCCCAAGAAAATTGTTGTTTTGGACGATATTTCATTCCTTCCTTTTTTTCAGTTTTTGACAGGGGATCTGAGAACAATCAGTGTCAGTTTTATATCCTCCATGTGTATACTTTGTATCGGTAATGTTAACTGTAATATAATAGCTTTACTAATTAGTATAAAAACCTACAAAAGCATGGAACTATAGGGCTTAAATGCCTTTGGGTGGAAATTTAGAAGACATTTACCTCAATACCCTTCATTAGAAGGACAAAACCGTTTTTTCTTGTTGGTCTGGTCCGGAAAAAAAACCGACCTGAAAAAAATCAGTGAACCAGATTTTGCAACCCCCCCTTCCAGTCCATATTTGTTTGACCCAATTGTGACCCCCCCCCCCATTCCGATTTGTTAGACCCGGTTACCCCCTTGCAATTGTCTAATCCAGTTTATGTCCCCCCTGTCCAGTCCAGGTTTTTTTTAACCCACCCCCAGTCCAATAGACCTCTTCCTTACCCCATTTTCGTTTATCTTTTGGTAATACATGTACTACAGGTATGGGTTGAAATATATATTTTCTTACCCACCCCGACCAATTGAATTGGGACATCCTCTGCGAATGTGCACACTCCTCTAGAAAAGGGGACGCTCCTCGACTTTCAATGGGACACTCCCTTTATGGTGAGGGACACTCCTCGGGAAATGGTACTAGTAATAGTAGTATGGTTATCGGGGAAAGGGGACATGCCTCGGACACCCCTATGTTAAAACTCGATGTTGTGCTTGCCGGACATGCGATACGCCACCTTTAAAACACTGAAGAGAAGTGATGGTCTGCTGTGCGGTTTGTCGGGTTAACGGCCAATTCCACGGGCCGGCGGGGGTGTCTGAGGGACAGCCCCTTTCCTTGATAACCATACCATTTCCTGAGGAGTGTCCCCTCGTAAAGCGTCCCCTTTTCTAGAGGAGTGTGCACATTCGTGAGAGATGTCCCCATTCGATTGGTCGGGGTGTTATCTTGATACAGGAAAGAAGGCATCCGCCTAGCCTGTTGTGTGACGTTCACACTGCATGCTTGCGCCCCTCCCTGTGCTTATCTAGCCTAGTCTTGAACTGGCACATGCCATGCATGATTTATACTATCTGCTGCAATTACTCTGTCTTTTTTTTCTTCTCCTTACTCTTCTTCTCCTTCTCCTGTCAAATCCCTGCAGTGTAAACATGGTACATCCTGGTTACTCTCAAGGTCTAGGGTACCTACTGGCTGATCTTCAAGGTGAGAATTCAAGGTGAGGAAATTTTCATATCAATTTATCCGTGTCATTTTGGGCCAATGACTTGACAGTTGGTACAAGCGTAGAGTGGACCAATTTTCAATATGCTTCGATCCCCTTGATAAACTGTTGGCACTTTTCTGATAGCTTCCAGGATCTGAAGACTGCTGTTTTATGATTGCTGTTTCCATCGAACAAGAGTATTTACCTCAATTCTTCCATGTTGGAACCCTTGTTTTTTTTTGTTGCCTTCTCCCCACAGGAAGTGATGGCCCCTCCAGTCCCAGCATGCCCTCTTTCCATGGAAATTTGATTGATGAAGCAGCAAACAAAGAGGGTTTTGACAAATTTGTGGAAGAGTGGAATACAAAGACAAACTATGCCATTGCCTTGGCATGCGAGGATCTTCCTTCACATCTTTCTGGACAGCCTGAAGGTGGGAAGAAAGGAGGTAGATCTCATCTCATCTCATGTTATTTCCTCCAACTTACAGTATGTTGCATTCATTTCACATTAGTAAGAAAATCTTTTGTGGTACATGTATATAAAGGAATTTCAATACTACATGTATCTCTCCGAGTTCAGTTATCTCTCACTCTCCTAGAGTCCTATGTTAACTTTTTTACCTTCGCCAAGAACGTTATGTTTTGGGTTAAGCGTTTGTATGTATGTAAAAGACCAGCATAACTCGAGAACGTTTACATGGATTGTATTGATATTCGGTATGTGGGAAGGTCTCGATGAGACCTGGGAACAATCAGATTTTGGGCCCCTTAGCGGCCTATTACTGTACTGCAGCAGAACTTCCAGGTTTGATGTCTCGAGTTATGGACATACTGCGGCTATGATTTTTGAGTGGTCTATAGACAGCTCTTGATGCCAAGATTAATTAGGTATAGGTTTGGGCCCTTAGTGGTTTGCTTTGGAACTGCAGGTCAGGTTAAGTGTCAGACTTTGAAAGGGAATAACTCAAGAAGGGGTTGACAAATGGTCATGATTTTTGGTATATGTAGATAGCTTAAGTGATGCTTCAAATAATATTATTTTGTATATTTATATGTTTGTGGCCACGATACCAGCTTCGCTGCCTAGTGCCCACAGTGTATTGTTTTGTTACAACCTAAATAAAGGATATAATTACATTTTGCAAGATGCATAATTAATTAGGAAATCGTCTAAACATGCTCAGTTCCATTATAGGACCATTGTATTTGTAACGTAACATTTGTAACTGAGAAAAAGAATAATAATGATAGATATATACTATGCAAAATAAAGACCTAATTTGCATAATTAATGAGAAAATGCTATAATATCATTGTGGTAATCGACGGGAACTTCTTACTTGTAGCATTTGGAAGTCGAACATGGGTGAGCATCTAATGATACAAATAAGGTCCTCATTTGTATAGATTATCAGAAATGTGACAAAAGCCCTCTTTCTTAACACAGATTGTGTATGCCTGTTGTTTGATGGAGGTTATGATCAAGTTATATAATTTATGGAATTAAGAACCTTATTTGCATGGTTAATGACAAACACAATCAATACAGCAGTTGTAAAGGTTAGAATCATTTGGCGAAGGTATGGGTCGTGGAACTCTAGTTCAGTAATGCTTTCAGCACAAGTATAAGACGTACTAAAGAACATTCATGCATAGTTGACTATCATTTTATGTAGGTACAGAGACAGAAGTGGATGGCATCCCACTTGAGTCAGAAGGAGTAGTGATAGTTGGGGTGTGTGTGTGCTGGGGAGAGAAGGATGCCCACTACATCTCTCTACAAAAACATGCTGGGGAAGGTAAAGGCTCCCTTCTATCTTGTACATTCTGTCTCAAATTAAATAACTTACACCATATTTTCAGTCATGCATGGTTACTGAACTGCTCATGTCGAGCCTTTGCGATCTTGAGTCATGATGGCTGCCTGAGCATCCCTGTCCCTCATTGCCTGGATTGTGTTGTTTACATTGAGGACAGTGTCATTCTTAAGGGGCTCTCTGGTGGTTTTTGCTGGTCTTCTGAGTCCCTGCAGCAGACTGTCTCTTTACATGTCTAGGAGTAGTCCAGAGCATCAATTTTATGTGCTCTTAAGGCTGCGTCCGGCAAACTTCAGCCAATTCATTCTAATTTTGTCTGACAGCTCTGGTCATATGTATTCTAAACTAGTATAGCAGCTGAAATCTTTATTTCAATTTTACTGCCATCTTTACAGTCTTTTACCAATATGTGTGAGATTATTGACAAAATTAAAGCAGACAATACCAGACATGAGTATATTTCTTTTCATGGAACTGCTAACGTCATTAATTGAAATGAATTAAGACCTTGATCTTTGATGGAAACAATGTCTACATAAAATGTAGTAGTACATGTTTTTCATCCTGTCCAGTCCAGACAGCGGAAAAACCCATCCAGATGAAACATTTCTTTGTAATGTATTGCTTATATTTATAAGCCAGAAATTATGTTACAATTTTAAGACCGTATATCCGTACACAAATGCTTACCAACAAGCTTTTGATCAGTCCTCTGATCCTTATCAAGCTGAAATGACCCAAAGCCTAAGTCACACATCCAAAATGGAAGTGTGACGTCGGCAAAGGGTCAAAGATGCTTGGCAGTCAGTATCGGCCCCCCGTCTTGGTTGAGGGAAGGTTGGTGGGCTCTGAAGATGGCCTCTTTCACTCCCCTGAGAAAGTCATCCTGTTCGAAATCAAGTACCTTCACCTTGTCAAAATTCACAGTCAGTGTCTCGGTGATTTGATCCTTTGCTGACATCACACTTCCGTTCCGGACTTGTGACTTAGGCTTTGAGTCATTTCAACTTGAGAAGGATCAGAGGACTAATCAAAAGCTTGTTGGTTAGCGTTTTATTTTGTGTACGGATGTAAGGTCTTAAAATTGTAACATAATGTTGACTACCGTTACAGATGAACTTACATTCAAGTATAAGCCAGAAATTGATGAACAATGGATGTG
Source organism: Branchiostoma floridae x Branchiostoma belcheri (assembly GCA_019207045.1). NCBI lineage: Eukaryota > Metazoa > Chordata > Leptocardii > Amphioxiformes > Branchiostomatidae > Branchiostoma > Branchiostoma floridae x Branchiostoma belcheri. The sequence continues at coordinate 3,286,333 of CM033025.1, read as the reverse complement.
AAATATCGCCCTCTGCCCCTCGTGTGCCACCAGATCAGTGTTTATAAGCTACTTTGCATTTCAAAAAACTTAGTGGGCAACCTCCTACATTGGTTGCACCTTTGACTTGAATCATTCGTGATGTTGTCAATTCTAAAGTAAGTGCATCAATTTACCATTAATCATTGTGACAACCCCCGTGAATTCATCGTTAAATGTTGCCAACCTTGCTGAATTTAGTGTTAAGTGTTGGCAGGAACCCCCATGCAGATCCTCTTTTCAGACTGCACAGTTTTTTTTCACCTTTCTGCTGTCCATCTGTCCTTTCTGTAAACCCCATCCACAAGAACTTAGTAACTGTATTCACACAGAGGAAGATGCTACTGATGAGATGATCCCTCCCCCTCTGGAAGATCGCCGTCGCAGCATCAAATCAGTCTTGGAGATGGAAGTTGATTCAAGGAGTTCCACTAAGAAAGTAAGATAACTAAGGTGGAGAAATACTTTAAGTTTGGAAAGTTTGTGTGAGTCTGTAGGTGTTATATATCGTCAGATTTGTAATGCTACTTCTACAATGTTACTGTAACAAGCCTGAGATTGAATTGCAAATTTATAACAATCATGATATTTTAGCTGAAAGTAAACTAATCCTCTCAAGGTTGCTGCTTTATTCTGAATGTAGTTTTGGTTGATGTTAATGTAAAGGCTAGTAGCTTGCATCAATCCCGTTGTTATGTGAAAGATCAGGAAGAGGTTATTATTTGTGTTAAAGTTTTTGCTAGTAGTGACATGTGTTGTAACGAGTTATATATCCTGACATGGGGACTATTCTTGTCACAACCATTAGGAAATTAGCTGTCTAGTAAGCTGGATTGACATCATGGACAGTTGTACATTTCCATTTAACAGTGTTTATTTCTCCCAGGTTTTTGACCTGAAGGCCCAGTACAAAGCCCTAGCAGCGGGATGTGATATCACCATGAATGGAAACTTCCAAGACCCCAAAGTAGCTGATTGGTTGTTGGACCCAGATGCAAAGGTCAAAAGATTTGATGAAATGGTGAAGGGGCAGTTCACACCTCAAGAGTCAGACTTGCTACAAGGTCAGTTTACACCCTGTGTTTAGGAATGGTGATCAACCTCTGGCTTTAATGTTGATATACCCTTAGCAAGTAGAATTAGAAATAGAACTAGAGTTCGGTGACCTCATACCTCCATGAAAATTTAGAGCTTTCGTAAATTTCATGCAATTGACTAACACATTAACATAATTTATGCATGGTGTTGTTCATCATTGACTAACGTACACATGTCACAATTATAAAATTCCCATTATTGATCATAAAGCGGTTTTGCAATTTTTACATGAATTATGCAAATAAGTTCCTCATTACCATATTTGGTATCTGCTTATATTCTACCTATCATAATTAACATGTGTTACATTTATTGAAGTCCAGTTATTGAAAACAATGGAATTATACAATTTCCTCATTAATTATGCAAATTAAGTCCTCATTTGCATAACATGTATATCATTATGAACATTTTTGCCTAAGGTACCCGCATGCCTAATATGATGCCAATCCGTCAATCCTTTCTGCAGTTATCCTCATTGGAATGTCTTGACAAAAATGCCCCTGCAGTTCATAAATGGAATGTTAGGGGGCTGAAACTTGCCCCACTTTGTCATGACACTGAAAGCTATCTACCACCCAAATGTCAAGACCATATCATGTCCGGGACACGAGATACATAGAAAAAATTGCTATGATAGAATATTGTCATTAATTATGCAAATGTATTCCTATTTTGCATAATTAGCATTTCATTTTGTACAACATTGTCTGGGGTACATACATACCAAAAATGATGAAAATCCGTTGTTCCCTTCTTGAGTTATCCTCTTCAGAAGTTTTTGACAAAAATGCCCCTGCTACCCCAAATCTGGCCGCTAGGGGGCCCAAACTTATGTCACTTATTCCTGAGAACAAGAGCTACAAATGTATCTAACATTTCAAAATTCGTGACCGTAGCTTGTTCAGAACACGAGATAGCAAACCCGGAAGTTGCGCTGCAGTACCAAGGGAAGCTGCTAGGGGGCCCAAAAATCTAATCACTTCCAGCTTTCACCACACCCCACCAACACACCAAGTATGAAACTAATCCATCCAGCCGTTCTTCCATGACATTTCATGGAGGTAAATATCCATTCTATAATTATTTATGTACATTGATTACATGTACATGTACATTCCCTCTGGAAATGAATGATGTAATGTTCCTGGAGGTGTGGTAAATTTTAACAATAAAATTAACAGACAACTCTAAGTAAGGATAATGAAGTATTGATTTTTTTATATTTGATCATCTGTAAGTTTGTTGTTTTCAGGATTAGGAGAGTGTTCTGGTGAGGGAAGCCTGTCCATGACAGTACAGAACCCAGGGTCAGGCCGGACGAGGGCAGCGCTGGAATGTGTTTTGACCTTCCACTTGATGGACAAGCTTTCCAAGCTGCTGGAAGAGAAGGAGCTGAGCAAAGTGTTCAGGTCAGGACTGGTAAATTTCGAAACTCATTCATAATGTCTGCAACATTGCTGAATTACAGACACATACCAAAGATAACTTCAAACAATGCTAACATTACGTAATATATATATCACGGCCATAGATGTGACCAGTTATTTGGAACCAGTTGCCACTGCATGCCACTGCATGCCACTGAAGGTGCTATATTGTGCTGTTGGACAGTTACAGATACTGAACAAACAAACATAGACCAGTAGACATGCAGTTTCAGATGGTAAAGCAATAAAGTAGTGTAATTACAGTAAATGTAACTGCAATATTCTGCAATGTTTTGGTTAGAAACCTTTTGTGTGTCCCAGTATGTAGGTCAATCTCATATAGCTCGGGCCGCTGTAAATGGAATGTCGCGAAATTTGGTATTTGAGCAGCGGTTGCGTATACCAAGGTTTTGTACAAAAAGTCTCCTGGCACTTTATGTGAGTGCAGTGGGGTGAGAGTATGCGTGTATTTGCGGACAAGATAACTTTTGACGCTGTGGATCATTTTGCATTGTATTTGGTAGTTATTTAGGGGTTTGGAAAATGAGGGTCAAGTTTGATAATGGGCATCCTGGCGACAAGTTGCGGTACTGCAGCGGAGCATCGAAGTTGGCGTAAAAGTTATCCTCAAGTGGCAGGTTCAGGATTTTTGGCTAGTGGAGACGTCTTTGGGCAGGAAGTACATGTAAGTTGTGTAAAGTTGGGCCCCCTGGCAGCTTGTTTTGAACTGCAGCAGGCGATTTTGTCGTTATCTTTAGAAGAGAATAAGTCAAGCAGCTAGCAGGGATTGGTGGATTTGCATTATTTTTAGTATAAACATACCTTAGGTAATGATTAAAATACTGAAATGTATTGTATGAAAATCTGGGCTTTATTCACACGATTATTATAGAAAGTGTGTAATTCCAGAAATGGACCTCTTTTCATGGACACTCGGCACTTCTTTTGGCCGCCATCTGTGCAGCACATGTGCATAGTGAATGACAGGTTTCTAATGGCAATATATAAATGTTATTTTTGCTGACAAGTTGTTTATTAGTTTGCAGGGTGCCATGTTATTTGTTTGTTTGCGGACTATGTCTTTAAGCAGAAGTTATGATTGGAAGGGGTTTCAATATTTTGATGTAAAGGGCCGTGTTTTCCCGGCCTTATTTTGGCGATCCTTACGTGGCATGGAAATATGAATTATTTTTGCCTTTGCCAAGAAGGTTATGTTTTGGGATGTATTTGTATAGCCCATGACGTTAAAGTCTTTGATAAAGGCACTCCCCATAATAAGCCTTGATTATTTGGCAAAGGTATGTGTTTCATGGAACTCTAGTTGTACATGCAATGCATTAAATCCAGTATTTTAAAGCTTGACTTGTAAAGATTGAGTTTTTTTTCATCTTCAATGAAAACACACAATCTTTATGCATACTTTAAGGTATACGTCAGTTCAGTTTGTATTTTGTGCAGTAATGTATGCTACTTCACCACATTTCCCCATCTCAGTCCATGTCCATGTATGTAATCTGCAGGAATGTGGAGATGCCATCCCTGGTGGCCCTGGCCCGTTTGGAGTTGAATGGAGCAGGCTTCAGCTCAGAGGAGTGTGAGACCCAGCGTCAGATCATGAAGGACAAACTCAGCATGTTGGAGAAGCAGGCACACCAGCGGGCTGGACACGAATTTGCACTGAATAGTGCAAAAGCTGTTGACAAGGTACCTGTACCTGTTACACCTTCACCTAAAGGTCTCGGACCGCAGTTTATTTTACAATTAAAGAGGTTGGTGGACACCTTCAGGCTGAGGGCAACAGTTCCGCTAGGAAACAAAGGACGTGAAACTTAATCAATGGAGTGGAAAGCTGTTTCCTTCAATCTTCTTTCGGACCTGGAACTTATTGGTATCATTTGTTGCCTCTTTATTTTGGGTAGAATATGTATGGAAAATTTAATTTGGACCTGAAAGCGCATGAAAAATGCTGCTATTTGGGTCATCAGGCAAAAAAAAACGTATCACCGTTGCAGCGGACTAATAAAAAAATGGTTTCGCTGGCAGACCAACTACTCCTCGCACATAAATAATACATATACAACTCACAGGCTTTTCAGGAAATATAACAAATCTATGCTCAGCTACATGTATAACGATCACCAAGCAATAGGGATCCAAAGTTGGGAGACAACCGCACACTTCCGGCTTATCACAGCACCCTTCCCCCAACTCTGGTCAGATTTGAACTCTAATGCAGAACCTAAAATGTTACACCTCCACACTGACTAGTCCTGATGATATTGCACAGGTGCAAATCTTCTAATCATGTTTTATTTACTAATAGGTTCTTTATGAGGAACTAAAGCTGGAGATCAATGAAGACCCTTCAACAAACTCCCAACCCCAGGAACGTCTCAGCACATCTAGAAAGGGTGTTCTGGAGAAGCTGATTCAGAAGACGTCTCATCCTCTCCCTGGGGTGATTCTGGAGTGGAGGCGCATTTCTAAGTTACTGAATAAAGTGACCCCACTACAGAAGAAGAATGTGAGATATTCAGGTTAACTAGTACATGCATGTCAGAAAAATTAAATGTTACTTTTTTACGTAATTGTCAGATGGCATGCTGATCCTTAAAAATGTGGCTTTTGTATAACATGCTTCTAGTGTAAATTGAATTGCTGGGGTCTTCATATATCAAGTGTGTATAAACTCAGTCAGTGGCATGCCCAGGTGCTGCCCCTTCCTCCCAAAAAATATGTTGGATGGGCATCGCCCCCTCAAAAAGCAAGCTGAAACTCTTTAATTTGTGTTTTTTCACTTAGTCTAATAGAAATTCCATTAAACCTAGCTAGTCTAGATTTGCCTTTGAAAATGCAGCAAATGATGTTTTGAGGGGTTCAGATTTCAAAATTTCTTCAGACCTCCTGTCAATTGGAGATGGACATGGTGAAAATATGTTGCAGAAGCGTCGCCCTCTTCACTACCTTTTTCACACATAGCAATTTAAATATCAGAATTTCTGTAAACCTCCCTTGTGACGCCTTCCAACTGTGGTGCTCACAACGACATAGTGAAAATATATTGGGGGCCCATCAGATCGTCGCCATCAAAAACCTTTTCCTCTAACAGAAATCGTCATTAGATTAAGCTAAGTCAGTGCCAGCAAAATGTGTCCCTCAATATGCAGGAAATGGCATTTCATAGGGTCCAGGTTTAAAAAAAATAATGCAATGGCTTGTGCCCTCAGTAACTTAATTATGTAACCATGTGTAATTTAGTAGAAATGCAAATTTTACCCCTCAAAAACAGCATGTTAGAGGGTAGAGATTTCAAAATTTTCCTGGTGGAGTATGCCCCCGGACCCCCCTAGCATTGTCATGCTTCCGGTGTGATGCGTCGCGCCTTTGGCACTCAATGTGCTTAAAATTGGTCAGCAATATAAATTTGCTGCCACCGCAGCTGAAACTGCTGTATTGCTGTGTTCGATAGGTGTACAACCCCAGGTTAAACATGGACAGGATCTACAGCACCTGTAACCTTCACACAGCCACAGGCAGGGTGGCCTTCCACAACCCAAACTTGCAGTTCATTCCAAAGGTACAAACTATGAATATTGCTGCTCGTACAATGATTCATTGATACAATGAGTCTGTTTTACTGATAGCAATGTCACATAAAATAAATGTATCATGATCTTCCTGCATTGAAAGATTTGGCTAAGAAGCAAGATGTTCTTAAAACTCTTACCCGCTGTTGATGAATTCTTTGCACCAGATTTTTAATGGCTACAAACATGTCAAAAGAGAGACCATTTTCATTATCACATATTTCTATCAAGACAAGTTAGTGTACTATAGAAAGACACATACCAGGGCTCGAAATACTACCTGCATATGCACGTTAGTGCAGGTAAAATTGAAGCTGTCCAGGTATTTCTGATGTCTACCTGCACCTAACCTGCACTGGTCCATGTGCTGGGTTTTATACATAAAATTGTCATATGATGTAGGTGTATGTGGATTGTTATTAGCTGCATTGAATGTTACCACTTCCACCTATTAAGTAATATGCTGTATAAAAGGAAAAAAATTAGCAATTGTTATTGAACAATTTTAGTATGATCTATTAATATCTAAATTCAGAGTGGTGCAGGTATAATTTGTCTGGTGCAGGTAATTTTCAATGTTCCCTGCACCAGTTCAGGTATGCAGGAAAAAGTATTTCGAGCCCTGCATACCATACCGTTCAATGTATCTAGCTGTTCCTTTTCTGTCATAGGAGTTCGAGATAGAGATGCCCACCGACACCAACAATGAGGATGGTCCACCTCCAGCTGGTGAGGAAACAATGTCCAAGAGGAAAGTCTGTATGAGGCGTGCCTTCATTCCCTTCAAAGGTATGTGTGTGAGGTAAATACCAAGTACTGGTGCCCCAATAAAATTGTCATCACTGATGTAACTTATGAGATTTTTGTAGCTACTCCTTTTTAGCAAAGTTAAGTAAGGTGAGTCATCTTAAGTGTCTTTCCCAATGCAAGGGCACAGTATCAATGGGCCAAGCCAGGGGATTCAAAACGAGGACCTCCCGGGTCTGGGCTGATCACCTTTTATTTACGCCAAGCTGACGCCATTAGTGACATTTTCTGCAGCCTCTGATGATATTCTGTTCTCTTCTCTTTGCTTTTTATTTCAATCAACAGGAGGAGTGATACTTGCTGCTGACTACTCTCAGCTAGAGGTGAGGATCATGGCACACCTTTCCAAGGATTCCAAGCTGACCCAGGCGCTGAACAGTGGACAGGACGTCTTCAAGGCCATTGCCAGTCAGTGGAAGGGTGTGGCTGTGGAGCATGTCAGTGATGAACTCAGACAACAAGCCAAACAGGTTGGAATCACAGACCTGACTGTACATGTGCTAGCAATTGTGGAATATGCCAAAAAGCGGTTACTCACAAGCTAATGGATATTATTTTGACTTCCAGTTGCTTGAGTTACAGCTTTTTGGGGTATCTTTTTACCTGGATGTCTAACCTTTATTGAGATGTAAATGCAGAATATAATCCTTGTTTGTCATATGCCAAGATGTATAAAGAAATAGAAGTGCCCATTTATGTAAGTCTTCTCTATTTAGTTGCTGCTCAAAACTATGGAGACAAACATGTTTCTCCCAACCAAGAATTTAATTCCAAACAGGTTTGACTTCAATTCAGCACATTAGACAACCTTTGCCCATCTCACTGGTTTGTTGCTGTTGTGCACATGTTTTGCAGCTCTATTACGGTATCATCTATGGGATGGGACCCAAGAACCTTGGAGAAAAGCTGGGAGTGAGCAAAGAGGAGGGAAAGCGCTTTATAGAGACCTTCAAATCCAGGTACACAGGTGGGTTCGGTATCTAAATTATCTAAAACTTAGCCGATTAAATCCTGCTTATTGCAGCATGTCCAACATCTGCCGGACCCAATCTGCAGGGACAAGGGAGCCTCAGACAGCAGAGTTTTTATTACACAGACTATCCAGGACTGATAACAGAATTGATTGCTACAACAGGATGCTTAGGTGTGTATGGCAGCATCAAGGGTGAAGGCAGGATGCCATTCAAAATGACGGAGGACTGGTATTAAATTTACAAAGCTCAGATTTTACAATTTTTCAATTAACTGATTTTTCATTGTTAACGTAAGAACTGTCTTGCATACCAGTCCTTTGTGAATTTGTTAAATTTAATGATTGTGTTCACAGACTGATAAATGTAAAGACAGACAATGCACGTCTATGATCAATCCAGTTCATCTCTGTTCCTATGTTGACTGGTTAGGCATACAGCGATACCTCCAAACTACAGTGGACCAGTGTAAGAGGAACGGGTATGTTCAGACGATGGCAGAACGCAGGCGGTACCTCCCAGACATCAATGGGGAGGATTATTATAAACTCAGCCAAGCAGAGAGGCAGGCGTTCAACACTACAATACAAGGTGAGCAGATCACACTTGTCGCCAGAGGAATCGCCGTTGTGATGTTCAGATGTTGAGATGTTGGAATGAACGGACCTGTCCAATCTATGTCTTACATTTGTAACCCTGTTAAAAAAAGTCTTTCAACAACAAGTTAGAACTAGGCCAGTGGTAAAGTTTACGCGTTGTAAACCAACGCTCCGGGCTCGATTCCGTGGCCAGGAAATTTTTTGAACTTTCTTTTTTTTTTTACATTCATTGAAGTACTACTAGTAAACAATACTTATGTCTTTTGACCAGAACATTTTTCCGCTGTTGGGATATTTGAATGAACGAACAACATGTAATATGTAATGTCATGTCATGTCTCTGCTTATATGTCATTCTAACATCTCTTAAGATGCCCATAAAACATTTATATCGCCATAAAACATTTATATCACATAATTACACGAGAAGAAACTGATTGTCTCGAAAATAATTGCATACTGTATGACAAAAAGTTTCACTAAACATATTCACTTTTATATTCCTGGACATACCTCATTTGCATATTTGTGAATCTCTGCATGCGACCATATCAGGTTTAGTTACTCTGTTTCTATTTATATGACTGTAATAACTAGAAAAAAACGTTCACATGCAAACCTTGGCAAAATGCCAGCTTTTATTAAAGCACATGTTTATCTTGCACTTTAACAAGGCTGTGCCATTGAAACAACCATTAAGGTCTCATTTTTTTCTTCCTACAGACTTCTATGTTATAATACGTGTTTTACATGGTCACGTTCACGCTTCAGTGAAGCTACATGTACATGAATTGTCAGCATATCATTCATTCCATGTTGAGCACATTTACTGACTATATCATTGGAAAAAATTGCCAATGACCAGAAACCATACTAGCATAGCAATTACAAACTACAATTAGTCAAAAGATAGAGGCGTACAACCGCACCACTCAGAAGCCAGAACTGTGTACCTCCGACCTAGCACGAGGCTGCCAAACTTTACATGATAAATTCTTCAGTTACAAAGTTTGTTAAACTTTGTAACAAACTTTTACCAATCAAGCTTTTGAGACCAGTTCGGTTGGCTAAATGGGAATTCCTTCTGCTACAAACATGCATCCATGCAGTCATTTATTTTTTGGCTCGGATCTATTTTAGGGTACCTACTCAGAGTACTACATGGATAAGATCTTAACACTGTACACAGAATCAGACATTTCAATAACTTAAAGATGAAATCAATTTACCTTGCAACTGTGTTACTTAGTGATAACTTTTGTGCACAATATGTGCACATATGTGAATCCATTCTACCAAGAAAATAACACCAATTAATATAAGGTTATGTCATTTTCAATGTCCTTGCTTGTGGTTAACAATTTCCACTAATTTAGCATTTGCAGTTAATTATTTCTCTCTGCTATCTTCATCCAAGGCAGCAATCGCCTGGATTAGTACAGATCTAAATGTAGTACTGTTTCAAGGTGATACACTTCACTCCTACTTAAAACCTGAACATCTGAATGCCAGCTTGTTTTTAGCTCTTGAATGTTCAAACCCAAACACAGCAGGTAAAAATGATACTGTACATGGCCTCAACACTCATACCTTCAAGGGAGGATACTAGAAATTTGGATTCATAGATCTGTTGGCTGTAGGGTTATATAGTTTCTATTCTTTCCTCTTAAATGTTTTCCCCAGGTTCTGCTGCTGACCTGGTGAAGAAGGCCATGCTATCGATTGACCAGAGACTGCAGCAGGAGTTTCCTGACACTAGGAGGAGCCACAGACATGGGGAAAGCACTGCTGCTGCTGCTGGTGGGTTGGAGTTCCAAATAGCCAATGTTCTGTCTGCTGATTTCTGTTTTCTACTTTAGACTTACACTGACTTGATTATTGATGACATTGATTCTTTCATCCATTTTCAATTCCAAAACAAAATTGTGCTGCAAAGAGTCTTAGCAAATACGGAAATTTGCCATAGATTGTGAACAAAAGTATCAGAAAATGTGTACTAAGGTTGTAGAATGCCAAAGTCAATTCTAAAGGCAAAGAAGAAGATGTAAAACAGAGAAACAAAAATGATTTCATTATTTTGGTTACTATGTTCTGTATATCGTTGAAGATAGTATATGCACAGAAATGTTCCGTATGTTTTTATAATGAAGGTAACTTTTTTGCCTAACATTTTAATCTTTGAGTATTCTCAACAGTCTTGGTCAGTCTAGCATCAGTGCCCAGAGGATAATCAAACTCAGTATGGTCTAATTATTTAAAAAAACAGATTCGGTAATTCAATCAGCATGTACCAGTAAATATTTCTCAATTGTGCTTTGATAATTTTCCTTGCAGACACTGATATGAGGAGATCCCAACAGCCACCCTCACCGCCTGGGGGAGCCTACCTTATCCTGCAGCTTCATGATGAGCTGATCTATGAAGTTCATGAGGAGGATTTACAACAGGTGGCACAGATTGTGAAATGTGAGATGGAGAATGTGATGATTCATCAGAAGCTCTCTGTACAGCTACCAGTCAAGATCAAGTTTGGACCATCTTGGGGAGAATTAGAAACACTGAACATTTAAAAGATGGGATCATTCTTACCGTCATTTAATTTACGGTCCACCCCCATTTTCGAGCATATTTCGTGCAATTGTCCAGATGTCTGAAAACATCGGAGAAACAGAATGTGCACTGATAAAGATTCCTTGGACATCAATGACCAAGTTCTGTAAAGTTAACTCAGAGGTCTCTCAGCATATACACATAGATATCGCTGGGACAATCTGTTGTAGTAGAGATAACTTTAGCCCCTTAGCCTTTAGTTAGTGAACCGCCCCTGGGTGGAGCCCTTCCTATCATCAACGTAACTCCCCCTTGACTGTTACGTATTGTGTGAAGGTAACGCCTCCTTTCATGATGATGTCACAATGTTAATGAGTCACGTGTGCTTCTGCCCAGTTTGTCAACTTCTGACCAATTGCTGATATTCTGTTCGCCTGTGTCCAAATTATGCAAATCTCAGACCTAAAAAACGTGTGCTTCCTAGCTCGCGTGCTCTCTTCTCTCCTGGTTCGGCTCTCATCTCTTCTCCTCGGCTTCTGGAGGCCTCTTCCCAGCCCACAGGCGGACGGTCAGGACCTGGCTTCCCGGCGAAAACAGCATGGCTCATCTCTTAGTAACGTATACAAAATGTCTTAGTTTTGCGATCTGTCCATCTGAGACAGTTACCTTCATACAAGCAACTGAACCATGGTAAGACTTGAAATCACTTGTCAAGTTCCTAGTTTGAAGGTCTCTGTTGTTTAGTGTACAGTTAGTGTTCCAATTCTCTCTTATTGGGGGGTCCCTTGTCATCTAGGGTTTGAAGTATAGGTTTGAGATGTGTATGGTACTGCTGGATTCATTGATGCACTGACTATTTTTTATGTACTTGTCTGCTCCTTGAACTTGATCTATGTTGTACATCGTACGGAGTTGAGAATAGATTGAATGTAAACGTGAAATCTTTACTTGTTCAGACCTTGGTTTTTACGGTGAGAAGTGCGAGAGTTACATTGCCAGATCCTAGCCCCAGGTTAGACTATTGAACTTGGAGTCCACTCCAATACAGGAATGGACGGTCATGGTCATTAAAGTCTATTTGCCACAATGTCTCGCTTGACAAAGTTAAGTTCCTCGATTCAGAAACCGGAGTTATATAGAGGAGTGAAGGAAGCTGTGTACATCTGCGCCCACAATCCATCCCTGAACAGAGACGGGGGTGACACAGCATTTACGACCCTCTGTTGCAGTCACGTGTCTCCGACATCACATTCCGGAAGCTACAGTAGACGGGTCCATTCCGTGAACAAGGCTGATGGAGTTGGCTGAAAATTTGGGGTCCCAACTTATTTGTAGTGTCAGTTATCTAGCTTAAGTTTAGTTTATACTAATTTCAACTTTTTTTCTTTGTCAACGGGAGCTTTGCGTAACAGATTGTAACGGAAATACGCTCCATCACCAAGTTCAGGTACAGGTGCGACTGGAAAAACGTATACAGAAAAGGAGAAGAAGACTCAAGAACAATCGTGGTTAAGAAAAAGCCTACGGGGCTGAAAAGAACATTCACTGTTTTGACACACTCAGAATGGAAACTAGTAAAGGGGTGAAGCGGCTTGGAAGGAACATTCATGGCTTTGGTAGCTAGATGTGCCTTGTGGCCTGCTGTGCCCAATGAGCTATTTGCAACAAGAAACTTTTAAAAAGCTTATTGGTTGCGCTTTAATGATAAAGTATTTTTAAATTCGTGCCCGCAGGCTTATTGCAAATGAACAACAGTTGATGATAGCGTAAATGCACAACGAACCCTCCTGCTAGTCTCTATCGACTCTAGGTTCGATATCTACGTTACTGATGCGCGGTATTGCATCAGTAACGTAGCCTGCTAGCCTACCTGTGTACCATCCAGATAGTAGTTCGCTCCTAGGGTTGCTTCTGGAACAGCAGAGAAGCGACTATATATATAGTGTATAATAAAAGTTGGAGAGAGAAGCGACTGTATATAGTATATAATAAACGCAGTTGCAAACTACTTTCCGGATGGTACTCAGGCTAGGGTCTTACAGAATGAGTCTGACTCAGTAGTTGCTAAAACTCCCAAAGTTGTTGTTCACATCTGTCATATGTTACAATTATAGCCATTTGTCTTTATGGTTTCTTATTTCACAAAATATGTACTTTGTATCATCTATATACGCTATACACGCTTACACTGACTTACTGCATTTATAGGCAATTGCATTTCGCCGTCCTTTTTTGGCATTAGGAAAATTGTTTACAAGTATAATATTCTGTTACTTGGTAGATCTCATAAAGTAATTCAATCGCTATAATCAGGTGAAAGCCAGACTTTTAACATCAATAAAATTTGCACAGATCAAATGTACCATCTGTAATGTTCAACCCCTAGAAGTTAGCAACGCTACAGGGTTGTCCTAATCTTCAACTCATTCAACTGCCTGTTCCTTCTCTTCTGTATCTTTTTTTTCTCTCCATCTCTTCACAACACAACATTACAGTGTTCACAGCTAGATATTACAGAACAAGTAACATTACCAAGGGTCCTTTTGAATTCTATTCAAGCAGAGTTCAAAGGTGTCAAAACTGTGCAACAATATTGAGAGATACAAGTTCTCTTATCTTTGGCGTTTGATACTAAAACATATCATCGTGGAAGCTCATCTGTGTTGGTAACAATTATAGTACAAAGCTAAATTTTTTTTTCCAACACAAAAGTACACATGGATAAAATTTTCAACGACCACTGTCGCCTTTTCCAGGGTTAATACTGATGAGCAATCACTTTAGAACGTAAACTGGTAGTAAAAGATATCTTTCGAAAAGTTTTACACCTCTTATCCCATCAATGACCCTCTCAAAGTCAAAGTCATGTCTATTCTAAAAGTACCAGAGATTTTGCTCGGGTCTCGGGGCTAGAAGTGGCTTTCTATTTCTTTCTAATCTCAGTGAAAGAAATCACAGCGACTTCTATCCCGAGCAAAATGCTTGGAGAAAACTAAGTTAGGCCCGCCACTTGTATATATGTGAAGCAACGACCCTGGTGAACTGGCAGGAGATCCGTACTCCTCGCTGCATTAGCACTACCCCGCCGTCAACCAATCAGACACTCCTTGTCCTGTTATTGAAGTTACCAGCCAATGACGTTGCCTCCTGACCGTACGCGGTGACGTGATTGGCTGGTGGCCGCTTGACGCGAGAGGATGAGTCTTCCTCCCACAGTTAGTTCTGAACGTAGCCTCTACCAGTCTTCGTGGATCGGTGGTCTAATTGTAGAAATTGGACAAAAAGAGTCTATAGTACGCTAGGGGAGTTAGCCGGCCAGAAGAGTACGTTTCCTCACCACGAATAATGATTCTACCGATCCACGGAGCCTGGTAGAGGCTACTGAACGTGAGGCCAAAGTGACCATCCTCCCTGAACCCACGGAAAGTCTGTAAGGAACCACCGCCCTGACATCATGTGACCTCTGTGCTGCCCGTAGTACGTCACTGTGTGTGTGGAATACTGCTTCAAGTACGACACTGCCCCAGCTGTATAAATAGAACATAATATAAACAAACAAACAAAGCTGATACAGAATGTTGGAAAGTTGCTTGCTCAAGTTGTGGTTATGTTTGATGCTTACAGTTAGGTGATCGTTTCCTTCAGAACAGGATCAAAGAAGTCCAAAACGTAATATTCATCAGAACATCTTTTGGTTTGGAGCATACGAGATCATGTAGAAATCTATCCAAACAAACATAAAATATTCATTCTTTCACCTTAAGAAATGTTAGATAAGCCATATATGTATACCATTGCTTCACTTTGTTTGCAAACTTACAATTAAGTTATTATTATCATAAACTTCTCAGAGTACCTTAATTTTCAAGTGATGAATGTTAACTAAATAGTTATGTGCCACACTCGTATTTGCACACACAAGTACATCGAAGTATTGATTAATTGTTTAACAAAGTATTTTTTCAACATTGCTGATATTTTCATTGAAAACCATATAACCTATATACGTTGTTTGTTTATTTTGGTATTAATTTATGGTTATGATATTATTATCTATATATTACATGTGTTATCATTCCGATATCATTATTATATATTTATGTTCCCGTGACAACCTACCCCCTCATACTGGACTTCTGGGAAGAGCTACTATAGTACTAAGGCTGACAGAGCCATCCAGTTGAAATAAAGGTTCAGAGTAGTAGTACATGTAGTAGTCCACTGTGTTCTGCTGATGCAACTCCCTCCAGTGCGTCTTGTTCATCGCCAGCCTCATAAGACCTCATAAAGCTCCCGCAGTTTTCTTTCTGATCGCAATGGTCCTAATCCTCTATCGTTGAGGTCTGCCTTCAGTGATGAAGGTTTAATATGTATCAAATAACAACATTGCCACTCACCTCTGACTCTCCCCTCCGTGAACTGGAACTCGCCGATCTCGTCCGTGCCGAAGCCGAAGAAGCTCCTGTAGTCGCTGCTGTGGATCACGAAGGCCAGGTGCACGTCCAGCTTCCACTGCTGCCCCGCGGGTCGGCCCGGGTAGGCGCGGTCATCCGTGAAGAAACCCTGCCAGCTGCCTGGAAAAGATTAAGAAACAGGGCACAAACGTTTCACAAATGTTTCACAAGCAGATTCTGAAATATGTTAGACATCTATGTTATAAGATATACCGCCCAGCTTCCACTGCTGCCCGGCGGGTCGGCCCGGGTAGACGCGGTCATCCGTGAAGAACCCCTGCCAGCTGCCTGGAGAGGAACAGGGCGCAAACGTTTCGCAAATTCAAAGATTAATTGATGATTAACTCAGATTATGCTCTTAATTTCATTTTCCAAGCTGAACGCTTTTCACCCTCACAAATCGCATAACTTTACCTGCAGAAAGACCTAGAGAGGGGAGTCAGGCTTTGCGCTCTTAAAGAATATGATCCTTAATCGGTATTGAAATTGCATACATATGTCTGCCTGTGTACATGTCGATTTACATTTTGTATTCTTGTCGATGGCAGCGCTAATATAAGTTTGCCTAACCCGAATTGTTTATTTATGTTTGATGTTTCACAAGCATACTTGAATATGTGTCGTTAAATCTAACATTGCAAATATGTAGGTGAATACGTTTAAAATTTGTTTTTGTTATTAGGAAATATACTGAAACACACGATATCAGCCAGCCACACCTGACTTCATCAAGATATTAGACACAGCCTGTATGTAGAAGTTAGACTTCTAAGATTCACTTTGTATTTCTGATTTGTACTTTGTAGTTGACAGGACGAAAGTTGCTGTAATTTTTATTATGTCAATAAACCTTCTAAATCTTCATAACTTTCTGACTAACGTTAACTATATCGTACCATATCAACAATGTTCGTTATTAAAGGACTCACCAGAGTCAAAAGTCAGGTCTGGTCGCATACTCAGAGTCAGTCAGGTAGTGTTGAACTGTCGAAAATAACGAGGAAGAATATTAGGCAGTGATCAAATACGACACTCGTAAAACAGGAAACTGTAAAAATCCTAGGATATAACGTTAACGTAGGTTAGCCATTATACAAATTGTAGCGGTACTAGTCTGGAACATTAATTTTCTAGCCAATGTTTTGAAATAAAGCTGATCATGTAGATATAGAATATAGTACGAAAACTGTCGTTCATGATTAGAGTTTCATGTTGCATTTCAATATTTCACGTCAGTAGCCCAGCATATAAATTGTGTTGCCAAATCGCTCTCATTACATTCGTTGCCGTTGGAATGTTTAGTTGACGTAACATGTATTTTGGGGTGAACTTTACGCACAATAAACATGTTAAGTTAACGCCACACGCCAAAGAAGACCGACATACCTAGTCCAGCATTAGCGAGGGACAGATCAGCAATGTTTTATCAAATAAATGTCACCTTCATGCTACACTTGATAATGCTGAGTCGCTGTCGACTTGAATATATATGCCTGAAGAACTACCGTTTCGTGAAAAACAACGCATGAAAACGCCCGATTTACTTACTTCCGGGTTCGGACACCGCATCAAGTTGCTGAGTACCGTTTTACATATGATTGACTCCTTCACTAGATGTTAGATTCAAAACAAAATCGTTTAATTTCGTACCACTAAATATTTGCAAATTAGTCGGTACCGTTGTCATGACTGTGGTACTACTGCGCATAAGAAGGTTACAGTGTTAACGTTTTACGTTTTGTTGCGGTTAAATATTTGTTGTCAAAGAGGTCACTGCACTACTTACATTGCACGGAGTTGTGCAAGACTGTTGTCATTGTGTTCAGCTGTGCAATGTGTGCCTATGTATAATACTGTTGGTCCTGGATACGTAAGAAAGAACAGATCACTGTGGTGTTAACGCCACATGCTGCATGCTAGAAGGTGGCGGACTGAGTGTTTTGAAATACAGTGTACCTGTCAACGTACGTCCAACGCAGGGTTGGAGTTATTTGTGAGTCTTTTACAGCATTTACTGGACTCTCCTGAGCCTTACCAACGATGCTGCCCACCTTGGTAGACATCGGCGCTAACCTGACGAACCGATGCTTCCAGCGAGACTTGCCTGCCGTGCTACAGAGGGCGAGAGACGTGAGCGTTCAGAAGATCATGGTGACAGGAACATCACTGCGGGCCAGTCGTGATGCACTCAAGCTCGCACGAGCGCATCCTAGCGCTTTGTACAGTACTGCAGGTGACACTCAACTTCACAATATTTATTACCTGCATGAATATGAAAATTTAGAAAAAATCATGCTTGACATCTGGGTAAAATTTTGGAGTGAAACAATTGTACTGGCTTGGTCCAGACTGTACTACTACTGTCTGTGAATAGATGATGATGATGATGATGATGATTGTCCTGTCCAGGTATCCATCCCCACGATGCTAAGACGTGGACAGACGAGAGCCTACAGGAGTTAGAGAAGCTGGTGGCCAGTCCTGAGTGTGTGGCAGTGGGAGAGTGTGGTCTGGACTTCAACAGGAACTTCTCACCTCAGGAACAGCAGAAACTAGTCCTGGAGAGACAAGTAATGTTATCACAACAATTATATGCTTCACTATATGTTTATATGTTAGGACAGACAAACCTGGTCAGGCAACCACCTGCAGTCACAAGCCACATTAAAACAGTGCTGTCCATTTACACACTGTCAGTTATTAACCCCACCCTGTCCACACAACCACCTGTCCACACGACCACCTGTCCACACAACCACCTGTCCACACAACCACCTGTCCACACAACCACCTGTCCACACGACCACCTGTCCACACAAACACCTGTCCACACGACCACCTGTCCACACGACCACCTGTCCACACAACCACCTGTCCACACAACCACCTGTCCACACGACCACCTGTCCACACAACCACCTGTCCACACGACCACCTGTCCACACGACCACCTGTCCACACAAACACCTGTCCACACAAACACCTGTCCACACAAACACCTGTCCACACAACCACCTGTCCACACAACCACCTGTCCACACAACCACCTGTCCACACAAACACCTGTCCACACAAACACCTGTCCACACAAACACCTGTCCACACAACCACCTGTCCACACAACCACCTGTCCACACAACCACCTGTCCACACGAACACCTGTCCACACAACCACCTGTCCACACAACCACCTGTCCACACAACCACCTGTCCACACAACTGCCTGTCCACACAACCACCTGTCCATACAACCACCTGTCCACACAACCACCTGTCCACACAACCACCTGTCCACACAACCACCTGTCCACACAAACACCTGTCCACACAACCACCTGTCCACACGACCACCTGTCCAAACAACCACCTGTCCACACAACCACCTGTCCACACAAACACCTGTCCACACAAACACCTGTCCACACAAACACCTGTCCACACAACCACCTGTCCACACGACCACCTGTCCAAACAACCACCTGTCCACACAAACACCTGTCCACACAAACACCTGTCCACACAACCACCTGTCCACACGACCACCTGTCCAAACAACCACCTGTCCACACAAACACCTGTCCACACAAACACCTGTCCACACAAACACCTGTCCACACAAACACCTGTCCACACAAACACCTGTCCACACAAACACCTGTCCACACAAATACCTGTCCACACAAACACCTGTCCTCAGCAGTCCATCATAGGTTGACCAATGTTTTACCTGTTATCCTTTGATGAGTATCTAAGGCCTCTACAAATTATGTATAAACAGTATAACAGCTTTCCCTGAATTCTGGGAAATTAACAAGGCCTGCCTGCTCCTTACAGAAGTTCAAAGACAGCAGACTCCCAAGTTAGTATTGCCCGTATGAAAGTGATAGATGCTGACCATGTACCAAATGTAGCTAACCGAAACATGGGCTAGGTAAACTAATGCTCTAGGGAGTGAATAAAGAACTTTGTTACCTATTGCGTGACAGGTGGAACTAGCCTGCAGACTGCAGAAACCCCTGTTCCTCCACGAGCGTGAGGCTCACCAGGCGCTGGTGGAGATCGTGAGTCGACATCGGGCCAACCTGCCAGCCGTGGTCGTCCACTGCTTCACTGGCACTGCAGAGGAGGCTCGGGTCTACCTGGACATGGGCTTCTACATCGGACTCACAGGTGTGTTTGTTTGTTTGTTTTTTGGATGTCATAACCGGTAAACCGTCTTAAGGCATACGCAAAAAAGTGTAGTGATGAGATGAGAAGAAGATTGAAGAAGGCATACGGGTGACACCAGTTTTGTACAGCAGGTCTACCTGGATATGGGCTTCTACATCGGACTCACTGGTACAACATCATAAAACACTGGAAGCCAGAGCAACTCGCGACGCTTCTGGAGTCTCTGATTGGGCCTCATTTAGCTCTTTTGTCAAGTTTCAGCTAAATAAATGCAAACGTTGAGCTTTGCACTTAGCCACACATTGGCCTTTTCTGGCAGATTGGATTTGATTATGTAGCAAAAGAGCTTGGGGCCTAGTGGCTGGCCGGAATCTATGTGTTACGGCATCATAACCAACAAGGAACAGGGCCTTCTGATCCACGGTGCCTGGCTATATGATAATATTAGATACAATGTACGCCTACGACCTACATCATCGATCAAATGTGGGTTTCCTAACATCTTCCTTTTGTCCTGTAGGGTTCCTGTGCAAAGACAAGAGGCCGAACGGTGTGCAGTGGATGTTAGAGCAGCGGCTCATCCCTCTGGACAGACTGATGGTGGAGTCCGATGCTCCCTACATGTACCCCAACATTAAGAAACTACCCAAGGAGACACAGGAAGCTGTCGCAAACTTCTCTCTGAACATGGAGAACTTCCAGCACTGTGGTTACAAGAGGAACGAGCCATGCTCCGTGGCAGTGACCGCGGCCGTTATAGCAGCATGTATGGGGGTGGGGCCGGATGTGGTGGCACAGGCAACTACAGAAAATGCAACCAAGGTCTTTAAGCTAGGTTAGCTTTAATGATAAACATGATGTATGCTGTCACTGCTAAATTCATGGGTGTGGGGGCACATCAGCAACTGCAGCCAGGGTCAGCTTGATTATACTATCAATGCTCTATGCTGAATTCAGGATTACAGCAGCTATTTTATGCATCAAATTCCAGCTCATGCCTGCCTTCATTTCTTCATTTAGTGTCCATTGTACTCATAGAATGCACTGATTTTAATGCTGTTATGTACTTGATCGTCAGTAGACGAGACTGATAGAGATGGAATTGTATTGTACGCCCCTCCTTCACCTTAGGTTCATGATGCAAAAAATGAAACGGTTCTATCGGTTAGGCCTGGAAATCTGACAGCAAACAACAGGAAACGGTTTGCATTTTGCGTTCACGATGCGAACTTGCAAACCGTTTCAGTTCCTTGAAAGGGCATGGTAATGCATGGTAATGCGACCTCTGACCCCTGTGGTTGTTGTGATCTTTCCCAAACTTGTACTTCTGTGTCAGATTATTGGTCTTTGATCGAATTTCAAATTGAACCAATGTTTTACTGAATTCGAAGCTGGGTTCTGTTATGACCTTGGAAATGACTCTGAAAACATTGTGGTCCCGATATATGCCATGTTATGACATTTCCACTGGATAGACACATTCCCCTTGCGATATCAGGACTGCTGGCTCCTCAGTCGACCAGGAGGCGGCCCGATAATAAAAACGAATTTTACGATTGAAAACGTGGCCGAAACACCCGAATGACAGATTAAAAATTATACTTTTCCCCGTGGCGCCACCAAATACGAACGCACATGCCCGGATGTAAAATGGATCGCGCCGCTTTTGCGTTCATGATGCAAATTCGCAATTCCTGATAAGGAAGAAACCGTTTCAATACTACCTTGCGAGGAGGTTCCGAAAAAACGTTTCCTATCGCTTCAGATCCGTTTCGGAGCGTTCATGATGACAAAACTTATCCGTTTCAGCAGGCCTAACCGATAGAACCGTGTCATTTTTTGCATCATGAACAGGGCCTTAGTCATGTGCAGGCTTGGTGAACCCTCCTCGAAGTGACTGTTTGCCTACTTCATTGTCTCTCGAGACAGAAGGATGCCATATGTACATTTCGTACATCGATCTTAGTGTGATCTAAGAGTGCTTCATCATAAGGCTTTGCATGCAGTCAAATCACAGCAGCCAGTATTCCTAGGATACATGTTTATCTGCTAACTTAGAGTGTATGGTAAAAAAGCAGATAACAACTCTGGGTTTATACTGTTTAAGTCCGATTTATTGACCAGATAGAGCAACACATGGAGCATAAGTACAGCCAACAAAACTGGACAACTATTCTATGCAACAGATTTAGACCTCCACCAGCCACTACATGCCAACAAATAATTACAATGTGACAAAGGAAAGAATGGTCTGTATATGTTGAGCAGTAGAGCTTACCTCTGATTACATAATACAGTCAAAACTGCCCCAAAAGACCACTTAGGGGACTCACTTGGGTAGGTTTGACATTTTATAATGTGCAAAAATATTACCAAATTGAATGTTATTTCATTTAACATTTTTCTCACCTGGCATTTAGACATGTACAACTCACATCTGTTTCCAACTCCTGTACCTTGGTGCGAACATTTTTTACCCAACAATAAACTGTTGAATCTAAACCATACACCAGCGTAGCATCATGTTATAACATTATCATCATAGAAATCATGGTTATATATATCTAAGCATCGTGGCTGAAAACAGCCACTTCGTAATTTCTTTGGGCACTGCATGGAAAATTTCCAAGGTTTAGCCAAGGGTGCATCAAAATCACACCACTTGATACATACACAACAATCACCATATTTGCATTAAACAATACACAATCTTACATTTCTGTACATTGAAGTATTAACAAGTTGCATTTCCAAAAAAAAAAAAAAACTTACATGAATGAAACAAACCTTACATGAATGTGAAACTAAACTGCAAACTAAGGCATTCTTTAATACTGATTTTATACAAAGCTGTGGGTATGGTTTACAAAATATTTTGGGGCTCATATTTATTTTGATCTGTGCAAAAACAGAACACTGTATTAGACCTTGGGTAATAAATGTTTGTATCCTAGATATTAAGTATCCAAGACTTCTGTATAATTGGCTTCACAACATTGCATGGTCTTAGTATTGAAAGAAAGACCTTGTAGCAATCAGTGGTAACAGATCAGTGACAAAGGCTCTGTAGAAGGTAAGCCATATTCACGACTAACAAAACTCTGACCCACTGGACAGAGCCGCATAGAAGCGTGGTGTGAGGACTAGCAGACTGCTGCCTACCCCTGCGTTAGGGACCCCAGCAGCAGTATAATTAAAGTGAGTGAATGAGTGAACAAAACTATTGCACAATCCTCCAAAAACTAAAAGAAAAAAAAAAACTAACATTATGCAGACATCCATTGTCATTGGTTGCTTATTCTCAGCTCTTTTCACCATGGGGATAGAGGCAAGGAAAGAACAAGGATTCTCCATCCAAAAGCTTCAAATTGTCCATCCTGCTACGCAGGGACATCCAACGGCGAAACCGCCTGTCTGGATGTACCCTGCTTTCTCAACCGTCACTCGTAGTTTATGTGGACGTCCCCCCCAAACCAGCTGTCAGCCAATCAGAGAATAGGCCTTCAAAAGGGATCTTGCATATATAAGGGTGAGTCATTAATATCTATAAGTAGGGCTGTCAGGAACTAAGGGTGACGGTTGAGAAATTCAAAGCAGGGCACATCCAGTCAGGCATTTTCTCTGTTGGATGTCCCTGCGTAGGAGGATGGAAATTTTTCACTAATCTGCAACTGAAGACTGGCTTAGCATACAGCAGTGAGAAGTAAATCTAATAATCATTTCCTATAATTGAATACCTGCCAGTGAACAGATAGTTGAAGCACTGTTGCTGATACTGTAGTGATCCTCTTTCTGTAGATGAGGTTTTGAATAGCTAGTGACATTTAAAACATTTTCTAGCATCTATATTTTAACAAATTAAAAAAAAAATTCTTCAAAATAGATATAATAATCTTTCTCTGGCTTTAACTTAACTTAATTTGTGAACTGCAGTTTTCCATGATTTCACCAAAAGTAATCATATAACAAAGCATACCTTCGAAGCAACACTTATTAGACTAACACCTCTACCTACATGTACCACATCTTATAATATTATTCTCTATACAGATAATAATATATTCCCTTCACTTTTTCTTCATTATATACAGAAACATACATCGAGGTCCTTCAACCTTGCAATAGATGAGATCAATATGATAAAAACAATTCCACTGAACAATTCCACTTGTGCCATGTACAGGACAATCCATAACCAGGACCTATATATATTATAAGAATGGAATGTTAAAAGAGATAACTTCAAGACACTGTGACTTAGGCCATGTTTATTTTATTATTATGGATGACATCCTCCATGAGCGTGTTAATAAGAAAAAGTCTTGCTGTAATAAAAGGCACCAGTATAGTTGAAAGGTTTAACAAATGTCTTGAGAGTATGGTATACCAAATAATAGTCTTCATTTTTACATTTTCTTTCACCTTTGAAATGACGTTTTGGGGGCATTCAACAACATAAGTATCTGTTTTTCAACTTTTTTTTTCAATCTATGACATATATTTCCTCATTTTACATCTGTTTTGTACGATTTACAGCATGGATGAAAAATTTTTTTTCTTTGGAAACAGCTTAAAATTGATGCTATGCAGATGTCATCCATACAAAATGTATCTCAATTAAATAAACATGGCCTTACCAAACCTTACTCCATTACATACATGCATAAAGTCTCCTCTAAATCATGTAATACTGTCATAAGTACAAAAAACACATCTGATTCTTGAGTACCCTGAAATACTATATCTGTATACTAGTACCCTTTGGCATAACACACCACCTGTTATACAATGTATAATTGTCATATATTATAAAATTCCCCCCAGACTACAAGTACACTTTTCAGATGTACAAAAACCTTGCAGTTTAAAGGCAGTAGAAGTGTTTCCGAAAGGTGACTGTCCTGTTCAGTAGAGCATTTAGATTCCTCCTGGTTATAAATGATGCACAAACGTACGCACACAGCACTGTCCCTGACACTTCAGCTGGTTCACAATACAAAAATATGCTCAATCATCTAGAATAAGCTGTTTCAAAGTTTGAACTGGGCATGGGCAAGGTCAAAGGTGAGGGCCCCTGACATGTACTAAGCAGTTGTTGTTAAGGCAACGCTTGATACATATGTTTTGTTTATGTCTCAGGAGTCTTCGACTTTGGCATATTACACACAATACATAATAATTTAGTATGAATGCACATTTCAAACCATGAACTGGCTTATCATTACCATTACCTGTATGAGCCTCTTAACCCTTAAACTGCCAAAGCCTGGATATATCCGGCACACATACCCTGTGTACTGCGCCTGGATATATCCGGGATAGCGTATTCCCCCCAAGCAGCAGCTTTCGGTGTGTGTAGCGCACGAACCCCAGAAGTTAGGGACTTCTGCCTTGTTCAGGGGGTTCTTTTTGGAGGTCAGCGGCCAAACCCTGGCATTTTATAGGGCTGAAACTCTGGCAGTTTAAGGGTTAACAGCTTGGACTGCCAAGCCAGTGACACAGTTAGTAGCAGGTTACCTGCTAGCCACTAGACAGGCGTCAATCTTCTCATAGGTCTTCTATCTCTTCAATCGAAATCAACAACATGGCTACAAAACATGGTGGGCATGTAGTTCATCAAGTCACACAGCAAATTGTGACTTTCTAGATCCTTTGACACATACATGTGCATCACCAACCTGAGGAGCCATAAAATATGATTGTGTTTCTTCAGCAATTTGTACAATAACTTGGAGGATGTTTAGAGGAAGACAAACCTGCTTGGAGATTTAGAGGAAGA
The DNA here is from genome assembly GCA_019207045.1 of Branchiostoma floridae x Branchiostoma belcheri. Lineage (NCBI taxonomy): Eukaryota > Metazoa > Chordata > Leptocardii > Amphioxiformes > Branchiostomatidae > Branchiostoma > Branchiostoma floridae x Branchiostoma belcheri. The sequence goes on along the minus strand of CM033025.1, from coordinate 3,260,870 downwards.
CACCCACAGTGAAAGAAAAAGAGAGGACATAGTCTTACAGTGAGACATCTTTCGGTGTCGATGAAGGTTAGACATCCAGGTAGTAAGATAAGCCAAATGGCAATATATTCCTCGGGAACTGGATATGATTTTGGTAGCGGTCAGACGTTTCAGGTAGCATCTATTATCAGTGACACTGGGGTTATATTATCTCTAACAAGATCTCCTCAGAGACTGAGTCACTGACAAAATTGTAGTGGATGGTACCTGAAATGTTTGACCATTTTCAAAATCATGATGTAACGGTGTCCAGTTGCTTGAGTAAGTGCTATTTTGGTACATCTCTCAATGGTCCAGTAATAATCATACGCTCCTGACTGCATTATACTCTTCCACTTCTGAGTCAGTCAAAGGGTCCTCCTCGTGATCGCTGTCTTCTGTCTTCACTCTCTGGAAACCCTTCTTGTTAGAGAACATGCCGTTCTGGTGTTTCTGTAGTGGTAAAATGGTAAATACATTTATGATACGTTGGGTTACTGCCTATCTTCATTGTATCAAACAGGAATATGACACCAATAGTTGAGCTGACTCGAGATTTACATCTGAACTGTTTAGCCAAGTGTGGCGGAGTGCTACAATTTTAGTAAGTGATTCAAGCTGCCCTACATGTAGCTTACAATCTGTGTGCCAGATAATGAGCATTTGGGTGGCAGTTATCAATGCCCTATGACTATCTCGAGTATGTAACAATTTACATAGATAGGCCAAAAGAATATTGTAAGCAAATATAAATACAAAGTAAATTGGCTGAATTTTGTAATTTTAGGCAAGTTCGAAAACTCTACATCCTTGTCAAATCAATAGTTGGACAGGCAGGAAAACTAAACGAGACATGATGATATTCAAATTAGCAGTAAAGCAAGGTGTTTGCACAACAGATGGGGTTGTTTTTTGTGACTGATATGTCGGTACTGTTCCTGGAGTCTGGGTGAATGGTGTAAATTACCTTATGGCTGATGTGACACAGAGGTTCGCCAGGCCTCCATTCAAACCAACACCATACCAAACGAAATAGATGGGTTTAGAAGGTAGTCATGATTCTTGACATTGTCAGGTAAGGCCACACCAATTTAATTTCTTGGTTCACAGATTTTTTCATAAAAAATATGGAGCGAGAGGGCGAAATAAAAATAAAAATTGTTAAATGGTTGGGGTAAAGGTAAGGGCTAATCCAAAACATAAAGAATAAAAAGTTTTCAGCCTGAAAAAGTTACAAAAATACTATTACTGTTGGGAACAGTACCTGTTTATTCAAAATTACAAAAGTAGTGTCAGTTTTTATGTTTGTCCCATTCTTCATGAATGAAAAATATAACTACAATATCATAATACCCACATTTTAAGGAGCTTATAATATAAAGGCCAATTTGCTACACCAGAAAGTTGGTGAATGGTTTCATTAATGGTGAAAATTTGCTGAGTGGTAATTTTTATTTTTTTCTCCAAAAAATAGGAGCGAGCGAATCCGTGAACCAAGAAATTAAATTGGTCTGGCCTAAGGGATGGCAAAATTTCTGTACCTCTTTGTATCCGTTCATCCACGACTTCAGCGTGCTCTTCTTCCTCTTGTCGAATCGAAGGCTCCCGCTGGCGCGACAGCGCACCACCGCTGCAATAATCACCACAACCACCAGGGGGACGACAAGAACCGTGGCGATGATCAGCGTCGTGCTCAGGTCTTCTCTCAAGTTTCCCCCTTCAAAGAATATTTAGGAATTATCACTATTATGTTGGTAGAATACATCATAGAAAAATGCAAAGTTAAGCACTTTACTTCCAACACTGAATTAAACTATAGGGACTTATGCCTTCTAAATTTTCGGTCAATCACCGTTAACCTTGTTCACAGCATGACCCTTCTATCTCCAGCAGTGCGCAGTCCTCGCGCAAAGAAATGTTTCTGAAACTTATGACCGCCTCCTGCAAAAGTGGCGTGCTCCTGCGTCACTTCTGGAGATAGAAGGGTCATTCTGTGAACAAGATCGACGGTGATTGACCGAAAATTTAGAAGGGGTAAGTCAGTGTTGAACGTTAAGTGTTAGCATTTTTCTATAACTATTATGCATTATTGTAGGAAACATTACCCTTGTTCTTAAGTCATAACATGTCCCCCCAACAAGATGTAAAGGTTAGCATAGAATCGAAGATCAGGTTCAATCAAAGGAAAATCACAGATCAGTTTGTGGCAGATGTTGGATGCTTCTGCCCTTTACCAACTCAGTCCATCATAGGGTAATCAGGCCAACTTGGCCCAAACGTTGGGCCGAGTTGACCAGGGTGTAGAGCTGAGTTAGCTACGGGCAGAATCATCCTGATCCCATCTATGTAAAAGCCATCAATTGATTTATTCCTTGATTTCTTCCTCACCTTGTGGAAGTTTTAGAATTCTGTGTGATTGGAGAAGAGATTCGTACGGGTTTCTAGACAGGTGGTCAGTACCTAGACTCGGCGTCGCCTTGTCGGAAGTGTCAGCCTCAAGCTCCTGAAGACCGCTTGTGAGTCCTTTCTTCACCGAGAGTTGATCTAATGAATAAAGGAACTTTATTGCACAAGAACTGTATACTGGGTACAAAGGATGGCAAACAATAAAAACAATAACCTGGAATCAGGTCCTCTGGAGCTTGGCATAGGTACCTAGTGTAGCCAACGCAGATGGGGCAGATGGGGCAGATGGGGATTTCTGCCACCAGGGTAATCGTCTGGGCAAAGTCCAACCACGTGAAAATCCTACGAAAATCCTACAGGAGTGCAGATGATTACCCAGCCTTCATCTGCCCCAAGAGCCTAGACTAGCTATGAAGGGCAAGCCATGAAAGACTGGATTCCAGAATATAAAAACAATTCTCAGACACACAACCAATGTAAGTAAATCTTCTTAATGGGTTCAGCCTTTGAAGACAAGAGTCCCTTCTTTCCTTACCATCATGGATTACTGTTTTCATGTTCAATTTCAAGCTTCCTTTGATGCAATGTGCATTCAAAATGCATTTTCTATGCTTAAACTCAAGAACAGCTGAAAACCACTGGGGTAAAAGTGACACTTGTATCACCCAGCCAAGGGTGTTCTTATGGGAGGTCCCGTATGGTTTTTGTTAGTCAAGCTAATGTGTGCTACTGTGTTGCATGCCTTTGGGACTCTTTAACCCTGCTCTCTGCTACCTTACACTACAGCCAATTCAAATTTTGTGCCAAAGGTAGGGAGAATTTTAATGGACTGTATCACTTGGTGTGACAGGTGCTTCCTCTTTTGTGATCCTCAACAGAAGGGAAGCATGATCATTTTTAAGTCGCTAATATCTGATAGCAGCTGCAGGGTGTTCAGACCTCTGCAGCAGCAGAACACAGTGGACTACCAGGTCATGCTCTCTCTCTCACTCACTCACTCACTCACGCTCTCTCTCACTCACTCACTCACTCACTCACGCTCTCTCTCACTCACTCACTCACTCACTCACTCACTCACTCACTCTTTCTCCCTCACTCACTCACTTGGCTCGCTCTCTCATTTGCCTACCCACACTCACTCACTCTCTTGCTCGCTCACTTACTCGCTCACTCACTCACTCACTCACTCACTCACTCACTCACTCACTCACTCACTCACTCACTCACTCACTCACTCACTCACTCACTCACTCGATAAGTGTGGTGGTAGAATGTACGAAGGTTACTGGACTTAAGGTAGGATTTCAGGGTGGCTGAGGAGTTTTGGGGGGTGTTTTTGGTCTTCAAAAATTACCATCTTAGATAATGTATGGACCTTGATTTTTTCTAAGGTAGTACCCTAACGCATAAAGATAATTTATGCAAATTGGTATGATGTCACAATGACGTCATCAACTACTTTTAGGCCACGCCCATTTTTAGAAAAAAAAAGCATAAAAAGCCTAAATTTTGACTTGTATTTTGTCTGTTATTATTGAAACTTTTCAGAAATGTGCATAATGGTGATTTGAATAGATCTGGGCGTGGATTTTATCATACCTTGTCATGCTGATTTTTTATTAATTTTTTTCCTGAAATTTTAATTACCCCTTATGCTAACAGCATTTGGGAGCACTAAATAGCATTGTTTTGCGTCGGGAGCACACAAAGTTTTTCCTTACAGGGTAAATTTCATAATAAAACTAATTTTACACATTTTCGATGAACAGTTTTTCAAAAATTAGGCCGTAAAAATCAAGTTGTTGTGGTAGTAGTGACGTAATCCACTTTTACAGGTTGTAAAAAGACCAAAGTGATGTTTTTGAGGTCAAATTTGAATTCAGCATGTGCCAAAACCTCTGTATACTAATTTTTTTTCTTGTATCTTCAAGGATAGGGAAAATATGGTGATTTTGCATATTTAATTAGTGGACTCTGATTTTATTACCCCTGGAACTCAATTATTCAGGATTATTCATCATTTCTGAACTAGATGTATAAATTTCAGGACAATAATTCAAATCAACATATTATAAAACCCCTGTACACCAATTTTTTCCTTGTATCTTGTATGAGTACAGAGATATTGTAATCTTGCATATTTAATTAGCTGATCAAGAGAAATTATGCATAATTTTCAGGCCTTTCAATGGCCATAACTCTCTAACGGTATGTCCGATTTTGTTGAAATAAAAACCATTCTATTTGTTTTACTAAGACCTATCCAATGATATCAAGTTTTAAAAGTTATGATGAGTTTGAAATTTTTGCGTAATTTTAGACAGCTACTTTGACCTTGAATTTTGACAGACAAAAAGGAACATTTGATGGGAAAGTATGTTAGATTATGAAAATAGAATTACATAGAAAATAACATTGATAGTTATTTTTTGGAAAATATCATTTTGAAATTTTGCTCAGCCACCCTGAGATACTACCTTAAGTCTTGTTCTTAATGGACTTAATCACAAAGACTTAATCATTATCTCTGTGTGAAGCTGGTCGAGTGTAAAAAATTAAATCATGATTTTTATTAGGCACTCACCTTGTGATGGTTCCAACTTCCACACTTTGTTCGGCCCGATCTCCACAACGTACACTCCTGAGTTGGCACAAGTTACATCGTGGGGGTTCCCGAAAGCCTGGTCAGAGATAGATACAGACATTGAAGTTAGCATATTGCATGCTGTTGCTGCTACTACTCAAGTACAGGCATACTGACAAACGAAAACATTGAATTTCATTTACCTGGTTTGACTAAACCAAATTTAACTCTCATACATATGTATATGTGTTGCCAGACTGATTAATCTGACATTTAACAAGACTTGAAAAATTGTTGAAATTTACCATAAACTTTCCTTCTCATCTAGAAAAGTATCCCTTAGGTGTTATTTTATCATTGAAATAACCTGTGTGCCTTTTCCGCAGGGTCAAACTCTGTCAGCGGTAAAAATTTCCTTGGGGGCATGGTGGCCCTGGATCAGATCTATATGTAGAGGAGCAGGCCTTTGTGAGCCCTGGAAACAGTCTGGCTCAGGGTCTAACTCAGGGAGGGCTGTAGTAAAATTTCCTGGGGAGGAATGTTGGCCGGGGAGCCAAGGAGCTGGCCTGTGTAGTTGCCCTGGAAATAGTCTGGCATCCAGGCTACACAACTAAACTGGATCTATGACTCAAACTATGACAATGTAAGATTGTGTGATGTACTGTTACATTAGTGAAGTTTTTTTGGAGACCATACCTTCTCAGGCCATGTATCGAGTATCTCCCCATTATCAAACCGCATGGTGAAGCCTTGCACAGGAGTTGTTGGGGGATCCGTGGGGCCGTTCACCGCATGAAGGAGTCCACCTGTAGCAGAGGAAGATGTCTTTTATTGAACAAGTCGACTTGTAAATCAAAGATCTGCATCCTAAAAAAAGACTTGTGATACTTGACCATGAAAGAAATTAATAACTGTACCTTCCTGTTCCTGCTCTGTTCATTTTAAAACTGAATTTTAGAATTGGTCTCCTCAAATTCTGAATGCTCATTGAATACTTAATAAAAATTAATGCAGAAACTTGGTTGTTTAATGTTCGCTGTTTTTGCAGTGGCCACTTCACCGCGAACTTTAAACCACCGCTAACATTTTTCCATGGCAGTAAGAGACTACAGTGCATGAAGCTACCGTAAACTTAAAACCACTGGGAAAAGTCCTTCCCCCCCCCCGCTACTACGAAATTCAATCCCCGCGAACTTAAATGCATTTACTGTACCTTGTGCAGGACTGTAGCTGATGGCGAACAGTCTGTCCCCGAACTCGGGATGCCGGATCACACGTACTGGTTTCCCCGTCTCCGTGCTGAAGCAGACCACCCTCCCGTTCTCCCTGTCAGCCGTGCACACCTGCTGTCTGTCCTCCGCCAGCGCCAGGCTGTGGGGGATCACCATCTGGGTGGCCAGGGAGAAGCCTTGGGATGCTGTGAGGTGGTGGTATACGGTGGTTAGAGTCATTGACTTCTAAATCTAAACGTCCTGAGTTGGAATCCTGGGCAGGTGCCAGTTTTGTGCCCTTAGGAAAGGCACTTGACACCTATATTGTCACTTTGATAGATTACTTGTTCTGTAGCTTCTAAGATGACTATTGTATGACTGACTGACTGAATGACTGAATGAATGAATGAATGAATGAATGAACGAGCTTTTATTATCTTGTCTTGTGGCAACATGTTGCCCAGCCCACATAGGCTTATAAGACAGTAATACTAATAAGTTACAGGGATGACCATCTGTGTGGCCAGGGCAAAGCCTTGGGCTACTGCAAGGTAATGGCCAGGCGATCTTGTGGTTATTATAGGGTTCTTGACTTAGAATTAAAAGCAGGACTGTCTCCAATACCCATCCTAAGGACTCAAATTTGCTTGTTGGGACGGACAAAAATTTCATCCCATTGATCCAAAGAATCTCAATTTCATGACATGCAAAAATTGATGAACATGTATTTTTGTAAGCTTGAAATGACAACATAAATCGACAACATGGACTCCAAAAAAAAAGTGTGGGTCAGAAAAAATTTAAAGCTAGAGACAGCCCTGATTTAAAGGTTCTGTGATTCAATCCTTGGCAGGCCCCATTGTTGTGCCTTTGGGAAAGGCACTTCCCACATTTGTTTGCTATGTACCCTCAATAAGAACGACATCTCACACAAGCCTATGGAACATGAGCAAGGGGCAAGACAACACTTACGCTTAATAATGTGTGAAGTGTCAACTTCTCCAAGAACAGCCAAAAGCTTCCCTGTGCTGTCAAACTTCAGGATTCTGCTGTTACAGTAGCTGTAGAGGGAAAATAATTATATATAAACGTACATGAATGACGTGAATTCTAAATAGCAGTTGGCCTTGTCCTTTCTATAATACCACAGTTAACATTTTTGCTTACATATGTAAATATAGTCTGCATATATCTTCATGTCATGAAAATTCTCAATGGTTAGTAGCAGTTATGAGAAAGCTTATTAATAAGTATATATAAAGAGACTTTCGTAATGTCTTCTGTAAGTATAAGATTAACACATACTAACAAAAGGTAAAGGCAGAATCTGATACAATGACTACAAGATATGTCAATGTGGCCTTAACCATTCACACTTCTGTTGTAACAATTTCTAATATCTAAACATGCTCTAATGTATCTACTAAATAATTGTATTGTGGAAGGAAGGTATGCCTTTAAAGTTTATGGTCTTGTTTTGATGATTAACACAAAAACAACAAATAAAAAAAAAACAAAGTTGCTGACATACCCGTCTGACACATAGAAGTCCCCTGACGTCTCCACGGCCACGTCGGTGGGCTGGCAGAAGTGGTCCGTGCTCCAGTCGGGCTCAAACTTCTCCCCCAGGGTCATCAGTGGTGCGTCCCCACCCCCCGGGGGAAACTTGAACACCTGGTGGGGCAACAATGAGTCATGTGGTCATCATTCATGATCATTAGGTTAAAGGAGTCCTTTACTCTATTAGAGAGTTATAGGAACTAAAAAATACTTCACATCATATGATAATGTACCCACTAGTCTTGTGTACATTAAAAAAGCATTAAGTATTGTGCTAAACTCCCTAAGTACTCGTTAATCAGATTAAGTAATCTCAGGCTATGGCTGAATACAATGTGTCTGATAGGGCCTGACATATTTTGGTTACAAAACCAATTTGCGGGGCAATGTTAAAAAACTTGTCTCGATATGTGCTGTTTGATATCTTGTGAACAATTGCTCATACATATTGAAGATTTTCCACTGTCTTACAACATCAAAATTTGCTTACCTCAAATTTTCAGTCGCACTTCCTTCGACCTTCTTCAGGAGTGATGATTCAGTTACTGTTATCACGTGACTTAGAGACACGTGATTCTAGTAAGCAAGTTTTGGTGTTGTAAGACAGTGGAAAATCTTCAATATGTACTACATCAACACAGATGAGCTTTCATGCTAATTGGCCATACATATTATATTATATACAACAATTCACAATCTATTAATTGTCAACCAGGTGATTGGTTCAGCAATGTTGTACTTCAAATGACAGTTGCTCCATTTTGAAGCTGGAACCAACAGAAATGCAACGACAGGACAAACCACAGTATACCTGGTGCATGGCCACATCAGTCACCCACACGTTATCCTGGTGGTCCAGAGTAAGTCCATGGGGGAGGTAGAAGCTGGGAAACAACAGGAGCAAAAGCATGAGAAATTATTGACAAAAGGAATTAGAGTGATACTTATCATTTTCTCCACACATCTGACAGAAGACAGACAATATATACATTTACAGGTTCATTGTATCCGGAAAATTCCCCTGGCTCTTTTCGACAAGTACAAAGAACTGTAAACCATGGCTTAACGTCCCGTCCTAAGAACTGCGACCCTTTAAAGTTTGGGTAAGCGACAACATATATTCATACACCCAACCTCAAGACCCAAAGGCAGACTACGGTTGCTAACCACAGGACTACACACACACCTACTAAGGGGACACACAGTCTATCATATGATATAAAATGTTTACTAAAAGATAACTCACAAGTCCTTCCCCCATTGCTTGACAGGTTTCCCAGTCTGTGGGTTGAGAGAGATGACGGTGTTGGTGCGGATGGGACCCTTGTCTTTCTCTCTGTACTGCCTCTGGGAATCAAAAGTCCTGCATAGAAAAAAAGGTATAAACATTTTCAAACACAGACAAAAAATGTTCACATCCCATGGCAAGCAGAAGCCAAAGATGTTGCTATCAATGCTAAATAATTTTTGACAGGTACTAGACAAGTACTTTGCTTTATTCTTGAAATTTCCCATGTTAACGGTGAAATAGTGTTAACTACAGTAAATGCAGAAACTTTTGCAGTAGTTCTAGGCTTACATTTTTAGCAGTGGCCCTTGCAGGACAGGGAACAACAAACGCTAAACTGGATATTAAGTGAGTGAGTGGCCACTTCACTCATAGTTAGGATAAACCTGTTCTTCAACTAGATCTCTTTTGCCTATCAATTCAAGCTTTAATATAAAACTCTCTCCAACAAGATCCCTCCAGTGTCACTGACACCGGATGGTGTCTGAAACGTTTCCAAAATCATATCCAGGTGCTTGTCAATGAGTAACTGCTTTTTGTATACTACTACTACTACTACATTGTACTTAGTGCAGCTCACCAGGGCTCGAAATTCATTTTTGGGATTAGGTGCACTGGTGCACCCAGCTTAAAAAATTGGGTGCACAAAAAAAAAATTGGGTGCACCACTTAAATTAGAGTAATAACCTAATAATAAAACTTAGTTACAAGCTATCAAATTCTTAAACAAGTACCATGACAGACATTTCTATCATCTTTCAAACTTAGATGTCAAGAATATGTTGTATACTAGTATACTTTGATAATCTTTACATACATAAACCTAAGAAAATATTTGGGTGCAACAGACGTTAAACCGGGTAGTGAGTGAGTGAGTGAGTGTGCACCCACAGAAAATAATTGGGTGCACAGCTCCAATTTTGGGTGCACCTGGGTGCACATGCACCCAGTATTTCGAGCCCTATGCATCACAGACGTTGTTTTCACCTGTGGAAGATATCTGATAGGCATCGAAACATAAGCAGGTGAGAGACAATACTGGTTGCGCAAAAGAAGACTCCAATATCCAAATAACATGTCTAGTCTGTGTGACTCACCATGCGTCCCAGACGTGGTCTCCCCTGTGGAAGATGACCACATTACCACTGCTGTCCACCCCGACACCTGCCACCTGTCCCAGACTGCCCACCGACTTGTCTGGCCAGCCTGGCACCAATCTCAGATCTGCAGGACAAAAAGGGTCAGTTTTTAGTTAGGCAGTGTTAAAGTTAAAATTCTTCATACATCTTTCAGTGTATAGAGAGGGGGTGTCCCTCCATCCTGGGATGGAACTTTGCTTGTTGGGATGGAGGAAATTTCACTCTGTCCTTTAAAAAATAAAAATAAAACTAAGCTTCATGACATGAAATTGAGAGCAAAAATCAACAGCGTGGGCTCCCAAACAATGAGTGGGGTGGAAAACAGTCTAATGCTGGAGACAACCATGGCATTGCCCATTTCTATACATTTGGATGCCACTACAGTTAGGGTCTATTCCCCTGGTATTGGTAGGTGTACATTGTATGTGTACAGTATACATATGTGTACATGCTGGGGCAGTGTCCATGTCATTTCTACAGCCCTTGGGTCTCACAGACCACTACTATATGTACGTGTATAAAAAAAAAATGAAAGTGATCTCAATCCAGTTTTAGCTCACTGGTCATTACAGAGGACAGACGCTATGTACAGTATTTACAGGTTCATTGTACAGGGAAAATTCCCCTAGCTCTTTTTGACAAGCACAATGAACAGTGGACCACGGCTTAACATCCTGTCCTAAGGACTGCAACCCTTTCCAGTAGCGTGCATGTCGGGTGAGCGACACAGCCGGAATCGAACTCACGGCTTCTAGTTCCAGAGGCAGGGTCGCTAACCACTGGACTATGCGCGCTACCTAATCTGTCAAATGCAATTTCCGATTGAGTAAACACACACCTGTATACTGTGAGCCTGCTGTTGACTCTAAACTGGCCACTCCTGAATCCACTCTCTGTTTGGTGGTGCCTGTCTCAGTACTCTGGTGCTGCTCTCTAACGACTGTCTTCGTCTTCTCCGTTATTACATCAGGTTTTCCCTCTGTTTGTTTAGTTGTTACTTTTTGCTCCGGTGGAGCAGCAGTCTTGGTTGATGTTGATGTAGTAGACTTTCTTGTGGTTGACTCGTCCATCCCTGTGGTAAGTGTGAATTGGAGTTTAATGTTTGAGTTTTACTTTATTTAATTTAGATCAACAATTAGTTTGATATTTCTGATTATTCTTACTGTCGTCCAATACATGTAGCACATCAATACCCTTCAACCTCTTATTGGGAAAGTGATCAAGAACCAGTTAAGCTCAAATGAACAGTTAAGCTACTCTTCTGCTGGTCGTGACAGAGAAGACAGATACTACATGTGTATGTACAATATTTACAGGTTCATTGTACCTCAGGGGAAATTGCCTTTAGCTCTTTTCAACAAGTACAGTAAACACTGGACCACAGCTTAACGTCCCATCTTAAGGACTTTCTTGTAGCATGCATGTTGGTTAAGTGACAAGGCGGGATTCGAACTCCTAACCTCTTGGTCCAGAGGCAGGGATCATCTTAACCCACCGGGCTACGAACCAAAATGGCTATGCATGCTGATTTACCATTCCTCAGAAACACAAACAACATACATGTACATATACTACATACACTGCACATACAAAAATGTATACAAACACAGATACACAAACATGAAAAATAGTAACCAAATGCTTACAAAATACAGCATCAAAATCTACAATCATTTAATTATAAGTTTTAACCTGTGTAGAGGTTGTACAGCTCGCTCAACAAGTTTTCCGAAGTGACGTCATACGGCAAGACAGGAAGGTCAGGCAGATACAAGCTTCCTTCGGAGGCAAGCAGGCGTGAGAGGAGAGACATAGCGACAGAGGAAGTGTTAGTGATTCTTGTCTAAGAACCATGTAAGGCCCACAGAAAGATTAAAGAAGCAGTCCACATGTATCCAGTTGGAGTTCGAAGGTGCAACGCTGAACCGCAATGATGGCTGAGAGCTGCCCAAGTCCTACCTACCCCTACTCCGCAAGGAGGCGGGGTGAGGGGCAGAAGATCCACGCAAGTCTTGACCTAGTTCTCGCACTCTCACGAGACTAGGTCACCCTGTGACCAAGATTGACTGATAGCCATCAAAAAATTTGGAGGTACGTGTGTATACATTAAAAAAGAAGTCACTGTTAGATGAAAATTCTATTAACTGAAGTGTTAGTGGTTTTATCAAGATTTCCTGTAACCTTAATGTTCAAATATAGGCAGGGGTTACGATCGTCAAGGGACTTTGTGAACATTTCCTACCCCTATTACTATAGTATTAGAAGCTTAACTTACAAACCCTCAACAAACAAACAAACAAACAAACAAACAAACAAACTGCCTACCAGTCATGTCCTCCTCCCCCATGCCATGGCTGTGGTGATGGTGCATGTGTACATGATCCTTCCACCCTTCCTTCAGTCCCCCTCCCTCACCAAACAAACAAACAAACAAACAAACAAACAAACAAACAAACAAACCACCTACCAGTCATGTCCTCCTCCCCATGCCATGGCTGTGGTGATGGTGCATGTGTACATGATCCTTCCACCCTTCCTTCAGTCCCCCTCCCTCACCAAACAAACAAACAAACAAACAAACAAACAAACAAACAAACCACCTACCAGTCATGTCCTCCTCCCCCATGCCATGGCTGTGGTGATGGTGCATGTGTACATGATCCTTCCACCCTTCCTTCAGTCCCCCTCCCTCACCAAACAAACAAACAAACAAACAAACAAACAAACCACCTACCAGTCATGTCCTCCTCCCCCATGCCATGGCTGTGGTGATGGTGCATGTGTACATGATCCTTCCACCCTTCCTTCAGTCCCCCTCCCTCACCAAACAAACAAACAAACAAACAAACAAACAAACAAACAAACAAACAAACCACCTACCAGTCATGTCCTCCTCCCCCATGCCATGGCTGTGGTGATGGTGCATGTGCACATGATCCTCCCACCCTTCCTTCAGCCCCCTCCCTCACCAAACAAACAAACAAACAAACAAACAAACAAACCACCTACCAGTCATGTCCTCCTCCCCCATGCCATGGCTGTGGTGATGGTGCATGTGCACATGATCCTCCCACCCTTCCTTCAGCCCCCCTCCCTCTACAAACAAACAAACAAACAAACAAACCACCCACCAGTCATGTCCTCCTCCCCCATGCCATGGCTGTGGTGATGGTGCATGTGCACATGATCCTCCCATCCTTCCTTCAGCCCCCCTCCCTCAACAAACAAACAAACAAACAAACAAACAAACCACCTACCAGTCATGTCCTCCTCCCCCATGCCATGGCTGTGGTGATGGTGCATGTGCACATGATCCTCCCACCCTTCCTTCAGCCCCCCTCCCTCTACAAACAAACAAACAAACAAACCACCTACCAGTCATGTCCTCCTCCCCCATGCCATGGCTGTGGTGATGGTGCATGTGCACATGATACTCCCATCCCTCGTTAAGCCCCCCCCTCAACCAACAAACAAACAAACAAACAAACAAACAAACAAACCGCCCACCAGTCATATCCTCCTCCCCCATGCCATGGCTGTGGTGATGGTGCATGTGGACATGATCCTCCCACCCTTCCTTAAGCCCCCCTCCCTCAACAAACAAACAAACAAACAAATAAACAAACCACCCACCAGTCATGTCCTCCTCCCCCATGCCATGGCTGTGGTGATGGTGCATGTGCACATGATCCTCCCATCCTTCCTTCAGCTCCCCTCCCTCAACAAACAAACAAACAAACAAACAAACAAACCACCTACCAGTCATGTCCTCCTCCCCCATGCCATGGCTGTGGTGATGGTGCATGTGGACATGATCCTCCCACCCTTCCTTAAGCCCCCCTCCCTCAACAAACAAACAAACAAACAAACAAACAAACAAATAAACAAACCACCCACCAGTCATGTCCTCCTCCCCCATGCCATGGCTGTGGTGATGGTGCATGTGGACATGATCCTCCCACCCTTCCTTCAGCCCCCCTCCCTCAACAAACAAACAAACAAACAAACAAACCACCTACCAGTCATGTCCTCCTCCCCCATGCCATAGCTGTGATGATGGTACATGTGCACATGTTCCTCCCACCCTTCCTTTAGGCCCTCTCCCTCAACAAACAAACAAACAAATAAACAAACCGCCTACCAGTCATATCCTCCTCCCTCATCCCATGGCTGTGGCAATGGTACATGTGCACATGTTCCTCCCACCCTTCCTTTAGGCTCCCTCCCTCAACAAACAAACAAACAAACAAACAACAAACCACCTACCAGTCATGTCCTCCTCCCCCATGCCATGACTGTGGTGATGGTGCATGTGCACATGATCCTCCCACCCTTCCTTCAGCCCCCTCCCTCACCAAACAAACAAACAAACAAACCACCCACCAGTCATATCCTCCTCCCCCATGCCATGGCTGTGGTGATGGTGCATGTGGACATGATCCTCCCATCCTTCCTTCAGCCCCCCTCCCTCAACAAACAAACAAACAAACAAACAAACAAACCGCCTACCAGTCATGTCCTCCTCCCCCATGCCATGACTGTGGTGATGGTGCATGTGTACATGATCCTCCCATCCTTCCTTCAGCCCCTCCCTCACCAAACAAACAAACAAACAAACAAGCAAACAAACAAACAAACAAACAAACAAACAAACCACCTACCAGTCATGTCCTCCTCCCCCATGCCATGGCTGTGGTGATGGTGCATGTGTACATGATCCTCCCACCCTTCCTTCAGCCCCCCTCCCTCTACAAACAAACAAACAAACAAACAAGCAAACCACCCACCAGTCATATCCTCCTCCCCCATGCCATGGCTGTGGTGATGGTGCATGTGCACATGATCCTCCCACCCTTCCTTCAGCCCCCCTCCCTCAACAAACAAACAAATAAACAAACAAACAAACAAACAAACCACCTACCAGTCATGTCCTCCTCCCCCATGCCATGGCTGTGGTGATGGTGCATGTGCACATGATCCTCCCACCCTTCCTTCAGCCCCCCTCCCTCAACAAACAAACAAATAAACAAACAAACAAACAAACAAACCACCTACCAGTCATGTCCTCCTCCCCCATGCCATGGCTGTGGTGATGGTGCATGTGGACATGATCCTCCCATCCTTCCTTCAGCCCCCCTCCCTCTACAAACAAACAAACAAACAAACAAACAAACCACCTACCAGTCATGTCCTCCTCCCCCATGCCATGGCTGTGGTGATGGTGCATGTGGACATGATCCTCCCACCCTTCCTTCAGCCCCCCTCCCTCAACAAACAAACAAATAAACAAACAAACAAACCGCCTACCAGTCATGTCCTCCTCCCCCATGCCATGGCTGTGGTGATGGTGCATGTGGACATGATCCTCCCATCCTTCCTTCAGCCCCCTCCCTCACCAAACAAACAAACAAACAAACAAGCAAACAAACAAACAAACAAACAAACAAACCACCTACCAGTCATGTCCTCCTCCCCCATGCCATGGCTGTGGTGATGGTGCATGTGTACATGATCCTCCCACCCTTCCTTCAGCCCCCCTCCCTCTACAAACAAACAAGCAAACAAACAAGCAAACCACCCACCAGTCATATCCTCCTCCCCATGCCATGGCTGTGGTGATGGTGCATGTGCACATGATCCTCCCACCCTTCCTTCAGCCCCCCTCCCTCAACAAACAAACAAATAAACAAACAAACAAACAAACAAACAAACCACCTACCAGTCATGTCCTCCTCCCCCATCCCATGGCTGTGGTGGTGGTGCATGTGCACATGATCCTCCCACCCTTCCTTCAGCCCCCCTCCCTCAACAAACAAACAAACAAACAAACAAACAAACAAATAAACAAACCACCTACCAGTCATGTCCTCCTCCCCCATGCCATGGCTGTGGTGATGGTGTATGTGGACATGATCCTCCCACCCTTCCTTCAG
The DNA here is from genome assembly GCA_019207045.1 of Branchiostoma floridae x Branchiostoma belcheri. NCBI lineage: Eukaryota > Metazoa > Chordata > Leptocardii > Amphioxiformes > Branchiostomatidae > Branchiostoma > Branchiostoma floridae x Branchiostoma belcheri. Next base: position 3,244,731 of record CM033025.1, on the reverse strand, counting down.
CCCCCCTCCCTCAACAAACAAACAAACAAACAAACAAACAAACAAACAAACCGCCTACCAGTCATGTCCTCCTCCCCCATGCCATGGCTGTGGTGATGGTGCATGTGCACATGTTCCTCCCACCCTTCCTTCAGCCCCCCTCCCTCAACAAACAAACAAACAAACAAACAAACAAACCGCCTACCAGTCATATCCTCCTCCCCCATCCCATGGCTGTGGTGATGGTGCATGTGCACATGATCCTCCCACCCCTCCCTCTACAAACAAACAAACAAACAAACAAACAAACAAACAAACAAACAAACAAACAAACCACCTACCAGTCATATCCTCCTCCCCCATCCCATGGCTGTGGTGATGGTGCATGTGCACATGATCCTCCCACCCCTCCCTCTACAAACAAACAAACAAACAAACAAACAAACAAACAAACAAACAAACAAACCACCTACCAGTCATATCCTCCTCCCCCATGCCATGGCTGTGGTGATGGTGCATGTGCACATGATCCTCCCACCCTTCCTTCAGGCCCCCTCCCTCGGGAGCGTCTGGAACGACCATGGAAGTGGCCGGGATGTCTGCGAAGAACTCTGCGTCTCCCGGGTAGGAGCACTCCTTGAAGGTCTCCCCCCTGAGGGGGTCGGTGTAGTACATCATGTAGAAGTTGCACATCTCGTCTGACGATGTCGCTCTGTGGGTGAGAATTTGTCCGGTGGCTGGATTTATTTTGTATTACGTACAAGATGCTTTAATTCTAAGTCGTCTACTTAAATGTAAGTCTGATTAAATGTATGTCTAATTTTCATAAATGTGCTCTGTGGATGGAATATATGGGTATTAATTCACCAGTTTACTCAATGCACTACAAAAATGCCTTTTCTTGTTTTTTCTTGGACAAAGAAAACTGATCTTTCAGCAAGAATATTATTCTGCATACAAGAATCACTGTTTGAGAAAATTCAAGAAACCCATGTTTTTCTTGTGCCAAGAATTTTGTTTCTTATGGCTAATGGACCAAAATGTCTAGAATAGTGATCAGAATATATTTCTAAGTAATCTGACACTTGCATGCTGAAGAATGGATTTCTTTCACCTAGTATGGGATTCTTGGACCAAGATTGAGGTTCTTGTACCAGAAGTAACTTTTTGTCTCCAAGACTGAATTTCTTACAACAAGAATGGCTTTCTTGCGTGAAGGTTGTTTTCTTACAGGGCTCGAAATACCACCTGCATGTGCAGGTTAGTGCAGGTAAAATTAGAGCTGTGCAAGTATTTCTGGTGTCTACCTTCATCTAACCTGCACTGGGTCATGTACTGGGTATATACAGGTCAGTGTAGGTAAAATTGGAGCTGTGTCAGGTATTTCTGATGTCTACCTGCACCTTGCCTGTACTCGGTTTATGTACTGCGGGTCTTTAACATAGATATTATATGATGTAGGTGTATGTGGATTGCTATCAGCTGCATTGACTGTTACCACCTATAAAATCTCACTCTCTCGGTGTTGCTTCGTGAATGAAAAAAAAAAATAGCAATGGTTCCTCAACAATTTTAGCATAATCCATACTTCCTACATTCAGGGTGGTGCAGGTAAAATTTGTCTGGTGCAGGTTATTTTCAATGTTACCTGCACCACTGCAGGCATGCAAAAAAACAAATTTCGAGCCCTATCTTATATACATACCCGATGAACGTGTCCTCATCCCTGCTCTCTGCATCAAACACACATCTGGCAGCCTGTAGGGAGGGAGGGAACACAGCGTATTGACAGAAGTCAGTGGAAAGGAAAGCAGCTGTCACTCAAGAGATGACAGGCTCTATATGCAGAGAATTGGAGGCATTTGGGATGGAGCTTCACAGCAAACATGCATTAGGCCACACCAAGTAAGCTTCATGGATGCCATCCGCACGCTCATTAATTTTCACATGATTTCATTCTTCGGAGATGGCCAACATGATGAGAAAGTACCAAAATGGGAAAATATATTGTCAGTGGAAAGGAAACAACAGTTGTCACTCAAGAGCTGACAGACTCTATGCCTAGAATTGGAAGCATTCGTTTGGGAGTTTCACAGCAAACATGCAATGTACTTCTATCACTACCAATGGGAGCATATTTGTTGTTGTTGTTGTAAACCTTGCAGCGCCTTTTAGTAGCACATAGGTCAGCAAGTTTCCTTGCCGTTTCTGCACCAGGGTATATCTTTATAGGGACTGCTAGCCCTTACCCTGTAACATGCTTGAGGCACCTCATTGAACACAGTACCCCCATTTTACATCCCTAAACTGAAAAACAGGCGTAGGCCCAACCGAGATGCCCTTCCCAGAATTAGAACCTGGTCTCCCAGTTACAAACTACAAATGTATGTGAACTGGGAACTCTACTGCAAGGCCGCTACCAGTTGAGCTACAGGGAGAGCTTGTTTTTGTCTGGCATCAAGGATTTCAAGTAATGTTCAAAAAACACTTTAAATTTATTTCTTTCTGGTCAGTCCTGGTCCAAGCTCCAGGTGCTTCTTAGAAGCTATTAGTATTACTCGTGCAATGCAGCTTTGACACAACTTGCATATCTAGCTAAGCACACCTAGTCGACTGTGTAAGTGTGTTGGGTTCTTTTACAACAGCGTTGAAAACTCACCACAATGTCTGTAGAGTAGATGACCTTGTCCCTTGCGTTAGCGACGGGGTAGAAGGCCTGAGGCCACTGCGGGTTTCCCCTGCCCAGTTCCACCCACTCACGGCCATCTCTCACCACATACCCACTGATCACTTTACCTGGGTGGGTAGAAAACAATAAAATCAGCAAATTATTGAGGAATTAAGTCACAATCATATATTATACAAACTGTTGATTTGTACGATCAACATATATATGGTTATGATAATGCTGGTTATGATAATTATGCTGTCTTCAAACACACCCACAAATGGCACAGAAAAGTTTTTTTCAAAATTCTTGGAGAATAAGATGAACTTCAAGTTGAAGATGTACACGACTTAAAAGAACAAGACTGCCTGCTGGTATCCAGCCGTATTATGGCTTCCGGGTATCTTCTGTCCTCTCCGCAAATACCGTATTTGTGGAGAGGACAGACGAAATTCAGGAGCTAAAATAATACAACTGGATACCAGCTAGAACAAGACTGGTTACCTAATCTGTGAGTATGCTTGTAGAAGATATTTGCGTAGAGAACTAAAGAGACTCAGGAGCTATGTACCACTATGTACTGCTAGAACAAGACTGACCTGGTATCCAGATGTAATATAACTCCCGAGACAAAAAAGATTGGCGAGTTATAGCTAATATGGCTGGATACCAGGCTAGAACAAGACTCAGCTTTACCTAATCCGTGAGCGTGGGTGCGGAAGGCGAACAAGACTCAGGGTTACCTAATCCGTGAGCGTGCGTGCGGAAGGCGAAGGGGTGGATCTCCACAGGATCATCATATCCACAGGCCAGATCCACTGTCACTCCTGGTAATGTGTGGAAAAACATTATTTATTATTATATCTTGCTGAACAGCTAGGGCTCGAAATTCATTTTTGGGATTAGTTGCACTGGTGTACCCAGCTTGAAAAATTGGGTGCTTTGGGTGCACCACATAAAAGAAAGTAAAATGTCACAAAAAAGTTAATTACAAATAAAATTACAAGCTATTGAATTTCTTAAACAAGTACACTCACAAGTACCATGACAGATATTTCTAGCCTTTAAGAAATGTTGTCAATGTTTTACTTAGATTGGCTATAGAGAAAAAGGAGACAACCTATTCATAAATCCCTGTGTTAAACCAAAATCTGAACAACATACCTTTTGAGTGGGCAGGAATGTGGGCATATCCAGATGCAAGTAGAAATACCCCAGCGATGTACTTTTGTCTAAAGAAGATAACAGCAATAATACTTTGGTACAGACAAAGCTTGGATGGATGAGATCAACAATTATCATACTTGTAGGTTAATGTACAAATAAGATACAGGATGATCAATATGGTACATCTTGAATAGAATTGGATATAGATTCAGATCTATACCTTGCCGTTGTCTGCAACATCTTTCAAAGTTAGATACACAAATGTACATATTTTAGTATTACTACTGGAAACAGTTACTGTACAAGAGCACATAATACATGTAAAAGGGGAGAATCATTTTTGCATTTTGCCGCCTTAGCGGCAAAATGCTCTGAGACCAGAATAGTCGCCGTTGTGATGTTGAGATGAACGGACCTGTTCAATCCATACCAAACATTTCTATACCTGTTAAAACAGGGATTTTTTCAAGATGTTCGCACTGGCGCAGTGGTTAAAGTTTACGCATTCTAAACCAATGCACCCGGTTCGAATCCGGGGAGGAAGATTTTTTTTTTTTTTTCTTTTTTACACCATTAAAATACTAATTTTTACATCCATTTGGCCACACCAATTTATTTCTTTGGTTAACGGATTCGCCGCTTCGTTTTTTTGCCGAATAGAAATAAAAATTAAAAAAACAACTTAAAAATGCCCCGCAACAGAGCTCACTCAAAACAGGCAGTGTAGTGAAATTTGCTGCAGTTCACGCAAATCTTAACAGGTGGCGTCTAGATCTAGATTCAGGCACATGCATATGTGAATCTCTCCATGCGCCAATATCAGGTTTAGTTACTCTGTTCTATTTATATGACATTCTAATAACTAGAAAAAAACGTTCACACACGCAAACATTGGCAAAATGCCAGCTTTTTTAAAAGCACTTGTTTAACAACAGTTACTCACGGTCTGTACGTCATATGCAGGGAGAGGCCAGAGTGATCCAAATCATGTCCATCTGGTAATAAAACAAAGCATGAACCAAATTTAACTTTGTAGAGTGCAGTGTGCGTTAAATCCAATTCTTTCCTTTATCAAAATATGTTATTACAGTTCATGTACATTCAAATCAACATTGAACTGTAATTTCCAACACAAAAATTAGGCTCTTCGACTGTCCAACTCCAGCCTTTGTCAAAGAATGATAAATCCACTGCTTCTGTGACGTCACGACATGCAGAGTGAGACAGAACACGTGACTCAGTGAGCAGTTGATCATAAGTTACAGAAAGTCTATGGTGTCCCATCTCTGTCGAGGGATACTTGTAAAGCCCTGATGTGATGGCTTCTTTTATACTTCTGCAACTTATGATCTTCTGCTCATTCAGCTGTTTATCTTACCTGCCTCACAGGAGCAGTGGATTGCTTTGGGTACACGTAGGTCCAATTTTTGTTTTAGAAACTACAGATTGATTCAGAACGTACCAGTACTTTTAAGTTGGGCTCATATACATGGCAGGGCTCGAAATTCATTTTTGGGATGCATCCAGCTTAAAAAATTGGGTGCAGCAAAAAATATTTGGGTGCACCACTTAAATGTAAGTAGAATGTCAAAAAAACCTAATAACAAAACTTAGTAACAAGCTATCAAATTCTTACACAAGTAACATGACAGACATTTTTATTATCTTTCTAACACTTAGATGTCAAGAATATGATGTATTCTTGTATACTTTGATATCTTTACATACATAAACCTAAGAAAATATTTGGGTGCACCCTGTGCACCCACAGAAAATAATTGGGTGCACAGCTCCAATTTTGGGTGCACCTGGGTGCACATGCACCCAGTATTTCGAGCCCTGCATGGTAATGCAGTAAACACAGTTGATACTACTAGATGTAACCATGAATTCCAAGTAGTCTATGTAAGGCACAATTTAGGAAGAAATACTATAAGTGACGTACCTTTGAAACCGTGTGCGTAATGTACTTGTAAAACCAGATGGTCTACTCCACTGTCACCCCCTATGCGAAATCCAACATCTGAAACAAGGAATTCAAGATACTGACCTTTAAGAAACAGAAACTGATGTTTACATTCAAACAGTGGGCCTGGCATGAGGGGATATGGAATACAACACGTTGTATTACATATACCAGCCCGTCTGCGGGAGGGCTGGGACCGAGGGTGATACAGAGTACATCCTCATATTAAAAGGATAAAATTTGACACATTATCTCAACCTGTGCCAACAACTTTATTCCTATAAGAACATCAATTTGAGACAAATTTGAACACAAGAACTCCATTCGCCTGCAGCGAGCGTGGAGTGCGTGCTATTTAATCCATGGAAGCCTGTGTGATACAACTAAGAAGCCTGTGGGAAATCATCACCCGGTCCGGAACACCTATATTGTGGCCCAGGTATGACATATAGTATCAAATACATAACTGAACTGACCTTCTGGTATGTGTGTGGGGGGTGCGTCCCTCGCCCAGGCATACATGATCTGTCCTCCATCCCTGCAGCTGGCACTCATGCTACCACAGTCCCTACGGTGGAGAAAGTGTGCCATTATATCATACTATACTATATCTATACGGAGAGGAGCAAGGGGCCAGTCCCAGTACCTGGGCATTTAGGCAGGCAGACATACTACATCAAAACTAAGATCATCTCGCTAGATACGTAAAGCACTACTTACATTTCTATTAGACTAGACAGACATGCTCACAAAGCACAGACATGCTCACAAAGCATTCAGCATGTTAACACAGAATGGCAAGGAGGTGTTCCTGAACCGAGATGTACGACGTTTGAATTGTTAAGTTGTCTGGGCTTCTAAGCGCCTTCCCATATGCCTCACCCCTGTGTGGGGGTAGCCAATTTAGTGTCCTGGACTACAATCATGTAACAGGGCTCGAAATTCATTTTTGGGATTAGGTGCACTGGTGCACCCAGCTTAAAAAATTGGGTGCACCAAAAAATAGTTGGGTGCACCACTTAAATCTAAATAGACTGTCAGAAAAACCTAATAACAAGACTTAGTTACATGCTATCAAATTCTTAAACAAGTACAGTGACAGAATTTTTTATTATCTTTCTAACACTTACATATCAAGAATATGATGTATGATAGTATACTTTGATATCTTAACATACATAAACCCAAGAAAATATTTGGGTGCACCCTGTGCACCCACAGAAAATAATTGGGTGCACAGCTCCAATTTTGGGTGCACCTGGGTGCACATGCACCCACTATTTCGAGCCCTGTGTAATAATTATACTGCATCAATGTGTCAAGACTCGGTTCTTGGATGTTGTACCGAGTAAGGACCAGGTTCAGCAAACTGCCTTACAAAATGTACTTACCACACATCTTTCCTGGTCCCTTACTTACCACACATCCTTCCTGGTCCCTTACTTACCACACATCCTTCCTGGTCCCTTACTTACCACACATCCTTCCTGGTCCCTTACTTACCACACATCCTTCCTGGTCCCTTACTTACCACACATCCTTCCTGGTCCCTTACTTACCACACATCCTTCCTGGTCCCTTACTTACCACACATCCTTCCTGGTCCCTTACTTACCACACATCCTTCCTGGTCCCTTACTTACCACACATCCTTCCTGGTCCCTTACTTACCACACATCCTTCCTGGTCCAGGGTGTGCTGCAGCCGAACAGGATCATGTGGTGAGCCGTGTTCATGCTGGCCGATGGGACAAACTCAGCTGGGGAAACACGACAGAAATGTGTAAGTTAAATCTATCAATAACATCTAGCGACTACGCAGTGCATAACCAACTAGACCGCCAGATAAGGGCAGCCTGGCTTAAAACCAGGGCAAAATGAAATACTTATCGCTGATTGGTTAATATCTTAAACTCAAGTTAAAGCTCCCTGCACTAGGGAGGCACAGAAAAGATGTAAAAGGCGGAGTGGTCCGATCTTTGTCATTCTTAAGTCGAAACTGGTTGAATTTCGGACTCTCAGCAGTCATTGTTCCATACCTTTTTGATAATCTAACAATATCTGTTAAAAGTATGAGTATTGGTATCTACATCAATTATAAATTGTTACAAGTAAGGTTGAAGTATATACTTTTCACTTTTCTGTAAAAACTGTATTGTCAAGAGAAATACTACATTTGGATTTTTATCTGCAAGTGAGTGTAGTCTGTAGATCAAGTGAATGTTGGAAACAGAACTTACTGACGTATGCAGTATTTTCCGGGGTCTCTATCTGAGTGCATAGGTACGCATCGTCCTGAAATCAGGAAAAAATATCTCGTTAGAAAACTGCTAACAGTTTTGTCAGAGAAGCAAACATTGATGTAAGAATTTATTTTGTTAACAAGAAATGCATCTACCAATACAGCAAACTTTCTTTTCTAAAACACATACTAACTTGATATGCTAACTTACAAGCTGTATTACACGTAACAGTTACCCTGAAAAGCATTTTTAACTGACGACTGATAGAAGTTCTTAATCGTTGAATTGTATATGACATGCATACTTTTAATCATGGTAGGATTGCTAGTAGAGCAATCGTGTGGAATTTCTCTGAAGGAAGCAACCTTTGACCTCACTGAGCGACATCCGCCGCCTGAGTCAAGGCCTTTAATCTGGACAGAAAAGTGTCTAATCCAAGATAAATTTCAAGGAATGAATCCTGTAACCCACCTGACGAGGGAAGACTCCAGGCATCTTCACGTCCATCACAAAATCCTCGAACACCTCCTCCTCCTCCTGGTGTCTGGCGTAGTTCTGTCTCTCGAACACGCCGTCCTCGACGGGATAGTCGTACGCCCACTGTTGGCGGAGCGAGGCGTCTCCGACCGTGCCGCACAACGCCAGGCACAGCAGGCTCCAGGAGAACACGCTCATCCTCTGCTTCATTTCTGGTTCTCTCTCTTTTTTATAAGATGTTCAAATGTGTTAGGAAAGGATTACACTTGGTGGTAAGTCCACAAGGGTCTTAAGACTTCTGTCCAAGATTTTGGTAAGTGTAATTCAACAAGTCTGATGAGATGATGCTGTCCTTGCCTCTTAATGATGTGTTAGGAAAGTCTTAGACTTCTGTCCGAGATCTTAAGGTTGTCTGAAGGCCTTCCTGAGAGGCGAGGAGAGGTGAGATGATGCTGTCCCTGCCAGGCTGTTTCTCTGCAGTGATCACTTCTTGGCTCATTCCATCAGTCATGGACCTCTACCTGCATTAAACAACAAAAGACGAAACCATATTGATTATAAAACAGCCTGTATCCTTTTGAAACATATTTAACAAAGCAGTCAACACAAAGTAATCAGCACAGTAATACTCGTCTCTTTCAAAACTATGACTTCAGGAATATGGACAGGCAGTTTTACAGTGGGATCTCATGGCGCAACAGCAGCGTGTTTGGCTCAGGTCCCAGGATCGAGTCCTGCCATATCACTGATGTTGTGCCCTTAGGAGAGCACTTTACACAACTTTCCTCACTTCACTCAGGTGAACAGGAGTATCTGGCTTCAGCTAGGGCCATCCCTCAGATAGGACTTTAAAAATGGAGGTCCTGTGTTTGGGAGAGCCCCACCCCACGCACGTAAAAGAACCGACTGAAAAAGAGTAGGGGCATGCCCTGGTGTGCGATGGTCAAAATCATTCTGTCTGCAGTAACAGTGATTCAAATCATCCAGATGGAGGCCTGGCAAACCTCCATCTCGTATCAGCCATACACATGTCAGTAATTACTGATTCGTTAGGTGATGGACTTTACCAGAAGAAAGAAAAAAAATGTTTCATGTATTCTGTTATCATAATACAGCTTCTCTTTTGTAAAGCCCAACAAATGTATTAAATCAACTTTATCACAGAATCACAAACCATCACAAGCAGGGAAAGAAACCAATTGTTTCCACTTTCACACGTTGCCAAGTGGCTCCTAACTCTAAGAAGTGATCTTGAGCTCAGGGTCCTAAAGGCCAGGACAAAGCGCCTACAGAACTCTTTCATACACCATGCCATTGAACTGTAGCTTATCACAAATTTTCAATCAATCAAAAACATACCATAAACACATTGATGAGGCAACTGTAAAAACTCAGTGAATCTTTACAGTTTATTACAAATTTTCAGTCAATCAAAAATACACCACAAGCACATTGATGAGGCAAGGAAATGTGCATGCCAAGAGTGGCTTCAAACTCAGTACACTGAGTTACACATTATGTTGTAAAATTCAATGGCACAGTGTACAAAAGAGATCTGTAGGCGCTTTGTCCTAGCCTTTGGGACCGTGAACTCAAGATTACTTGAAGTTCTTACAGTTAGGAGGTTGTAGCCACTTGGCACCAGCCCATAGCATTTAAACTTTGACTTTGACACTTAAACTTTAAAGAAGAAAGAAAAATAATGTTATATTGCAGCTTCTCTTTTTGTAAAGCCCCACAAATGTGTGAACACCAGAGGTTGCAGCCACTTGGCACCCGTCCACGGCCGCGCCTACTCTGTCAGCGCCTCGGAGCCAGGGTCGCCCCACATCTGAGGGTCAGGGGGAAGGTCGCCCCTCCAGGCAGCCTCATGTGGAACGATACAGAGGCTTACATGGCTGGAAACACGCCACACTCAGGAAAGGTAAATAAAGAACAGCCTGAATGATCAGTGAATCAAGTTGAAGGACATTTACTTCTTGATAGCCCAAAAAGCATGCATCAAGCAACCGCATATGATTATGGAAATGTCAGACATTTAGTTAGCTTCTAGCCATCCACCATCTTTGGTCAGGGACACTGAGGAAGGCTGACGTGGAATGTGAAACGCAGAAGAGGGGCGAGTAGAACAGAAAGAAACAATAAATACAAATATCCTGACCGACCCCGGAATGGAACCCAGGTCCTCAGGGTCACAATATACTAGCAGCCTAACTGATCAGAGCCAAAAGCCTGACAGGCGTTTGGCATGGTCAGTTAGCGCTACTTGAACCCTCACTGTTACAAATGATACTGTAACAGTGGCTTACATGGCTGGAAACATGCCACACTCCAGAAAGGTAAATGAAGAAGGACAGCCTGTCAAGGACTTTTACTTCTTGAACATAATATTTGACAGGTAATTACAGTTACAATGATGATGCAACAAGAAGAAAGTTCAGCCTGAAATGATCCTACAAAGGCCGAGGATCTAAAGATGGGGACAGAGATGTCTTGAGGGAGAGAGTGGAACTGGTCTGGGCAACTTGCTCGTGACGATGATGATGATGATGATGATGAAGCTAGCAACCACCCCAAGACTCCATGTAACTAAAGACAAGTATTTCTTTATATTACTTAATATCTACAATGCAATTAAAAATAACTCACTAATGAGACCTCAAATGACTCCTGACCTGAATATAGAATGACTGTGGGAATGACAGTTCCATGGGCTTACTATATCTAAATTTAGACCTGAAATACTATGCCTGGCCACCCAGCCAGAGTGTTGACCTCCAAGGAGTGTTTCAGATCCCAAAGGAAAGTCTGACTGACACCTGGGTCTGACCTCAACTCTGACCTGTTGACCAATGATTACATGCACCAATGATCACAGAACATAAGCAAAGTCAGTAAAAATTGGCTGTGTAAAAGAATTCTCTTACATCTTATATTCTACAACCTAATTGTTCACACCCAGTCAATCACCAGGAGTCGTATTGGGCGAGTGACATCTTTACTCAGTCTTGTATGCTGTTTCGTGTACAATCTCGTACAAACACAGGATGTCACAGGCCTAGCCTAGAACGCTAGGCATAAACGAACTAGTACAAAAAAGGTAGCCTTTGACGTGCATAACGAATTTAACGAATGACAAGTACAAGGCCTGGGAGGTGGCCGTAAAATGTTAAGGCTCTCGTTAAAATAGTACAATTCATGGTAAAAAAAAATTATACAGTTGAGCGCTAAACGAGGTACTGCTCGACGTACAGAGCGACCTTAACACTAACGATAAAAGGCCACGAGATGGCTATAAAACAGGTAGACTCTCGATGACGATGACAGTTTGGAGGAAAACTACAGTTTATCTCTCTCGCCCGTCGATCTGTGACCTGAGCAGAGCTGAATGCTGTGACAAGGTGCAACTTCTAGCTCTGACTGCACATGAAGGGCTATGCTAGTCATACAAAACAATCGAGCGACTTAGGGAAAAGGCTAAAAGAAGGCTAATATCTAAGTGGTGCAGAGACTAAACTAAGTTGTGAATTTTAAAACTACGGAACTGAACTACTGAGATCGACAGTTCTGAAGGACGTTGTTGGGTGGCGGTGGCAGTTTGTTCGAGATCTGCTGTTCTTCCTCTCAGATCTCGCGGCGTCTCGCAGTAGTGCTCACGAGACTTCGCCCACAATTCCCGAGTATGACGCCGTCCCGTCATACACCCATAATTGTTCACACTCAGTCAATCACCAGGAGTCGTATTGGGCGAGTGACATCTTTACTCAGTCTTGTATGCTGTTTCGTGTACAATCTCGTACAAACACAGGATGTCACAGGCCAATCCGCAGGGGCCAAGAAGACTCCGAGGTTGGTGGAGAGCTGCTTACAAGCGCTGCAGGATGAGATGCCGCATGGCTGCCGGTACACGTAGACGTTGCTCAACCGATGGACGGAGGTAGAGCAGGTCAGCGTCCGATCTCCAATCACCGTGTTGCTTTCGTAGCTCTCGAGGGACGCCAGCCTCGAAAGCCAGGGTGTATCCGCCACGGCGTAGATCGTGCAGCGCGTGGTAGCCCTTCGGCAGACCGACTTGCTTAACTAGACGAGCTAGTTCTTTGGTGAGAGTAGAAGCAGTCATTGGCCGGTACCGACGCCGTGCGGTTGGTGGAAGGAGGAAGGCCGGCGCATCGGGTGGCGCTGGGCAGAGTTGTAGCATGTTGTTGTAAGCTACCACGGGGCACAGCGTAGAACCTGGGATCGCCAGGATGGGAACTACGAGGTCTCTCTCGTTAGCTTGAATAGTTTTAGACCAAGTGTTCTGAATGAGAAGGCCTTCCTTAACGCACAGGATGTCTCGTCGCTGAAGGTGCTTGGTGTTATCGAAAGCTTTCGCGGTCGTGGGCACCAGGTTTGATCTTCGTAGGTAGGCGAAGAAACCGATCAATAAGACTGTCCAGGTGGTAACGTCTTTTGAAGTATTCAAGTTGAGGAACTCCCGTGCTTTTAGGAGGAATTCTGGGGTGATGGGGTGATGCCCTTTGGGGTGGTGCCGTAGGATTTTCTTCAGGCCGCGGAGAGTCTGCTGGAGTTCAAATTGCTGGAGGCTGAACTGGTAGTGGCCGTGAAGTTGGTGGAGTAGCTTCACGGCTGAGAGGTAATGTGCGATCGTGTCTGGTGACTTGAGTGAGCGACTCAAGAACTGAGCGTAGCATGACAAGAGATGGGCCGACGCTGGAATGGGCACCTTCCCAAAGAACTTGCAGAATGCGATGTAAGCTCGGAACTGGGTCTGATGGTTCGCCCGCGTGGAAGCAGCAAAAGCTTGCTGCTGGGTGCGCAGGGTGTCATGTTCAAGTAGAGTCCAGGCATCACCTGTGGTGTGAGAATGGAAACAAGGTCAGGTGCAGGTGAGAGGTGCTAAAACGTGCTTCTATTCTACCACGCGTGAGTGAAGTCGAACCACTCTTGGTGGACTAAAGTTTCGTTCCACAGCTCGTCAGCAGTTGCAGTCTGCCATTGACGCTGGTAACTCGGACTTGTGTGCCAGCGGCTCAAGGCGTCCGCTAGTCTGTTGGTCTCACCAGGAATGTGGTAGGCAGAGAGTGCAAAGTCGTAACGAGCTTGAAGATAGATCAATTCTCTGGCGCATGCCTGCATGAACTTATCCGTGGAACGGCCTGTCAGGATTACTTGCACGGACGGTTCGTTGTCGCAAGCGATCCGCACTGTGCAACCCGACCAGTCTTCGCCCCAGGCCTTACACGCCACGATGATGGCTAACATCTCCAGGCGATGAATCGGATGCTTTTGTTGCACAAGCGCTGTCGGGAAGGCTGAGTGAAAGTACTGACGATTGAAGGTGCCGCCGCAACCGGTGAGACAGGCATCAGTGGTCGGCGTGTCGGGTAAAGTGCGACGTGACGGGTCTTTAATCAAGGAGATCCCGTTAAACTCTGGCAGAAAGGTATGCCACCAGCGCACATCCTTCTTAAAGTCGCTGGAGAGCCGTGTTCGATGATGCTGTCTGCGAAGGCCCTTCAATGTGGTGATAATGCGTGACAGAAAGACCCTGCCCGGCTGGACGCATATTGCCACAAATGCCAGTTTCCCAAGGAGTACCTGTATCTCCTGTTTGGTTGCTCTCTTTTTGCCTAGCCAGACGTCCAATTCAAGAAGTGTATCAGCTAAGCGCTCTTGGGTCACGCTTTTTGTCATCTTTAAGGTGTCGTAACCGATGCCTAAAAAGGTCATGTTCGTACAAGGCGGGGTGGCCTTCTCTACCGACTCCTCGAGCCCGAGGTGTTGGAAAGTCGAACCCAAGGACTGGAAGGCCTGCTCTGCCTCGTCTGGAGTCTCAGCGCCCCCGAAGTCGTCTATGTAGTTCACACACTCGTAGCCTTGTGCTGCGTGGATGTAGGAAATGGCGTTGGTGGTCCTTTGGCACGCCATGGCCGCCGAGCGCAGCCCGAACGGAAATACAATATCGAAATAAAAGCTATCCCGCCAGGTAAATCCGAGCATATGATAATCATAAGGGTCTACCGGTATCTGGCGATAGGCCCTGCTCAGGTCACGCTTGTACAACTGACAGCCTGGGCCTTTGCGCCTGATCAAGGATTCGAAGGCCTCGTGGCTGGGGAGGGTGAAGTGGAGTGGATGACCCAAGTACTGTTTCGCTGGGATGCCGTCGTTGACCGATGACCCTGGCGGGAAGCTCAAGTCCACGACTACCCGCCTATCACCTTCGTCGCCTTTCGGTACGGTCTGGAGGGGAGATGCAACAAAGTCGTTGCCGAAGGGCAGTAAGCGGAATGGGCCCTGCGTGGCTCCGAGTGTCACCTCCTTGTTGACGTACTGGTCGACCGCGGCGCTGTAGGTGTTGGCCGAGTTGTGGTTCCGTCTGGAAGACACAGGTAAGTGCAGCGAGTCAAAACCAATGGGCCAACCAAATTCAAGGAATTCCACAATACCGTTATCAACGTAATGTTCCAAGGAAGCTCGCCACGCCGGAATGTTGAGGTGGGTTTGTAACGGGATACGCAAACCACGGAAGTTGTACTGACCTGACGCGTGAACGATGTCATGCAGGTCGCGGGCTGTGTGCTTAGTGACCCTGGGGGCTTGGAGAAGCGGGGCGCCTGGCTGATGAGGCTGTGAGTCAGTCACTGCGGGTGTCGCTTGTGTCGATACCGTGGGTGCGGGGCCGGTACTGAGCCTCTGTAGGGCTTGGGTAGGGGAACCGTGGTACATGCCTGCCATCTTACTTGGAGAGGTCTGTGGGAGAGCGCGGCTCGCCGTCTGAGTTGGTGAGGGCTTTAGAGCGCGCTGTTTGTCATAGCTGCTCGCCGTCGATACTAGTGAGGGCTTCGAAGCAGCGTCGTGGGTGTGGGTACCTCTCATGACAGGTCTTGATAGCTTGCGAGAGGAGTCTCGTAAAACTGGGCTTGCTTGTTGCGCTTTGGTTGTAGTTGCGATCAAGGTCGTTACCGGGGAAGTCCGATGCCTGCTGTGAGCCGAGTCTAGTCAGGAACTGTCACGGTTTGCTGAGTGTCCGCTCTGTCTTCCCCTATCTCTGTTGAATGGGCAGAACTTAGCGGGGTGGCTGGCGTCCACTTCTGGCCTATTCCTGGAACAGAACTTGCACGCGTGTACGTGGAGTGTGTCTGACGCTGAGATGTGGTCGGTGGCAAAGGAGCAGGTATTGGCCTGATACCTGTAGCAGTATGTGCTGCGTGGACCTCCAGCTCTCTCGGTGGATGCTGCTTGCTGGGGACCGCCGTGTGCATGACCCTGCTCCATCTCCGACGACGGCCGCCGCAGATGATCTTCTTTTAGTTTGTACACTTCGGCTAGTGTGGTGTTAGTGTCAATGTTCACTAGGCCGTGCTCCACGTGTATGAGCAAAATCTTGAAAAAGTTCTTAACACCCCTAAAGGTATAAGTGGGCACGTCCAGCATGAGTCCCCTCAAGATGTGTCCCCTGTTCCGGCTTTCTGTCGGGTGGGTGTGGGCACTGAGAATAATGGACATTTCTCCGGCAACAAACTGGTCGTAGGTCAATGAGTCATAAGTGACGGTGGTGGTGGCCGAAAAAACATATTCATGAGGCCAACTAACCTCTCTGACAACTCTATCATGCGCTTTCCTGGCAAGGCCGCTTGTAAGTTTCTTACCTTGCTGTGAAGGTGGGAGGCCTTCCTGGACTTGCTGAGTGTTGTACTTGGGGGGAGGGGGGTGGCCCTCGATGCCCGCTGCTCCCCACTCTTCCGCTTCGGTATATCTTGGAATGTGCCGGGAAAACTCTGTAGGGTCACTCTGTAGCTGCTGAAAGGCCCGAACCTCCCGCAAAGTCGGAAAGTTCTGCCTCACGGGAGGATTGGGCTCTCGAAGCTCTGCACGCAGCGCCCTTGTGTGCGCTTCCGGGCGGCCATCTTTAACTCGCGCTGGGATTTCTGGGATGGGAGACCTTTGACCTCCGTCGGCGGCTTCCGGTGTGGTGGTGGGGAGGGGGGTGCGAACTCTGCCGGCCCTCTCCAAATCGGCGCCGAGGTCTGCTTTCATCTTCTCCAGTTGGCGGGTCACATCCAAAGCTCGTCTTCCAGCCTTTTCGACAGCTCTGCTGGCGTGGAATGCCACTCAAGCTCGGCGTCCTCGGCCGGTGACGAGACAAAACGGGCTGGGGGGCGAATCTTTCTCCGGCCGGCGCCAAACATTCTTACGAGGGGGAGAAATTTGGGGGGAGTCAAAAGGGTAAAGGTGTGGGGAGATAGTTTAGGAGGAGTCGAGGAGGTAAGTTGTTCGGCGGTTGTTCGAAATGGCGCGGAAAAGACGGTGGTAAGCGGAAGAGTTCGGAGCACGTCCTTCTCTTTCTCAGTTTGTTCGAGATCTGCTGTTCTTCCTCTCAGATCTCGCGGCGTCTCGCAGTAGTGCTCACGAGACTTCGCCCACAATTCCCGAGTATGACGCCGTCCCGTCATACACCCATGATGAAATCATTTTTTTGATTACATGCACCTTCTAGCATCATACTGTAAATCGGGAAATACTAAGTCTTGCAGTGCCTTTATTTTTGTATGTATCTACTGCTTTTTTCTGTCAATTTTCGTCTGGTCACAACTATCTACATTTGTTATACTTGAAGACAAAAAATAGCATAGTTACAAAACAGAACAACATAAAAATTACATTAGTTCCCACCTACAGTATGGTTCACCAGTATTAAAATCAGTCACTTTATCCATTATGCCTGTAGTCCTTCTGTAGTTAACTTTGATTTGTAAGTTACTTGCATGATATGGAGTCACAGACAAGAAAACACCTCCAGAAAACGGGTCAGCTCAGGCCATGTCCTGTCAAACATCCACTAACTATAATAGTACCTAATGATACCTAACATCTACAGGAGCAGCTAACCTTATCTCCACCTCCAGCAGGTTTCCTGAGGTGAGACAGGGAAAAACAATTCCAGAAGATGTAGCCTGGAAGTCAGACTCTTTCCAGGGCTCAGCTCTGGATACAATTTTAGAAGATGTAGCCTAGAGGACAGACTCTTTCCAGGGCTCAGAAGACAGACAAAAACAATTCCAAAAGATTTAGCCTGGAAGCCAGACTCTTTCCACGGCCAACACTGTCCAGCTCCTTTGCTCCCACTAAAAGTAAAAGTGGAGCTCAAACACTGCCAGGCTAGCTTCTGGCTCCATTTAGGCAGTCAGGGTTAGGGTCTAACTTGGGGGTGCCCTACGTCCTTACAATAAGTTACATTCCCTTGTGAACATGCTGATATTGATTCTAGATCTGAGAGGCTTGCCTGTATATACTTATATTCTGGAAACAGTCTGACTCAGGAAGGGTTGTAATAAGACTTCCTTGGGGGCATGTTGGCCCTGGAGCCCAGAAGTTGGCTTGTGTAGGCTCTGGAAACATTCTGACTCAGGGTCTAACTCTGATGGACTGTAGTCTGTATAGCAAAATTTTCTTGGGGGCATGTTGATACCATACAGAGCCCAGGAGTTGGCCTGCTTGATAGCCCTAGAAACAGTCTGGTACCCAGGCTATCAAGCTGTAGCTGGCAATGGTGCACACCTCTCCCTAACATCTGGTTCTCATTACCTTCCCCCTCCCCCCTGTCCTGATGTCTATCTTCCTCCCAAGCCATGTCCTAATGTAACACCAGTAGCACAGCCAGGGTAGGGTTGCTAATCTCATTACACTGGGTAATAATGACTTAGATGGAATCATGCTGGTAATTAATCATAGCTGACAGGGGGCAACCCCTTGTACATGGAGGACTCTCATTTTCTAGTCTCCAGGCAGACATGGCAGATGGATGGAAAACAGAGAAGAATTTGGCCAAATGGGGACAAATAAGTTGCCATGGGATTTCAGTCGGTCTTTTGCAGTCTATCTGCAGCTATCTCCGTCTGCTGGTCAGTTCACTCCGAGCCCAATTAGCTCCTAGACAAGACTTTTATTCCTAACTTGGCCAAAGTCCCCTATTACCACTCGGCCAAGTGGGAGTCTGGTAGGAACCTCATTTTGCAACAGGACAGGTTCTAGGTTCAAATTCCTGCCAGGACATTTTAAAGGCACCTTACAGGACTGCCCTCACTTACTTCTCCTGGGTGAAAATGAGTCCGTAGCTTCAGTTAGGGCTGTCCCTCCAAATCACTCACTTCTCCTGGGTGAAACTGAGTACATAGCTTCAGTTAGGGCTGTCCCTCCAAATCACTCACTTCTCCTGGGTGAAAATGAGTCCATAGCTTCAGTTAGGGCTGTCCCTCCAAATCACTCACTTCTCCTGGGTGAAACTGAGTCGGTAGCTTCAGTTAGGGCTGTCCCTCCAAATAGAGGTCCATGTTTGAGAAGAGCCACACCTCAAGCACATTAAAGAACCCCCCACACTTATCCAAAGGATAATCAACTATGGATAGTGAGTGACTTATCAAAAGGATTAAAGGGTCCTTCCTAGTACAGTGTGAGTGGTTCAAACCATCCAGTCCTATGGCCACACCTGGGGCTATTGTTGCAGTATTGATGTCAGTAGGGCACTGAAAGGCTTGCATTATTGATCCTTGGGATTCAGCCCCAGCAACTGTAGGCCCCTCGTAATTCGGACCCATGGGGATGATCTAGACACAGCTTTTCCTGATATCTGCGGAGAAGGTACCTGGTCACTGACAGGTTTTATTCAGTGACTAGATGGAAATTTTATTGTCTTAGTCCAGGTGTCTGCAAAATTTCCCTTGACAAGTCCGGAGTATTTGTTAAAACAGCTTAGCACGCTCTAAACGCACATTTCGGTGGTGTCTGGAAAAACTGTGTCTATGTTGGGCCTTAGGCTGAGAACAGATAATTAGTCTGAAAAGACATAGTAGTCTGCCTACTCCATCCAAAAGTACTGTAAAAGCATTTAAGTTTGCGGGGATTTAATTTCGCGATAGCGAGAAAAAGCGACTATTCGCGGCGGTTTAAGTTCGCGGTAGCACCATGCACTGTAGTCTCTTACTGCCATAGAAAATCTTTGTGGCAAATGGCGAATTGGCAACACAAAAACTGCGGACATAAAACCAACGTGAAAATTTCTGCATTTACAGTAACAAACCATCAGACCATCAATATACAGTCTCCATAAGAACACAACAAAACAAACTTCAAAAAAAGGGAGAGTTAATAGCTTGACAGTAATTCATCATAACCAGGGGGCTCAACCAACATACAAACCACTTACATGTACTCTCTACCCTAAGAGCTCAAAAATCACGAGTACATCATATCCAGAACATGTGAGTAAGGTATAGGCAGCCAATTTTGAATGTACTGTGCTTCATAAGCCACATTCTTTGTAGCCAGGCGACCTAATTTTGCGAAAATGCACCTTGGAGCAGTTGACACAAACATTGCAATTCTACAAGTCTATTTCTGATTGGTTTCTCAAAATTGTATACATGTTCAATCTACTGGTTATCCTACAGTGCCTACACTGGCCACACATAACAAATATGTGACTAATCTATCGTCCAATCTAACATCACTGACTGACTGAATACCTTTTCCTTTCATATTCATCTGAAGGGAGTTACAACAATTTTCTTCAATCTGAAGGGAAAATTAGGTCACAACTGACGTCAGAGAAGATGGCTTTATGGTCCCAGTACATGTATTTGGCACACACAAAAGCCTGCTTCTTAATGGGTACTACTGTAAATGCATTTTAAGTTCGCGGGGATTTAAGTTCGCGGTAGCGGGAAAAGGGACACTTCGCGGTGGTTTTAAGTTCGTGGTAGCACCATGTACTGTAGTCTCTTACTCAAACTTACTGCCATGGAAAAATATTTGCGGTGGTTTTTAACGCGAAAACCGCGAACATTAAACCACCACGAAAGTTTCTGCATTTACAGTAGCCTGTTGCTTCTTAATGGGTACTAATTGTGCTGTCCTAATCAGCCCTTTCACAGCAAACTGTCCCAGTTTTCTGTTTCCAATGTTTGATATATACTAGTATGTATACATAATTGCTGTGAACTTGGAGACAAATGTAATGCTTGAAATCTGATTACTGAAGTAGCATGTAACATTTGACAAAAGTCGTTTCAAATTGATTCAGTACATGTGAGGAAGTTCATTCATCTGCAGGCAGTGACCTCTTACAGCCAAGTCAATGACATCACAAAATATGTTTTGCATTATAACTGACTACTGAGCTACAGAATTGTTTCAACCAAGAAAACTTCTTTCTACAGCAACACAAAGTCCCTGCAAAAATAACAAATCTGCAATAACATTACATCCTTACAAGCTTACATGTATACTAATGTATGCAAGTGCACTATATAGTACAAATACAAGATAGACAAACCCTACTGGAACACCTGTAGTCAAACGTGATACTGTAAATGCATTTAAGTTCGCGGGGATTTAATTTCGTGGTAGCGGGAAAAGCGACTTTTCGCGGTGGTTTTAATTTCGCGGTAGCACCATGCACTGTAGTATCTTAATGCCCAGGAAAAATGTTCGCGGTGGTTTTAAATTCGCGGTGAAATGGCCGACGCAAAATCCGCGAACATAAATCTAACATTTCTGCATTTACAGTATTTCCCCATGTTGGCCCACCGTGAGAAGAACTGAAGGACCTACGTGTAGGTGTGTGTGCACATCCTTGTGACGCACATGTACAAAATGTACAGCCACTCAGGGCCATTAATCTCATATTATCATATAGCCAGGCGCCGCGGACCAATCAGAAGGCCCCGTTCCACGTTGGTTATGGCGCCGTAACACGTAGATTCAGGCCAGGCAGGTGGGTATCGCTCCCCTGATTGGTCAGAATGAATCGACACCGGCACCGGTGTCGATTTGCATCGACACCGGCACCAGTGTCGATGCAAATCGACACCGGTGCCGGTGTCGATTCATTCTGACCAATCAGGGGAGCGATACCCACCTGCCTGGCCTGAATCTACGTGTTACGGCGTCATGCGTCAGCAGAAAGGAATGCTTTGTACAGTGTGCAGTCCATGTTAGAGTTAATCCAAACATTATTACTGTTCACATTCCTTCAAATTTATTGAATATGTACAACTATAACTTAGGATTGAATAGCAACACACTTGTCCCAGCAGAAGGGAATTTGTCATTATGTCAAGCCTTGGAAGTCTTGAATAAAGGATGTATGTATTATAAAGGAATTTGTTGCTTAAATGGGTCAGTTTGTGTAGGCTATATGATAATAACGTTAATGCCCCGCCTTATCCTCGGTGTATATGGTGAGATAATCCCTGGTCAGGTGCGATAACCACCTCATAAACCACCTCGTTCGCTACGCTCACTCGGTGGTTTATTCGGTGGTTATCGCACCTGACCAGGGATTATCTCACCATATACACCTCGGGCCGGGGCATTAACCCTTTATTCATTGCGATTGAAAAGCTTTTATAATGCAACACGACAGCACAAAGGCACTGTGTAAAGCTTATTCAGTGAGTTGACATCTGTTGATAACAGTCACATTTAGCAATCAGCTTCACTCATGAGACAATATTGAATTTGTACCACAGTACGGAGGGAAGGCAGTAGAGAGATCTGTAACCACTTAAACGCATGTCATTGCTGCTACCACGTATGATATTGATCTACATATGTTCGTGCAAAACGTTTGACAAAAAAAAAAAGAGAACATAACATACAGAACAATAGATTCTTAATTTTTGTTCCTTCACAAAAAAGTCATCTTCTTTGATTTTGGAATATTCCAAGTCATTAGCATACAACATGTACATTTTCCAGTATTTTGGTTTTACAATCCACGGCATATAATAATAAAAATATATTTGCTAGCTTTTTTAGTTTGAAGCAGCTTTGTTTGACTTACAGTATGGTTGAAACCTTTTTTTTATTTTTGGAAGCGGCCGAAAATTGATGCGCACACCGATGTCATCCATATAATCAATCAACATGACCTGTCAGAGCTTTAAAAAAAACAGTAATTTGAAAAATGTGTCCATGGACCAAATGGGTCGGATCTGGGGCCAAGGACAACAAATTTTCCCTTCCATCTCCTGTCACAATATTTCCCCGGGGACAGACGAGTCTGTTGCCTCCTGGTCGTGAGGCTTTGAACTTGCCCTTGAGGCCCGCCCTCACAACTGGTGTGCATTAAGGTGGGGAGTCAATACCATATCTGAGTGCCACAGGCTTAATGCAGACAAATGAGGTGTCAAGACTGCTGGAGAAAGTGATACTAAGAAGGCACACAGAAAAGTTGGACATTTTTCAGGTGCGAGCAAGAAGTTGATTAGCCTGTGTGCCATCATCTGTATGCTAGATCCAAGCAGAGGTTGGTGGGAAAAATCGTGACCTTTTCCTTCCATACTTTTTTTTCGACCGGCCTTCCCACCTTGGTGAGAGGAAAGGAAAAGGTCACGATTTATCCCACCAACCTCTGCTTGCAGAGTTCCTCTGTAGACAGTGTAGTAAAACCGCTGGCTCAACCGAGTAGTCTGTTGTATTACAATGCTTTGGTCTATATTGTACATTGTACGTCGATGTAGGTTAGACATCCAGGTAATAAGATACGCCAAAAAATAGTTACTCAAGCAACTGGATATGGTTTTGAAACGGTCAGACGTTTCGGATAGAATCCACTATCCTTCGTCAGTGACACTGAAGAGATCTGGAAGAAACAGGTCTTTTAAACTCTAACTATGAATGAAGACAATTTCAGATGTCCAATAGGAAAGGTTGTAAGACAATTCAGACTGAGACAATTTGGATTCCCTACATTGTATTTCCTTTCAATATTGTATAGCCTAGAACCTACATGTTCTATATCAATACATATCCTGTTGTCTTATACAATGTATGGTTCTTTTGCCTCACATTGCACCTGCGACAATTGTTGGGCAATAAACTTTTGAGTTCACAACTGATGCTAGCAAGGAAAAAGATAGAGCCAGCAGTCACTACCAAGGATGGTACCCAGGATGGAAGTTTATGTGTCCAACTATGTACTTTTGCAGCCTTTTTATTTTGTGGTAGGGGTACTAGGGGTGGGTACCGGTACAGGTATGGTGCAGGTCTAGAGAATCTGGTCCAGGTCCAAACCTGAACCTGGACCTAGTCGCTTGGGAAAACTTTTGAATGAGCACTAATCAAAACAATGGTCCATTTCACTACAAAGGATTCTATTTCGTGGAGTATCCGATTTCCACCGCCTGGCGTGTTAAAATCCTACCTTCATGTAAACAACACTAAGTAACTGCCTCTGTTTAATGTTTATAACTCTTTACCAAGTTTGACTGTAGAAACTTGGTAAAGATGACCCTAAACTCCCTTGTTACCTGTGGATCGGCAAGCCCCAAAACACAATTTAACTCCTGCTGGTATAATCAGTTAAGTCTGTTCAATTTCAAATTGGTCCAAAATCCAGTCCACTGATTTTTACCATGTCCATATTTTCTAGACTGGTGCAACAAGAAAAAAACGGTTTTGTACCGGTACCCCGGAGTAGTACAGTTAGTCAGTTACTGTGGTAGTACTGGGAATCGCATGTTCATGCTGTCAGGTATTAGCGTGCGCTGTGCAGACATGACTGAAAATTTAAACCATCACCAAAATTCCAAGATTTACAGTATCAACTACATATGGAACACAGCCAAGGCAAAGCTGTTTACCTGCATATGTCTGGATCTTCTTAAAAAGAAAACACACAAAGTCTTTTCCCCTGGACCTTGACCTAAATTCTCCACAACAGTTTTGGCGTAAAACATGAACACAGGCAGTGCCCATCACAGTTTCTACACCCTAGCCCTTGGGCCACACATTAGGAGGCTAGACCACGGATAGTCCTGATCAACTATTACTCTAAGACTTTCTTATAGTCATGCATGTAAATGCTGGTACCATATTTCAGGTCATTGGTATGACCTAGCTAGGGTTAGAACCCCCACCATCTTGACACACACACCCAGGCCGCCAGGCACTGGATGTAGACATCAGCTTACCTTTAATACTTTAAATTCCTATAAAGCAAAAACAATCCTTGCTAGAACCAACCTGTATACTATCAGTGTATGCTTGGCAACCATTCAGGAATCCCTCATACCATTTAACCTCCTTGCTCATACCTCACTTGTGAAGAAAGGATCATGCTGTGTTCCTAAATGACTGACCTGTACTGTAATTGACATACATGTACTATGATATAGCCATGACAATCTTTGCAAAAACAGTCAAGATTTCACACCCAAAAGCTGCTTGTTGAATGTTGAAAAATGGACCAACAGATACTTGTGTCGTCTTTCAACACTTAACAGACACCTGTGACTGAAAAGTCACGACCAATAATACTGTGTTATCACATAAACAGTACTATAAACACTATACGTATCCCTCAACAACCACACCTATACATTATAAATCACTAACAGAAAGCAACACAAGCATACTGAATTGCTCAATAAACATTTCAACAATCTAGCAATTATCATAAGAACCAATAGTATGACAAATTTATCAAACATATCAATACAGTATTAAATGCTTTGAATTCTTAAAATTCACACTTTTTTTTGTGGCTTATACTTTTATACACAAGAGGGTCTGCATGGGGTGGGTGGCTTGCTACGAATTACACTGAACAAGAATGTTTTCTCTACAAATTATGGGACAATGGTATAGGCTGCCAACCATGCAACGGCCGAGTGGGTAGAGTGTTCACCTTGCATTCGCTAGGTCGTGAGTTCGATCCCCGGCTGACTCATACTAAAGACTTTAAAAACGGTACATGCTGCTTTCTCTGCTTAGCACTCAGCATTTGGGAAAGAGCATGAAAGTTGAACATACAGACCACTACCAGTGGACTAGCCCACTGCTATAATTATTGCACAAAGTTGTGTGGCCCAGGGCTACTGAAACAGAGATGGTTGCAGCCCTATGCGCCATCAGGTGTGGGAAGGGCTTCAGGACCAACACTGATGGAAAAGGCCCTCACACGTGGCAAGCTGAATCTTATCACAAACACCTTATCTACATTCAATTTAGCCTTTAACTTGACTTAGAGGCTTAAGCTTTCAGTTCTAGATATCTTTGGGCAAAGGTCTGCTGGATTCCCTAATATAAACACATCTGAGGAACTCCAGCCCACCGCAGAGCTGACAGAAGGAATGCTGATGTGGTCCCAGAGCTCCCACCCGGCTACCGTGCACAGAATGGTATATCTGCACATATCTGTACATCTGTATCTGTACGGTCCACATAGCCACCTTTTGCAGCAGCATCTCATGGTTATATTACACTGAACAACCTGTCACGTCTAACCCTTACACATCTAATGGGACAACCTTACAAGCTAGTACAGTATGGGTATGGTGTACCGGTACAAAACTTTTTTTCTTCTTGTTGGATTGGACCTTAAAAAGTCAGTAAACCAGATTTTGGACTGATCAGAAACTGAACAGATTATGCCGGCAGGCGTTCAGGTGTTTAGGGGTTTACCGGTCCAAGAAAAAAACAGGAGCGATGCAGAGGAGAGTTGATAGTCATATCTACCAAATTTCTACAGTCAAACTTGGTCTAAGTTCTAGACAGTTGGTATTGTTTACACAAAATGCCACTTTAAATAGTTTAAAATGCCAGTGGAAATCAGATATGCCACAAAACAGATTCCTTTGTAAATAGTGAAATCGACCAATGCTTTGAATATCTACAATTCCCAATTTTGCACAGACAAAAAAGTCCAGGTCCGAACCTGATTCTCTGGACCTGAACCATACCTGTACCTGAATTTTACGTACCTGTAACCACCCCTACCCTATAGTCTTAATCTCCATCTATGGCATATAAGATAAACACATTGTAGCCAGTCCTGCCTACCTCACACAATGCTGAAGTCCCAAAGCTCCCAGCCGACTTCTACTGTGTACGGAATGGTTTCACACAGTCGCACATCTGGAAACCTGTTAGCACTGGAGAGATGCGACCTTGCCACACATTTGGCCATGGGAAGCCTGGCAGCTGGGAGGAACCGGGAGGCAGGAACTGCTGGGTAAATGTGTAACTGCGTGTATTTGTGTGCACGTGCAAGAGAGCACATGGTGTTCAGTTTACTCAAGGATGTTTACAAAGATAGTGTTAGTACTGACGTTTTCAACTGTTGTGTGATATAAAACTAGCAATCATAAAGGTACTGCTTGATTCAATGATGACTTGCATACCCTTTTCCGTAAGGCGACTAGGCAGTGTCTATTTTCCTTTTCCGTAATTTGTAGGGAAAGCTGACTTACTCAATGCATGTTATATTCAGAGAGGTGACTACATTTTGTGTAATTGCCTTCCTGTAAAATGTAGGCCATGGGGTTCTTCTTAATTCAGCATAAAGTATTGTAGGGACCTCCTATGCAGATCCTCATAAAATATACATTATTGAAAGGTACGCTATACAAAACATTTGTGACCTAGTAAAACAGCATAATATGTAACCACTACCTCAATGAGTTGTCGGGCACTGTGATAGCTATTAAAGAGCAGAACCCCCATGATGCAGGCCCCCATGGAAACCTCTTGAGACAAGGGACATGTCCTCACGGGCAATCATGTCACAAATCCTGAAGGATGGGACCGAAGATAGCAGCTAATTTGGTACAAATCAGCGCCAGCAGCTACATGTAGTCATGTCATGTCTGGGGGCACAGCAAGGTCGATCTTCAGCAACCTGCTGATTAATCTGATGTTATCTTTTCTACACCAGATTCAGACAGGAATGTAACATCATGGGCTTATCAGACTTCCTGGTTGTAATACATTCTTTTGGATCTTCCAATCAGTTTCTTGCATCTTCATCTTATAATTGTTATTCCTCTATAGTATCAGAATGACCTTTGTAAAGATAACAGTACTACTAAATGTTCAGCAGATAAAACATGACCTACAGTTACAGTATCTATGTCTATGCACACAGCACTTAGATGTGGAATTATGGCCGAGTTGACCAGATTTGCAATGGACAAATGGTCCGAGATGTCTTCATACCGTATACAGTACCCCTATAGGCTATAGTCTATTGGGACCAGTTTGATTATGTTACAAATATCAATAAATAATTATTGGCAAGTCTTTTTTTTTATATTGAATGCCAGCATCCTTTTAGCATACATGTCATGCACCTGGTGTATCTTACTAAGACCCAGTATAAGATTGTCATCATTAACAAGAAGACTACAATCTCTAATCCTATTCCAATGCTGAAAGTAAGAACACGCAAGAAAAACATGATTGTCCTACTTTCAGTTCATTAACCAGTATTGAAGTCATATTCTGACAATTCAAATCTCACTTTACTTGTATAATTTGTAACAAAGAATGAAGCCCTTTAAATTATTGTTCAATTTTTTTCTCCCAACTATTAGCAATATACATGTCACAACAAAGCCATGTTTACACATGTTGGTGCCAGAGGAAGCTAACAGCATGTTCTGAACAGATGATACATGAAGAGGAAATTCTGCTGCAGTACCAAGGGAAGCCGCCAGAGTGCAACAAGTCATCCTTGGCCAAGCAGTGTACAAAATACTTTTCTGAGCCAGGTTGCACAGTGTGCAAACTGGGGCAAAAACTAGGTTGCACAACTGAATTTCAAGTTGCACCACCTACAATTCACTAATTTCTGGGGAAAAAAGTACAATACATACACTGTACATACATACATAATAATCATCTGGTGTATTTTGCCAGCCAGTAGGTACCCCAAGTATGAGTAATGAGGCTGTTTAACGTGATCGAGGCACCTCCTCGAGCACGGGACCTCCGTTTTACGTCCCTCCCGGAAGACGATTTCGTGGAAAGCTTCGTGAGGCTACAGCAATCCGGACGTCCTTGGTTGGTCCCCCATCCAAGCACTATCCGGACCGCGCGTTGCTTAACTTCCGAGATCGAGGGATCGGGTGTACCAACGGGCCACGCGGCCGTAGCTATAGGCATGTTTGGATGATATGAAACGGATCTGCCTCAGTCCATTTATTTCTTCCAAGTAAATTGACAACAAAATCGAGTTCTGAGGCTCAAAATCTAAGTTGCACCCTGTGCAACCTGAGTTTGGAAGTAAGTTGCACCAAGCAAAAAGTGGTTGCAATGTGCAAGTGTGCAAGTGGGTATTTTGCACGCTGCCAAGACTTACCAAGTATCACAACAATACATCTAGAGTAGGGCTGGGTATCGGTACAGCGTACCGGTACAAAACCGGTTTTTCTTATTGGACCGGTCCAGAAAAACCGGACCTGAAAAAATTAGGTGGACCGGATGTTGGACCGATTAGAAAATTAACAGATTATTTTATCAGGCATTCACAAGTTTTGACGCTTGCAGGTGGAAGAAAATAACAAGAGTGAAGTAGAGTAAAGTTTATATTCATTTCTACCAAGTTTTACCGTCAATCGTGAAGGTGCAGTTAGCGTTGTAGGATTTTAAAACGTCAGTGGAAGTCTAATACTCCACCAAACAGATTTCTTTGTAGTGAAATGGACCATTGGTATGAGTCATACTGCATCAGGTCCAGGTTCAGGTCCGGACCTAGACCTGATCCTTTGGACCTGAACCGGACCTGGACCTGAATTTTCTGTACCGGTACCCAGCCCTAATCTAGAGCTTATTAAGTTATGTTGATCAATAAAATGATGCAAAAAAAAATACAAAAATAATGAATACTGCTGCAGTACCAAGGAAAGCTGCCAGGGGGGCCAGAATCGACCTAGGCCTTCGTCATCCCAATATACCCACATACAAAATATGACAACCCATACAGACCTTGCCTTCTCAAGTTATCCCCAAAAATATCTGGAAACACAAACAGACTGACGGGCCCAAAACAATTCATATCCTTTTCATTGGATGGGGGCAGTGCTGCGCTGTACACATGTCTTCCATGAAGACAACTCGGGAAGTCTTTTCTTAGCGGCTGAACAAGGAAAAAACCCACAAGCCAAGGACTGGACCAAGTTTGGCACGTTCCGGTGTTGACGGAGCAAACACAGGAACTATTCAGCACCTCTGGGGGACAAACATCCCGCTCTGGGGGTCTGTTTTTAAGGTCACCCAGTCATGGTGGGACCGAACTAAAGGGGCGGACTTCTAGTTCTATCACCTTCATAACGTTACATGTTTCAAACCAGAGACGAGAAGCATACCTAAACCGGAGAGAAGCTACTTTGCAACGGCAAAATCAATTGTTTTTTTTCCCTGCAAACTTGGGTGAAAAGCTAATTGCACATTCATATAGCATACACAGAGAATGCCTTTGAGTACGATAAAACGCAACAAATTCAAGGTCCCAAAATCCAAATTCAGAAAACGACGGAATGCAAACGGAATTACATGTACATGTGTAGATTTATGCATGTGTAAGCCTTAATTATGTCCTCGTAATCGTAGAAAGAACTGTGCCATATGGTACAGCAGAACCCGTACGGAAAGGCCCCCCGAAAGGCGGCCACCCGTGGGTCAATGATGAGCTCATGATATTTTAGTAGTCTTCGGCGAGGCGAGAGCGCTGAAACTTAGAACGACGGAGAAGGACGAAAAAACACATTTTCACCGGCGAAAAATCGCCTCTCATCCATACAGACGACTAGAATTGCTTGGCTATGGCGAACACTGTAAGATAAAAATCTCTGTTTCTATGTGGTAATCATCAATGGCCTTGTTTAGAGAAACAATTTGAGGGAAACACAGGAAAACATGAACTTACTTCCTAGCAAACATCCGCCATGTTCCGACATCTCCGAACTGGAAAAACTGGGTCAGTCCATTCGTTTCGCGGGGAGGAGATTTTATCTAAGAAGCGACGTTTAGCGGCAAAGATGAATATTGCAAAGATAAGCGTATGATAGTTACATTGAAATGTTTTTCGCAAATGAAATAAATTTCATTACACAAAAAGTATGCCAATCATATTTCAACTTACTCTCCGAGTAAAGATTAGGTTCCGGCTGTTTTTAAACGTTATTTTTAGTCGTTTTTATCAGGCTTTCTGCCAGCCAAAGTTAGGTTTTGACAATTGGGTTTTGACAATACAAGATACAATACAAAATAGAAAGCCCGATAGAAACGACTAAAAAACGTCATTAAAAAACAGCGGAAGCCTAACCTCTGCTTGGACAGTAATTTCAAATCCACTATGCACTAGGGGCGAACAGACAAGAAACTGCTTTTATACAGGTATAAGAAATTCATAGTTTTGACTGCGGTTCTAATATATACCGCAAGATGTCGCTCGTGCACTAGTTACAAAGTCGGAAGGTCTGATCCAAGTAACGAAGACACAGGGGTATCTCGGATTTTATAATAATATGCACAATATAGTATAATAGTATATTTCTTCAATTTATCGACAGTATATTTTTGAAAACATTGATAAATTATCTATTATGTCATATAACTACTCTATACAACAAAAGAAATACAACATACCTAAAGCTATTAGTGGAAGATCCCACATATGTTGTAAGAACTCCAAAATGGCGGCGTCCTTGGTGCACGTTTTGCGTTTCGCTTCTCGACATGTCCGGTTTAATTCGTCCTTTCCCGTGGCAGTGGAGGGTGAGTCCTACTGTGCGATATTTCAGTAGATCATAGAGAGTCTCTGGATTGTAAATAATGGCAGCTACTTTTTGTATTTCGTAGAGATTTGATAGAAACGGCCGCCGCGCCGTCTGCTTCAAACTTCACCTTCACCGATCACCCCTTTAAAAATTTTGTCTGATATGTCAGGAGAGTGACATGTTTTATTTGTGGTTAACTAACAATAGAGAACAGAATATAAGAAGGTAGGTAGTGCAGAATCCAGAAGGACTATTCTAGCATTTTTCTTCGGAAACGTGCAAATGAGTAAATGCTGAAGAGTTAAAAATAAAGAAATTTCATGTTGTCAGGAAGAAAGTTTCAATATTATCATGAATTTCAATATTGAGAACTAACAAAATGAATATTGATAATCATGCTAATGCTTCAATTACCTATCAACACAATTGTCAGAGGATTCATATTATGATTAGTATGACGTCAATGAAAAGCCTGTATAGAAATTCTGTCCTAATGTGAAATTTTCCTCAGTACTTCAATAAGCTCTTTCGCACATTCAACTACGCACGTGTGGGCGACAGGAACTCTGGGTAATAAACTAATATGTCAAAGGTGAAGTCCCGATAAAAGAAAACAGTCTCGTCTCAACCATTGTTTCGATTTGCATGACGACGCTGATACGGTTATGGTGCCTGAAAAATGATGGAATTTTTACAGTCTGGGGCCTCCACCTTTGACATACATGTATTAGTAAATTACCCAAAGACGTACCATAGAAATACATGACAGTAGGGGACATGGGTACCGGTACAGAAAATTCAGGTACAGGAACGGTCCAGGTCCAGAGGATCAGGTCCAGGACTGGACCTGAACCTGGATACTGATCCCTGTTTGTTTGTTTGTTTTTTGCTACATATAGTTCAGATTGTGTCAAATGCAAAGGTGAAATGTTTCTGTTCCGACAGGGAGGAGATATCTGCTGTCCCCTGATGTGCTCCGGTACGACAACTACCTCAAGCAGTCGTCCATCATAGCTGACCAGATGGAGGGAAGAATAGGTACGGAAGTGCAGCAGTGGGTTTTATTACTGTACAGTGATTCTTCTACTAGTAAAACGACTATCGAAGCAAAGTGAAGTGATTCAGAATTTTTGCTCAGTTTAATAGACTTGGTAATTTGGCTACAGACGGCCGTGGCGCATTGATACACCTGGTCCTTTGATCTCGGAAGAAATGAGTGGGAAACCAGCAAGAAAGACTGGATCATACTAAAGACTCTTAAAAATTGTACGTACTGCTTTCTCTGCTAAAAGAAAGGGTATGAAACTTGCCCCCTGCTGTAGTGCTTGCACCTATGTGTGGCCCAAGGCTTTCAAGCGGAGATGGGTTCCAAGGCAGATACACCTTTTGATGTATGGGCAACTTTAGCTCTTTAGCTTTAAACATGGTAATTTGACAACAATGATGATTTCCTTTCTTGGTTGCCCCAGACGTCTTCCATGGCGCCATCGCGGATAAACTCCAGCGGGAGCTCCCCCTAGCGGAAAACGATGTGAAGCACATGCTGCACACCTGCAGGACGCAGGAGGACTTCAAACTGGCGGAGAAGGCTCTCAAGAGGTACAACACCGTCATGGCAGTGTTTTTATCCATTCCTAGTTATCATTTATATGTGCTACTTTATTTATTTGGACCTTTATTTTATGTGAGGCTCAAATCTGGCTGCAGGTTACTTTTCATTGAGGTCATGAGGGAGGTAAGGGTCAGATGATATCTAACAGACATACAGATTACATTAGAGAGTCCTAATAAATCTATCAACATATATCACTACGCATATACATGGTACAAAAACAAAACAAAAACATTAGTAGTGCAAATGCTCAGCATTCAAGAGGTATATATTTACTGTTGAAGCAGAGGTTAGTCTGGTTGTTGTTTGTTTTTCTTTTTTTTTTAGTCGTTTTAATGGGCTTTCTATCTTGTAATGTTTCTCGGAGTCTGCCAGCTCCATAGCCTGATACAAGAGGTACAGAACAACACTTAATATGCCAAGAAGCAGTCACTCAAGCAACTGGATAGGATTTTGGTTCTTGATTTCGTCAGTGACACTGAGGAAAGAGACTGGATGGTGTCTGAAACTTCTGAGTTTCTGACCGTTTCCAAAATCATGTCCAGCTGCTTGAGTAACAAAATATTAGTAATGACATAAATTTGAGCAATTTGAGGTTTGCATTTATAGCAAAATCTATATTGGTTTCCTAAAAGGCAAATTAGGGGGAAAGAAATATCCTGCATTTGCCTGAAAATGTTGCTTTTCTAGTATATTGCACATCATCCTTTCCTAAAGTTTGATTTGATTGATTTGATTTATTGGAATTGTAACAATACAATACTCGTGGATCACAGGCAGCAGTAGGCTGGTTTTGTGATCCACACATCAATACGTATACATATAAACATTACATTAATACACTGAAAAGATAGAGCATTGGTTAAAAAACTATTAACGTTAAATACAATTAATCTACATTCAGGATGTGATCTAAGATATAAATTAGGCACTCAAGGATCGTAATCTCTGCTTGAACATTCTGAGGCTTTGAGCTTATATGCATATATTATACATATTATACAATATATATATTTACTCTCCCCCAGCTACCATGAGCAGACTCAGCACATCAGAAGAAGACACTTCCGGTACGGCCCCGTGCTGATGAGATGTTGTCAGCACCTGGGGCTGGAGGAGAAGGCTTTTGAGCTGGTCTCAGATCAGGTCAGTCATGCCTTCAAGTACTAACCAAGGATTGATGTCAAAATTTGATTTTCCCACAACCACCATAGAGTTGAATAAGTTGTCACCAAACACAGTAGAGGCATCATCACTGGATAGTTTAACCCTTAAACTGCCAGAGTTTCAGCACTATAAAATGCTATCAGTGCCAGGGTTGGCTGCTGACCTCCAAAAAGAACCCCCCGAACAAAGCCAAAGTCGCTAACTTCCGGGGTTCGTGTGCTACGCGCGCGCAAAGTTACTACTTCGGGGGAAGACGCTATCCTGGATATATCCGGGTGCAGCACACAGGACATGTATGTGTGTGCCGGATATATCCGGGTGCGGCAGTTTAAAAATCAGTATGTTTTGGGTCAGTATGTATCTTAGATTAGATCGACAATCTTGTGTGGGTATTGGGCGACAATGATGGGACTGAAAATTTTGCTTTGCTTTCGAATTTTACCGTTTAATGGTTAGTGGTCATGGTTGCAGCATACTTATCCTCTTCATCTCATGTCGTACATAAGTTTTCTTCCACTGGGGTCTGTTCATGCTAATAACTTAGTTGCATCCACACAGCCTCTAGTCACAATGTAGTACACAAATACATGTAACTTACATGTATGTATTTTTGTGTTTCCCCCCAGTCCCTACAGGACATTTTCCTGGACGTGACGACCTACTGCCTCCTCATGCACATGCTGTTCACCAGGAGCGATTACAAAGGTCTGGCAGTGCTTTTAATGAACAATAACTGAAATTATAGTTAAATCTGAGCATTTCTGTGCAGTGGGATAATGTAGTATGTTGTTATATACTTCATTGTAAATACTAAAATCACTTGAAACTACTAATCCCCAAGTACATGTTGGGAGGTTAAATTCCTAGCAGCACTTTGATTTTCAAACTATATCAGGGAGGTTGTTCGACACAAAAAATAACAGAAAGGAATTTAGCCTCCCTAACATCTGCTTGGAGATTAGTAGTTTCAAGTGATTTTAGTTTACAGTTTTGTTTCTGTCTGTAGAAATAAGGGTTGGTATTAAACCAGTTACCAGTCATAGAGCAGAGTGACTTAAGTTTCACAAGTGCTGTGTGAAGGCTAGTCTGCTGCTGCCCACCCCGGGGACCCATGCAGTAGTACAGTAGAAGCCATTTAATTGCACGATGGATTACCGCAAACTTCTGTTTATTGCACGGAATCCCCAAATCCCAAACCAGTGCAGTCCAGCTGGATCACTTCGCATTATTGCACCTCCTGGATAATTGCGCAAAATACGCAGGCTAATGGGGTCTAACATTCAACGGCTT
The DNA here is from genome assembly GCA_019207045.1 of Branchiostoma floridae x Branchiostoma belcheri. Taxonomy (NCBI): domain Eukaryota; kingdom Metazoa; phylum Chordata; class Leptocardii; order Amphioxiformes; family Branchiostomatidae; genus Branchiostoma; species Branchiostoma floridae x Branchiostoma belcheri. The sequence goes on along the minus strand of CM033025.1, from coordinate 3,209,595 downwards.
CTACTGTTTAATCAAATACTGAATTCTACTGCTATGTTGTTGTTGTTGGCATCCGTCTGTCTCGGAAGACAATGGTAGGCAGACGGGTTTAAGGCGACCCGTCTGCCTGGCCTGCACTTGGGTTTTTAAGGTGAAGGAGGGGTGTGCACTTCCTTCTCCACCCTCTCGTCCACTGGCACACTAGTCCTACAGGGGCAACTGTATGCAACGTGTAAGACGGCCCCAGCAGATGCAGGTCTCCTAGGAGGACTTCCGACCAAGGATGCAAGGGGTTCCTCCTACCCCTGACTCGTGTGTCATGGCGGGTGCAACATGCCCGAACATGCCCCTATGGCCTCTCACCACCACAAAGGCCTGTCACTGCCACTAGCCGCAGCTAGGTACTCATTCACACCTGAGTTAAGTGAGGAAAGTCGTGTAAAGTGCCTTTCCCAAGGGCACAAGATCGGTGACACGGCAAGCAGATTCGAACCCGGGACCTCTTGGGCCTGAGACCAACACGCTGCCGATTGTGCCACGCAGTCCCACTACTGCTATAGTACTAAACTAAACCCATGTGTTTCCCCTGCAGGAGTGCTGCGTGTGTTTGAGTTGATGCACAGCCGCTCCATCAGGGCAAACGCCAACGCCTACAAGCTGGCCTTCGCTGCACTCTATAAACAGGTTGGTAGGAAAGCCTTTCTGAAGATTGAATTACAAATTCCAACTCAAGAAGAACGGAACAAAGGCTGGTACACCAGGTCGTTGCTTGATGTACAAAAGTTGCGCACGTGGCTTGAGAGAATGATAACTGCATGTTTTTTTCCTCACCTCACCTCACCAGTCCTGTGTTTTTTACCATACAGAAATAATGAAGAGGCCTTAGCCAGATGTAACAGTCTGTACGAATCATGACAGAATGATAACTACATGTTATTTTTACCGCACAGAACACTCCTGAGGCCTTTGCCAGATGTAAGGGTCTGTACGAAGGTGTTCAGCAAGAAGACCTCACGGATGAGACTACAGGATTCATCATGGCTTTAGCACTTAACCAGGTACTTTAGTTGGTAATTCTTTGTATGCAACTGGAGAGTTATTGCCTAGCCGACGTTTCAGTGACTGACTGTCACCTACCTCACAGCAATACTGCCTGGTTCTACAGTACTTCACTCTGCAGTTAGGTGTCGCTGCTTCAATGCAAAGAATGCAGTCCCAAACCTACCTGAACCATATAGTGTTACATCATAAGGATTTGTTTCCTTTGAAAATTGACGAGTGATACTGAAACAAGGTCTAGTGGTTAGTATTTGGCGCTCTCACCGCCAAGGCCTGGGTTCCATTCCTGGTGTGGGAACCAGTGAAACAACCAAAGGGGCGAGTAGAACAGAAAGAAACAATCCCGAGTCCCGGGATTTGAACCCGCGCTGAACCCGGGCAGCCGGATCACAAGTCCAACGTGCAAACCACAATGCCAAAAGCTCAGAGCTGTTGGAATGGTCAGTTTGGCAGTTCTCAAACCCCACTGTTACAATACCCTTGCTAGTCTGAAATATTGTAGTGGCATGGTTGTTTGCATTAACAATAATGGCTGCATTACCCAGTTGTACATCAGCACCAGCATAGACAGTTGTGAAATCTATCTGCTAACAAATAGATTATTGGATTAAAATACAGATGGAAATGATACAGTTAATTGCTTTAAAGTACTTGCTGTGTACTTGTCGTTTTATTCTGTCAAGATTTTTTAAAGACTTTCAAACGTTTCCTTCCATACTTCCAGAATGACTATGAGTACATGATCTCTGTATACAACCGAGTCAAGCCCAGAGATTGCAGATCCTGTCAAAGTCTCAATGTAAGTCTTCTGCATTTCTTTGTCCTCAAATATAGAAAAAAATATTAAAAAAAGCAAACCGAATGGTAAAATACAAGCTATCCTTTTGTGTTTCCTCAAAACAGTGTGCAAACTTTTTAAGGCAATGACTAATTAAGGTTTAGATAAGTGAGAGATAAGGGGCATAAAGGCAGTGATTCTCATTTCTATCTGATTTAGTATTGGCTTTTGAAGTGTTTTTTCCCAATCATGGCTCTGAAACAATTTGGGTTGGTAGGTAGGGATCCTGAACAAAAAGACTAGGGTCAGCAGATTTTTGCTCATGTTGAGGGGGTCAGTTAACCGGAAACACGCTTTTTTCCTTGGCCTATTTCGAATTGACAAAAAAATTACTCTACAACTGTGATAGATGCTATGCATGTCAGGGCTCGAAATTCATTTTTGGGATTAGGTGCACTGGTGCACCCAGCTTAAAAAATTGGGTGCACCAAAAAAGTTTTGGGTGCACCACTTTAGATTTAAGTAATAACCTAATAATAAAACTTAGATACAAGCTATCAAATTCTTAAACAAGTACCATGACAGACATTTTTATTATCTTTCTAACACTTAGATGTCAAGAATGCATACATGTGTACTAGTATACTTTGATATCTTTACATACATAAAACCTAAGAACCCCACAAACCCACAGAAAGTAATTGGGTGCACAGCTCCAATATTGGGTGCACCTGGGTGCACATGCACCCAGTATTTCGAGCCCTGCATGTGTATGTCTATATCTACCAGCTCTTGATTATGTACGCGTATGGCCTGTCTTCTGATAATGTTCTTCTTCATGTTCTTGCAGGTCCTGGCCCTTGCCAGACTGGAACAGTTTGAAGACATGTTTGCAGCCCTGAGGCTCATCTTTGAGAGGGACGTCCCCACCTTCATTCCAAAGTGGGAGGTGTCCCAGCAAACAGTACGTACATGCGAAAATAATGTTAATGAAAAAGAGTTTTTTTTTTACGTTTTGATGTCTGTCAGACACCTTTGTCAGAGCTTCTAACTGGAGTTCTGCTTCTTGCCGCTATATGTAGCCGATGTAGGTGGCGCTTTTGCAGCAAGAACACTATCCCAAACGTGGCGCCACCTACATCGGCTACATATAGCGGCAAGAAGCAGAACTCCAGTTAGAAGCTCAAAGGAAAATGTCTGACAGACATCGAAACGTCAGCAGGTGAGATAAACTGGTTGTGTAAAAGAAAATTCCTATGTCTTAGTACGTACATGTCTGTCATGTGGCACAACTGCAGAGTGTTTTGTCCAGAGGTGCCGGGTTCAAATCCTGTCATTCTACCTCTCTTGAGCTCTTGGAAAGGACACTTTACACGACTTTCCCCACTCCACCTGGCTTCTGTTGGAGAAGTAAAAGGTGGCGGAAGGAGAGGGTTGGGTTCACCTTCCAGTACTGTACCCATGACACAGTAGATAACAACTCACTGTCCTTGTTATGTTGAAGTACCTACCTATAGATGTCTTCTCTGAATATGTTTTCTGTGTTCTAGAAGATGATATCTAAGGGCAATAGTACCTGCTTTTCTGTTGAGTACGCCTTTAAGAATCCTAACAAATAAAAAAGAAATAAGCTTTAAAGGGGCATTCCACTCCACACGGGAGTGTTATTTTCCAATAGATATTCATTTTAGGAAGTGATAACTGCATACGACTTCACATTATACGATAAAGTACCCAGTTGCTCCACATGCCTCAAAAGCATTTAGTCTTCTACTAAACTCCCCAAGTACCCTCTAATTGAATTCATCCTATGGCTGAATACAATGCAGAAGGTTACCAAACTAATTTCAGGTTCGCTAAGAAATTTCGTCTTGTTCTTGTTTTCTTTGCTATCTTATGAGCAATTTGCCATCTCGGTGTGCTCAGCGTACCTCATTTATTCCGAAAAATATGTACGATAAACAAAGTGTCTATGCGTATAGGGAATGCATGGGTAGGGTCTGCATGGGTTTAGTGAGTGTCATTATTGTTTTATAAAACACTCATCACGTAATTCATCCCAAGGTGAATTCCACAAAATTCGGCTGATTATGTATTCATTGACACATTATTTATTGGAAAACAAGACTCCCTTCTGGAGTGGAATGCCCCTTTAACCTCTACATGAAAAGTCACTGGCTGTAGCCTGTTCCATTTTTTTTTCAAAGCAACAAAGAGGATCGTAACATAAATGTGAGAACTGAAATTGTAACAATATTTTTCTGTTCTTTCCCAGATGACCACCATCAGACAGACACTGGAGGAGAAGCGGCCAGAGTTGGTTCAACAATTAGAGGTAACTTTTTCATTATCAGCAGCTCACTCACTCACTCACTATCCGGTTTAGTGCCCATTGTTCCCTGTCTTGCGAGTCTTGGTTGGATGTTGCAGGAAGTAAAACACCTAAAGTATTGCTTTTTACCCCAAGTCTCTGTTACACATTTACCAAGTCTCTGTTAGTGTTACACATTCAGAACCTTCCCAGACTTAGCTCCTGATCACTCCCCAGCCAAGGTTGGTGCTGGGTTGGAAGTAGCCTAGAATCCATCTTATTCAACCTTTGGCGAGGTTGCCTACCAGTCATTCACTCCCTCCCTGCTGCCTTGCCCTATAACCACTAGAGAATCGCTTGACAAGTGGCTACTTTAGTGTGCTAAAGGTTTTAAAACTGTCTGCACCAGCCGACAATAAATTTTGAAAAATCAAAGTTGGCAAAGTGACATCCTGCTTAAAGTTGTAGAAAGGTTCTGAATGTTTGACACGGGCTTTACACTAAAGACAATTAAGCTGATTGCCTTCCATAGATAACTTCAGCTTACTTCAATGTATACTATAAGCAAAATAATCAATAAGTTCAAAAGTGTGTCTTCTGTTGTTCCAGGATGTGTATGACAGCTTAAAGGCGGGGGGTCACCTGGTGCCCACATCTGTACATGTTGGGGTTCTACTGTACTGGATGGTGATGTGTGTTTTTTGTCCATGTAGGATGTGTATGACAGTTTGAAGGCAGGAGGTCACTTGGTGCCCACGTCTGTAGATGTTTTGTGGTTATACTGTACTGGATGGTGATGTGTGTTTTTTGTCCATGCAGGATGTGTATGACAGTTTGAAGGCAGGAGGTCACTTGGTGCCCACATCTGTACATGTTGGGGTTATACTGTACTGGATGGTGATGTGTGTTTTTTCTCCATGCAGGATGTGTATGACAGTTTGAAGGCAGGTGCCCACGTCTGTACATGTTGGGGTTCTACTGTACTGGATGGTGATGATGATGTGTGTTTTTTCTCCCATGTGTGTAGATGTTTGGGGTTATACTGTACCGGATTGTAATGTGTGTTTTTTGTCCATGCAGGATGTGTATGACAGTTTGAAGGCCGGAGGTCACCTGGTGCCCACTTCTGTACATGTTGGGGTTAGTTATACTATACTGGATGGTGATGTGTGTTTTTGTCCATGCAGGATGTGTACGACAGTTTGAAGGCAGTTGCCCACGTCTGTACATGTTGGGGTTCTACTGTACTGGATGGTGATGATGATGTGTGTTTTTTCTCCCATGTGTGTAGATGTTTGGGGTTCTACTGTACTGGATGGTGATGTGTGTTTTTTCTCCATGCAGGATGTGTATGACAGTTTGAAGGCAGGTGCCCACATCTGTACATGTTGGGGTTATACTGTACTGGATGGTGAAGTGTGTTTTTTCTCCATGTAGGATGTGTATGACAGTTTGAAGGCAGGAGGTCACCTGGTGCCCATGTCTGTACATGTTGGGGTTATACTGTACTGGATGGTAATGTGTGTTTTTTCTCCATGTAGGATGTGTATGACAGTTTGAAGGCCGGTGCCCACATCTGTACATGTTGGGGTTCTACTGTACTGGATGGTGATGTGTGTTTTTTCTCCATGCAGGATGTGTATGACAGTTTGAAGGCCGGTGCCCACATCTGTACATGTTGGGTTCTACTGTACTGGATGGTGATGTGTGTTTTTTCTCCATGCAGGATGTGTATGACAGTTTGAAGGCAGGAGGTCACCTGGTGCCCACATCTGTAGATGTTTGGGGTTATACTGTACTGGATTGTGATGTGTGTTTTTTCTCCATGCAGGATGTGTATGACAGTTTGAAGGCAGGAGGTCACCTGGTGCCCACATCTGTAGATGTTTGGGGTTATACTGTACTGGATTGTGATGTGTGTTTTTTCTCCATGCAGGATGTGTATGACAGTTTGAAGGTGGGGGGGTCACCTAGTGCCCACATCTGTACATGTTTGGGGTTCTACTGTACTGGATTGTGAAGTGTGTTTTTTCTCCATGCAGGATGTGTATGACAGTTTGAAGGCAGGTGCCCACATCTGTACATGTTGGGGTTATACTGTACTGGATGGTGATGTGTGTTTTTTCTCCATGCAGGATGTGTATGACAGTTTGAAGGCCGGAGGTCACCTGGTGCCCACATCTGTACATGTTGGGGTTAGTTATACTATACTGGATGGTGATGTGTGTTTTTTGTCCATGCAGGATGTGTATGACAGTTTGAAGGCCGGAGGTCACCTGGTGCCCACACCTGTAGAGGTGATGCTGATGGAGCCCCCTCCCCCCACCACGACTCGCCGCACCTCCCCGGGACTCAGGAAGTCCTTCCAGAGAACCAGAAGACCAAACACACGTGCACAGGCAGATCTTAATGTATAGATCAGTTCAGGAGAATAGATTTTTTTTTTGACATTGGAGTTTTCTTTTTACACAACCAGTAAAGTCTCACTGTCATTCTCGTATAGGACTGTTTAGCCACAGTCGACGCTGTAGGACTGATATCAATTAGGATTTCACCATGGTCAATATTGACCAAAGGAGGCCATATATATATAAAGTCTCACCTGCTAACATTTCGATGCCCATCAGACACCTTCCTCAGAGCTTCTAACTTGATCCCTGACATGGGTAGGCACCAGTTGGATACTAGTAGTCTTCACACTGCACTTCTAGGCAGCTCTGTCTTGTGGGTCCACCCGTTAGACCGCTTCTTGCTGCTATATGAAGCCAATGCAGGTGGTGGTTTTGCGATGAGAATACTCCAGTCAGAAGCTCTGAAGATGATGTCTTACACTACATAAGTTATAGGCTTCAAAATGTAAGCAGATGACACTTTTCTGGGAAAAGAAGACTCCAATATCCTTTGTTCTACCAGTCTGATGAAAGTAGGTTTTTCTTTTATGATATCTAGACGCCTTCTCTCGTGTTAAAATATTTACAGGAGAGTTGGCCAATGACAACATTTTATAGTATTGCTAACTCATGTGTCAATAACCTTATTGATAAGAAAGCCTAATTGGTTTGTTTGTTTGAACCTTTGTTTATTCATAAAAGCTCAAATTGGCCTGCAGGCCGCTTTTCATTGATTGAGGTCATGGGGGTCAGACAATGTATATAACAGAGATACAGTTTACGTCATTTGGCTAAAAGGACTATCCATATGTGCTCAAGATGAACATGTGTTTCTCTCCCGAATCCAGCCTTCAATAGCCATCTCTTAGCATAGTCTCTCACCTATACCTCCCAGTTCAGTGCTCAGAAGTGGTCTCTTTCTCTTAGCCTTGCACTTTGCAAACCCGTAAAAAGAGATAAGTCAAGAGATAATATCACATCTATTAGAAGCTTAACAAAGGGATCAGTGTCCCTGTCGAATTTGCATCCACTGCACAGAACTTTTGCTCTTTCAGATTGTAGTAGGCAATGTTGCTTATAATGTGTATAGATATAAGATATAGGCATTGGTCTGCCCAAAGGCATTCAGCACAGAATATACTATGTTTCCTTCAAGTGGAAGAAGAACATGAAACAATATCTTATTCTTTCTCTTGTCTTCCTCGTATCCGACCGTATTATAGTGCCCAAGTCTCTTACAGCTATAATACTGTTAAATACCAGCCTATGCTGAAGTAAGTCATTACATACAGGCAATGATACTGTAAAGAATTGATTTGATACCACACAATGTCATGTAAGGAAAATATCTATCAATCTTTATTAAAAGCTATGAATATGTGCAAGTACGTCTATGAGTCAGTGTTACTTTCTGTTGGATAATGTAAGTTAAAAATGCTGAAATGCTCATGCTAATATTCATGCCTCATTTGGCATGATTTTATTTATGCCTCGTGGTCATGATTTTACTATATAATATATGCAAATAGATATTGTCTATGATTTGTATAATGGCTATTGAGCTGTGGCCTTTGATACAACAAGGATATCTGACTGCCCTGTCCTGACAAGCCCTCCCCCACTGCCAGGTTGATTTAAGTTAAATGAGATTATATCAAAACTGGAAGTTCTCCTGCAGTACCTTGGAAAACAGCTAGGGGACACATTATCGAACTTGACCATTTTCCCAACCCCAAGGGATATACAATTCCCACAAACCAAAGATCATTCATGTCATTGGGATCCATCCACAGCTTCTCCTGTCCATAGACACACAACACTTAAAACATAACATAGCTAAGCCTAAGGTAAAACAGTAAATGAAAATTGGTCGGTTTTACTAATCTCCAAGCAGATGTTTGAGAGGCTAAGTTGTATTCCTAGCTCACCAAAGAGGTGGGTTGACACTAGCCTCCACCGGGCCTTCCTACAGGGGTTTGGGGATCACATAGAAGTCGGCAAGAAAAGATAATAGGGAAATTGGCCAGGGGTGTCAGTCCACGATACAGTATCTACAAAGCGAAACCCTCTGGTAGCAAAACTCCCCTGGCAAATTATTCTCCCTATGATAGTCAGTCTGGTGGAGACTAGGTTGACATAGAAAACGACAGCTTGGAAAACATGATGTAGCCTCCGCAACATCTGCTTGGGGATTTCAATTTCACAGCATCTTTTTTCTTCCTCCATCATGAAGATGCTGCTCCAAGGTTTTGATTTGAACTGATGGGAGCAGGAGCCAAACATGTCGTCATGTCATAGATCTTATTACAGTAGAGAACATGACATCAATGAGAGAAAGTGAAGCACCTCAGTCTGCTGTAATTCAGAGTGATTTTGAGTCATTCACTTTCTCCTTTTATGAAATATAGTGCGTAAGAGGAGAGTTTATCATATGACACAGTGCGAATTTCAACAACATGACGCAATAAGAAGAACGCATCAGAGTATAACAACATGTCTAACCGACTTCGTACAATTAAGTTTACTCTGGCACCGAATGTAAAATATACGTCTTTTAAAGAATATTGATATTTAGCGACAATAATCATCATTATTTGAATCTTATAGCTGTGCATGATTTTATACGGAAAGATGACCTTTGTTTCCAGGGAAAGGTCACGTCGTTTGGATGCGGTGGAAGTTGGGGTTAGCCGAATATGACGTCACAATAAATCTATGGAGTCCCGACACAGACGGACGGACGGGTAGAAAAGTCTCCAAATTTCTGCACAAACTCACAGACTTTGGTTCCGCCTCGGTCAGAATGGATTCGGAGGACGAGTATGTCATGGACGATGTAGACGACGAAGAAGAGGATGACCTTGCAGACGAAGACTATGAGAATTTTGACTTGGGAATGGAACCCGAGCCCTTATCATCAGCGGCTCAGGGTTCCAGCAGGGACGACGAACTGGACGATTTTCCGTACGAAGTCCTGAGTCCAGAACTGATTGTTCAACACATGGTAGACTGCATCAAAGACGTGAACACTGTTGTGCAGGTAATGTTGTCTCAAAGCGCGATTTTTGCCCGCGTTTCTCAATGAATCGACCGCGGAACACAAGGGGGTAAAATGTTGGGGTCCAAAATGGCCGCCATATTTTTGGTGGGTCCACCATCCAGTCTGCAAACGTAAATAAAACACACACAGGCGCGTACAGTGCTCGTGGCTCGCCGACACGCAGTACAGAGCTGCTGTATTATCACGGGATGGAAGGGAAGTAGCTGCTGTGTTGATATTGTGTTGACAGCTTTGCTAACTCGATCATTTCTGACAGGAAAACATCCTTTCTCAGCAACTTAATGACTTCTTTCACCCGTCCTATGACATTACTGCACTAGTGGGTTACATCAGAGGCACATTGTCCACTAACCAGACCATGTATTCTTGTTACTCTCTCATAACTTACAAGCCTTCCAGTTCTAATGTCAGCTTAGAATGCATCAATGAAAATCCATATTGACAAGTCTCTATAATCCATATTGCACCTTGCATAATTAGGTTATAATAAGTCATGGTAAAAATGACATCAAGGCCGGCCAAGTGTTTGGGAAAAGAAAAGTGACTTGCAGAAAAATAAGACGTGTTTCATAGTTAAAATGACATTAGTTTCTTTGCAGTTGTTGTTAACATCTTAAGTAAAACACAATCTGAAACATCTACTAGATATTGATTATGACATAATAATAGATGCCATTGTACTTCACAGTGGCAGAGTGCAACTTGTAGGTCTTAGGTACAAAGTTCATGTATTCATAGTCAACTAGAATTAGAAAACAGAAGTGCCTTTGAGTTTCATAATGGGAAATAAGAGTAAAAAGTTTGTCAAAAATTGACATCCCGCATAAAGTGCTCTGCTGTATGTGAAAATCTGCATTAGATGCTTTTCAATGTTTTTCTGACTTTTTACAGGATAGACTGAAAAGTCATTCTGAAGGGTACATCACCATACCTATATTAGTATAGCTAACCTAAGCTTTCTTTACAGCTAACCCTGGTGTATGCGCATTGTACACACTTAATTGTACTTATTAGATTGCTTTGCATAATGAAATAGATTTAGTGAATCAGGTAACTAGATGGATGCTGTCAAGAGTCAGGTGTTTCAGCTAGCATTCATAATCTTTCATCAGTGACTGTCCATAATGATTTGTGTTGTTCTTATTATATTTTCACAGTATTTTAATTTAGTCCAAGTGTATACATGGCTGCATGAATCAATACAATAAGATATATGAAATAGCTGATAACTTTTTAACTTCAGGTTGGCTTCAATATAAACAATTTCATGTATTCTCCAAAACCTGTCAACATACAAACAGTTCTGTAAAACAGGTACTGTTCTGTTAGTTAAACTTGTTATATCCTTAGAAAGAAGTTATATCAAAATACTAGTTTTCTGACAAATCAAAGTTCAGTCTGTTCTCAGAAAGGGAAAGGAAGTACAGTAGTTTGACTACTGTAAGTCAAACAACCACTGTGCCCTGGATGCCTCGGTGGACAAGTGAAAAGTATATAAATGGTAATGAGTCATTGTAAATCTGCTGGTGTACAGGATACTGGGTGTCTGCACTGTGAGTGCAGGTGGCTAATGCATTAATTACCCATTTGGATTGGAGAAAAGTGCTGTGGAAAAAGAAACACACAAATCACAACATGTGTTGAATGATTCCACAGATTTTGCATGTGTGTCTATTATACAGTCTATATCAATTCCACAAAACAAAGCTAACATTGTGTCATAGTTTAACAGGGTTTGACAAGTTTTGAAAGATTCCCTTTCCTGATAGGGTTTACAGAAGACCAAGTCAATGACTAGACATGGAAAAATGTTGATGGCCTGATCAGGCAATGATGTGCGCAGGTTAGCCTGGATGCCTGGCTGTTTTTAGGGCCTACACAGACCACTCCTCTGCTACAGGCCAACATGCTCCCAAGGAAACATTTTGTCAGGGTCTAAGTGTAGTGATGACACGAAGAAGAAGGGTCTAAGGGCCACTTTAAACAAACTCATTGGGGGCTATGAGAAAATTTTCAAAATTTTCTTAGGGATACGTTGGCCCTTGAGTCAAGGTATTGGCCTTTGTAGGCCTTGGGAACAGTCCGGCATGTAGGCCATGTACTGGCCTGATTTGCACTTTCGATATCTTGAAGCATAGGTCCAGTCATACAAGAACTGAAGAAAGCTCTATATATACTAATACAGCTTCAGTTTTCAACGACTAGCCAAAAGAAACAATAAGCTTAGTTCTGTTGTTAGTTTAAAATTTTTGTGGTGGTCTATATTCACGGTGACCTATCTACCAGGACACCACAAATATGTGTTTCCAATGTATTTATTTATCCATTTCCAATATATCATTGCTGTACTACATAATTGTAAATTTGAAACACTGCAAAAAAGATACTTTACCATCTTACAGTGAAATAAATCCACCACAACAGTAAAATAAGTTCCAGATGCTTGAGGGCAAAACAACTGAAGTAAACAAAGCCATGACCCCTGCATGACCCTGACTCATGAATATTTGTTTACTTCAGGGTGATCAGCTGGTGTAGTATGACATGTTTATCTCTTCTCTGTTATGGTGGATCCTGGTTCATTCACCAGATTTGTATTACCAGTAAACATATAATCATAGCATAGTGTAGTAAATTGGACTAAATCAGCAACAAGAAGATGGATATACTTGTTATATCAGCTTACACCACATGATCCTTGAATCAATTATAAGTTACTGTAATTCTTGTATTATGCACAGTGGTTTTATTTTTGCATTTTTTTAGTGCATTTATACTGTATCACAAAATGAAGACATTTGTTAGTATTTTTTTTACCACAAACACAGGAAAAACCTCCTTTCCATTCCTACTAATGAAATTCCTACCAAAAGTAAATGAATTTACAGTGTAAGTATAGCAAATACAAGATATCTCTGCAGAGTCATTAGAACACAATGCCTCATGCATCAAATGACATAGGAGCCTGTAAGTCTAAACTCAAGTCTAAGTCTGTCAAGGTAGGAGAGGAACCCATAAGTTTTGTTGGAATGCAAATTAGAGATGAAATGTTACAATGTTACTCAATATCAAGCCATTGTTTATTTCTTTTTTACCTGCAATATACCAGCTGCCTGGATGCAATCTTGGCTTTGTAGTCAAGGCATTTCTTTGTTCAACATCAATGCTGTAACGGCTATTATTAATGAAAATGTCGGAAAGGCCATAGGTTATGCTGATGTTTTACTACGCCCCTCACAGTCCTTTTTAGAATTAGATTGTGTATATCCCATTTAAGGTTTGAAGAAACAAGTTCCAAGCGATGAATTGGATAGTCACTCACAGTATCACTTACATTTTACCAGTTGACCCTGATAGGGTAAATAGACATGTATAGGGCTCAGGATATGCAGCCATTAGCCTGGATACCAGACCCCAGGCCGATCTCAAAAATATCTGTCGTGTGTACAAGATAGATGTTTTTGAGATCGGGCTGGGGTCTGGTATCCAGGCTAAATGTCCATATGTAATAACCTGTGGGGAAGAGCTTAGTTTGTGATTGGATTTATTTTATCTCAGTAGATTGCAGCTGCAAATTTACTGTAGAAACTAGAGTTCTCCTAATGTAAATCTAATCATTTTGAGGCCTCATAATGTCATAAAGACCTACCCAAATTTCACTTCTTGAGTTATTGTGGTGATGGACAAACATACACGCATGCTTGAAATGCATGCATGCATGCGGTTCCAGTGTGCAAGTGTGTGCATGCGTGCATGTCTCAAACGCACAAACACACACACACATACACACACACGCACGCACACACACATACACAAACACACACTCACGCACACAAAAATATTTGGAGCTTGTTCCAATGTAAAATGCAAAATATACAATTAGGTCAAAGGTTAGGAAAGCATTGCCTGCCCTCACAACCCAAGAACTGCTAGTGTGTTTTTTTTAATTTGATTTTCAACACATTGTTGTGATTAAGATGTTTTGGTCAATAGTAGATAGTTTACAGTTATATGTACCCTTATGAAAATGCTTGTCATGCTTTTGCCATATTTGTATTTCTAAGGATGAAGCGTGCACTGCCTGGTTTGCTAAAGATGATGTAATGACTGTGTAACAAGTCGCAATCCACATCATGATCCTGATTCCTGATATTATATATCGTACATGAAGATGACTTGTCTAATTGATAAATTGATAGAAATGATTGTGTGATGAGCTTAACTTCCAACCATGGTCTGGAGAAGGTTGGGAGGCCTTGTTCAGCGATGTGTGACTTGTTTGAGATTAAATTTGTAACATTGGTAGTGCTAACTCTTGCCTTGGCTTGTCATTGCAATGTAGTTTCAGCACAAACATCTATCCTACATTGTGGTCCATGCTCAAATATTTGAAGTCTAGAATGCTCCTATAGATGAAAAAGGATTCAATTTATCCCAGATGCATTATGAATATTTGCTATTACCTGAAAACATTTCTATATCCATTGGTATAAGACTTGTCATATGAAAAATGACAGACTCATAATTGTTTTTTTGTTTTTGGCTATAACAAATATTGATATTTCACTGATTAGAAACAAATTTCAATGTTTGTTCTGTGCAGGTAACCGTTAGCAGATGTTAGCATTAGCAGTATTGAGAATAAGCTGAAAGCAATGGAAGTACTGTTTTACAATAAGGGACAGTGGCATGAATCCTTTTGTAGGGCTTGAAATTCATTTTTCACAATAGGTGCACTGGTACATATATAACCTTAATATCAAAGTGCGCAGGAAAATTTGTTAGCACAACAACGGAGTAGAATCATGTCAGCAAAACCCTATTACTAATGTTACTGCCTCTCTTCAGAACTTCTATCTGAACTTATATAGCCAACTTCTGTATATTTGTAGTACCGCAATACATGTACAACAAATATTTCATATCTTTTTTGACACTTCACTGTGTTAAGAACATGAACATATTTTACTGTAACCCTTCACAAATATCTACTTGCACTGGTGCATCCACAGTGAGTAAAAAAAGTAGGCACACAGCTCAAACTTGGGGTACACAAAGTGCATATCATCATGTACCCGTGCTCTAATCAAGAATATCATATCATGCGCCCAGATTTTCAAGCCCTGCTTTATTGACCTTGACTTTGTCCTTTTCGCTGCTTACCCACTTATCCCCAGACAGCATCCCCCCCCCAGCTGGAGCTACTTTATGCTGTTGTAGAGTACTGTTTAGAAGATTGTGATCAAGACGCAAGGATCATGACATGTAGGATATCCCATTATCGGTGTCATCCCTCTTGCTGATGATGTCTTTAGAGCATAAAACACATTGAACCATCCTGTTACTAGTGTTACTGCACAGGCAAATCAATAATTCAGAGGTTTTGTAATGATTGAATGGAAATGAAAGGCAAGGGTGTTCGTCTTTGGCCACCCAGTATTCTATATATCAAGATTGTATGTATCTGTGATAAACCCATCTCTTTTCTACAGCATTAGTTCTCAGATTAACATCCCAGAACCCAAATGTTATAGAAAAAGTGGGACCCTTCGTCTTCCACTGTTTCAGAAAAAGAAGTCAAACCATATTAATAAATGTTAGAATTTAGGGACAGCATTTTTGGGGCTAGAGTTGTTATGTGGTGTATATTGTATATATTATACAGCATTTTCCTGTTACTTGCTATTACTAACCTTTTTGCAAGAATCTGCAATCAATGTATTCATTATCTGCCTATATCTCCATCACTATTGTACATTTCAACAATATTACTACTAATTTATTACTATTATTAGATGGTATAATAGCATATTGTTGAATATTACTATATTATTAGTATATGATGTCAAAAGAAATGTGGCCTCATTCTTAGCTAAATTTCTGCTATGTTAGCCTTGATAAGTTCCTCATCTATTTCTGTTTTGTTCTATGTATTTTTAGAAATCAAGTGGTTATCATTAGCATCAAGGGGATGCTATCTATGGTTGTAACTAGTCATTTTAGTTGTTTAAAAGGTCCTTCATAAAAAGTAGGTTGATCATTAATGGGTATAAAAAGATGCACACTGAGCTGATTGACCAAGATTCCTTTCATACCAAATTCATACTTATTATTCATTTCAAGTATCTTCATACCGCATGCTGTGTAGTTTTACATTTTTAGAACTCAAGTGGGTGCTGCCATCTTCTGTTCTATTGTCAGTTTATTGGAGAAAATTGCAATTAGGAAAGCTTGTTAGGTACAATGTACATCGGATCCTTATAGAGTGATGAGAGGACCTTTTCAGTAGGCTTTAAACTACACAGCTATGCAGTATTTTTTTCTAGGATGTAGTAGGACTGGTAGATAATGTGAGACAAAATTATACCATATGTGGCACTTGCCACTGGTAGTCAGACTCAGAGTATAGGTTGAAAAAAAATTCACGAGTACCAAATCCAATGTTACCTTGATATTTCTTAACCACTATGGCTGTATGGTCAATTCAACATTTTATGTACCAGAGAATTAGATGTTACACATTTGTAGTTGCACAAATCAATCTAACTTATTCTAAGGGACAGAACTGATTAAAATCCTGTAGACTACATGGTTTGTAATAATTAACATACATCGAAGTCAAAGTAGTATTCCAGTATATCATAGATTGAAGGGCTAGAAATAACACATACGTATGACAAGCTTGATGCAATTTTCAGCAACAAGACAATTAGAATGATGCTCTTAAATTTGACTTCACTGGTCCCTGACTCGGTAATAGGCTTCGTTATTGCTTTGTTTGGAGGCTGATTGCTATTACAAAGTACTTACACCATATTGTTGCTGTTTTTTCCGCTTCCAGATTCCTCCAACAGCCACCCGTATTCTGCTGAATCACTTTAAGTGGGACAAGGAAAAACTCATGGAAAGGTAAGGGGCAGTATAACCCTAACGGTGCAGTATGTCTCTGTTACTACTACTGTACTAAGAATTTCAAAATTCAAAGTAAGATTCATACAGATGTCAAACATATGATCCTGTTTCTGTGTCCAGATTATGATGTTAGTTAATATGTAATAGTTATATATAGGTTAGTTAATGTTTAGTTAAGTGGAGGAGGGCACTGTGCAAGCCAACTAGGCTTCTTCCCTCTTCCAGCACCTTTATTTACTTTCTATACTTCATTGTTATAGTTTTTATATGTGCAAAATAAATAAACAAATGCAATAAACAGTATTACCCAAGTGTATTTTCCTATTTTGAGACATTAGGGTCATAACAATGGGGCCTGACCAAAGAGCTTCAGACTTGGAACAGGAATTGCTCTTGCTCTAGAAGTGCTTGGGATTTGAACCCAGAACCTTTAGATTCAGAGTCAACAACCCGAACTTCTAGACCACCTTGCCATCGTCTAAACTGTGAGAATGTGAGAACATAAAACACAAAAGCAGTCATTAGCGGATGAACTGTCTGTGGTCGGTCAGAGGTTAATGTGTTGCTTGTCTGCAATGAAAGCCCAGACTGCCCAGGGATATAACAGGGATATAACAGATATTCGATGTGCATAAAGATGAATACAGGTAGAAGCAATTACGTAAAATCTATAGAAAGCATATGGATTGGAGGTTTGGGAAGTTGCTAAGCAAGATTAGAAGTTATTTGAATATTGTTGAGACAGTCAAACTGGGTAAGGCAACCACCAGCCCAGCTGCTTTTTCTCTGTACCTTAAGTTAAAAGATTTTATGGAACTTAAATTACAGTCAAAACTTAGAGTTGAAAAACTACTTAGGGACTGAGAAAGTCTGGTCTTTGTGGACAGGTTTGTGTCAACGGGAAAATTATAAATTCAAGTTTCCTCCCTACCCTCTAGTTTTATGATGTCCGCTTGCTATATATTTATTTCTTAAAAACCCGTGAACCAACAAATTAAGATATTGTGGCCTTATAACCAAACTCACTGGTATTGTTTCCTCCTCTGCCCCCAGATACTTCGATGGGAACCAGGAAAAGCTGTTTAGTGAGGCCCACATCATCAGCCCCCATAGGAAAGCCAAGTCCAGACCCAAGGTACAAACTCAAACATACATCAACGCTGTGAACCTGTACGTCGTACCGACTAGACTGTGCTTTGTGTTTTTGTGTGCTGTCTTGCATTTTTTTGTGTGCACTACATCTAACCTGTACAGTTGGTATGAGGAGTGATCAATAACTTCTAGGCCCAGATATAACGTGCACAGCTCTTTTAGGGATTGGGTATTATGTATAAAAACATTAAAGAATCATTGGGATCATTACTTTGCAGTCGACACCTTTTTGAAAATCGGTAACCTTAGTTGAGACAGAAGGACAATTTAGCTGCAATTTGTGCAGGTCAACTGCAGTTTTGCTGAAAGTCATATACGCACTTTTTTGTAGTTGAAATTTGACAATGTCTAAATTTCACGGCATAAGAAACACGACCCACACAGCTCTGATCACAGTTCACCCTCATTTTTATCACCACTTTAATACCTGCTGATTTTATAAAGAATGTCAACAGGAAAATAATGACCACAATACTGGCATTGATAAAAGCCAGTTGATACCATGTAATTGTGCCCTAAAGTTTCAGCCGTGCTAATTTTTCGTAGAGGCTGGAAACCTATTGATCACCCCTCATCTTGTCCCTGAAACACGCCCAGCAGTTAATCATGCTTGGTTTTCTTTGCAGAATCCCGGTCATGGCTCAAACAGCCAGCTCGGCGCTGTGAGTTTCGCCTTGACACAATTTTGCCTTAATCCTGACAGCCCATGATACAACCAAGTCGCTACAAAGTATGATACAACCAAGTTGCTACAAAGTGTCAGGGAGAGTAATACAACTAGATACAATATAAGCCTTTTCACAGTTTCCTCTGTGCATGTGCAGCAAAGTGAATTGTGGGTAATGTGTCAAAGGTAAAGGCCCCTAGTACCCCCTTTAAACAGCTCTTGTCTAGACTTTGCTTGATACACATCCAGACGTGTCTTGTTAACGGTTCAGGGGCCATAAGCTTTGACATATTACCCACAATACAACTTGCTTGGCATGTGCACATGGAACCATGAAATAGCTTATTATTCCAATGGTCTTGAAATTTTGAAAGAAGCTCAGCCAGTGCATTTTAGATTAAGCAAAAAACAGCCGTTTGATGCATAATATGAAAAATAAAACATGGAAATAGATGCAAAATGACCAATTTTCCTTTAGTGATACCAGTACTACTTGTTTCTATAATGCCTTGTTTTTGTCATGGGCTGTCTCAAGTGTGGGCATCAGGTCATGCATTCTAGCTTCTAGCTGCATGCAAAAAGTTTTGTCTTTTAATTAAACGTTTTGGTGTATGTTAGAATAATCACTATGCTCTCTCACCATCCTAACTTGGGTGTGAGACACAAGTCAATTCCTTAACTGTAATTTCACATGGTGTAAAGTCAAGCTTTGTGCCTCCTGTGTTTTTATGCTGGGCGACTATTTATGTAGAAGATAAAGGGGACATACACTCTCTGGGCTCTGAGATCAATTTAGACTTTAAAAAAAGAGAGAATACAGGAAAAGGAATTCTGGCTGGTGTAATTATCATTCTACAGTTCATCATTCTTTGAATTTGTAAGTTTAGAAAAAACAAAACTGAAGTAACAGAAAGACACACAGCTTCTAAATTCTGAACTCTGGAAAAGATGCAGATTTTAAGAATCAACACTTGGCTGTTTTGTTAGATTATATTGTTCAGTATTCAAGCAAGTCTTCCAAGGTAACTGAAATATCAAAGTCCAGAAACCCTCCCCAGACTGGCCCAGAGTCTAGGGAGACAAAAATGCAGACCAGCTGTTCAAATTCATTTTTGGGAAGAGCTGCCATGGTGGGCCTAATTATAACTATAAAATTTTGGTGCACAGAAAAAAGTTAGGTTGCACAAGGTGTGATGAAGGTCATTGAAATACAATGGCAGCAAAACCTGATTACAGACAGTTCTACATCTTCCTCTGCCGAGCTTGGGTCTGAAATTCTAAGGCTAACTTCAAAATTTTAAACAAGTGATATGACAAAAAGTGAAAAAGAAAGGTTTTGTTATTTCCAATCCTAGAGATATCACATCCAAGAAATATTTGTCTGCCAAATAGAAATAAAAAAATAAAAAACTATGGAAAATACAATGGATAAGATAATAAACTTAGCCTGCGGTAAACATGTTTTGGCTTTACAAAAGTCTACTAGATACAGTTAGTATTTCCAGCTGGGTACACCCACAGACTGATAAGATAAGTTAGAGCTTTTTTTGTTTTTTGGCAGTAAAAAACAACTGAATTGCAAACCAAATTACAACAATCGACAGAAACAGTGCTTCATTGCAAACGTCAACATCTAAAATCATTTACATAATGATACGTTCGAGAATTAACAGATTGACAGAATGCAAGAGACAGTTGACATGCTTCTCTACAGTGAAAGATTTAAGCTGTCATCTGAAACATTTGTTTAGAATTTTGATTGTCTAGATCTCTGAAAGAGTTCCTACAGAGTTTGGTTGAACAATGAGGTAGCCTGATAGTTTCTGAGTCGTTCATTTCTACATGCTGGTAGTGTAAGGTGGTTGCTGTTTCTCAGAGTTCGCCTAGTCCGCTGTTGCCTGTCACCTTTAACCATGTGCTATGAAGTATGACATAGTGTAGTGGGTGGTCACTGGAGCGTGTTTGTTGCCTGCAGATGAACACGAGATCGTCGACAGCCCTGGCCAATCAGGAGTTGCTGTGCGAGATCTGCCTGATCACCATGCCGCAGTCCTACATGACGGGGCTGGAGTGCGGACACCGCTTCTGTATCTCCTGTTGGAACGAATACCTCACCACCAAAATCATGGACGAGGGCATGGGACAGGTAGGGGATACATAGATAATACAAATATCACCCGAGGTACCAGCCCAACCGCAGGTCCGACCCATGGGAGGACTGTGACCGAGGGTGAACGAATACCTCACCACAAAAATCATGGACCAGGGCATGGGACAGGTAGGGGATACGTGAATAATACAACACGGTGTATTCTGTATCACCTGAGGTACCAGCCCAACCGCGGGTCCGACCCATGGGAGGACTGTGACCCCGAGGGTGAACGAATACCTCACCACCAAAATCATGGACCAGGGCATGGGACAGGTAGGATCAGGCTTTTAGCCAGACCCCCTTACACTGGGAAGCAGATCCTTTAAGACAAGCATGAAATTCTGATTGACCAGGGATGCCACTACATCTCTTTCGCAGTATTCTCAGGATACCATAGAATACACCATTTTAACTTAAAATTACCCAAAACTTTGCACATTGGAAGGTGGATGCCCCAGGACCCCTCTACAGTAGTCACTAATACCGCGACTCACCAAGAAATTTGGACTCCTACTGTAAAATTCTAGCTAAAAGCCTGGGTAGGAAACATACAAACTGATGTCTATGACCTTTAAGCTGGTTCAAGACTGGAACTGTGCATGCATAGTGTGATACATTTTGGAGTTAGATATGTCAAATTTGAAAGACCCCTGCTGGAACGAATACCTCACCACCAAAATCATGGACGAGGGCATGGGACAGGTAGGGGATGTAGAAACTTTAGATACCAACGAGATACACCCACAGTCACAAATGAAGTGTACAGCTCCAATTTTTAGAAAAGTACAAATTTTTATTTATTTATTTATTTATTGTACTTCCCATAACAATGGTGGGGAGACAAAACAGGTGATACCACCTCTGCAAGTTGTCTCCCCTAAACAAAATACACATTCAAGTGAATAATAATAATCAACAAAGGTATATACAAACATGATCGGAAGCAAAAGATAACTTATATACAAGTACATAATGCAAGTAAATAATAAGAATCACAAAATGGCATATACAGTGATAATCGGAAACAAAATATAACTTATATACAAAATGCACAATGACTAAATACAAACTGAAACGATTAACGTGCTCTCGTTGCGAAGCACGTCGAACAGGAGCAGAACGAGGTCCAGGTACAATGGGTGTCTGTATCGTAGTGGTGTGTGAATCGGTTGTGTAGGTGTTTTAACAGCTGTCGTTTGAAGGTGGATATGTGTGAGGACTGTGAGACATAGCGGCCCATGGCTCTAAGGTTTCCATCTAGCCCATTCCAAATACTAATGAGTCTTGGGATGTATGAGGTGGCAAACTGTTGAGTTTTAGTCCTAAAAGGTGTTGCCATGTTGGCCCTAAAGCTTCTAGTGCCTCTAGATGAGAAAGAAACATATTTCACTATGTCTGAGTCATATATGTTCCCAATAGACTTTACAAAGAGTAGAACGTCGACAGCTTCTCTCCTATATGAGAGTGGTAGCATACCCAAATGCATCCAGTATTCCCACCCACAGACTTACCCAGGTTTGTTAGAACGAATACCTCACCACCAAAATCATGGACGAGGGCATAGGACAGGTATGGGAAACATAGCCTACTGGCTGGCTAAAAACCTGTAGCCAAGTACCCATAGGATTTGATGATTTTATTGATTTTATTCTATTAGAATTGCAACAATACAATACAGGTGGTCTGCAGGCAGTGGTACGAGTCCACCCGTATCCGTCCCTATAAGCCAGTTAACAGATTGAGCTGTGCATGCACCATATAATGCATTGTGAGTGATATATCAATTGAAATTGAAGGCCCCTTACACAAACACATCTAGACAGGGTATTATAGATGTTGCAATTTTCCTTGTGGTTTGATGTTTACAGTTCATGCATTAATTATTCACTATAAAACTGCTGCAAAAATGCTTGTTCTGCCTGTATGCCCGCTGTCGTTTCGACCGCAGACTAAAAACCACAGCAAAACGACTTGAGCTAACACACTTTTCTCCGTACTCCAAATTCGAACCCTTGCAAACTTAAAGGCATTGGGCCTCTACATTTGACCTTGTGTATGCACAGTTCAAATCCATTAACGTGTACAGGCACATTATAGCTGTCTTTCGTATACCCCATCCATTCCTATTACAGCTGCTTCATTTTCCTGTTAGAGAAAAAGGTTTACATAATTTTTTTACTTTGTATGTTCTTTACCCAAGTATTGTTGTTTAATGCCTAGGCTCACCTGAAAGTTAGAGTTAAATGTCTGTGATTTTTTTCTTACAGACGATATCGTGTGCAGCTCACGGTTGTGACATTCTAGTAGATGATGCCACAGTTATGTAAGTACATGTTCATGTATACATGTCGTTAATGGCCACTGTGGCTGTGGATTTATTAGGTATTGTGTGGTGTATTTTGTTGATGTACTGTAAGTAAATGTTTTCACAAGTAGGGTACAATAATTGCTAGCCTTTTTTTTCATACAGGAGGCTTATACAAGATTCCAAAGTGAAATTGAAGTACCAGCACTTGATAACTAATAGTTTTGTGGAGGTAAGTGGGCAGTGGAGTCTCATAGTTTCCAGTTAGAATTTTTATTCAGCCTGCTTCCTATTCAAGTTAAGACACTGCTTGTCCTATCTAATGAAGGATAAATGTATCCATTATGCCAAATTAAAGTTGACATTGAAAGAGTTAAAGTGTTCTCATGTATTTCAGTTTACTTTGTTCAACTCTATTGTAATATGTATCACTAGAGTTTTGGCCTGCCTAAAAATTACAAGAAAAAAATGTTAATCCCTACCTACCGACCATAATTTTTTCTGGACTGAAACAGGAAACACAACATTTTTTCCTAGGCCTAAGGTTGCCAAACCAAGCCTTGTGCCAGATCATCATGATGTTTTCTTCCACCTGTTCCCTTTCCTTGCAGTGCCACAGATTAATGAAGTGGTGCCCTGCCCCAGACTGTAAATATGCAGTCAGGGTGCAGTACGTGGATGCAAAACCTGTATCGTGTGCCTGTGGACACAGTTTCTGGTGAGATCCTACATTCATTGTTAACATTTCCTTCTGCTGAGGTAGTTATTTGGTACCAAAGTAGTGTTGTTTATGAGGTTAGCTAGTAGGGAGACTGTTAAGTCAGGGTGCAATATGTGGATGCAAAGCCCGTAACGTGTGCCTATGGACACAGTTTCTGGTGAGATCCTACATTCATTGTTAACATTTCCACCTGCTAAGGTAGTTGTTTGGCACCAAATCATGTTGTTTGAGGTTAGACAGTAGGCAAAAGTATATGTGGATACAAATCCTGTAACTCAGCCTGTGGGCACAGTTTCTGGTGAGAATTATTGCAGTTTTTCTCAAACCTTGTTGTGATTTTACCTATCATAACATGTGTTATCAATGTCAATAAGTATGTAATCGAGACCCTGTTGTTTCTCCATCCTTCAGTTTCAGTTGCTCTGAAAACTGGCACGATCCAGTCAAGTGTTCAGTAAGTAGACTTCTTTCTCTTGGTCAGAACTCATTGATGAAGTTCTTGAAGTTTAACCATGCATTATAGTTCCTTGGACTTTTTTTTGTTAAGCTGTTAGATTGGCCAAGAGGTGTTGACTACATCTTAAAAGATATATTTTTGTCAATCTTGTAAAAAGACGAGTTTTGTGACCACAGTATAGTTAAAACTAAAAGCATGTGGATGTAGAGGGCCCAACCTATACCACTTACTCTTGGCCTAAAGAGCTATCTACCACTTAAGAATCCGAGCATAGCATGTTCAGAACTCGATAAATAAACCAGGAAGTTCCGCTGCAGTACCGTAACAACACACTAGGTGATCCAAAATCTAATCGTTTCAAGGTCTCATCAAGACCTATCCACGTACCAAATATCAAGACAATTCATCTAGGCGTTTGCTGGTCAACTACATACATACAAATACGCAAACACAACCTTCTCGCAAAGGTAATAAATAGTTGCATTGATGATTTGTCCGACAGTGGCTGAAGAAGTGGAAGAAGAAGTGTGATGATGACTCGGAGACGTCGAATTGGATAGCAGCCAACACCAAGGTTTGTCCGGGTCTCCTGTCATCTTAGACTGATTAAATCTTACTCATAGCAGCCCGTCCAACATCAACCGGCCTCTGTGGGGAGGGGTCAGTTACAGCCCCAGACAGCAGAGTTTGTGTTACACAGACTACTGTCATCTGTGCTAGATATGAATCTTCTTTTCCAAAGAATTGTTCATTCAAATGTTATACGTGGTAAAACAGAAAATGAACAGCACATTTTGTAATCAGTTCTGTCAGGAATTTGATGTGCTGCCTTTTTGTATGGAAAGAACTTTAACTAAGGTTTGATATTATTTTACCAAAGTACTATTAGTAAAGACTTTTTGAAAAGGTGTACATGCTGCTTTCTCTGCTGAGCACTCAGCATTTGGGAAAAGAGTATGGGAGTTTAACACACTCACCTCGACCAGTGGACTAGCCCCCTGCTGAAGTAATTGCACCAAACAGCATTGGGTGCTGTCCTATGTACTATCTGGTTTAGGGAGTACTTTTTCTTACTTTGACTGTCATGTTAAATACCAACCCTGATGAACCTTCAAGCTAACGATATTAAAAACGTTTGCGACCCCAGGAGTGTCCCAAGTGTCACGTGACCATCGAGAAAGACGGAGGGTGTAACCACATGGTGTGTCGGAACCAGAACTGCAAGGCTGACTTCTGCTGGGTCTGCCTCGGGCCATGGGAGCCTCACGGATCGTCATGGTGAGATCTGCTGTCATTTCAACTTTGCTACTTTAGTACACAAACCGGTGCAATGGCCGAGTGGGTAGAGTGTTCGCCTTGCATTCGGTAGGTCGTGAGTTTGATCCCCGGCCGAGTCATACCAAAGACTCTAAAAATGGTACATGCTGCTTTCTCTGCTTAGCACTCAGCACCAATGAGGAAGAGTATGGAAGTTAAACACACATCACTACCAGCAGACCAGCCCCCTGCTGTAGTGGCTTGCACATGTGTGGCCCAAGGGCTTCAAAGGGGAAATGGGCGCCATCCTACGCGTCTGTAGATGCATGGGAAAACTTTAACTTTTTTTGTACTTGAGTTGAAGGCAAAGCATAACAGCTCACCTCAGACTTTTACTCAGTTTTAGTCGTTCGTATGCCGCCCGTTTACAGAAGTGGTGTTGATTGAATTACTCCAAACGTTACCTTAGGGACAAGTGACTCATTACGAGTAATTGATCGTAATTGCCTGGCAAACTCTTCTTCTTGTACTATGCACACCCTTCAGATAGCGAAATATACCTTGTACGGTATTATTATGTGTTGGAGGCAACTGCTCTGTCCGTCTGTACATAGCTGCTTTACTGAGTTGCAAGTAGGTAGTTTCAGAAAATACTTGGATGATATTCTTCACAAATGGCACACCAGTTAGAGATGTATATCCCAGTTGAGAAAAGGCTAGTACGTGTCAATGTAGTTGCTTCCTTATTTAGTTTATTCCTTTGAATTTTTTAGTCCAGTTCCCCACAATGTATTTTACCATCTCGGATAAACCCTTACCTCCTGCTGTCCTTCCTGTGGTCTACACATTCATATTCACGTGTCCCCTGCATGCTTTGAATAGTGCTTTGAAGTAATTGAATCAACATCACTTCTGAAGACGGTCAGCCTCAAGTTGAAATGACCCAAAGCCTGTGTCACCTGACCTAAACGGTGATGTGACGTCAGAAACAAGTCATGCTTTTTGGTAAGGGCTTTCCTTTGAGTGCAGAATAAGTGTATAAGATCTTTATAATGTCACAGATAAAAGTCATTTGGTTTTTCTATTCGTTCCTCCCCAGGTACAACTGTAACCGATATGACGAGGAAGAGGCCAAGGCTGCCCGCGATGCTCAGGAGGTAAGTGTAAGTCTACATTGCTTTTTCACTTACTAGATATGCTCTTGTGTACGTCTTGTCTTCTTCACTTATTAGATATGCTGTAGTGTAGGAGTGTGCATGTTGTCTTTTTCACGGATTAGTCCATGGGCCAGAGAAAAAATTGGTACCTCTGACTAAATATATTGATGTTTGATTTTTTACCCCTCCCCCATGTTTAAGACACGAAATTTACGGATCATTAGATGGTGATAGGTTTGAGGGCTGATGGCCGGAATAAAGCTACCATACCAGAATGGCTATTACATCAAAATATATGCCACATGGCTTCTACTATTAAAAAATAACAAGGACAATTTGCCGTCCCAGAGGATACCGATATATGAAATTTGAGGTCCTGGCCCATGGACTAATGCTCTTGTGTATGTCTTGTCTTGCTCTTTTAGTTTTACTAGATACGCTCCTGTACGTCTTGTCCCCTTACTGTCTGTGTCTGTGTTTTGTCCACTTGTCTCAGTTCAGAGTTAAACAACAAAAAATGTACAGGCAAAACTGTCCAAGAAGACCACTCAGACTGATAGAATCTGGTCCATGTTATACAAATTATGATATACATATATACAATCATATAGACAAAACTGCCCCAAAACACCACTCAGGAAACCAATACAATCTGGTCTACATATACAGGGCTCGAAATTCATTTTTGGGATTAGGTGCACTGGTGCACCCAGCTTAAAAATTGGGTGCACCAAAAAAATTTTGGGTGCACCACTTAAATTTAAGCAGAATGTCAAAAAAACCTAATAACAAAACTTAGTTACAAGCTATCAAATTCTTAAACAAGTACCATGAAAAACATTTCCATCATCTTTCTAACTTAGATGTCAAGAATATGATGTATACTAGTATACTTTGATATCTTTACATACACAACATAAGAAAATATTTGGGTGGACCCTGTGCACCCACAGAAAATGATTGGGTGCACAGCTCCAATTTTGGGTGCACCTGGGTGCAAATGCGCCCAGTATTTCGAGCCCTGTATAGACAAAACTGCCCCAAAACACCACTCAGGAAACCGATAAAATCTGGTCTACATATATGTGGACAGGTGGTCACTACAAACAGGATTTATTTTGTGTGTGACAATGGAAAAAATTATCCAAGTGCCCACAAAAAAGTGGTCACATTGGCCAGGTGGTCCTTAATGTAGAAGTGGTCCCTTGTACAGTTTTGACTGTGTATTATTGGCCAGGTTTTGCATTCCCTGATTGAATTAAAGGCATACTACGGAGTTTTTTGTGCTCAAACTTGAAATATTCTAGAATTAAGAAATATCAGATTTACTACCACTTTTTGACACTTTTTGTCCCACTGGGAAGCCAGGCTAATAAGCAAGAAACAACAACACACAGAGGCAGTAACCAGCCTGTGCCCATCTGTTTCTTAGAAGATCACAATTTTTACACATCATGCTTATGTGGTGCATTGATGTTGCAGCATCTCTCCCTGAACATTGGTATGCAATGGTTGATTGAACTAACAATGTAAAGAAAAGGTAGGAAAAGCTACTTTTTGTTTTGTTCAAATATTCCGTAGTATGCCTTTAAGTCTAGCAATACTAGCATAGCAATGCTTTGACAACAATGTCAGATAGATGTGTTACACTTGTTTGTCCAGAGTGAGCTAGATGCACACCTGTGGCATTTGACAATCATTGTGTTGGATCAATCAAGTATTCTATTATAGCTTAGCACCTACAGTATTTCACTTACCTATGATCTACACTCTTGTGATTGGAAATATATGCTAGTCAACCCCTGAAAAATTGGTTGTTTGATACTTTTGCTTTGAAATATGACAAATCCCTACCAGGGGCCTGATACCAGAGTTGATTTTTTCCTAAAATCCCAAAAAGTCATGAAAAAGATTTTGCACGCTAATTCTGTATGTAAAGTGTAAAGCACTTACCAACAAGCTTTCGATCAGCCCTTTGACCCTTCTCAAGTTAAAATGACCCAAAGCCTGTGTCACATGACCTAAACAGTGGTGTGACCTCAGCAGCAGGTTTTGCTTGTTTGTAAGCACTTTCCTTTGTGTGCGAAGTTAGTGTTCAAGATCTTTACAATGCCAATTACTATCACAGATGAATTTCATTCCAATCAATTCAAAAGTCTTTTTTTATTAGTTTTTCTATGATAATTATTCTAAACACTTATGAGAAAATCTTGTTCTTAGCCTGCCCAAATATGTGATTATGATTATTGTATTACTATTACATGCATGTCAAAAATTTCTATGAAAACGGTGTTCTTTGCACTTTGCAGGTGCAGGCAAGTTTCAGTTCCACATGACTTAGTAACCCAAGACGGAGTGATCGAACATTACAGGGCTCAGGTTCAGTGTGTATCACATTACAAGCCAAACGAAGGTGACACTGTTACCTGTTCACCTGTCCGTGGTCAAAGCCCCTGTCACACCTGCCAGGACCTTACCATGACCGCTACCCGACCAAGGATGACCCTGTAACTCTGTATCTGTGTCTATGTAACTGGTATAACCGCCCTGTGGCGTAACACACCAGCTCAATCGGTGGCAGCCTCACAGTTGAGCTCCTGGTTCGAATAAGATGGTAACTGGGAGACCCTGGCTCAAATCCTTGGTAGGGCATCTCGGTTGGGGCTGCACCTGTCTTTGGGAAGGGATGCAAAAAGGGTAATCTGAAACGTCTGACTGTTTCCAAAGTCATATCCAGTTGCCTGAGTAACTGCTCTTTGGCATATCTTATTACCTGGATGACTAGTCTTCATCGAGGTACTTAGTATGTTTGAGGAGGTGCCTGAAATTGTTAGAGGTGAGGGGTTGCTTGTAAAGATATACCCTGCTACAGAAACTGCCGAGAGGCTGTGTGCAACAGATGGGCTTAACTCCCAACCATGGTCTAGAAAAGGTCTGGATGCGATGTTTGGCTGTGTGTGACAGGGGCTTATGTTGTGTGTTGTGGCAGAGCAACACTAGGGATGTGATGGGAGACTGGTTGGTATGTGTGGGGAGGTATGTGTACAGATCGGGGCTCATCGTTCGCACTGTCTTTGTCACACACAGAAATCGAGGGCGGCGCTGCAGCGGTACCTGTTTTATTACAACCGCTACGCCAACCATCAACAGAGCCTCAAGTTTGAGCACAAGGTGAAGCATGTGTGCAGGGTGTCATTTGTTAGCCTGGGTACCATCTGGAAAGTAGTTCGCTCTGGCGTTCATTATATACTATATACAGTCGCTTCTAGCTCAGACATTCATTATGCACTATATACAGTCGCTTCTCTGTGTTTCCGTCTGGGAACGCGGACCATCTTAACGTCTGGAATCGTCCAAATTTTGAACGCAGGCGCTGATTGGTCCCCACATATGAGCGAATTATGGAATGGGTTCAAGCGCTCGTTCGAACAGGACTAGGCGTTCCAACAACGGACAAGCCCTCCGTCCCCTAGCGGAAGGTCTGTTGTCATCGAACGAGTGCTCTAGAACCTATTCCTTGATTCGCTCATTAACTGACGTTAGCACCAAATGGTTTGAATGCACATGTCTCCAGATGGATAGCAGAAGCAAACATAGGAGCGAGCTACTATCCGGATGGTACCCAGGCTAGTCATCTGTAGGGTTGGACAAGTTTTCTAAAATTCACTTGTCCTATAGGGCATGCATGTACATTTACTTGCCCGAAACAAATTTCTTTTTCTATGTATTTTCACTTCCAGCGATGGCATTCTTTTATTATTCAAATTTATTGCCTCTATTTTTCTGTGTTGACCAATGCTTGTTGCCTTGACTGTGAAAAGTATGTCAAAATCTTACTTGCCAAATCAGGTAAGTGGGATAGGACATGAGCTTGCCCGATGGGCTATTTCACTTGCCCTGGACAGTAGGGCTAGTGGACTTGTCCAACCCTGATTTGCATGAACAAGAAGATTGAATGTGTTAACGTAGTCAAAATCTAATGATCGTTTTGTAGATATGACTGACTAACATTATAATGTTTATTTTTCTAATCTCACTTACTACCTAGTTTATTGTCTTTCCCGTTGTCCGTTTTCTGTGACGGAAAAGAAATCTGCATATAAAGAAATAAATTGAACCAAGCTGAGTCTACCAGCAAAATTTGTCCATCAAAATAAAAGAAATAGTATTCAGAGGGTCTAGATTTCAAAATTTCCCCAGGGAGAATATCCCAGCACCCCCCTAGGATAGTTGCGCCTTTGACAGGATTTCCATTCAAAATCCAGGGGACGGAAAAAAAATCAGGCTGGCTAGATCACTGCTCCACGCCCTTGTGCAGTCTATAAGACTATGACTACTCTTTCTCCAAACTGTAGTTTCCTGGACTGTACTGACCCAGTCCTCTCCTTCCTCCACCCTGACTTCATTTCATGGATGACATCCGCGCATGCACTGATTTTTGCCTGTTCGCAAAAGAAACAAACTGGGGCTCTCCGCTGCTTGTCCCCCAATAGCATTCCTGGTTAATTTTATGCTTGCCAGAGGATCTTCTATCCAGGGTAAGGGGGTACGTGGTTAGGGCATGGGGCTGCAGCGCCATTGTATATCCCTCTTAAATCAAGAATGACACTAGAAAACAAAACTTAATACAGTCTTACAGGAGGTGAACATAAGACAAACCAAGCCCAGGAAAGAATGGACTAAAAGAGTGATTTAGCAGCATTTTTTTTTTTGCTAGGTTTTTCTTTTTTTTTTGCCCTCGTGCATTAGTTTTGGGGTCTCCAGAGGATGTCATCCATAGAATTACTGTAATTCACTTTGTGATCTTGATACCAAACTTTCACGGTCCGAGAAAATTTAACTTGTTCTCAGAACTAAATGTTCACTGTCGTGGCAAGTGCACATAAAAAGGCTGTGAATTATTCCTTATCTAAGTTAAATGATAAGTTCACGTTACAGTCGTCACCGTGAAAACCGTGAACATAACAGTACATTGAAAAAATCAGGAATTACAGTATGTCAGCGTGGCTTAAAAAACATGCTCACTGGCTGACTCTTCTCCATCCTCCCTCTCCCCAGCTGTACGCCCAGGTGAAGCTGAAGATGGAGGAGATGCAGCAGCACAACATGTCTTGGATCGAGGTGCAGTTCCTTAAGAAGGCCGTGGACGTCTTGTGCCAGTGCCGCACGGTCCTGATGTACACCTACGTCTTCGCTTTCTACCTGAAGAAGAACAACCAGTCCATCATGTTTGAGGTTTGTTTGTTTTGTGAATGTTCTTTTGTGGTTTGTTTGTTTTGTGAATGTTCGTTTGTTTGAGGCTATATTCAGTCATGAAAAACTCAAATCAGCCTGCTGTATACTTTCATTGAGGTCATAAGGTCAGACAAGCCTTATTTTATCATTGAAGAAGTTCATCAGTCACGTATGAGTAAGTTGAGAGAATGATTATTCAATCAGTGACTCTTGAAAACACGTAAAACCTCAAAGTTTTCAGTGTCTGCTCAGTCTCGGGTAGTCTCATGATCTCGCGAGACTAGTTCATTCCATGATCAAGATGTACTTGACATCAGAAATTTGGAGGTATGTGTTATATGTGTTTTCAAGAGTCACTGATTGAAGTATTATTCCATCAATTGAGCCTCATCCTATCTCTGTAGCTCACTTTGTGTCTTGTCTATGGTTGTGATTGTTCAAAGAAGTTTAGATACCGTACATGCCTCCATGGTAATTCTGAGGCTAGATTTAATTTAGTCACTCAGTCATCATTAACCAATGTAGTGTTAATTTGACTCTGAGAATTACAGAAGTAC
Source organism: Branchiostoma floridae x Branchiostoma belcheri (assembly GCA_019207045.1). NCBI lineage: Eukaryota > Metazoa > Chordata > Leptocardii > Amphioxiformes > Branchiostomatidae > Branchiostoma > Branchiostoma floridae x Branchiostoma belcheri. The sequence continues at coordinate 3,177,445 of CM033025.1, read as the reverse complement.
AGTTGTGCAGTTGTTTAGCACGAGATCCACTCATTCATTCCCTCTATTCACTTCATCAATTCCATTCGTACATTAATTGTAATTGCACATCATGAGCTTTTCCATCTATCTTTCTGGTTCTGCTAACTAGCAGCTGTAGCATTAAGTGTGTTTTGGCCGTGTTTGTTGCAGGACAATCAGAAAGACTTTGAGAATGCGACGGAGTGTCTGTCAGATTCTGAACAGATGCTAGTATAATGCTGTATCAGTCTAGCCTACAAGTTTGACATTCCTTTCATCACGTTTATTGTAGGACAATCAGAAAGACTTGGAGAATGCGACGGAGTGTCTGTCGGAGTATCTGGAGAGAGACATCTCCGCTGACAGTCTAGTGGACATCAAGCAGAAGGTCCAGGATAAGTATAGGTGAGACAGCTGTTCCTAATGTTTTATCTATCGATCTCTTCTTAAAGGCAGCTAGGTTTAAATGCTGGGAAGGGCATCTATGTTTGGGCTTCACCTGTCTTTCGGAAGGGTCCTTCGGGGTGCTGTTTAAAATCAGGGTGCCTTGGTCACGTTAAATGGGAAGTGCTAGCAACCTCTGCTACTAGCATAGCAAGAAAAGCTTGAAGCTATTTGAACTATTAAGGTCTAAACAAACAAACAAACAAGCAAACTAACCTTGATTGGCATATTCATGTATCATGTCTTCTTCCTTTGATGCAGGTACTGTGAGAGTCGGGTGAACGTCTTGCTGCAGCATGTGCACGAGGGTTACGAGAAGGACTTCTGGGAGTACAACGAGGTTTTGTAGCTGCTTCCGTCGGTGTGAAACAACTGAATCCTTATAAATAATAAATAATAAAAAGCATAACAACGTGGTGGTTCAACAGTGCATATCTCACAGCACAGTGGAACGGTGAAACAAAAAAATAAAGGAAAAGTAAAGAATTTGCTGCAGACGCACCCATATGCCTAGATATGGACAGATCTCACTGTTTGCTAACTTCCGCAATGTGTTTGGTTGTGTGTAGATGAAAAAGAGAGCAACGGTCTTGGTAGATTCGCTGGTGACACATATGAGAAAATAAATACTACATGTACGCTTGGCTTACATGGTGTCAAAATTTGGGTATGTCTGCGAGATAGTATGATATCTCCGTGTATGTACAATGTACTGCTGTGCAGTGCTTTTTCTCTCTATTTCTTTGCTTTGGTGGGGAAATTGTTTTTGCTTCCTGGGCCACATGTTTGAATAGGAGTACTAAACCATGCTGCTTTTGAGCCTGGAATGCTGTAAATTGTTCTCACACTTTAAACATGACAAAAGAAGTACAGTTACTGTAATAGCCGGTACTACAGATTGGGAATGTTTTCAAGATAGTTTAAAGCCCTGCAGTAGATAAAAATTACAGTTTTGGACATGTTTGGCTCTAGAAGTATGTTGTTGTAATTCTGTACAAAAATCCTGCAGTAAATAAAAGTCATACAAGGCAATGTGTATCTCATGATCAAATGGGAAATGTTACCCTGAAGTCTCATAGGGTACTCCAACCATTTGTTTTGTATAATGTGAACGATTTGGCATCCCCAGCAAACTTCAGTTTCACTAGATGTTGATTTGAAAATGCTCCTTTTGAAACCAGGTTAAATGAGGCTCTATCAGGGTTTCTGCTTTGTAGCTTCTATGATAGGTTTTTTTCTTCTTCCGTAAGAAAGGTATGTATTGAGCATGTATGTAGCTCTTTTTTTGGGACTGAAAAATGCTTTGAAGAATATGCAAACAGTGTACATGTAAGTAAGATCTTGACTATGTCCGCCTTGTGTACAATACTTGTACTACATGTTGTACAGAGCAAGACAGGCTATATCAGGCTTTAGCAACTTCATTCTCGCGCAAGTTGCATGTAAGATAACGTGAACAGTGACACTGACAGTACAATATTGTGCACCTTTGGTTTATTGTTCCTGTATGCCATTATTAAAACGAGTGTACCTATTGAAAATTTATCCAATAAACAGATCAAATCATTCTGGAGTCCATTGACTTTGTGATGCAGACTACGAATTGCCTATTAGAAGTACCATCCTCCATAGTGACCATTGGCTCAATACTTTTGTAAGCGAAAGAGCAAGCAAAAATTAGTATTGAGCCAGCGGTCACTACGGAGGATGGTAACTCAGTCTAGACTACAAAGGCTATTAGCCTGGGTACCATCAGAGTAGTGGTTCGCTCCTATGTTGGCTTCTGCTACCCATCTTGGGAACTGTATGTTCAAACCTTTTGGTGGTGACGTCAGTTAATGAGCGAATTAAGGAATGGGTTCTAGAGCGCTTGTTCTAGTGACTACCCGAATACAGCGTTCAGTTAACCATTTAAGTTCCTTAGGTAGCAGAAGCGGACATAGAAGCAAACTACTACCCGGATTGGACCAATCAGCACCCTCTTTCAAAATATGGATGAGAATTAAATATTCCAGGCATTAGAGATGTCAAAGTCTCCAGATGGAATAGCAGAGAAGCAACTTTATATAATGTATAATAATGGAGGAGCGAATTACCATCCGCATGGTGAGTGAGTGAGATGGTACGCAGCCCAGAATGTTACAGCAGAGTTGGACAAGTCCATTAGCCTGATCGTACTCTCCAAACAGAGGTTAGGCACTGGCTTTTTTTAGTCGTTTTTATCAGCTTATCGGTATACAATACTAATACAAAATAGAAAGCCCGATAAGAATGACTAAAAAACAGCTGGAGGCTGGAGCCTAACCTCTACTTGGAGAGTAGCCTGATTGTCCCAGGCAAGTTAAAGTGCCGACCAGGCAAGCACATGCCCTACCCCACTTTGGACGTAGTAGCCTCCTTAAAAGAGTAACAGAGGAAATGCAGGTGAAAACTCAAGTCAAGGCATGTGCAGCATATTTAATACATTAGATGCAGTTTGCAATATGGTCAATAGAGGGCTCTCCTAGACTAGCTGGCCACCTGTCCATGCCAGCAGAACAGGTACATAAGAGTTCATCCGATGACAGGATGTTGTGACGCTGATAAAGATGGCTGAGTGTCAGTGGGGATGGACAAATGTGTATGTATGTAGTACTACTAACATGTTATGAATGCTATCATAATGTTTAGACTGATGAATCCTGAATACTAGTATGTATGATGGACCGAGGGATATTTTGGATTTGCAGTGGTCAGAACCGATAGAACGTTGTATTTTTGCTGCAGTAAATATTATTGCCTATTAGAAGCCTCCACCCAGCCGCCCTAAGGAGGTACGAGGATAGTAGAACAGGGTTGGACAAGTCCACTATCCCTATTGCTGATCAGGCAAGTGCATTTCGCGGATTGCTGGTCAAATAGTAGAAATGAGACAGTCAACAATAGTATGCTAGGGGAGTCGGCCTAGCCTCTACCAGGCTCCGTGGATCGGTAGAATCATTATCCTCACCTCGTGGTGAAGAAACATACTCTTCTCGACTTCTGGCCGGCTAACTCCCCTAGCGTACTTTAGACTCTCTTTGTCCAATTTCTACAATTAGACCACCGATCCACGAAGCCTGGTAGAGGCTAGAGTCGGCCGGCCATAGGATTGCAAACTGACTGGCTGACTCCCCTAGCGTACTATTGTTGACTCTATATGTCAGATTTGTACTATTTGACCAGAGATCCGCAGAGGCTGTCTGATGATGAAATCACACAAGATTATGAGCATACTTTGGCCTTTATGCTTGATACAAGGACTTAAAAATAATTTAATTTTGGAGAGGATGCAAATTGTTACACTTCTCTACACAACGTATTCTAATTTACTTACTGAATCTGCATCATTTCGTTCATAATCTTTGCATCAAGACAGAGCAATACAATGTTTTATTGCCAGAATTTGAGCCTACGAGGGGTGATCAATAAGTTCTCGGCCTCACCCAGAAATAATAAGCACAACTCAAATTTCGAGACACAACTTCAAAGTATGAAGCCTTTTATCAATATCCTCCAAATTTCAAATCATCGCAGTCATTACTCTCCAGGCAATCATTTTTTTAAAATCAGAATGCAAGTGGCGAGAAAAAAAAGGGTATATTGTGATCAGACATGTGTGGGTCGAGTTTCCCATGCCGTAAATTCTTTGTCATTAACATTGTCATGTTTGATATTGATTCTCTTCCTATTTCAAGCAGAAAGAAGTGGGTGTCTGACTTCCAGCAGCACAAGTTGACCCCCACACCTCAGGTCGCAGCTCAATTGTCCATGTTTTTCCCCTTCTCCCTTACTTAACATTACTGGGTGTCACCTGCAAAGTAAATGATCACAATAATTTGAATTTTTGTACACATTCATATAAGACTTGACATCTATGCTTCGAAATCTGAGTTGTGCTTATTATTTCTGGGCGAGGCCGAGAACTTATTGATCACCCCTCGTATGTCACTATCATCATGGTGCTTTCTCTTACATCTTAATTCTGAAGCATTTGATTCATAGAATTTCTATATCAGATATCACATGTACAATTATTACAGTGAAACAGACTTGTGCATGTCTTAACCTTATAGCAAGGACATTATATAGGATTCCTATGTTATGTCCTTGCTTATAGCATATTATATGTATCATTACCAACATTCTCCGACAGCAGAAAAAGAATACCTCCAGTCTCAAGATTTGGAAACATACGTACGCGCAATACAGCCATCATTTGAGTTCATTCATCAGAGTATCAATCCCCCTGATTTGAAATTTTAGAACCCTAGAATATTGCATGTAGCAACTCAGGAAGCAGGGTTCTCGCCAATGCAGTTGAGCATAGGGCCCCGAATGACGTGATTTTTATCCCCTATATATGGGGCCTCTATGTCGTATTTCAACAAGCATAGGGGGTTTTCCTGTTGTTTTGAACCAAAGGTAAACAAAATGTTTATTACATTAAATTTGGCTCTTTAATAATAGCTGCGAAAACATCATGGTGAGACCTCCCTGTGGTGGCTAAACAATCCTGTTCTCCTTATTTGGTTCAGTTCTACTATTTTTCTGCCAGAAAAAAATTAGTCAAGTGGAGACTACCAAAATCCCCTGTACAGGCATACAATTCTTACATGCCCAACCGTTCTCTCTAGTTAGATGTACTTCTGTATCTGTATCTATATAGCCAATATAACCGCCCTTCGGCGTAACACACCAACTTTGCAGGCACGCGGTGCGGCAGCAGCTGGTTTTCAGCTACTTGTACTGAATTGTTTCTGCCAGTTCACTCTACTGACGCTGAAGAACTTTCAGTTGTAGAGACTGAATTAATTTTGTATTTGTCATGAGTACTTTTAACCTGGATATCTAACTTTCCTAAACGTACCCTGTACAGGTGATTGTACTACACTGATCGTGATTTAAAAAAAAGGACATTCATTTCAGTAGCTTTCTTCATAAAAAAGAAACTTAAGCAAATAACAAGTACATATAGTTTGTAATTGTTTGTCCAGATGTGACTTTCCTTGTCTGTAGCTGATGTGCCCAGATAATACTGCATTTTCCTTTTGTTGACACTGTAACTTACTAACAGCACCAACAGAAAAGTTTTACGCATACATACAAAATAAACAATAAAAAATCATTGTAAATTGTATGATATCAAAGTGTAAACTTAACATCTATACTGACAGCTCCTCTTTCTGATTGCACCAACTTCCTGCAGTTTGTGGTCTGCAGCGCAACAATGTACTTCCGATTGGAAAATCTCCCTATTATCAATATAGTGCATTAACAAGTTACCATATACAATGTACTAGTACTCTGTAAAATGCTCTTGGAACCACAATGATCCTCGTGCCAGCCTAGCAATTCTTAAATGGTAGTGTCTAATAACTCTAATTTGCTAACACTAGTAGTCCACTTTAAACATGCAGCCCCTTGGGCAAGTCAAGAATGGGGGGCGTCCATCCCGAATCATTTTCATTGCTTGGTGCGGTGTTGTTATAGTCGCTGTAGTCGTCCAAAGCATACCCATACTGAGTCCTGTCTATGCTGTTGGTAGGTGGCGGCGGTGGTATGCTGTCTACAGCCTCCTTCAGGTACACATTGACGTCCCAGTGATCGCTGCCCGCTAGGTGTCTCTTCTTGAAGTGCAGTCTGGGCACGTTGTTGGGTAACCCGGTCGCCGGAGTACTGGACACAAAGTACTGAGAAGGTTGACCAATCAGGGGCGACGTAGGCTCGTTCTTTATCCCTTGAGGAGGACAGAAGTTTCTTACAGCCCCGAGGTTCGGGGGGGAGGGGGGAGAAGGTTGTAGGTCGGGTTCGGCGCGGACGTAAGTCCGCTGGTACTCCTCCCAGTGCTTCTGCCTCATGTGGCGCAGCATGTTCCCCCTCTGGGTGAACCTGGTCGGGCACAGCGAGCACTCGAACTTCTGCGGCACTCGCGGTTTGGGGCCCGGCTGGCTCCTGTACAACAGAGATGCATCGATAGGGGGCGAGTCCACCACATGGTGCGGTCTGGGCATGTCCAGGTACCTTCTCTCTACAACAGGTGCCGAAGTAGTCAAGCTTGCAGCAGTGGGTGGCAATACAGGGGCTCTAGGGTCTACCGCATTGGGTGGTCTGTACAAATCCGGGTACCTTCTCTCTATAACAGGTGCCGAAACAGGCTCCTCTTTAGTCAAACTTGCCGCAGTGGGTGGCAATGCAGTGGCTCTGGGGTCTACCACATCATTAGGTGGTCTAGACATATCTGGGTACCTTTGTACAACAGGTGGTCTGGACATATCTTGGTACCTGCTTTCCACAGCAGGCGGTGAAACGGGCTCTTCCTTGGCTAAACTTGTGGCAGCAGGTGATAATAACGTAGTGGACCTGGGATCTAAAACCGGTGTTCGACTGGGAACAACATTGTCCACATGCTCTCCTTCACTAACTAAAGGTACGTTGTCCTTTGATTCGGTTTCCCTTTCTTGGAAGGAGGGTTCGTCGTCCTCTTCCTCTAAGTCTTCCCCTTCTTCCGCGGGCCCCCCACTGCTGAAGGACGTGTCCATCCCTTCGTCTGTGTTCCCATCATCGTAGCTCCCCTCCATGTCGTCTGACATGTGCAGGCTGTTGTCCTCGGAGTTGTCACCGTCGCCTGCCCGGGCGGCGATTGCAGCTCGCGGGGACGTCGTCGCATCGATCCCGTGCTTCACCTTCAGAATCGGAATTAGAATTATTTATTTGTAAGACATTGTGTAATACAGTCAAACCTGTATTAGGGGCCACCTGCCCATAGTGGCCACTTTTTGTCGGTCCCTTGGGTATTTTATCTACAAGTTGCCACCTCTATACAGAGGCCACCTGTCTACAGCGGCCACATTTGTCCGGTCCCTTGAGTGGCCGCTATAGACAGGTTTGACTGTACATTACAAGGGACAGTGGTCACACATCCTAGACATCTTCCTTTAGTCTTAAGATTACAAACAAAATGGCCGAAGTATGTCATGACACTAAAGTGAAACACTAAGAAAAACAGAACCAAGAAAACTGATTGCCATAGCTTTGGTCGCGCTCCAACGGTCAACTAGTTAGACTAAGGGATAGATCAGATGAGATGTATGTCATAAAAGTATCAAACAAAGAATGAAATATGTCTAAAAGACTTTTAACAGCATGAAGACATTATAAGCTATAAAGGAATAAGGTATACAAATAGATTCTCCTCAGACAGATAGATTTATGCCATCTTTGTTTCCCTACCTTCATATGCCTCATGAGATTGCCCTTGAGCGTGAACTTGCTGTTGCAGTGGGTGCACTTGAAGGGTTTGGAGTCGCTGTGCAGGTGCATGTGGCCGGACAGGTTGTGGAACCGCGTGAACTCCTTCCCGCAGATCTTACCTAGGTTAAAGTACATGTTTAATTGTAAATAGTATGTATCTCTACTTTTGATACCTGCTTATGATTGATATGTTAAAAGAGCAACTGTCTATCTTAACTTGAAAGTTCATCTGTGTTGGTAGAAGTCATTATTGAACTAGTTTAACAATAAAATCCAACACAAAAATTGAACTCACCCAATTTTTTTACTAAACAGCACTGAACAGCAACAGTCTTTGTCAAGGAAAGAACAATCCACTGCTTATTGAGTCACGTGTTCTATCTGCATAACGTGACATCACGACAGCAGTGGATTGTTCATTCCTTGACAAAGACTGTTGCTGTTCAGTCAGTACTACTACTACTACTTACACTTGTAGGGTTTGACCTCACTGTGGGTGACCATGTGGGCCTTCAGAGTCTGCCTCTGGTTGAAGGCCCGGCCACACACACTGCAGCTGAAGTCCCTGCTGTTGCTGTGGGTGAAGGAATGAAATCTTATTACAGGCAGGGATTTTTTAAAACAAGGGAACACTAGGGGCACTGCACCCTCATGCCCTTACCATGCACCCCCTTACCCTGGGGAGATGATCATCTGACAAGCATACAATTCTGATTGACCTGGTGAGAGATCACATGTGGCCACAGGCTTCAACTGTGACCTGTCTGATAGTAATTTTGGCCCCTAGGAAGCCATACAATGCTTCATTTTAACTTAAAATCATCAAAAACTCCACATCCTGGTAGGGAGAACCATATCTCCCCCTCTTGGTAGTGCTCACTACAATTTTTCCCAGTCTGTGCAGGCTTTTAAGACATCATCACAAATATATGCAGACAAAGAGAAAGAGGAGACCAGCTGTAGGTGAAGAATATGACAGGTGACATGATAAAGATCAAGTGCACAGTTGCACCTATGTACATATTTATGGTACATGAGATACTCAATGAGGCACATGCATTTTTCAATATTTTGTATGATGATTGTTAGTTAGTACTTGTAATTGTGGGTTATTGTTATATGTTGTGTATGTTATGCCAAGTGTTCATGTTTTCTGTGTAATTTTGTTACTCCTGGAAGAGTAGCTACTGCAGTTACAATTGCGACTGCTAAAGGAGTTTATAGAACAACAAACAAACCTGTGTATCTGTAGGTGGCGCTTCATGTTGGCGTGTAAGGTGAACTCCCGGCCGCAGATGGGACACTTGTGATCCTTGACCCCGCGGTGGGTCAGCGCATGCTGCTTCAGGTGGTGGATCTGGGATGGAGGAACAACTTTATTACATTTTTGCCCCACTGGGCTTAGTACGGGTCACATGTTAACAATCACACAATACATATGTACATACAAACATCTAATACATGTATACTCTAGTACATCTGACCTCCAGGACCTGATCCTCTTGACCTGGACCGTGCCTGTACCTGAATTTTCTGTACCGGTACCCACCCCCACTGTCATACAAAAAAAGACAGTCCACAGTAAAACGTACCTGGAAGAACTCCATGTCACACTCGGAGTATAATAAGTTGACAGGTAATTAGATCCAGGTTCAAGTCTGGACCTAGACCTGATCCTCTGGACCTGGACCGGACCTGGACCTGAATCTGCTGTACCGGTACCCAGCCCTACTGTCATATAAAGGACAGTCCACAGTAAAACGTACCTGGAAGATCTCCATGTCACACTCGGAGTATAATAAGTTGACAGATAATTAGACCTGGACCTGATCCTCTGGACCTGGACTGTACCTGGACCTGAATTATCTGTACCAGTACCCACCCCTACCGCCAGACAAGAACAATCCGCCGTAAACCGTACCTGGAAGAACTCCATGCCGCACTCGGAACAGACGTGCGAGCGGATATAATAAATTTCTTTTCACCATCCAAGTATTTGAAGGAAGTATCTGGGGAACTTTACTTAACACATAGCCAAAAAGAAAGCTCCTATCTCTATCATAGTCATAATTCATACAAAGGACAGTCCATAGTAAAACGTACCTGGAAGAACTCCATGCCGCACTCTGAGCAGATGTGTGGGCGGATGTCGCGGTGCTTCATGAGGTGGTTGTTGAGCTGGCTGGGGTACATGAAGGTCTTGTCGCACTCCGTGCACTGGTAGGAGTTGGGCCCCCTGTGGGTCGCTAGGTGGCGCTTCAGCATGGCCAGGCTCAGGAACTCCGCCCCGCACTCCACGCAGATGTTGTCCTTGGACTCGGCGTGTTTGGCCTCGTGCGACTTCAGCTCGCTGGGGTAGGCAAAGCCCCGACCTGGTGGAGGTACCGACTGATAAGTATCTTGAAGACGGAAGGAAAATGTCCAGACTTTGCATGCTGTACAAAATGACCAATAAACTGGTGGACGTACTGACTGATAAGTATCTAATACCAGCTCAAAAAAAAGGACAAGGAATAGTCATGCCTTCAAGTTTTCAGAGTTACCGACCTAGGATTGATGTGTCCAAAAATTCATATTTTTCCAGAGTGGATACAGAAGCTGGTGTGTTATGCCGAAGGGCAGTTATACCGGCTATACAGATACAGGTACAGACCGCAGATTCCGCAGGTGTGTGGGCGCGACTCCGTATGCTGCATCATGTGGCGCTTCAGGTGGCTGGACTGGGTGAAGGTCTTGTCACACTCCTGGCATCTGGAAACAACAGAGTAAAGGTGATCTGTAATCCTGACTTGTACAGGAGCTATACAGGCTTTTCATTGATGTCATAGTAATACAATGATTAGGACCCCCTGTACATGTACAGAGATGATTGCTCTACAGGGAATATCAGGCACTTTCTGCTTCACAAACTTGTCTGTCTCTACAAACTTGGGACTCTACTTGTGCCATGTAATTTTTGCCATCTTATTTTCAAGCATTCTTGACAGATACATGTACTAGTAAATATAGAATAATATGTATATTCTGATGTACACATCAGTAACAACTTGCTTAGAGGTCATGAGTTCTGCAATTACACAATTGAAGGACTTTGGACTACCTGTGTGGCTTGACCTCTCCATGTACCAGCATGTGTGTGTTGACTGAGCTGTGTGTGTGTGTGTGTGTGTGTGTGTGTGTGTGTGTGTACATTATTACCTATGAGGCTTGACCCCTCCATGTACCAGCAAGTGTGTGTTGAGATGATTGCGCTGTGTGCGTGTGTGAGTGTGTGTGAGTGTGTACATTGTGCGGCTTGACCTCTCCATGCAGCATGTGTGTGTTGAGATGACTGCCTTGTGTGTGTGTGTGTGTACATGTGTGTGTGTGTGTGTACATGTGTGTGTGTGTGTGAGAGTGTGTGTGTGTATGTGTGTGTGTGTGTGTGTGTGTGTGTGAGAGTGTGTGTGTGTACATTATTACCTGTGAGGCTTGACCCCTCCATGTACCAGCATGTGTGTGTTGAGATGACTGAGCTGTGTGCGTGTGTGAGTGTGTGCGTGTGTGAGTGTGTGTGAGTGTGTACATTGTGCGGCTTGACCTCTCCATGTACCAGCATGTGTGTGTTGAGATGACTGCCTTGTGTGTGTGTGTGTACATGTGTGTGTGTGTGTGAGAGTGTGTGTGTGTATGTGTGTGTGTGTGTGTGTGAGTGTGTGTACATTATTACCTGTGAGGCTTGACCCCTCCATGTACCAGCATGTGTGTGTTGAGATGACTGAGCTGTGTGCGTGTGTGTGTGTGTGTGTGTGTGTGTGTGTGTGTGTGTGTACATTATTACCTGTGAGGCTTGACCCCTCCATGCACCAGCATGTGTGTGTTGAGATGTGTGTGTGTGTGTGTGTGTGTGTGTGTGTGTGTGTGCGCGCGTGTGTGTGTGTGTACATTATTACCTGTGAGGCTTGACCCCTCCATGTACCAGCATGTGTGTGTTGAGATGACTGAGCTGTGTGTGTGTGTGTGTGTGTGTGTGTGTGTGTGTGTGTGTGTGAGTGTGTGTGTACATTATTACCTGTGTGGCTTGACCCCTCCATGCACCAGCATGTGTGTGTTGAGATGACTGAGCTGCTTGAACAGTTTCCCACACTCCTGGCAGGCGTGTGGTTTGATGCCGCTGTGTCCCAGCAGGTGAGTCATCAGGTTGTGCTTGGAGGAGTAGACCTTCGGGCACTGGTTGCAGCGCCAACGCTTCTTGCCCTCCTCGTCGACGAAGCAGGCCTCGTCGTCAATGGCAACCGTTACGTCAAGTCTCTCGTTCCCGGGAATGTCAAGACTGCTGCCGTTTGCGCCGACACAGATGGCGGGCATGTAGGACTCGTTTTCCATTGTCTGATTTGGAGGGTGACGGTGGTTTTCATGGGGTTGTTTATCAAAGTCAACACCTGACTCGTGTTGGTCGGGATAACGTTCTCTCTTCAGCGAGCCTGAAGGGAAGAATCCCATCTGGTCAGGTTCAAAGTCTATCCTGAGGTCTGCGATGTCCCCGTTACTGGTGAGATGGTCGTGATTCCCAGCAGGACTGTAATGTTCACCTCTGTTTGGGGCCGGTCTGTTGGGATCCATGGTGTAAAAACTGTAAGGTTTACAGAAAATATGAAATTTATGACATGATATCGGCTGTGCACACATAATAATCACATACTGTACTTACATCTGTACTGTAGAAAGGAGGATAACAATTCATGTTTGTGTGCTTTATATAAAGTTTATTTCCCATAAAAGTAAAACTGCCTCTGGCCGTAACACATCATCAATTTTGTGAGAATTTTGTTGTACGCAACATAAATACTGCATAAGAATGGACATGGAAGCAAGTAAAAGAACGAGTTCAGGGCAAGACTGGTGCTTGACTGAAAACATTATCCAGACCAATGTGAGTACCGCTTCTCATACTGACAGCTACAGAGGGAGGGTATCTAGTCTACTGGCTGTGGTTCAAGGCAAAGATTCAAGATGGAAAGGAAAATCCATCAATGATGGATGTGGGCAATTTGAAGTTAACATTTTTTGTGGTGGTCGTTGTAGTCAAATTGTCAAAACAAGGAGGTTTAATAAAACAACAAGACTTGATCAAAATAACAAACAGAGTTTGCTTCTTACACACTTCCCATGTATCGTTTTTGCATAATACGTATTAACTTATTAAGTAAGAAAGAAATACCCATCAACTATGAATTTGCATCAGAAATCTACTCTCTCAAATTGTTCTTTCCTCAATATTCCGGATCGTCTTTGTTCCCATCCGACTTCCCTCCAGCTTCCGGTACAAAACAATCGCTACGGAATAGAATTTTTGCATGCTTCTTTAAAGTACAATACACCAGACAGGCTTTGTTTGAGACATGTTTGTGGGCGAAAGGAACATCTGAAGAATTCTTCCTGGTACAGAAAGACGCGGATACGCCAGAAGAGACCCGCGATCCCCGTTCCGAGTGCGTCTGGAAAGGTTCCGGATATCTACCGACTGTCAGACTTTGACTGACAGGCCAGGCAGAGGGGCAGCAGTGTTTTATCGTATCTGTCGTCATCAGCATCGGAAATTCTCACTAAATTCATTTACAGATTGAAGCATAACACACATCTCTCGCATTTACTTCAAATTTCCTTCAAAGAAACGCTACTGCTTTCGCACAATTTAAAGAAAATGTAAAAATTTGCTTGACAAACCTTTCATCGGCGGCCATTTTGTCATTTCACCCTGAACATTATTCCACTCTCCGCTGTGATTGGCTATAATGGTTCAGTATGACTGCTATGCTCGCTGTGATTGGTGAATATGTAGATAATAATTAGTCATGATTGGTCAGTAGTTGATATTCAGGAAAATAGCGTAATTGAATATATTTGTATACACTGCATGACGGGAGTACAGAATTTGACCTGACAGACGGACGTGCGGCACGACAAAACGTCTCGGCAAGTAAAGAAGGTAACCAAGAAGTTTCATTCTCACGTCTTGTACTCCTTACGTCTCCTCAGATTTTCCAAAGGTGACCTAGTTTTTATTACATAGGGGACGAGTTTTGTACCAGCCTAGAGGTATATAAAATGTTTTTCTTGTGGGTCAAAAGTAGAACCAAAAGTACTTCGAGCATCGCCCCGTAAACTGTTAGGCTTGCTGTGCCAACGATCAACTCAGTTTTGTTTACGTCAGGGAAGACCGAACGAAAGAGCTTTCTACTTGTTGATGAGCTCTCAGATTCGTCGTTTTCTTTGTTACGGGTCAGTTTTAGTTGTATCTTGACTCCGTTTTGGCCAGGTGTGGCTTGTTTTTACAAGTTGAAGTTTCAGCTGCGGTTGCAGGTACGAACGCACCTGGTTGACATCATGACATGATGATGTTTAGAAAAATGTGTTTTCTTTGAAAATGATAGCATTACAAAGTCTATAGGTAGCAATTCTACGGTAGCTGTGTTATACCTCTAATCATCGGTGAGAACTTAAAACTGACTGCCACACTTTGTTTACTTACTTGTAGTTGGTGGTAGTTGTGCACAACCAGTACGTTAAGTAGGTCACCTGTGTTCTTTAAAAAATACGTCACCACATTGGATCTGTCGTTTCATTGTTTCAAGGGGTTTAAAGGACCTTCCTAGCACGATTAAGCTTTAAGACATTTTTTCGACACAAATGGACAGGTTGTTAGGAGTATCCGTCAAGGATAGAGTTGTTCAGAATATTCTGTTCTTTTTAAAATCATCAATTTAATTTAATTTGTCCTTTTAAGGGGGTTTAAAATTAAAGGACGGACCTTCTTGGTACGATTTCAAGCACTTTTGGTGATGGCTACAGTATATTAAAGACTAAGAGGTTAGTAAAAGTACAGGTGGTCAGAAGTATATCTCAAATAAAATAGATATCATAAATATCTAATGTTAGTGTCTAACATTATACTGTACCATGGAGACTAATGTGAATCGGGTAGTCTGATGTCATTGTGTCAAAAATAACTTGACACATTAGACAAAATGTATGTCAGTATTTAGACTAACGTCATAGCAGGGAATGTAGGGTGGACATCTTTTAACAGAAAATTGAATGGGGATCACAACTTCACAAGGTTAGTAGATATGAATCAGTATGGTGTGACGCAGTAATCTAGTGGACATATTCCCAGACAAATCCAATAGCAGCGCTCTCACGCATCGCACGTTCGATGGGATAATTGAATTTCAACAGTGCGATCGTCTGTTTTTATGTATTGGAATTCAATAACCTTGACAGCCGCCTGCGTCAGCTTCGGGTCATATGATGTCTATTGTCAGATAATGGCATCGAGGTGACTTTCAAGTTGAGTCACTTCCTCGAACATGAACTTGTGGTCGGTGCATTGGAAGAAAATTGGGTGACTCCTCTAGCATTGTCTCACTCTCAGCACTGCTGTGTTCAATGAATAGGATAGAAAAAAGCTTTGAAAGTACAGTCAAAGTCTCAAACTTGCACAAAGACCACCTTTATCACAAGGACAATGCAACCGCTTTTTGTTGGTCCGTTAGATATAGCCTTTCCCATTGACATACACACAAAAGTTCTGTGTGATGTGTCTGTTCTAGTAGCCTAGAATATAGTGACCAC
Source organism: Branchiostoma floridae x Branchiostoma belcheri (assembly GCA_019207045.1). Lineage (NCBI taxonomy): Eukaryota > Metazoa > Chordata > Leptocardii > Amphioxiformes > Branchiostomatidae > Branchiostoma > Branchiostoma floridae x Branchiostoma belcheri. The sequence goes on along the minus strand of CM033025.1, from coordinate 3,162,115 downwards.
CAGTCCACGTATACCAGATTTTATCAGTCCCCAGATATGTCTCTTGGGCAAGTTTGACTATTTTGGCTATTATGTACTCATATAGGTGCTTCTACTTTGACGTGACTTGTCAAAGGTAATCTTTCAAGTGGCCTTCCTTTTGTTCCAAAAGAAAAGCTGACATTGCTGTAACTTAAGAGAATTGGTTTCACATGTGGTTGTGAAAGTGGTGACATGTGTTTGGTCTGGATATATCTGGTTGATATGTATATACATATGTACTTATATGGGCAGATTTCCTCTGACGTGGTCTATCAAATATATATCTTTCAACTGGACTTCCTTTATTTTAGATCTATTCCAAGAGAAAAACTGACAAAAACTGACAAGAATTGTGAAAGTGCTGACGTGTGTTCCCCCTGTCTAGTTTCCCTAGTGCTGCCTGTGTGTGGTGGCGTGTGGCATTGTTGACGTTGTGTGGGTGAGCGCCATTGTTACACACCCGTATTGTTCTACCTGTGACGTAACCAAGGTGTGACAACAGCAGCATGACATGACTGGTAAAAATAACACAGGTGGTGCAGGAAATGTGTCGGTAGTTTGTAGGCCTCACAAATTTCAAAATTTTTGCGAATAGGTTTGTTGAGTGCACTTGGTTTTGTTTGGTGTAGTAGTAGTACTAGTAGTAGTATCCAGTATTTGATTATACATGTTCTGTGTGCACAGGAAAAGTTTGGGTGCACAACATAAGACTAAAGTGATAATCAGATAAGATAGAATATCAGCAAAACTTGAATATAAACCTTGCTGTTTGTCTTCTGAATCAGAGCTTGAACCTGAAATTCTTATTATGCTATCTTTTGAACAAGTTTTTATTATTTTTCAGGGTACTTAAAGTTAAAGTGAATAATGTACAGTGTGTACACTAGTACTAGTAATTGAACATGCATAACCGTGAAGGCTATACAGCTTTCTAGGTATACCAGTACACCTTCCCAACTTTGGGTACAGGAAAGTGCATACGTACACAGAGTATTTGGAGGCAGGAAATGCATCGTGGCATTCCCAGTACTGTACAAGCCTTAAGGGTTGTTTACCTGACTGGATGACACACAGCTGGGTTATTTTGTCTTCATTTGCTCACACCTAGGAAACCATAACGATCATAAATCACACAAAACAGCGCGGACTGACAGCCGTCCAACGAGTACACACCTCCACAAAAGGCACCCATACTTATGTGGGACATCCTGGATTCTTTGGGCATTACATGTACTGACCACACTGAAACCTTTAACACAAACATGTATACAGTAAACGCAGGTATAGCCCCCAAGGCAAACACCATCAATGACACGTTGGGCCGACAGGAATTAGGTGTGCTTTGACCTCAGCGGAGTCATCCACAGGTTAAAGTTACCAAGGTGAGTTATGCTTCATACAAACACGACTCACATTTCAGGATTGAGAGCTCCTATCCTGTTAATGTCATTAATACCAGAAACCATATAGAGGGATATATTGGATTGTTCTACTTCTCTTATTTCAGGTTAGCAAGCAGTTTTGTGTTTTCCTTTTCGGAGGGTTTGTTGTAATCAAATATCTGTCTCTGTGAGTCTGTCAAAAATTCCCTACCCGCCCCTTTAAGTGTTGCCAAAATTCCTGTCACCTTGCCTCCAGCTTCAGCTGCTTTTCCTTCAGACTTACTTTGAAACTAGTACTAGTTGCAGAAGCTGTTTGTTGGGAGGGAAGGAGCCAGTGTCCACAAGAAACTTGTCTGTCAGCAGTTTTGTGTTTTCCTTTATGGGGTTTGTGGTCATGAAATATCTGTCTCTGTCAAAAATTCCCTACCAGCGCTCCTTTCCGTGTTGCCAAAACTTCCTGTTCACCTTGTCTTCAGCTGCTTTTCCTTCAGACTGACTTTGATACTAGAAGCTGTTTGTTGGTAGGAAGGAGCCTGTGTCTACTCTCCAAGCAGAGGTTAGGCTCCGGCAGTTTTTGTTAACGTTTTTTTTAGTCGTTTTAATCGGGCTTTCTATTTTGTATTTTATCTTGCTGTGTCCTGTTAGGTTTTGACAATACCAGATAAGATGCAACATAGAAAGCCAGATAAAAACAACTAGAAAAACGTTTTTAAAAAAACGGCCAGAGCCTAACCTCTGCTTGGAGAGTAGCTGGTGTCCACAAGAGCCCTGTCTGTCAGCAGGTATTGGAGTGTGTGCCATGGCTCCCTAACTCCCCAGATTACTGGCCTGTTTGTGGAGACTTGCTGAAGCTGGATAAGGGAAACATGTGGCTGTGTTCCTCCAGCTGGTGCTGGTGCTGGTGGTGTTGATCAGGGAACGCTGATACACTATCAGGAGGAACAGCACATGTGACCCCATCCATGGGTCAGACAACATGGGGCCAGGTGAGGGAGGGGGTGCTTTAAAAAGTTCTATAGTAAGTTTACTTTTGTACCTGTTAGACTTTGAGGTATAGACGTCTATGCAAACAATTGGTCTTCTCTGGATTACGTCTGAAGTCAATTGTCATTAGAGTACAATCTTCAGGCTTTTGGTTTGGGTTAAAATCTACTGTCATTTCTGGCATGTGCCAGTTGTCCAGAGGTTGAGGCCTGCACTAGTAGATCACCAGTTGTTTTTCTATATGCTTGTCCTATCTTGCATCAAATCAATGAGTAGAGAGTAGTAAATCTGTTTCAATTTCTTGTTAATGTTATAATTAGGTAACTGCCATGTAACGTTCCACCAAGTTATTGAACAGGTTATTTTGTTTTGGAAAACTATTTAGCTCTAGCTCTATACCTCTCGTCTCCAGAAGGCTTTCCAATTTGTTTTTTGTCACTCATAGGCTATCACCACATGCAGAAGGTTTCACACTTGTGGATGAGTCTCTTCTAGAGGCCATTCGGCACGTGTGTTTGTTTAAGGGTCACTTGGCTTCACACTTTTGGATGAAACCTTTGTGCACATGGAGTTCAACAGATGTCACTGACTGGGGTTTCCCCTTAAAAGTCTAGACAGAAAAGTTTTCAAGAGACAGGCCCCTTCCAAGTTCCATTCAATTCCGTTCCTTCCAAGGACACCGAAGATAGCTGAAGACTCCATCTTTTTTTACTGCATGGCAGCTACAAAGTACATGTATTGTTTTTGATCTGAATACTATTTTTACACTCACAAGTTATCTATTCATTGCTATGTAATGTAACATTTTGTTGTACCTTAGATATATTACAATCACTGCCTTTGGTGTCTTTCGATAAATAAGAAATATCCTGTTACATTTGTAGTCACTTATATAGCAATGCCTTGTCCTTACCAAATGTATGTGTAGTAGTAGTACTAAGACCTTGAGCTTGAGTAAGGAAAGTATGGCTTGACTCCATCAGCCTGGAATGAGCCCCATCAAGGATGATGAATAGAACTCATAACCTTCCACTCTAACCTGGCAGGTTGCCATCCATGTCTGACACATATTTCTCTCTCATTAGTATTAGTATTACATTTGATATGAATCATCTGTCTAACTCATGTTGATGGATTGGCTAGTTTCCATGTAATATAGCAGGGTCCAGATGGTGTCAGAATAATGTAGTTTCCTCTTGATGATGCAATATTGTCGTTGTTGTAGTTGTACAATTTTGATGCTGTAGTACTTTCAAGCAGGCTGTAGTGAAAGAGAACCAAACACAGACAAGGATATAAGAATAAGATACTTTGCTGGCCTTCCTCATAACGAGACAGCTGAATTTTTAATATATACATGACTGTCTAATCTCCAAGCAAATCCTGCTGTGCCATAAAATAATGTTTGTATGTTTACAGAGATTGGCATTCGGAAGAGACAGAGTCAAATGTAAGATCCCCACAATTCAGCCCCTGGTTGTGAAGAAAAAGTACATTGACTTTATTTAGATTGCAAAAGGGACAATACAATACAAGATTCAAGAAAGAGTAGTCGGCCAACCAAATAAAAATTTGGGTTCTATTCAGAACTTCTATCGGTCACAGAATATTTTTTGTATATTCACTTATGCCAGACTTGGTCTTTGGTTTTACGCGAAGGCATGAGATTTGACATTTGGCAAAGTTCGTCCTGCCATAGAGTCAATTCCATATTACCGAGAGGGTGTTTCTTGCCTTTTGTTCTAACATTTTGGAAATCTTTGTGACAATCTAACTGTGATAAGTAACTGTTTAGAACTATTTATAACATCTATGTGACATTCTAAATATTTCTATAGTATTCAAACATGTTAGAAAGAATTCTAACATCAAATACATTATTTCCGTTAGTTTCTAAACTGTTCCAACATAGATGCATCATTTGTGATCACATGTTCGAACATAGAAACAATATGATGAAACTGGGTCAGTGGGCTGGGAAGAGGGCAATTCACACATCCCTGCCAAGTGCAGGAAATTATGTCTGTCTGCCACCTTCTCACAAAAGACTCACCAGTGAAAATCTAAAAATACAAGAGCCAAACAAAGGACCAAGCTTAGCAGCTTTGTTTATGGGGGCAATAAAAGTTTTTATGGAGGGAAAAAATGACACAAAATGTTGGAACATGTTGGAACAATAACAAAAACACATAGATGTTTGAAAATTGTTCTAAATAAAGAGATAATTATATCATTACTTTCCCAAATGTTCCAACAAATATAAAAAGGTTCAAACATGTTTAAAGTTTCATTTTGAAATGTTTGAACAATTTCGAACTTTAGTGACTGAAATGTTCTTTTACTCAAAATAGTTCAAACTTATTACAAATATTATTTCAAAACCATCTCGGTGACTTGGAATTGACTCTAGTTCATTTGCACAACCCGCCATTATTTCGCCCCATCACGTTTGAGCTGCATGGCTCATCGCTTTTTATGAGCATAGCCGACAATTAGGGGGTCCATTTTACACCAAATTGACAACAATCACAAGCTTGTGTCAACAAGGTGACACATGAGCAAGAATCGACACCCCTGTGGGGCACCAAACCTGGTAGATCCCAGTGCGTTTAGCATCTGAATCAGTGTAAATAGTGGGGGGACTCTTTCACACACCAGGCACAGTAAACAGTGGGCGGAGCATGCAGGTTTATTGTTGGACTGTCCCCTGTAGGCACGGATGATGCATGACACCATGTGACGTCTCCGTGCAGGTCCCCTCAGTGCCATCGTAAATTTAGCAGGGGACACCAGGTTGTGCTGATGTCATGTAGTTAGACGTATTACCGGTTAGGTGAAATCATCTCTGTAAATACTACCCTGCAAAGTCTGTCAGTAAGGTCACGTAATGAGCATCGTGCTAGGTAAACAGCTTGTTACTACAAGCCTTTGTTTTTGAACAGGACCAATGTTATTTTTTATACTGACCTGTGTTTTGTCTTCAGCTTTTCCTCCAGTGTAGTTTGGGGCATTGTTGTGTTCATTGGAATGTTTGTATATGTAACGTACAGCCAGATCCCGGTCCTTGTTACTTGAGTGGCATTACACATGGAAAAATAAGCAGTGCAGTCTTTTAATAGTTCTGTCAGGTGTGTGTGTTGAAAGAATTGTATTGTTCTGTTGTGTGTTTATGTATCTTCTGCTGACCTAATTCTAGTATTTTGATATGATCGTCATGATACCGTGACAGATTGCCATTTCTGACTGCACCTTATCTTTGTCTTGCAGGTCTATTCTTGGATTCCCCGATGTACAAGCTACCTTTCACACCAAGGGGAAGCCTTTAATTGAATCGACAACGGCGACGAAAAACAGCACATAAATGTGCATTTGCTATTTCCAGATCGTTTCGAACCGCTGCTTGGATCGCAGACGACGACAGGGATCGCTGGGTGTTGTGATGAAGATTTGCTGACCCATAGGTGCCAGCGTGACACCTGTTTTGTATCCCTTGTGCGGCAGAGCGACCACTTGTAGTAAGTTGTATGCCTGGCTGACAAGTGCTGATTAAAGCCAGCAAGGAACAGCTTTTTCTCTCCCCAAGACCCAAAGGAAGTGTTCTTCACAACTTGTCAACACATATCAATATGCTCTGGCAACAAAGCAAGATGCGCATGGACTGTATGGAACCCCAGCGGTGGAAATATTGAAATTTTGCTGACACCTCGGAGAATCCCGGAAGCAGTTCACAGCCCAGCTGCAGTCTAGTCTAAGTCCTGCCATATACGGTCCTTCCTGCATTGCCAAGGTGGACACGTTGATAGCTAAATTGTTATAATGTACCAGCCGACACATAACACAGACCAGAGCGCCAAGATGCGAAGGATACTGCCTTGCAGAACTGTTTTGCAGACCCTGATGTTGATTTGCCTCGGACATGTCTCAGCACAAATCACGGACACGAGACCGCTATGGGTGACAGAAGGTAGGTGTTGTGATAGTTGCTATAATACAGTCTGGACAGTGTGGTATGTGTAATGCTTTAGGCAGTCCTCAAGCAGAAAGGAGAGAAAATTCTTCTGCCTTTTGCAATTTTCGTCGTTATTTTATAGCATGATGCAACAACAACAAAATGATGGGTATGAATACACTGCAATTGGCACTGAAGAGAGTCAAATATACTGTAGTCTAGATTTCTCGATTTCGCCGTATTGTCACCTGCATTTTCACATTGCAGTTTCAAGAGTTGATATTCTTTATCTGGTGATTTTTTTAAATGTTGATACCTAAAGTTAGTAAACAGATGTTGCGTATTACTCTTAGTAGTGTTTATGATTGATTATTGTGGTTTTCACAGTGAGTGACCTTTCTGAGGTGATAACACATTTTCTATGTAATTACTAAAGTAAATTTACTAAAGCACTGCTTCAATTAAAACACTGCAAGAAAAAAAAACTCCCTTTCCCTTCTATCACGAAATGAAGTCCCCACGGAAGCACATGGATTTGTAGCATTTGGGAACACCTTTCTGTAGAATGATGAAGTGGGAGGGGGGCATGCTCAGGTTTTGTCTCGTATTCAGACCTCCTCTCCTCCCCACTTTTGTTGTCAGACAATCCCCCCCAAATCCCTGCTGATGGGAAAATCTGGGTTGAGCATTATCACTTGGGGATGGAAGTGCTCAGAAATACAGGATGCACAGACTATTGTGTGCTCCAAAATTGCATCTAATTTCTGGTTTGGTGCTCCTGCTGTTAGTAGCCTCTATCAGGCTCTCCAGGTCGCTGGAAAAATAGTAGAAATTGGCCAGATAGACAGAAAACACGCCAGAGGTGTTAGATGACCGACGAGTACAGTTAGGTTGCAAATTGTACGCCTCTGAGCCAACCAACTCCTTTGGTGTGTTTTCTGTCTTTTTGGCCAATTTCTACTATTTTTCCAGAGACCCGGGGAGCCTGATAGAGGCTAGGAAATGCTCAGAAATACAGGAGGCACATAGACTATTGTGTGCTCCAAAAATTGCAGCTGTGCATCTAATTTCTGGCTTGGTCCTCCTGCTGAGTGCTGGATGGAGTTGTCTATTACCTCCATGCATCAGCAGCTGATGACATGGGTGATGGATTGATTGATTGGTACACTTAGATATACCTGTAGGGTTATGCACATGAGGTACAGAACAGGCTTCTAGCTACTAGTGTCTACAACTGGCCACTACATAATTGCAACCAGCATGTTAAATGATGGCCATTGAGACATATCATAAAATTGGTATATTATGCACTACCTAGTAGCAAAGTGTCTGAAGAAATAAGACAACCTTTCTTGTATAGAATTTTGTAGCATTTGGGATCATTTATTTCTTGAGGGTAGGTGCACCAGTGCACCTTCATGTATTCCCAAAATTCAAATTTCGAGCCCTGAAGAAAGGTGGTTAATGAGGCATAACATGAATCTTGTTTTAATTGTCTTATTCATCTATACAGTGAAACCTGCCTTAGGGGTCACCTGAGTATAGGGGCCACCTGGCCATTGGGGTCACTTTTTGTCGGTCCCTTGGATTTTTCCCATTGACGTAAGCATTAAGAAATAGTCTATAGCGGTCACCTGTCGAATGCGGTCGCGGCCAGCCGATTTTCAGTCCGGCCGCTATGCCAACACTGCCGATAGAGGTCACCGGCGCGACTGGCCGGCCGCGTTACGCCGCGCTAAACCCACGCGGGGTTCCCTTTTTTTCAATTTCTGCACTACATAAGCAAAATGTAGACTCAACTTGGACGATTTACGAAGGAAACATTGAATAAAGAAACATTTTACAAAATTATGTGATTTTATGCGAAGTTTTTCCACCAAAGTGTTGTTGGAGTTTTTCTCGTCTCAGACTCTTTGCACTATACCCTTCTCTACATCGTCATTTCTGTGCAGACTGAAAGAATATATGGACAGATTTTACAAGTAGACCGTCCGTTCATGTATCTGATGTTATAGGCTCTTGAAATCCATGTGTGATGGTCTAATTTTCGTATTCCGCGGGCCAAAAATATCGGAATTGTATTTGCGTAAATTTTCCAAGATGGCGCCGCCTCAGAAAATAAACAAGGTCAATAGGGGTCAGTGGACGACTCCATTTTTGCCAAGGTAAAATGTGGTAATAACAATTCTGATTTATAGCACAAAATACGGTGATTATGGTATAAAAACGATAAGAATCAATTAAACCAACGTTATTTATGTAAGAACTAGACGAAGTTGGATTTTTGTTAAAGAAATAAGCCTACGTAGAGACAGTTTTATTTCGACGTGACCACCTTGGTATAATGGCGCATGCAGACAAGTCAAGCCAAGCCTTCCTGAACAAGTGAAAGTTTTTGTGGCGTTTTGATGTTTAGAAATGATTATGAACTTGTTATCAGCAGTGATTGAACGTCTAATTTTTGCCGGCAACTAGCGGAATTTACACGATTTGTCTATTCGATTGGCAAAGTTGCCGGAGACGCGCGCTGTGACCCAAGCTCAGAAAAGGAAGATCGAGGAACAAAGGAAACTGGCGGCGCTGACTTCGTGTTCAGACAAGAGAACCAAGCAAATGTCTGTCAGTTTTGACTCAGAAATACGATGTCGAAGGCTTCGACTCCCGAGGGACACGCATTGACGTTGGTCATTCGGCGTTCCGAGACCGACAAGTCCCCCCGTCAACTAGCGGCTAATTTCGGAGCAGTGTCGGTCGGACTCAGATTAGTGTTATAGTACACAGTCTTCTAATGTCATGATTGACATAAATTTTGACTATACAGAAATAAGGGAGCAGCTACAGTGCTGTAGCAGTAGTAGTAATACAAATCTATTTGATTAAACTGTTTGTTTTAAACTCATATTTAGTTTAAATGTATAACCTTAATAATATTGCCAATAAATACTCAGTATCTCAATGGAAGCTGAATGCCTTGTCACTTGTTGCTTGTGGTGAAATGTACCTTTTTGGCTATACTGCCTATAGGGGCCACCTGTCCATAGGGGCCAAATTTGGTCAGTCCCTTGAGTGACCCCTATAGACAGGTTTCACTGTACATGTATATTTCAATTTTGAAATATCTCATTTTTCACCACAAAACGTAAAGATCATAATGTACTGATAGTTTTCTGGCGCATTCAGACATCCTTGTGTTCTATATATTACATAAAAATGGGATCATGGTTAATGGGACATTAAAATAGACTTTTACCCTTGGGAACATTTACTATGTTGTTTTGCCTCAACCATTATGCATTGATTTATAAATCTTCATGACCTACTTCCCTGGAAACGACTCTGTTATAACATTACAGAGTATTTGCGTATAATTACAGTCAAACCTCTCTATAGCGGCCACTTGAGGGACTTGGGAAATGTGGCCACTGTAGAGAAAATGCTGTAGGCAGTGTTTCTGTATCTACGGGACCGGAAATCGTGTGGCCGTAGCCGCGTTGGATAGGTGGCCTCTATAGACTATAGGTCAATGGGAAAAATCGAAGGGACCAGGTGGTCACACTGCCAAGATAGGTTTGACTGTGTAAATCAAGCCAGCATCTTGATAAAAGCCATCTAATGTCTTATTCAATTTGATAGTCTTAGGCACTGAATGATGTCAATTTAGGGATTTTATCCGCTGGGAAAAAATCTGCTGTCAGGCAGTAGACAATTTAGTACTAACTTGATTTGCTAGAAAATATCACATTGTGTGTTCCCAAGATGTGATCAAAGCTGAAATTCCATTTGGAAATTAATAAATGCAGATTCTGCATGCTCCATCTGGTAATCATATCTACCTTCCATGGTCCGTGACTAATTGTTCCCCCAGGAATATCCTTAAATATACACTCAGTTCTAATACTGGAAAAGTTGATACAAAAGACATTCAAAATTATGTTACTTCACACAACCAACTTTTAACATATAACTAACCTTTTGCATGTTATGACACACTTGTTTGTATTTAAGATACCACCATTCCCCTCCAAGCAGATTTATGAAGTGGGCTTGATTTTTGTGTCTTTTGTTTTGTAGCTTTTTTGCAATTCAGTGTATCTCTAGTGGTCTGTGTTTTTCCCCATTCAGAGCCCAACACCTACATCTGCTTGGAGCTCGGTAATTTGTCACCAGGAGGCTGAATGGTGCTTTCACACAGCAGGAGTTTGAGAAAATTCCTGGGGACTGCTAGTGGCACAATATGGTCCACCCAATAACTAATAATAAGGGAACCTCTCGTAAATCTTAAAATGTTCGTAGTGGATTTGTCTCTATGGCTTTTCCGGTACCTCTGTACTCTACTCTCTGAAATCGATACCCCATATATGTGTTGTCCTGTCAGAGCGAACGTGAATCCCTACGCAAAAAAACTCCTTTCCACTTGTATTAGGAAATGAGATAACTGAAAAGAAGTGAATTTACAGTATTGAAAAATTATGTAACTATTATTCAGTGTGACTCTTTTGTTATACATTTGTGTATCACCATGGGTATGGTGATGAATGTTTGTCTTTTAGTGTGCGACGATGATGCAATGTTGATAGAAATCTAGCCACGTCTGCATTGATAACAACATGTCTGATGGAAAGTAGACTGAAGAAGCTACAATTTAGTTTTGATGATTTTGTACAAACTTACATAGAATAGATCATGTTTCATTTATCAAGAAGAATGTATGATTCAGATAATAGTACTGTAGCAAGGGTATATCGTCCTTGATCCTATGATAGTACTAAGTATGATAGGTATATATAACCTTTTTTGCTCTTTTTATATGATATCAGAAATAACACACTTCTTTGACATTTTTGTACAAAATGTTTTAGTGGAAAAAATGATTTAATGGGGAAGAGAAACCCAATAAGCAGGGGGAAATGGCCCTGATAATCCAACATGGAACCTGTAATTTCTGCCTGGCCCAGAGGTCTGCAGAGAGAGGCCTAATTGTGACGCTGAGGTCACGAGGTCGTGGCTAATTCCACTTCAGAGGAATCCTACATAAAGCCTGCCTTCATCCTCAGGGAAAGCGAAGGGGGAATGTCGTGTTCCTCTGTAGGCTCGTGTACAGTTTCCCTCTCATAAGTAAACTCATTTGCATTTTCGTGACTGGATAAATGTGTCCGAAACCCACGACGTCCACCCCACCACCCACCTCTCCTAACAGCTTCCTCAAACGGCTATTTTGGGACAGTGGAAACTGTGCCTTGTTTGCAGTGTGGAGGTGGAATACAGTATGCGAGCTTTTCATGAAAAGCATGACATTTTCCCAAGAGCTCGGAGTGGTCAAAGCCGGTGCCAAAGCTTTTCAAAAGGAGCTCCCATCTAAATAGCAAAGGAGCCAGCAGCCTGGATAGTTTGTTGGTTGCTGGGGAAACGGATAAAAAAGGAAAACAGTTATGGAGTTAACAATTGAATTATTTGGAGAGGTGCCCAGCGTTGGAATGGGCCGAGGGAAAAACAGTACCTCTTTTGCTTTCAAACTCATTGTTTACATGCTATGGTCCCTATAAGTATAACGGGAAAATGCAGAAATTTTAGTGATGGTTTCATTTTTCCATTAATTTACAGTCTATGGGGCTACCGCGAACTCAGAGCCACCACAAACACTCCATTTTCCCACTACTGCAAACTTAAATCCCAGAGAACTTTGATGCATTTACAGTACTGTTAGATCTAACTACATGTACTGTTCCATCATGTGTATCAGTCTACCTCCTTCACTTTTGATGGTGTGAAAAAGTCTGTAATATTTCCTGTTCTTCTGAAAGTATCTCCTTTATTTTCGGTGAACCAAAAGACTCCTCCGGCATGGCTTTTCCAGTCCTTTTGTTGTCTAAGTAAATAATCCTGTTGATGAAGTAAGAAAAAACATGAGTCATGTTCTATAAATGCTCTGGTAGGATATTCAGGGTAACGGGAAGGCTAGCTCACTGGACTCCCTTCCTGAGGAGATTTGGCATGAGATGTGCAAGACCTGTAGTCTGAGTCACTGTGTAGGATGGTAGTCTCAGGCTACAATAAGTACCAGTTATTGTTCGGAGTATACATTTACAGATTTTTTGTTGTTGTCGAAAAAGAAGACCACTGTTCCAGGATGCTAACTGCTTTGTAAGATGACATGCCACACAATTTTTTCCAGAGAAAAATGTTATGAGCAATTAGAGATCTAGGCCATATTTTGGGTAGATAACATCAGTTCTTTGGTATAAACAATAAGATTTATTTTGTTAGGGTGCCAGAAAAAACACAAGAGCTTCCAACCATAAGAAGTTTGCCAAACAGTTTGTGTCAAAACTGCAAGCCAAATCATTTTTCATAGACAACTTCTTGGCAATGAACTCTGATGGCTTGGCAGATGCAGCTTGTGTTTGGTAACTAACGTAATCTCCAAGCAGATCCCAGGATAGTATCAAAAGCTGACAGAGTAGTGAAGCTGGCCTAGACTGATGACTCCCTTTGGCCAGCTGTACTCCTTGGCCAGCTTTGATACTATCTTATGTCACTGGTAAATCTGCCTGGAGATTAGCGGTCCCATGCAATAGATTAGCTTTTTTGAAGTCCTTCCTGAATAAAGACAATCTTGTGGAAATCATTGTTCCTTTTAAATAGTATTAAATATGATGGACTGTGAGTATTTTCTTAAAAGTATTTTGGGTCAGCATGGAAGCCTCAGACCTCTAGTAGGCTGTATGAATGACAAAAGTCCTTTCCCTGCCACCCAGCTCTCAAAAGAATGAGTCATTGTACCAGGAAACATGCCGTGGCATTCACTGATTCAGGACAACAGAATTATGCCTTTGATTGCTTTGTCGAACCACCACCTGTATGAATTCTCTCATTGTACCTCCTTAATACCCGGATTATGGTAGTTTGTCTCCCTGCCAACTGAATCACGCATTATGGCAAACCCAGTATGTGTCCAGAATCACTAATTCCTTTTGACCTGTGTATTTTGGACATTTACATAGGCAGGCTGAATACAGTCTTCAATATAAAAGCCATGATGCCTATTTCCAGGGCCTACACAGGCCAGCTTCTTGGCTCTAGAGCCAACATGCCCCCAAGTAAATTTTACTACAGTACTGTCCATCTGAGTTAGACCCTGAGCCAGACTGTTTTCAAGGCCTATGTACACACCCCAGCTCCATGATTCTGGGGCCAACTTGCCCCACTTTGCTCCAGCCCTCCCAGAGTTAGACCCTGAATACCCTCACAAAAGTAACCAAATTTACAGCAGTATTAAGACTTTTAAGTTTTACAGAGGAACAGTTAAGCTTTTTACACTACAGTTCTACTATCTGCTCTTTACAACTTCCTAAGAAATTTTGAATACACCTGAGGAAGTCTGTTAGTAGGACATTGAGGAACAGTTAATCTTTTTACACTCTAGATAAAATACAGTGCTCTTTATAACTTCCTAAGAAGTTTTGAATATACCTGAGGAAGTCTATTAGAAGATGTCTGTGATAGGTATCTGTTTTGCATAACCCCGGGGTTCTTAGTCTTGCATCGGAGACATTTTACGGGTGAATTATGGGTTCTACGCAGAAAGGTGACGTCACTTCCTGTTCACCTGGCTACTTGGAAAAGCGTAACGTCAGGTAGAGGTGACTTCCCTTGGTACGGACTACAGACAATATGCTTTGTCATGATCTGCTGAGAAATACTGGTATACTGAATCATTAGTTGTGAAAGAAAATACATACTACATCATGTAGTATATAGTTTTCTTTCCATCGTATGTTTTATAGATATAAAGTTAACCCATAAAAGAAGTTACAGAAATAAAAGTGCCCGTTAAGGCAACAGGGAAAACTAGCTGAACAATCTATGAAGTTGTCATGTCTGTGTTTCTCAGAGGCTCTTAACACTAAAGCAGTGAATATTTTTGATAGTCTAGATCATTCTCACTAGTGTTATCTGATCTACATTGGCAAGCTCCTTGGCTCTTGGGTCAATGAACCCCAATTAACCTGTGCATCCAGTCTATCATGTCATCTTCATCAAATACTGGATACTATCAGTGAAGTTCTATCTAAAACTACTCTCCAAGCAGAGGTCGATGATGAAAATTACATCTTTATCTGTCAGCTAACCCCACCAACAGAAAAAGGACAGCATATAATAAAAAGGTCAGGAGTTTCCCCATCTGAACCTCTGCTTGGAGAGAACCCAAGACCTCCTTGCTACTCCTGTGTATCATGGCCCATTGATTGTAAATGGAGCAGAAAATGAAGATGGACATAACACCACAGGGGGTCACCACACACTCTTGTAAACCACCTACCAAACCCTTCTTCTGTAAATCTAATGCCCCTGATCAGGCTGATGGTTAGTGTTATTCACCAGGGCATGAAATGTACTTTTTTCTCTGACATTGATGTAGAAGATCAAAACTAAAAATTAAGTGGTGCCAACTTAATGTTTGTCTTATCTTATTCTGGATTGGCGTGTGTATTGGTGTATGTCATGTTCATAACAAGGATGTGTTAATATATATTCGAACTGTAGAGTAGACACATTCTATACTGTTCTACACTGTTTGTTTGTCTCCGTTCATGTTACCTGCAATCCACCCTCGGACAAGAATTTGCAATAAACTATTTATATTTATGTCCTTGGTCAAAGGCAAGCTACAGGTACCAAGCATTTGCTAAGAACCTAACTATTTGTCTTGTTGAAGTTTGGCTGGCTGGTTGTGTGTACTCTTCACAGTTACATGCAAAGTGCAGTGATGGATTGCTCTGTTACTGTGTTGTTAGTATGTGACCCAAATTTGAAATTTGTCATCTTGAGTCTCCTTATGGCACCATAGGGACCCTATTAAAACGCGGCCTGCTTCCTGTAACTAGCTGTAACACTGTAAAATTTGGTCACCTCGCTACAAATAACATGAATAAAATGGCTTTTATACCTACAAATTACAGGAAATCAAAATAGGCTCCTTGCACCTTATGGAAACGAGCATGCCAGTGCCCAAAATACCCACTTGCAAACGCAACCACATTTTGTTTGGTGCAACTTGATTTTAAACCCAGATAACACAGTGAGCAACCTGAAATTTTGCAGTTGGAACACCACTTTTCTCCCAGCTACATACATACGCTTTTGTAATTACTGGTACATGTAATTGGAAGAAAAGATAGTGGATGATTTTGATTTGAATATAGTATACTCGAAATAGGGACAACCTGAAATGTTGATGGCGCAATCTGGCTTTTGACTCATGTTGCCCCCTGAGCAACCTGGCTGAAAAAAAGCATTTCCAGCACCATATGCAAACCGTCATTTGAGACAAAATTTGCGAAATGATTAAAACCAGGCTGAATTGAAAATGACACATCCCCAGGCACATGTATGTAGACTGTGTGTGCTTGGCATCTTGTCAAGCAGAGTCAGATCCATCTTACTCACTGTTCTGATCACTTTACAAATTATGGTCTCCAGATGTGAGCACAAGAACTTGTACCCTTATATACTGCACACTAACAAAAAACACTTGTTTCTTCAGTCTCCATTTGGTGAACATTGAAATAATGATAGAGAAGGATGTGCCCTTGACTCAAGGCAATTCAATAAGTTATGAACACAGTTAACAATGCAGAATATTCACATCTGTGCAGAATCTGTACAAATGTGCTATGGCATTAATCTCCAAGGAGATCCACGGTGGCATAATATAGTTTTAAACCCACTCCCTTTGGCTGGCTATACTCGTTGGCCAGCTTTGATACTATCTTATGGCACCGTAGGATCTGCTTGGAGATTACTATGGCATGAGGTGTTGCAGTGTCAACAAACTAATCTCCAAGCAGATCCTACGATGCCATAAGATAGGCCTGTCTGCATCTGACTCTTATATAGCTTTGATACCATCTTATGGCACACTTTAGGATCGGCTTGGAGATTATCAGCAAACCATATGGTGCTTTTGCTATAATCGAGAAGAGTATGCAGATTCAAGTCATCATCGAACTGAAGCCACATTGCCCTACAGCCCAAACTGCCCAAGAAAACCACTTGGGACTGGTAAAATCTGGTCTATGTGGGCAGGTGGTTACTACAGATTATCATATATAGCCAGGAGACGTCGACCAATCAGAAGGCCCCATTTCATGTTGGTTATGGTGCCCGGTCATTCATTCGGTGGTCATAGGAACCGACCATGGATTATGGCACCGTATACACCTCAGGGTGGGTCATTAACCCTTAATTTACTATCTAGTATAGCTTTCAGGCTTGTGTCATTGTGAAAAATTATCTAAGGGATGACCAAAAAGTGATGACTATGGCCATCATTATTGACTGATCAGGCTACCTCAGTCTGAGCCTCTAGTCTGAGGTCTTTGATATACAGTATTGGGAAAAAGGAAAGACAGATCACAAACACAGACACATGTGGCTTTGGCATCTTACTGACAGTGATAAATTGGTAAATGTTACTTGTAGTTGTTAGTCCTTCCCTCAAAACAACCCAAATACAGATGTGTCCCAAAAACTGGTTATCATGCATAACCACATGTGCATACGAGGAGGTTTTTTGTTGGTTTGATACTTCAATAAGCTCATACTCATAGCCTTTCCCAGGAACAAGGGACGTGGGTCAGACTTTCTGGGCATACATGTCATAATTAAGGACTGCTCAGTGTCACTGACAAAAGTTGGTTGCTGCCTGAAACATATCCAGTTGCTTTTTGGTGTACCTTTATTAGTATTTTGTCTGGAAGTGAATGAGATAATAAATACATTTATAAATTGATTGGTTGACTTAAAGCTGTGGTAGCCCGTAGTGACATGGCGAGTTGGATAAAAGACCTATGGTGGTATCAGGAAAAGCTAACTTCCCTTAGAGAAGGATCATGTTTGAAGACTGATTAAAATAGAGTGAGAGGATAAAGAATTACAGTAATGCTATGCTTTCCAAAACTAGATATGATTTAAATGCAAGGCATTATTAGGTTGAGACGGATGTTTGGAACCATGTGTGTTTGCAGAAAATATTTAAAAATTGCAGAAGAAAATTTTGAAAATCTGCAATATTGCAGAACACCGGAAAAATGTATTTCGACCACTGAATGGTGTTCTTGGACAGTTCTGACTGTACAGTCATCTACAAATACCAACATGTGTTGTAGCCTGGATACCAGACCCCAGCCCGATCTCAAAAATATCTATAGTATTAGTATGATAGATATTTTTTTAGATCAGGCTGGGGTCTGGTACTGTGCCAGCTGCCCGGACACAGAGACTGAGAAGGTCATTTCTACACCAGGCCATCCGCCTGTATAACAAATCATCTTAATGTTACTTAGTGTGTATGGCGTTCCTGTCCTTACTTCGGTGTTCTCTGTAAGGCATTACGTACAACTTTGTTTTAGGTGTTTCTGCGTTATGTATTGTAATTGTTTATTAATGTTTATACATGTATTTCTGTATTCACAAGTTGTAAAATCAGTGATATTCAGTTTGTTTTTATACTGACTGCGATGCTGATTGTTTTTCTGAATAAACTGGTATCCAGGTTACATGTGTTGTAGACACAACATCACGTGTGACTGTCCTCCATTGTACAAACAACCAGTGCAGGGCTTTAAGAGGCTTACAGTGTTTTGAATTCCCCTGGAAAAGAACTAATGATGTTGTTGGGAATGAACCCCGAGGCAATTTGCTCCTTGAAGCATGTAAAATTTTTAATACTGCAAAGCTGGTTCCCTGGCTTAGGTCTGATGTAGATAAGACACACCTGTACTTGTCTATAGCCAGGATTTGTACCCACTAATTGCACGTTTGAACAAACATTCTTCTCTGTATAGTTGGGCTTAAACTTAATTTAAAGCTTGCCTAAGAGCCTTAGTAGCTGCAACAGGTCCCAAATACTTTGCTTGCATTCCATGGTACACATAGAAGTACAGTTTATAGTCATACAGATACTGTAAGTTCGTCAATAGTATGTAAATTCATCTGCTTGATTTGCAGGGACTTGATTTCTTGGTTGAAGGAGAAAGCAGGCGTTTGTGGTGTTTGAGAAGTTGCAGTTGGAAAAATCCTGTAGTAGAGTACTGTAGTCATGTATTTTGTAATGTAATGTAATTTGTGTTGTATCATAAAATTTAAGCTATAGATGCAAACATTATTAGATTGACAGTATGAAGAAAACAGTAAACAGAACGTAGAAAGTTTTGTTGAAAACTACACTGTAACTAGGATGGCACCCAGGGTACTTTTTTGGTGCAAACATTGGAACAAGTCATGTGAAACCAGTGATCGAGACTGCAATTTTTTTTCCAATCCCACTCATAACTTGGATGCCCTTATTGTTAATTTTCCTTATTAATCTATCAATAGTATCATTCTAAGTTTACAGAGGTACATATTTATCGATTTTATGGCATACAATTCCGTCCCAATAAGCAAATTTCCTGCCCAGGACGTTACTGAGGGACGGGTACTGGAAACAGCCCAGCCAGTGATGTACTTTCGAGATTAGAAACAAGCTCATTTGGAGCAGAAAAGGTTGATTGCATGTATAGAGAAGTCATTACTAGACAAATTCAATTTGATGGCAATGTAATGCCAAAAGGCTTTTTATGTGGCTGGTGCCAACTTGAGAATAATTGCGATAATGTCTGCCAAGTCGGAGAGGAACTTCCGTGTTGTAACACTTGACCTCTGCCGATAAGGTCACGGTTTGTGCCCATATATGGTAATAATGAGATTATAGTGGGAAGGTTACATCATGACTGGTTTCCTTTTGCTGTTTCTGGTTAATGTGATTTCCTCTCACTTAAAGCACGTGCTCCCCTCAATGTCAGCTGAATTTTTTATCTCTGAATCAATGGAAACACCATTAACTTCCTGCCGTTGTGGTGGGCACATTTTGTGTTTATGTTCCCGGGGGGCACAATAGTGTCTGACTCAGTGCACACATAGACACTTAACTTAGGCTACTGCAATTCAATCAATTCATTCTTGGAATTGCCCGCTTCTATATTTACTGAAGTAGGAAAAAAACCCGGAAAGTTCACCAAACCTTTTATTCAGGAAATTGAATTGCCTTGGTGGAGTTTTTACAGCAATGCATAAGCATTGACTTTTACACACACTTTAGAAGCACAACTTATAAGAATGATGTATAATGTCAGCAACATCTAATAATGAGCTTTGGCGATGAGTAACATAAAATTCTATATCTGACTTCAAAATATTAAACAAGTAATACATTTAAATGCAGTGTGCCATCGTACAACAGTATCTCTACATTATGTAACCTTCCACAAATAACCACAGGTGCACCCAAAGTAAAAAAATCAACCCAGATTTTCCAGCCAGCATGTCTACCTCATAACCCTGACAACATGGCCAACTGTTGTTTGTGTTTCCCCTACAGATTTGGGCCCCGATATGAAGTCGTTCTCGGACAGCATGCAGCCGTTAGACTACCACGAGCTTCTCCTGGACGAGCAGCGAGACCTGATCTACATCGGCGCGCGGGGGCGCATCTACTCCAGACGCCTCAGCAACCTGGGACAGCCCACACAGCAGAATATCGTAAGGAACAGCAAAATTCTGATAGAAGATGAGGATTTGAAACATATAACCAAAAGGAACGGAACCATATACCAGCTTTGTTGTGTGTTTAAACTTTTGTAACATGTATGATGTAAATGAAATAATATGTGTATGGACTGTATCTTACCCATCCCATCTTAACTTATCCTACATATCAAAGTATGTATCTTAAATGCCCCTGACCAGCACTTGAAAGGTGCTAGAGGGCTCACATTTGTGTCAGCTCTTCTGAAACACAAGGTAGAGCTATCTACCACCCATAAAGCGCGACAATAGCAATTAACCCAGAACAGGACATAGAAAAATTGGAAGATCTACTGCAGTACCTAGGAAAGGTACCAGGACTCTCTAACAATTTCTTCAATTGGACAATACCTAACAACACACTGAGTTTCATTGTGATCCCTCCCATAGCCTCTTGAGCTGTGCTGTGTAACCACATGCACATTAACATACATACAAATGCTACCAAAAACATAATCTCCAAGCAGAACCTACGGAGCCATAAGATAGTGTCAAAGCTGGCCAAGGAGTAATAACGGCCAAATGGAGTCAGACGGGCATTGGTGATCTCTGGTAGCTTCACTCCTCTGCTAGCTTTTGATACTATCTTATGCTGCCATAGGATCTGCTTGGAGATTACCAAAAACATGACCTCTTGGCAAAGGTAATGAAGATTTGAAAGATTTGAAACAAATGTCTGTTCAAGTTTGATGAAAGCAAACTCCCAGAAATGATTGCCAACAGCTGCTGTAACAAAAGCTGTAGTTCCATCTGATAAGTAGACGCTGTAGACATGGTGTGTCATCATTCCATCTGACATACGGTCTGTAGCCATTAATGGTGACACTCATTCATTAGGCAGTCTGCCGTTAGTGCCGCTAGCAGTCTTTTAACGAGCAAGGTTTAAGTGCAACCAGCTTTAGACAATCTGATGTGCCAACTGAGTTAGGTACAGACAGACAGACAGAAGTGGTTCTAATGTGGTAGCATAACTATGACTTAGGGATTTCCCTGTAGCTCAACTGTGTAACACTGGGTTCAAGGACATTTAAACTGACCATGCAAAACGGCTATGCCTTTTGGCCGAACGGTTTAGCATTCTGCATTTGTGAGCTCAGGCGGCACGGGATTGGCACAGGTTTGAATCCCGGGAGTCACTCTGGATATTTGTATTAAATTGTTTCTCTCTGTTTCTACTCCCTGCTTCTTTGAACTGGTAGCAGCCTCACAGTTGAGTTGGACCTTGTTTCAATTCATTGGTGCAAATCCTGGGTAGGGCATATCAGTTGGTGCTGCACCTGTCTTTCGGAAGGAACGTAAAATTGAGGTTCCACTTTCGAGGCAGTGCCTTGAGCACATCAAAACATCCAAAGGCGGTAGGGCTTAAGCAGTGCTACAGCTACTGAAACAGGAAAGGAACTTGCTGACCTATGTGCCACTGGGCATCACAAGGTGACCAACAACAACAGAACTGTGACATAGCTCATGTGTGCTTTATAATTATACACCCAGAGCTAGGCATTGTCAACTGGCCCAGCTCTACATGAGAGGTGACTCTTCCCAGCACCACTGTTTACTCCTGGTGTCAACTCTTGGCCCCAGGGTTTGGTGAACTGCCAACTATGGGTGGGGCCTGGCAGGGTTTCTCACCTCTGTTTGATGTTGTTAGAAATGTTCAATACAGCCAGGTTTACCTGTACAGGTGACCACCTCTACCTACATGTACATGTAAGGGCCACTGGGCCAGCCAAACCTGTATATGTGACCCCCTTTATATAACTGCCACAAGGACAACCTGGCTATTGATATACAGTCAAACCTGTACAAGTGACCACCTAGACATAAGGACCACCTGGCCATAGATATACAGTCAAACCTGTACTAGTGTCCACCTCTACATAAGGACCACCTGGCCATTGATATACAGTCAAACCTGCATTAGTGTCCACCTCTACATAATGACCACCTGGCCATTGATATACAGTCAAACCTGTACAAGTGTCCACCACTACATAAGGACCACCTGGCCATTGATATACTATGAGTCAAAACTGTACTAGTGGCCACCTCTACATAAGGATCACCTGGCCAGTCAAACCTGTACAAGTGACCACCTCTACATAAGGACCACCTGGCCATTGATATACTATGAGTCAAAACTGTACTAGTGGTCACCTCTACATAAGGACCACCTGGCCATTGATATGCTATGAGTCAAAACTGTACTAGTGGCCACCTCTACATAAGGACCACCTGGCCAGACAAACCTGTACAAGTGACCACCTCTACATAGCTGTCACTAGGACCAACTGGGCATTGATATACAGTCAAATCTGTACTACTAGTGATCACCTCTACATAAGGACCACCTACTTAATGACTGGGCCGGTGGTCCTTATGAAGTGGTGGTCACTAGCGAATGTGACCACTTTTTTTGTGATCCCTTACTAAGTGACCCCTTACATAATTATTGACAGAAGCATGAAGAATCCTGTCTATAGTGACCACTTGTCCACATAGACCAGAATTTATTGGTTTCATGAGTGGTTTTGATGAACAGCTGAGACTGTATATGTTTCGAAAAGTCTTTGCATCAAGCCAAGTTCACCATTGTTGAGAAAGGTAAAAGCTCCAATATGCTTTATGATGATTGTCCACCCCTATTACATACATTGTAAACTTGCCAGCAAAGCATTTACATAAAGATCCTTATTTCTGCTGTTTATAGTGCAGCACCAATTGACTCGTTAAAGTGACAAGATCCCAATCTAACAGAGAATTGAATTATTGTCAGCTTTCAGATAAATGAGATAAATCATATCTTAATGACTCTTGCCAGTCTTGGTGTTCTTTTCACAAGTCAAGATTTTAATCTAGATTCTTAGTAATAGACGATGTGCAGAAATTCAAAGACAATTCTTCAATATTTATCAGTCATTGTGTTATATCAAAAGTCATGAACCTTTAAAGTATATAGTTTGACCAAATATGACGTCTCTAAGAAATATCCCAAGAAGTGTTTCTGACTGCACTTTCAGAAAGACAGATCCCAGCTGGCTGTACTTAAAGTCCTCCTGGTTGTTTTTAGCAGCCACTGTGGGTTTATCTTCACAGAGCTTTGCCTCAGCCATAACTTCCAGAGACAGGAGATAAACAGGGGGCACGTAGGGGTCAAAACAACAGGGTACAGACAAGGTGGACAAAACTGGTATGGCATAGGTGGAGTAATGGTAGGGTGCTTGGTCTAGAACCCAAAGGTCCTGGGTTTGAATCCCATGACAAATGACATGCTATGATTTTGTACATTAGAAAATACACTTAAAACAAATCACAATCAGCCAGGTGAAAATGAGTAGTTACCTTAAGCTTTGGTTAGGGACGTCTCTTCGATAAGACTTCAACAGGAGGTCTAGCTTTTGAGGAAAGCAATACCTCGGGCATGTCAAAGAACCCACCACACTTACCAAAAAGAGTAGCGTGTTGTGAGTAGATCAAATAAGTCTGTCCCAGAAGACCACTCAGGGGACTGATATAATCTGGTCTATGTGGACAGGTGGTCACTTCTGACATTATTCTTAATGCTGGTGTCAGTAGGAAAAATTGTCTTAAAAACAAAGGACTAGCAAAAAATGCTCACATTGGCCTAGTGGTCCTTTAATGTATTGGTGATCTCTGCTTACTTTTGTTGTTCAAAGTTATGCATTAGATAACTGTACATTAGATTATTGTTGTTAAAAGCTTTTGAATTGTTCTCTTTTTTTGTGTGTTCCCACAGCAAGAGTCTCTCCAGTGGGAATCGTTAGAGCAGGACAAGGACCTCTGTGGGTTCAAGGGCAAAGACAAGGAGGTGAGTTCTTATTGTGGAAACTATATTGCATGTACCAACTACTAATTTAAAATAAAAATAACAAACGCAGTACGGCATAAGTAGGCAAACAGACAACAGCTTTGCCTCGTTTGTTAAAAGATCCCCCTTGTGGGTTGAGCACCCCTATTCCCCATAGAAGGCCTTGTCCTATGTTCCAACTATTACCTAACACTAATCTCCAAGCAGATCCTACGGTGCCTTAAGATGACTCCCAAAGTTTGACTCCCTTTGGCCGACTATACAGCTTTGATACTATCTTATGGCACCGTAGGATCTGCTTGGAGATTAACCTAACACTAGCACAGAAAAGAACAAGAAATAGTCAGCCTGACTTTTCAACCCAGGATTGATACACCAGTACAACCACAGGCTAAAATTAGGTGCACAGCTTTTGTCTTATGGTATTTGTTCAAATTTTGAAAGTTAAAGCTGTAGAATTTCATATTTAAGTTCCATGGAGATATAGATCCAGCAGCGTTTGTAACTATATTTTGCTGATATGTTACTTAAATGTTGTGTACTAAAAGATTTGCTTTGCTCCTAAATTTTTACTTATGATAAGATGTTCCAGTGCAGCCATTTCCAACAATAATTTTCAAACCCTGCAGGACAAACTAACATGAATAATGAGTAAGAAATCTGCTGGCACGGTATGGATTATGTGCATAATGGAGGCTCCTGTATTTATGAAGGCTTTAGGTTGTAATTCAGTGTTATCAGTGTGCTGAATAATACATTCAGTGATTTGCTGTAAAGGTTCCCTATTGAATTGTGAATGAGGGATAGTGTATATGGGGGTAATCATAATTATTTTCATAAGAATCTATGTCTCTTTATGTACATATAACAGTAGCTTTTCATATTCAAAGTCTATAAATTTAAAGCTTTTTTCCACTGCTTAAGGGAATATGGGGTTACGTTGGACAAGAAGCATCCATTTATTAATTGATATTCCAAATACTTCTGCCCTCATTTTAACTGATGTATCTTAAGCTTTATGCATAGTTTGTATAAAGTATTCATGAAAAATGAAGATCTTAGCTGTGAGGGCATACATTACTAGCCTGGGTACCATCTGGAAAGTAGTTTGCTCCACTGTTTATTATATACTGTCACTTCTTTGCTGTTCCATCTTGGATCCTTGACCATGTTAATGTCTGGAATCGTCAACATTTTGAATGTGGGCACTGATTGGTCCCTATTATATCGTATGAGTGAAGCAAGGAACGGGTTCCAGCTCTCATTGGAACAGGCGTTTCAACACCCGAAGCACCCTCTGTCCGCTTGCAGGAGGGCCTTTTGTCATCGAAAGAGCGCTCTAGGACCCATTCCTTAATTCGCTCATTAACTGACGTAACCACGAAAGATTTGAATGTGCAGTTCCCCAGACAGGTAGCAGAAGCGAACATAGGAGCGAACTACTACCCAGATGGTACCCAGGCTAATAAATTACTGACTGATTTACTGTATGCATATAAGGGTACTGTCAAAGCTCTTACTATGTTAAATTCTCAGGCTAAATACACAGCAGGTGCCAGTTACACTAGATGTTGAACGCACCGATTAACCTGAGTGGTTCAGCTATGGGTTTCTTTGGAATTAAAACAGCTGATTACGCTCTATATAAAAGGGCCTCCACTGAAATGCAGCAAAGATAATGATGATAATGCCTCCATTAGTGTATGTTGTATACATTGATGTTATTTAGATTAGATGGAAATGAAAGTCTTATGCCTTCCAGTCATTCTTAATGAAAATGTGCACAGATAACACTATCAGATATACTGATTTACAACAGCCTGTATTTACAATCGCCAACGTAATGTATTAAGCTATGTCTGATTAGCATGTACATTACCCAAAATTGTGGGTGTATGGTATGTCAAGAGGCATTTTCGCATAGAGTGCAGGGCTGTCTGAAGGACCTGTCCCTCACTGGATTTTTGGATGGAAAATTTTCACCTCATCTGTCAAAAAAATTCATGAGATAAAATTGATGAGACAGTATTTTTGTAAGCTTAAGACAGCAGACAAAAATTAACAATACAGCCCTGATAAAGTAGTTTCTGATGCAGAATCGACATGAAAGATTAACATGATTTTTGTCTATCATTTTCTAGAAAGAGTGTCACAACTTTATACGGGTTCTGCTCTTTGCTGGGCAGGATTCTCTCTTTGTGTGTGGGACCAATGCAGCCGACCCAAAGTGTGCCTACGTACCAGTAAGTCTGTTTGTTTGTATGTCGAGCCTTTTGTAAGGATCTAACAAAATATCAAGATACAAATTACACTAACTAGAAAGATACAGAATTTAATAATTTAAGTCCTAATACATGTAAATCCATAAACATGGATGCTTTACTGTCATTAGCTTTTAAAACTATGAGGTCCTAAAAAGAGGTTTATAGAAAAGTTGATCGTGTAGTAGATGAAATATTTTCCTTCAGGCTTTGGCAATGCTGAATATGTCTTTCAGAAGTAGAAGTAGTCCAGTGTAAGATGCAAAGTGTAATGATTGTATTCCTTACAGCGTAATCTGGCTATAACTGTTGAAGAGCTGCGCAGAAGGAGTGCTCCAGGGAACAGTATCTGCCCGTTTGACCCCAAGCAGAGAGCAACAGCTACATTTGTTGGTAAGCAACACATTTGTTTCCATACCTTATAAATTTGTTTCTTATACAAAATGGAATTATGAGTTTCTCCAAAATACCAAAATTTACAATCAGCTGGCACAGGCAATTTTTAAAGACTACATAGTAGGCAACCTTACCAACCAACTCCCAACCACTGATGCGCTTGCTCATGGCTTAAGGCCAATTTATAGGAGGAAAATTGCTTAGACGTTTACGTTTGACAACAGCGTATGATGAGACCTTTCATTGTTGTATGTAAAGCAGCCCTCCAGTGAGGGTAGACAATATATATGACGGGCCATAAAAATGATTGTTGTACAACATCACAGGTCAGTTTTCATACAGCATGTTGCATGAGCTTATTGTGTGCTGTTGTTGTGCATCCAGCAGTTTTCTTCATGTAACTCTCAACCATGGTCGGAAGAAGGTTGAGAAGCCTGTTTGGCTGTGTCACATTGACTTAACTCCCAACCATGGTCTGGAGAAGGTGGGGAGGCCATGGTTTTAGGGACTGCACAAGTGATTGTACCATATTGGTGTAACTGTTCTTTGACTGACTGCCTGTCTCCCATCCCCCAGGTGATGCCCTGTTCTCAGCAGAGTTCTCAGACTTCACGGCCAGCCTTCCGCTGATCTCCCGCCGACCAGCCAACCTCACCAGCACAGTACCTCGGGTACTCACCACCGTTAAGGACAGGGACTCCAAATGGTTCAATGGTAGGTACCTTCTTAAATTCTTTATTTGCAACAAAAGAGGTTACTTAGTAACTTAGCAGGTAAAGCACTTGTAAAAGTGAATGTACTATCACCAGCACTGTCCCTGTGTCCTCACCACCACAAAGGATAGGAACTCCAAGTGGTTCAATGGTACACCCTTTCTTCTTTGTCAGCTGTACTTACGACAAGGGCTGTCTCCAGGACCCATCCTTCCATATAGAATGGAAATCTGCTTGTTGGGAAATTTCTCCCCATCTGTCCAAAAAATCTTAACTTCAGTACATAAAACTGATAAAAATGCAATTTTGTGAGCTTCAAATGACAGATTGTATGAGGAAACCAACAACATTGAGAGAGATGGGAAAACATAAAGCTGGAGATAGCCCCACTTATGATAGAAAAGCTTTATTGATGCAACAAAAAGTACAGTGTACAGTGTTTTAGTCAACTGCAAAATAGAGAGACTAAAAAGTGAATATACTAGTAAATATATTTGAAATTGATCTTATGATGGTCAAAGAAGACAGTCATGGCTTCTAGTTCCAGAGACAGGACCGCTGACCACTATACTACTACCTAGAGTCTTGCAGTAAAAAGTGAAACATGACACCTTGTTTGTGGGTTTTTTCCAGAGCCAGAGTTTGTGTCCGTGTATGCACCCCCCAACCCTCCCACTCCCCTGGATGAGAAGGTGTACTTCTTCTTCCGGGAGGTTGCCGTGGAACATGCCATCGTGGGCAGGGCTGTGTACTCCAGGGTAGCACAGGTCTGCAAGGTGGGTGTCCTCCATGTCAACTCGACTGATATTTTTATATGATAATCTGAAACAAAGTTAAATTGTTATTTCTTAATCTTGCACAAGTTGCAAAAAGTTATTCCTTAACAGAGATGGGGGTGTGGTTAACTTTTTGCAACTTATGATCGAATTGGATGTCAACAATTTCGGAGACATTAGCTTTTCTGTGGGGAGTTACTGTGCACAATTCAACTTTTATGTAGAATGATTTTCAACAGCACAGAAACTGATGAACTGTTAATTTGATGTAATTCTCTATATGTTTTGTAATATAAGGAAAGAAAAAGTCTGTGGAACAAGGTGTTTGGACATGTACATGACTATACTCCAAGCCATAGATCCTTGCAAAACTCATACAGTGGCTATGTACCATGTAGAAATGGCCTGTTTTTTCTGTCACTTATGACTTAAACATGATATACAATTGAAAACAATGTTGTATTGATGACTTATATGCATTTATCTCATCATTTTACCAGCAAAATGTTCAAACTTTTTTTTATATATAAAGTTTTTTAATTTTTTTTATATTTAAAATTTATATATCATTCTACAAAAAGAATTAGCGTGATTTTCTTGTTTACAGAATGACCAGGGAGGCACGACCCACTACCTGGGCGGGTTTTTCACCACCTTCCTGAAGGCCAGGATCGACTGCTCCATCCCTGGAAATGTGCCGTTCTACTTCGATGAAATACGTAGGTTAACCTTTTCACACACGTCTTGTGATTGTTGTTGTCTCTCTAACCACTTCATTTGTTGGTGTCTGGTCACATGTGCTATATGTGATGCTATTCTACAACTTGTAGGTCATGTTATTTGTAGTAAGAACTTTTACATACCCAGGTAAAAAATATTAGAATGAAGCATAGCACCAAACAGATAAGATAAATTATGTACTGAGCATTCAGGTTTGGACTATCATTTTAACATTAAAGGGGTTAGTGAATGTGATTGTTTAGAGTCTTTGTAGAACTCTTTGAATACAATGTAAACAAGCACTTGTTTCAAATCTGACATGTTTGAGTCATACATTATTGTATAGATGCAGTTAATGTATTCCAAATGCTACAATTGATCAACATGAACATCTAGTATGATCTACAACTCAGATTGTTCCAATGGATCATCACTGGCAGTGTGTTATAATAAGTATTATTTTCTTGCAGAGGGCACGTTTGTTTTTGATGAAGGTGGCAGAGAAATAATATATGGAGTCTTCACAACACCTGAGTGAGTGACAGTAACTAATATATTTGTCTATGACGTTTGTGTGAACATTCACAATGTTGACATCATCTTCTAAATCAAATGACAAAGCCATAGAGATCTTGTAAAACAGAGAGTCATATACCTATATATAATCATGAGGTCATATCAAGTTGTGTTTCCAGTAATAGTCTTGAAAGAGATAAGGTCGGTTGCACATTTTATGGACGTATTTCCTCCGAGCAATTGTGGAAAAAAAAAGTATTTGGATCAGCAAGTTTTGCTGCAGCTGTAACAGTCAGTTGGGTGATGGAAATATAACATTTCTTTACACAAGATGTAGCTGCCGCTGCCTCTCTGAATTTAGCATAGAACATGGACGGTACCCCCATTGCAGGTCCCTACAAAACATGATGGTAAGATTAGTGTCCTCCTTCATCCCCACAGGAACAGCGTGTTAGGCTCTGCTGTCTGTGTGTACAGCATCTCGGACATCAGACAGCTGTTCTCCATGGGACAGTTCAAGAGGAAGATGGCCGACTCCTTAGCATGGACCAGGGTCATGCAGAGCGAGGTGCCGGACCCACGACCTGGAAAGGTATTTGGATACTAATATCCAAGCAGATCCTACTGTGCCATAAGATAGTATCCAAGCTGGCCAAGGAGTATAGCCGGTGCCCATTTGACTCCCTTTGACCGGCTATACTCCTTGGCCAGCTTTGATACTATCTTATGGCACCGTAGACTACTTGGATACTAAATCAAGCGAGATCGCATTGCATAATTGTCAGCGCAGTGGGCTCAGTCCCTAGTTTTAAACCTGCCGTGTCACCGATCTTGTGCCTTTGGGAAAGGTGCTTTACACGACTTTCCTTACTTCACTCAAGTGAAAAATGAGTACCTACATGTACAGTAGCTTTGGCTAGGGCTGTCCCTCGAATTGTAAAATGGAGGTCCCATGTTCAGGGAGAGCCACACCTCGAGCACGTAAAAGAACCCGCCACACTTACAAGAACAAAGAAGTCCATTAGCTAACCTACAATATTTGTAAGCGGCTAATCTTCCATGATAGCAACACAGACATGCAGGCATACAAATTAATACCACCAAAAACATATTTAACAAACCTTTCTTCCATCACCAGTTTCTGAGCTATAACAGCATGTGTAAGCAGTACAAAGACACCTAAAACCTTGCCCTGCTTGCAGAAACAGCAAGCTTAGGAAACTTGCTGACCAAACAAATCATTAACTCTTACTGAACCAACCTTTCTCCCACCCCCAGTGCCTGAGCTTTAACAGCACCTGTGACTAGACACCTACAGATTTGCCCTGCTACTTAAACAACAAGAAAACTTCAACTCACATGACAAATTTGTCCTTCTTCCTACAGTGACTTAGCTGTTAACAGCACCTGTGACCAATAGGAGGACGCAGACAAATTTTCCATCCATCAGCTATTTTATATGATTATTACATGTATTAAGTTATCATCAACAACAACAAATCTGTCCTCCCACCCCCAGTGCCTTAGTTGTAACAGCACCTGTGACCAGTACGAGGACACCTACAAGTTTGCTCTGCTACTGAAACAGCAATGAAACTTCAACTCACAAAACAAATTTGTCCTTCCTACAGTGACTTAGCTGTTAACAGCACCTGTGACTAATAGGAGGACACGTACAAGTTCTCCATCCATCAGCTATTTTATATGATTATTATTAAGTTATTATCATCAACAACAAATGTCCTTCTGTCCTTCTGCCCCCAGTGCCTGAGGTGTAACAGCACCTGTGACCAGTACGAGGACACCTACAAGTTTGCCCTGCTTACAGAAACAGGAAACTTGCTGACCAAACAAATCATCAACTCACGCTGAACAAACCTTTTCTTCTGCCTACAACATGCAGTAACAGTACCTAAGCTGTAACAGGACCCGTTGCCAGTACAAAGACACCTACAAGTTTTCTATCCATCTTGAACAGCTATTTTCATATGATACGTATGAACTCATGCTGAACGAACCTTTCTTCCACCCCCAGTGCCTGAGGTGTAACAGCACCTGTGACCAGTACGAGGACACCTACAAGTTTGCCCTGCTACTGAAACAGCAATGAAACTTCAACTCACAAAACAAATTTGTCCTTCCTACAGTGACTTAGCTGTTAACAGCACCTGTGACCAGTAGGACTCAAGGACACGTACAAATTTTCAATCCATCAGCTATTTTATATGATTATTATTAAGTTATTATCATCAACAACAAATGTCCTTCTCTCCTTCCGCCCCCAGTGCCTGAGGTGTAACAGCACCTGTGACCAGTACGAGGACACCTACAAGTTTTCCATCCATCTCGAACTGCTAATTTCATATGATTAGTGTTAAGTTATCCTTATCAACTCATGCTGAACAATCCACACACACTAATGCTGCCAAAAACAATTTAAGTGAAACCTTTGGGTGAAACTAAGGAACAAACCTTCCTTCCGCCCCCAGTGCCTGAGCTGTACATGATGTAACAGCACCTGTGACCAGTACAAGGACACCTACAAGTTTCTTTGACGTTTTCCATCCATCTTGAACAGCTATTTTCAAGAGTTTTTTTCATATGATTAGTGTTAAGTTATCATTATCAACTCAAGGTGAACAAACCTTCCTTCCACCCCCAGTGTCTGAGGTGTAACAGCACCTGTGACCAGTACGAGGACACCTACAAGTTTGCCCGCTCCACCCCCCTGATGGACCCCTCGCTGAGGCAGCTGCCCGAGCAGGAGGGACAGCCCCTGCTCAGCAAACTGGGCGTCCGTTTCACCCAGCTCGTCGTGCACCGCACACGCACATCCAACGGCATCTTTAATGTGCTCTTCATTGGCACAGGTGGGTTCTATTCAATACCTCAGAGTTAGCCTGGTTAAATCTCGCTTATAGCAGCCCCTGATCAGCAAACTGGGTGTCTGCTTCACCCAGCTCGTATCGTTGCCAATGGCATCTTCCATGTGCTCTTCATAGGGACAGGTGGGTCCTATTCAATACCTCAGAGTTAGCCTGGTTAAATCTCGCTTATAGCAGCCCCTGATCAGCAAACTGGGCGTCCGCTTCACCCAGCTCGTCGTGCACCGCACCCGCACAGCCAACGGCATCTTCAACGTGCTTTTCATTGGCACAGGTGGGTCCTATTCAATACCTCAGAGTTAGCCTGGTTAAATCTCACTTATAGCAGCCCCTGCTGAGCAAACTGGGCGTCCGCTTCACCCAGCTTGTGCACTGCACCCGTACAGCCAATGTTCTGTTCATCGGGACAGGTGGGTGTTGGTGTAGATTTTCTATTCAATACCACAAAGTAAGGCTGGTTAAATCTCGCTTATAGCAGCCCCTGCTGAGCAAACTGGGCGTCCGCTTCACCCAGCTCGTCGTGCACCGCACCCGCACAGCCAACGGCATCTTTAATGTGCTCTTCATCGGGACAGGTGGGTGTGGATTTCAAGTCACCAAATTACTGTATCAGTGGCCTGGTGCAATGGACAAGTGGGTGGTTAAGTGTTAGCCTTGCATTTGGTAGGTTGTGTGGTCCAGGGCTACAGAAATTGAGATGGGCGCCGCCCTATGCACCGTCCAGTGCAGGAAGGACTTCAATTTTACATAGCTGGATCACGTGACCTTGTGGACGTGTGCCATCAGCTTGGTCATGTTATAACTTAAGTGCCAAGAAGTTAACGTGTGAGAGAGAATTCAGAACAAAGTTATGTTAGTCCAATACATTTTATCCCAGTCTTCCTTTGTGTGCCTTCAGTACATTGAATTATAATTGACAATTCCAGAGCTTTTTGCTCAGGTGTGTTTCGTGGCATTCTGATGATGTTGCAAAACATAGACCACTTGAGTTGACCAACTTTTATGTGTAGAGGTGTCTCTATGCCATTTCCATATAACCAACACTTGTTGCCTGTTCCAGACAACGGCACCCTGTACAAGTCAGTGGAGCAGGTGGTGAGCAACCCGTCCGGACCCAGGAGTGCTCAGCTCGTGCAACAGATCAACGTCTTTCCGGTATGGAAGCTTCTCGTTCATAATCAAATCCAGCTGACATCCCTTGTGAAAGTGTTATTGTTATTTTGACAGTACATTCCTCCACAAAAAAAAGATACCTCGAAGTTTAAGCAGACATTCCTCTAGAATGGTGCAGCTGAAGAAATATCTGCTTAAAAAAAATTTGTGAAAACAATTAAAAGTCTGATTTTCTAGATTGGAAGCCAAGGAATCGTAAACATGTATTGTGCTATTGTAACAGTACGTTCCTTCAGAAATATAGATTCCTGAAAGTTCAAGCAGACATTCCTTTAGGAATGTGCTGAAGGAATATCTGCTTGTGTAGGGGATGTCCACTGAAAAGTTAAAAAATTGCCGCTGTCCTTGATTTATGTTAGACTCTGCATAGAAGTCAAGGAATAGTAAACGTGTTACTACAATAATTGAAGTATAGATAAATCAAAGATGCAAATTTACCTTTATTCATGTTTACTAAGACCCTTTTCTGTCTCACAGGCGACCCAGGAGAAAATAACAACACTGAAGCTGTCCAAGGAAAAGGTATGTTGCCCTGACTGTTCCATGTTGGAAAAAAAGTCTTTTGTCTTAGTTCTTGGTGTCACTTTACCTGTCACACTTGTAATTATGACTGGCCAAGTAAACACTATGTACATTCAGATGAAAGTTGTATTTTCATGACTGTCATTGAATACTTTCCATGCCTTGAATATAAGCAGAGCTTCACCCGTGGCCTTCACAATAAACCTTAAGGACAATTTGTTAGAATGGCCTGATCAAGGTTTCCACTTTTTTTGGGCCTGGCCTCTAACCAGCTGTCAGCAAATCAGGATTTTTTTTTTCCTTAAGAAAATATACACTATTATATAAGTATTTCTCAGTTTGGTTGACAGCTGGTAATAGGCTATGCCCACAAAGTGGAAACCTTACCCCAGTTGAGCATAGCCTGATCCCAAGTTATATTGTTCTTCTATGGAAACCAAGTGGCCAGGTACATTGCAGAAGTTTGTCTTTTACGGACAATTTTATTTGAGACTCTGGTATCCATTTTGAGAATGCTATGTTAGATAGGCCTCTATGGAGTGAAATATGTACTATCCTTGTCCCGACCTCCGTTCGTTGATGTATTTATGTATATTTTTTTGGGCAATGCTTTTTATGTGTTCATTTCAGTTCAGTTCCTCCTCTGTGTAGGAGAATGAATATAATTATTATACATCCCCTAACTTTCATCAACATTTGTTATCCATTGCAACTGTAGAAAGCCATCTACATCGGCTCCAACTCCGGAGTGCGCATGCTGCCCCTGCACAACTGTGGAGCGTACACGTCGTGCGTGGCCTGTGTGTCGGCCAGAGATCCTTACTGTGGCTGGAGCAGGGCACAGGCAAGGTGCACGGCTGTGGACATGTAAGTATCTTCATAGACACTAGTGTAGATTATACATCAGATTCTATAGTATACGTACACGTCGTGCGTGGCCTGTGTGTCGGCCAGAGATCCTTACTGTGGCTGGAGCAGGGCACAGGCAAGGTGCACGGCTGTGGACATGTAAGTATCTTCATAGACACTAGTGTAGATTATACATCAGATTCTATAGTATACGTACACGTCGTGCGTGGCCTGTGTGTCGGCCAGGGATCCTTACTGTGGCTGGAGCAGGGCACAGGCAAGGTGCACGGCTGTGGACATGTAAGTTTCATTATCTGAAGTATCTTCAGAGTATCTTCAGTATCTTCATACTAGACACTAGTGTATTACACATGTCCTCAGTTCTAAAGTCAGTCCTGTGCGTGTGTGTGTGTGGTGTGTGGCGTGTTTGTGGCGTGTGTGTGTGGTGTGTGTGTGTGTGTGTGTGTGTGTGTGTGTGTGTGAGTGCGTCTGTGTGTGTGTGTATGGCATGTGTATGTGTGTGTGTATGTGTGTGTGTGTGTGTCTCATGTGTGCGCATGCTGCCCCTGCACAACTGTGGGGCGTACACGTCGTGCGTGGCCTGTGTGTCGGCCAGAGATCCTTACTGTGGCTGGAGCAGGGCACAGGCAAGGTGCACTGCTGTGGACATGTAAGTATCTTCATAGACACTCATGGTAGACACTAAGCATATAACAGATCTATAGTCCTCATATTGAATGAAAAAGTGGTCTTGTGCTTAGGAACTCCTAACGAAGGAGTTCCTTATGAAAATGAGTTCCTAAATTATAGTTCTTTTAGGTACATACTTCTGTGTAGGACATAATGTGAAAGTCCTTTGATTGAGGAGAGTGTGTGTGTATGTGTGTGTGTGTGTGTGTGTGTGTGTTTCATGTGTGTGTGTGTGTGTGTGTTTCATGTGTGTGTGTGTGTGTGTGTGTATTCATGTTTTCATGTGTGTGTTTGTGTGTTTTCATGTGTGTTTTCATGTGTGTGTGTGTCACGTATGTGTTTGTGTGTGAGTGCATGTGTGTGTGTGTATGTGTGTGTGTGTGTGTTAAGCTTGAGAAGTTGTGGATGGATCTGTATGATGTTTGGTATGTGTGTGGGTAGGTCTTGACATCAAAGAAAAATTATATTCTGGGCTGTCCATGGTACTACAGCAGGACAATGCTACAATAACATAAGACTTTCATACTCTGCACACTTCATGAATCATGTTATCTACGTACAGAAGATGAAACTGACGTGATTTACAAACCAACTTAAAAATGTTTCTATACAGGGACAGTGACCAGTCGTTGCTGCAGGATGTCCTCATGGGAGATGCTCTTCGTCAGGGCTGCAGATGTGAAGGTACTGTTTCTACAATTTCTCTTTTCAAACTTCCAGAACCATAATTATTATGATATTGATTGGATATTGATTGAAAAAAAAAATGTAGCAGTAACAGTTACGAGTCCTGGACTCGCAAAGATTACCTACCAGAATGGTCTATCACTTTAAAAACGTCAAGTAAAATCTGTATGATTGTACAGTATGTAAAATCTGTTTGTATGTAGTTGATTGCAAGTCTTAATGTATACTTCTTCGTGTTATTAGTGACCCATGGCTCCACAGTAGAACAGTGGTCACACCACTTACATGATGTAGTTGGACCCTGATTAAATTTTTCTCTATCCTTTGTTTTGGATAGGCTCTTTGGATGCTAGAAGTTTCTCTTACACTTTTTTTTACTTTATTTATTTTTTGTCCTCCTGTTGTGTTGTTCTACCTTATATACTCTACAGTTACCTGACCATTCTACAGCTATGATACTCTGACTCTCGATAAAATTACCCATTTCTAATGAAGTATTCTGAATTTCAAATTTTTTAGCTGGCTCAGGATCAAAAAGGCGACGCTGGAGAGGTTTGTCTGATGTCCTTGCTGTATTTCATGCTGTGAACCAGACTGAGATTTCTTTATATGATATGTGCTGTTACGTTTCCCTGCATCTCTATTGCATTTTGTTCATAGATTATATATCAGGTCTTGGAAAAAATGTTGCGTTTCCGTTACATGGACCCTACCAAAAACCTGCCAACCCTAGCTTCTGTTGGTTGACCACTGGCAAGGAACATGAAATTTCAATCTTGTCAACATTTTTGAAACAGTAATATTTTGCACTGTCTTTAATAACAGGTTTTGAACAGTTGAAATAATGTGAGAATGTGTAGTAGACTTTGACTTCTTAATTGTACAACGTAAATCTGTATGGTTTTGCATATGATGTTGAAAATCGGAAGCACAACATGAATTTTTCCTAGGACTTGTAATAACCTAGATAAAGCAATAGAGATGCTGGTAAACGAAATGATCCTATTTTTACTTCCATTGGCTGTCTACAACTTTTTTTGCCCCCGAGCAGCCAATCCTAACAAATCATGCTGCCTGGCTTTTCTCAATTTCCTACACATTGTTATGTCATGTTCCTCCATCCACTGCTAACCTGCACTACATTTTGCATTATAAGCTTACAATTTGCTGTGTCCTTTTTCTATGTGCAGTCAAACCTGTAAAAGTGACCCTCTCTACATGAGAACACTTGGCCAGTGTAGACGTTATGTAGAGATGGCCACTTTTTTTACGCAAACATGAAGAATCCTGTCTATAGTGATTTTGTCGGTCACCTGAGTGGCAGTTTTGACTGTACTGTCAGCTAGTTTGACTAAACATATCATTTCTGCATCCTCTTGTGGCACTTTGCTCGTCTGTAGTGGTGTAACAGCATGCCGTAGCTTATGTGTTTGTTGCTAACATTGTGGCAGAGCAGACGCTTATTGCAGCCTTCCATCACTCACTTCACACTTAAACGTCTCAACTTCATTACCATGGTGTCGCCTTAGTATAATTGGTCTGTAGTGATTTTGTAGATAGACTGTTAGTGGTTTGCTTGGTGTTGGGATGCTTGTAGTGATTGGTACATGGGTGACATGCATAGCCATGTAGATTTTATAACCTAAAAGGTGTCAAATAAGGTGTCATCATTCCATGTAGAACAGTATAGGCAAGGTCTTGGTGGTTTCTAATTGTGCTTTACCATTCAACAAAATCCTATACTCAAAATCAACTTAACACTCTTGCGGTGCAGAAAACTTTTCTTTTGGTCATTTTTGGTTCCAATTGTGCTTTTCCATTCGATAGTATCAAACAAAAGCTTTTTGGCTCAAAATCAGCTTTGACAATGTTCCAGGTTTCAAATTAGGATGATTTTTTCCAGGGCTTATTTAGACCTCCACCATTAGTTTCCATTGTGTTCTTCTCCACTCACAGGAGATCTAAGTGTGCAGATATGTTTGTATTTGGTGCAGGGAACGGTGACTCCCCCAGACCCCAGCACAACGTGACGCACGGGTCGGACCTGTACGTGTCCTGCAGTCCTGATGACACAGTGGACATCACTGACGTGCGGTGGACAGGGCCAGACAGTCTGCTGAGCAGGGCGATCAGGAAAGACAGTTACATCATTCTCAGACAGGTACTGGAAACCTTTAATGTTGTTTGATGGGATCTCTAGTATAGGGCTAGAAATGTCCATAAGCATACTAGAATAATTAAGACAGCAGGCACTAGGTTTCCTGACACTTGACAGTGGTTTTGTTACAATCGCAGTGTTCGTGGTGACCCCTCCACCACAAATAAGTGACTACGCTATCTTAAAGCTATCTCTAGAGTGAAAATGCTCTTACAATATTCTATGGCAAATATAAGTTTCACTCTACAAAAGTTAAAGGGTCGGACAGTCTACTGAGCAGAGGATCAGGAAAGACAGTTACATCATTCTCAGACAGGTACTGGAAACCTTTAACATTGTGCAATTGGATGTCACAGAGTAGTCTATGCATTAGAATGAGTTATTGTTTTGCTTAAAACTCGTCAGGTCTAGCCGCCATAACCGCCCTTTGGCATAATACACCACCTTGGTTATATTAAACTGAAAGGCCTGTCACTCTGTCTCACAGGTGAGATCTCTTTTGTACATCTGACTGCAAATGTTGCTTAAAGCTATCTATAGTGAGGATGCTCTCACAGAACTTTAGGCGGCAGGGAGTTACATTCTACGAAAATCTTAGGAAAATATTGATTTTTGAGCACATCAATCCTTGCTTCAAGTTGATAACTCTAGTACATTGTACCGGGTACTTGAACTCATTTTAGCACCACCAGCTTTTTCAAAAACATGTCTTGTTTCGTCCCCAGGTGGAGACGTCAGGTGTGTGTGGCACAGTAGTAGAGAGGCGGAGAGTCTATGCATTACGTATTGTTTGCTGAAAACTCAAATGGTTTCCTGACACATGGAAGTTGTTGTGTTATAATCGCATTGTTCGTGGTAACCCCTCCACCATGAATAAGTGACTACGCTATCTTAAAGCCATCTAGTGAAAATGCTCTTACTGTATTTTATGGCAAATATAAGTTTCACTCTACAAAAGTTTAATAGGAAATAAAAATACAACATTTCAAAAACATTTCTTGTTTCGTCCCCAGGTGGAGACGTCAGGTGAGATCACCTGCGCCCGTAAGGAGAACGGTTGCGAGATGACGACGGTCCACAGGATCAACATCCAGGTGGATGAGAACTCCGCCCGCTGCACGCTGGAGAGCGACATGTGCGTGAACATGCTGGCCCAGCAACAGAAGGCCTGCTGCCTGCTGGAGTCAGCACAGAACATCCTGCTCAACTGTAGCGCAAAGATGACAGTGGCAAGCTTCAACAGGCTGCTCCCGAGGGCGTGTCAGGTCAGGACGCCTCTCGGCACCCAGCCCGAGGATCCCAGCCAGCAGGCCTGCTGTTTGACGTTCGACGATCTGCCCGTGTCGAAGCCCGCGGCTCGGAACGTGCAGGCGGGTTCATCCGCGTGGAAGGGCATCGCTGTGACGCTGATGGTG
Organism: Branchiostoma floridae x Branchiostoma belcheri; assembly: GCA_019207045.1. Classification (NCBI taxonomy): domain Eukaryota; kingdom Metazoa; phylum Chordata; class Leptocardii; order Amphioxiformes; family Branchiostomatidae; genus Branchiostoma; species Branchiostoma floridae x Branchiostoma belcheri. The sequence goes on along the minus strand of CM033025.1, from coordinate 3,122,566 downwards.
CTGATCATCTTAGCCATCCTGCTGGCTCTGTTCCTGATGTGGAAGAAGAACAAAATCCAGGTATCTGTATCTCTATCTATATAACCGGTATAACCGCCCTTCGGCGTAACACACCAGCTTCTGTATCTGTATCTATATAGCCGGTATAACCACCCTTCAGCGTAACGCACCAGCATCTGTATCTATATAACCGGTATAACCGCCCTTCGGCGTAACACACCAGCTTCTGTATCTGTATCTATATAACCGCCCTTCGGCATAACACACCAGCTTCTGCATCTGTATCTATATAACCGGTATAACCGCCCTTCGGCGTAACACACCAGCTTCTGTATCTGTATCTATATAACCGGTATAACCGCCCTTCGGCGTAACACACCAGCTTCTGCATCTGTATCTATATAGCCGGTATAACCACCCTTTGGCGTAACACACCAGCTTCGCAGGCACGCGGCGTGGCAGCAGCTGGTTAAATCACACTGAACGACTTGTCACGCCTAACTTTCGCACATCTATCTGCAAGCGTTCTTTAAAACTATCCAGAGAAGATGCCCCTACTGTACTTGGTGATAACAAATTCTACTCTACGATAGTTCTGGGAAAGTACGAATTTTTGAGCACATCAGTCCTAGGTTGGTAACTCTGGTATTTGAAGGTATGACTATTTCTATTTCACTGTTCCAGGTGCCTTGTGATGGGGAAGACAACAACGTGGAAGAGAAGCCGCACAACAAGTCCTCGGACAGGAAGTACTTCCCCAAGGGCCCGAGATGGAGCATCAAACGTTTGCTCAGTCGGTCGGAGGCGGACGGAACAGACGCGAGGGTGAAGTGGCAGAGGCCAAACGGCACCACACAGGAGACCATAGATGAGGATGACAACCTCTCTAATGTTGTTGAGGCCGACAAAAACTTCAACGCCTCCAATAACAAGATTCCCGAACAGCAAGCCCTGATGAGGGAACTTAACAGAAGCTTAAAGAGAGCGGACGATAGCCCACAGGTCGTGAGAGAAAGTCTCATGCCCATAGACAACAGTAAGCTAGACGAGTTAGAAGCTATGGTGGCGTCACTCGACAAAGAAGGGAGTCCGTCCACAAACAGAGACCACTCGAAAGGCCTGGCATCTTCAGACAGTATGCACAGCATTACATTGGACATGCCGGACAACGGAAGCACGTCAGAGGCATGAGCGAAAAACTTCACATCACTAATAGCAAGCATCAAGGTCCGATCTGGCTTCTTATGATCAATCATAATTTCTTATAATGGCATCCCGAAATGCAAGTCTACCTGTGGAATTTGTCAAAATAGTACATATTCAATCATGTGAGGTATGATTAAACTGTGGCGTTGTGTTGGCAAAATGGACATTGTTCGGCCCAGGACCTAGAGGTACTTGGCTCAGATCTCCTGACATGCCACTGATGATGTGCCTTCAGGAAAGGCACTCTTCATGACTTTCCTCACTCCACCCAGGTGTAAGAATGGGAGCCTAGCTTCGGGTTGGGGAGGTGAAAGGCGGTGGAAGGAGAGGATTGAGCTCCGCCTTAAACTTCCCAGACACAGTGGATAACATTCCCACTGCCCCTACGGCCACAAAAAGGCTGTGGAACTACCTTTGCCTTACCTTTACACAATATGCAAAATATTATCCTTTGTGCTATCTAGTGCATACTACATCACTGTTATACTAGCTGTCCGAAAGCCATTAGCAATCAGCAACTCTCTCCAGTCTCTGCTTGGAGAGAATACTGCAACATTCCAGTGATGTAGAAACAAGCAAAGTAGGGGAGGAGATTACTTAAATTCCTTCACCAATGTGATGACTATAAAGTAACATTCCATTCATTAGAATCACAGCCTTTGATTCAGTGTGGAAAAAAAAAGACTTCATGACAAGGCCACACCCATTCAATTAGTTGGTTTTCGGACTCATTACCGAAGGGGTCAACATGAAAACAGACCCAGAGTGTGAGGGAACAGTCTGTACCTTGACTGTTTCTTGGAGTGAATCAGGCATGAATGAATGTCCCCTTGCTGGATTATCACATTAAAATGTCTGAAAATCAACTAGATAAGATGGTACGGCCTAAGATTACATTCTACAGCCTCCGTAGCAACCTGCTGGCTCAATCCCTTGGCTTGCTAATCCGTGGTTTGACTTAAAGTAAGTAAAATAAAATTGAGCCAGCAGTTACAATGGAGGGTCATACCCAGGCTATTCGTGTACATTCAAATGCTGTTGACAAATATGAAAGCTCAAAGCAAAGCAGTAACAGAGTGTAGTTCATCTCTATTTCTTTTACTTTGCGTACAGAAATAACGTATAAAAAATCTTTATTATCCATGATTGTGTTTTATGTTTCCATGACAGCTCCTCACTGCCATACATGTTTAAACATGTTAAACCTTCAGCATACTAAGGTTGCCATTTGGCACCAAAGCTGTATTGGCTATGGGGTTAGGAAGAAGGTTAAGAGGTCAATTATAATAATTGTGTTTTTTTTTTTTTTTTTTTATACATGTACAAGGGATGCATTGATACTGTAAATATATCTTACTGTCCAAGCAGAGGTTTCGCTCTGGCTGTTTTTTGCAGGTTTTCAATTTTGTGTCATTTTCGTAATGTCCACCAGATTGGCTGGCAGACATAAAATAGAAAGCCCAACAAAACCGCCTAAAAAGAGCCAGAGCCAAACCTCTGCTTAGAGAGTAAATATGTGGGTGAGTGCCCAGTGACCACTGAGTGATGTTAGTGTGAACATCGTGCTGCTGTGTCTTTTCATTGCCATAATTGATCAGATCTTCATGCCTGGCCAAATGGTTGGTGTGTGTACTGTGAGATATTGTACAAAAACTGTAAATATGATTTTAACCATTTGTTTTGTAATGATGATGAAATTGTATAGATGTTTGTATAGGCTAAGAGTATGATTTTTGTCAATTGTTTAATCATGATGAAATAGTCTACAGTACTAGTCCTCCTGAAACTAAATTATGACACTAAGATACAACCATTCCCGATTATACACAATGTTTATGTTCATTGCATAATGATGGTTAAATGTGATCAGAAACTGTTGTGTTGTATTCTAGTGTCACACTGGCACTTTAACATTCCAAACTTATCACATTTCCAGTGCACAGAGTGCTGTTACAGTAACTACCAGCTTTTAAAGTTGTTGTTTTTTTATTCACAGACTGTAAGATATCTAGTGCAATGTAATTCCATACTGTGGAGCAACCTCCAGGTGGTCATAGAGTCTGGAATGGTTGATGAGGCCACATTAATGAAATTGTATTATGGCTAATTTTTAGTTATTTGCAGTTGAAATTTCTGTAATTGGTGGTTATTGTTTTTCAAAATGGAGGAAAACAAAAGAAAAACAGAAAGTTCAGTAATGTTATAACTTTTTTGGGTAAGCAGAAGACTTTAAACTTTATTGGTCCACTCTATGTATTTTGTTGATGTGAATCTCTGTATTTGTAAACTAATTCATCTTCATTCATTAATATTTTGAAAAAAAAAATGAAGAAAACACCCCTTTCTTTTAACTCAAGACTTACATATCAAGGTGTTGAGGTCTTGGAGGGTGTCATCCAAAGAAATGAATCATCATCATCATGATGCCAGGGTGTCTTCACTCGTAAGGAGGAAGCCCTCCCTTGACTGACTTTAGTCTTAAGAATGGACAATTATATAACAATGTAGGGTTAGCATGTTGTAAACAAGAATGATTTGGACTACTGGTGATGGTGGCCTCCTTTGCAGATTCCTAGTAGCGTGGGGTTTCATTTTTTTTGCTGGAGCGCTGATTCACAATTTTTCACATGGGCTCAAGTTCTCGAATGCCGGGAGAGGAAATTCTGGTGGCCCAAACTCTTTCTTTTGGCAAACTCTCTCTCCTGGCATTAGATAACCCTAGTCCATGTTGAAAATCATGCATCAGCGCTCCTCCCGAAGATAAGAGCTAGGTCTACAAGTTAGACATTTGCGAATGAGGCTATGGTGATGGCATAAATGTGATCATGTGATGAAAAAAATAAGCATAAGAAAGATACATAATGTCAGAGGAGAAGCTATTTTAACTTAACACTGGTATTATATGGTGGTATTGCATATTTAGAAACTTGCCACCAAAGCTCTTTTGTAACAACTGCAGTTCTTAACATGTCCTCTAGATGGCGCCATTCAGAAAAAGTAGAACTGATGTATTTAGTTGGATAATGAAAATTGCTGATATACAGATGTATCTATATAAAACAAGACTTCATACCACATTGCATTTCCAAAGTATAGCAAGGTAGATCCCCAGGACTACTTGAAGCCCCAGAATAAAAAAATAAAACACGGATCTTTCACACCATATATTTTGTGTTCGCTGTAGACTTTTGATTTGGGGAAAAGATATGTAGTTTTTCTGGCTTTTTGGTGTGCAATGACAGGTTTTGTCTTGAAGGAACTTTGTCATGAACTGTTTTTATCTGCCATAACAGCTGAATGAGACTATTTTTTTGTGATATAAGCAATAGTGAGCAAGACATTCACAATGTCATGCGTAAATTACTAATGATATGCCATGCATGTGTGCCTGTATTTTTCATGGATGCCTTTGACTGTGTATGAGTCCATTTTCTGTCTATGAGAGTAGAACTGTACTGATGGCAGTGTGCACTGTAATTTCTTGATCACGATCTTGTGGTTGTGCCTCAATACTAAGTATCCAGCTACCAACACTGCCGAGTACATGTATGTAGACCTTTGGTTACCATGATGTGAAAAGTCTTGTTTCCATCAACTGTTCTAGCCTGGTATCCAGCCGTATTATAGCTCTCTTCTGACTCAGGAGCTATACTACGGCTAAATACCAGGCTACAACAGTTCAACACCATGTACATACTACATTCCATTCCATTCCAATGGTAGAAGTTAGCCTTGTGTACCACTATGGCCTGGCACTGACCAATAATAGGCCCTTTCACAGATGCACCTGCTCATGCACAGGTCAAAGTTGAAGGCCCCTGACTGAGATGCAGAACCAAACCTGTCATAGTTTTGCCAACTGCCATATATGGACCTGTTTAAAGCATGGCGGAGACAAGAACTGTCTACAATTTAGGCGCCTTCAACTTTGACCTCTGCATGGGCATTTGGGTCTGTGAAATTGCTTATAGTCTAGTGCAAGAATAGTATCAAGTTCGTGTTTTGGACTTGTTAACACTGGAAGTAGTGATTGTAGTGTTTGATTGGGACCAAGTAGTAATGGTGTGTCTTAGAGAGAGTATAGCATGTTGTATGTACTTGTACTTGAGGGTTAGTGGCTTCAGCTGTGAAAAATACTTTTATTTTTTTACTAATTTGACATCAGATCATGCGTATTACTGTAAGAATTTCAGCATTTGTAATAAAGGTTGATGTTGCCCAACACTAAGTCTTCACTCAGTTTGTTGCATATATTTGTCCAGGTTTGTATGGAGTTGTTGGTTGATATTATCTGCAAAAGTACTACCAAATTTAAAGGGGGTCTATACTCATAGGAATTCAAGAGAAACCTCCAGACGAGTTTGCAAGGTTTTTTTTATTTTTTTTCTCCTAATTCTTAAGAACTGAATATAATATATTACAATACACGAGAAACTGACATCTACATAAGAGATGCAGGTCCATGTACTATCCTAGCAGGTGCTTCGTAAGATGAGAAGAAACAATACACAACTCTAGCCTTAGCAAATAGGTGTATCATATAAATGGTATTTTCTATCACATTAGCACATAGCCAATAATAGAAAGGACTTCAGAAAGTCAACAACAAATTTTGCAAACTCTGCTGAAAATACTTGTTCAATGTCAGGGAAGGTAACTTATATAAGCGTTACTGGTATTTACATGCAGTTGTAATGTTTCTAAGATTTCTACACTCATCATTTGATAGGAATGCCAGCCCCTTCAGTGCGGTTGTTGTACGATTTCAATGTTGTAGGATTTTCATGGCAGAAGCAACCTTTGACAACATTAAGATCATCTTTTCAGATCGTAACAAATCAGCTGAATTCTTCATGACACTTAAATAGTTATCCCAAGAATATTCTGTGATTGTATGACGTCTGCGACTAGACCCTTTGTAATGATTCTATACTACTGCGACCGCCCCCCCACCCCCATATTAGCCCCTCCCCTACTCATGTTCTCTTGATGTAGAAAGCCTTCCCCATGGCGTGTAGCTCCTGTTCGTGGGCCCTGTGCTCCTCCTCAATCAGCTTCTTCAGTGCTGCTCTGCGGACCTGTCAGAAAAACACAATTCAGTCAACGATAGTTAGCAACACAGTGAAAATTCTGCTCCCTGTTTTGAGTGTAATGAGTAATGACTATATAAAGACTATGAACCTGAAAATATCAAGACCCTACTTGCGAGTTGGTCCCTTCATTCGGTCAATAAAGTATACAGTCAAGTTTTTTTCACATACATCCTCGCCTTTCTGAATTGAATTTGCCAAGCTAAGTCGGTTTTGTAAATTTCCATTTACCGAATGATAATATTGCCCATTGGGCAAGGCCAAGATGACTTTGTGGCTCTGGTTGTTAGATTTGTGTGTGAGGAGAGCCATGCCCAACTGGACCTCATGCAAATGCTTATTAATAAAAACTCACCACACTCATTGAAAAGATGAGGAGTCCATTCCAGTATGAGTGGATCAAACCTTACACTATGTGGCTTGTACCTACCATACAAAATTGATGTGTTACACCTAAAGGCAGTTTACCATAACTCAGCTCTCTGGGCCTTTTTTTCAGTCTTTTTGGCTCATAATACACTTTTGCCTGCCTTTTTTTTTGTACTGGGTCGCTTGTACTGCTGGCCATCCAAGCAAGCCAGTAGGAAAGGCCAGCAAAAGTGTATGGCCAAAAAAAGGCCCAGGCTAGGTTTACCAAAAGAAATGAACACTCACGGCCACCATCGCCCTGTTTGCCAGCCGAACCTCTTCCTTCATCTTCTTGAGGTCGTCCTTGTACCTCCTGGCCTCACTCGCCTCCTCCAGACCCTCCGACCACTCCGACACCAGGTTCACTTCCTTCTCACTGGGGGGAAAGATAAACCTCCCGTTACAAACAAACAAACAAACAAACCAGGGCTGTCTCCACTCATTGTTTGGCAGTTCATTTGGATGTTCAATAAGTTGTTAAATCTGTCATTTTAAGCAATAAACATTTTGACCTAATCCATGTACTGAAGTTCAAATTTTTGGGACGGAAAGGGTAAAATTTTTATCTGTCCTAACAAGCAAAAATGCCCTAGAGACTGCCCTGAAACAATCACATACTAGCTGACCATGGCATCCAGAGTCCTGACTATACTGACAACCTTTCCTAGACCATGTTTAATAATAGACATTAGACATAACTAGTTCACTTGGGTGAGCCAAGTGAGCAGAGCTTTTGCCTTGCATTCGGTTCAGTCATGGGTTTTATACCCGGCCTAGTCATACTAAATAATTTAAAAATTGTACATGCTGCTTTCTCTGCTTAGCATTCAGCATTTGGAGAAGTGTAAGTCAAACACACATCACTACTAGTAGACTAGCCCCCTGCTGTGGTGATTGCATAAAGTTCCTGGCCCTGGGCCAAAGAAATGTAGATGGGCACTGCTCTATGCACCATTCTGGTGCAAGTGGAATTTGTAACTTTTTTTAACAGTCCACTAAACGTTGTAGTCTCACCACTCCCAACCTTACTCAGACCATGGTTGGGACTTGAGAGCAAAGGTTGTCTGTTGTTTTGCGAGGTTAGCTACAGGTCAGCTGTGCTAGCCTAATGTTTCAAAATAAAATATTTGGGAGTTGGCAAGAGGTCTGGATTGGATTGGAAACTGGTCGAGAATAGGTTGGGAGTCAAATTTGGCCGTGGTTTGGGGAAGGTGTCCTGAATGTGTAACGAGCTTAACATCAAAGCACTGTCTGGTAATTATAAACAAAATGCACCCTTTGAACATGCCAGGAGTAGTCCTTGTACCTGTAATATGTTCCAGGGGTTGGATGTGATTTACATTGAATTGGACCAACTAACACATGGTCCTTGGGTGTGATCCTGGACTCAATTTTCCATTTAGGTCATTAAGAAGAGCACTGGCAAAAACACTTTGAGTCAAGTGATCTAGTGCAGTCAAACAATTGCCTATTGCTTAGGCCAGGGACAGGCCCCTTGCTCCCCTCCGACGAACAATTATTATTGAATAAAGGACGTATGTGTTATAACAAGGCATTTGTCTTATATGGGTCAGTTTGGATGTATGATGATAACATTAACGACCCGCCTGTTCCTCGGTGTATATGTCATAACACCTGGTCCTTTGTGGTCACTGTTCCTGTTAATAAGGCTTTTTCTCCTACTATTGACAGGATGTTCCTATCACTATGTAGGGCACAAGAAAAATTAGGTACTTACTGTCTGACAGTGCTCTGACGACTGGCATACATTTCGTCTTTCTACAAGAAAAGTACAAAGTGGTTATTAGTACTTACTAGTACTTCAAACAAGAGCAGAGTGCAGTTCTTCTGGTGCAGGTAGACAGGTCCAAGCAAGAGTGGTTATTCTTCAGATTATTGAACAATCTATTGAACTTTAAGACCTATTACTCCTACCTTGCAATCTAGTTTCCTCAAAAGTTCAAAAGCGTTCTGAATATGGTAGTGTATCATGAAAATATGGATGTCCCTGTAGCTCAACTGGTAGCAACCTCACATTTGAACTCCCAGGTCCAATTAAATGGCATTTTGGTTGGACACAAAATGGGGGTCCAGGTTGAGGAGCAACCCTTCCCTACATAAATATACCCTGAAAAACACTGAAATAACATGGATACTTGGTGCTCTATGAGCAACTTAAGCTCTACAAAGTGAACAACAACACAAAATGGACCAGAAACCTGTGAAAATTGTTCCTAAACGTACCACCACCCGTTGCTAGTAACCAAGTTCTGTCGATAGATTACGTGTACATACTGCCACTCGTGTTTCTAGGGCGCCCAACCAATAAAGTTGTCATGTAGTCCACGATTAGTTTATAATGTTTGTTCAACTGACGTTCCAAAAGTTATAAATGTGTCCAGCGGGTTGATGTTTGACTCACTCACCTTTATTCTCTGGGTTATTCTTTGCTGGGCTTTGTTACTCTCTAGCCCCTCATACTTCGCCATGCTCGCCATGAGACTCATTTTGCCAAAAGAGTGAGTTTCAAACAACGGGGGATCGAAAAAACGACGTAAAACGGCTTATTCGGAGTTTGAAAAACTCGGTGTCTTTATTTATGACTCGCTCAGCTGAGTGGAAGCTGTTCTTGTTTCTATGGTTACTGTTTACAACTTATTTACTCCCGACAGAATGTTCATCCGCTTGATCAAATAGTTCCAACATTTGAAAAAAAAAACACTATCTGTTGTAATTACAAACATTTCAAAACTACTACTGAATGCAGACATACATTTATATGTACCTAAAACTGACTTTCATTCGGTAAAAATTACCATTTGTTACTAAAATTACTATTCTATACGCGTATGTATATATATCACAGAATATGAAGTAACTCGGCTCGGAACATGTTCTCGGGAAATCTCGCGATACTGACGTGCGGTGGGCTTTAAACAGGTCAGAGGTCAGTAGCGATGGCGCCTTCCTCAAGTTGGTGTTCGGCTGTTTTCCTCCGTTCGCGGCCCTTCCTTCCTTTCCTGCTGCTCGTTTGCGTGCTTTCTGGAGGGAAAACCTTCGCACAGTCAGCCAGCGGCAAACCCAACATAGTTTTCATCTTGGCGGACGACTACGGCTGGAACGACATCGGCTACCATGGCTCGGTCATCCGCACTCCCAACTTGGACAGGTAAAACTTCTTCTTGTCACCACAACCGGTTCATAACTGCACCAAGGAGATTAGGTTTTATCAATAAAACCTGATTGACAGAAGCAATGGGTACCATATTGACGAGCCATACCAGCATTGCCGCATCTGACAATCTCGCCTGACAAGTTTTAAGAGTTTTACAGTACTGGGCAGTCAAGCTTGAAGTTGAATATTATTAGCCAAGCCAAGGCAACTAGAATACATGTAACATTAACGTTGATTTATTTTTCTTGAGCCGTTTTAATTTTGCTTGAAGACCTGTGTCTCAGTTGCACGGATTACTCTCTGTAGTTGCTAAGAGGCTTTCCACTTCCCGTCTGTTCAATGGTCATATGTGCACCAATTCGGCTCCTCTACACTGCATTTTTCATACACCAGTTAAAGTTTCAGCCTTAATCTAATTTTACATCACGCCCAACAAGCCTCTGCTGGGAGGGGGCGTGGCTGTGGGGCTTAGTTTAATGTAAAACTGCCACTGTCAGCGGTACACAACACCCCACTGTGCAGGACAGGAATGTGGTGGAACTGCAGCTGAGATAACTGCATACACTTTCCTGGCAACTTCAGTTCATAATGACTAGTATGATACTATAGTATAACCTTTATACATCCTGAAAGAGCCATGGGCTGGTACATGATATTGCAAACTGTAAAACAAAATTTCCCTAGATTCCACCCCTACTGTGAATTAAGATCCCAAAGAAAATTTTACAACTTAGGCCACATGGACTTAATTTTATGGATGACATCTGTGGGCGCATTGATTTTCTGAGGACTGTTCTCGGGGAAAAAACTGTGACCACGGGTGACTCAATAAAATCCCTGGTCCATCAAAATTTTATGCTTGGCAGAGGATCTGCTCTCCAGGGCGAGATAAGGGGCTGTATAAAAAAGAGAAATTAGGCAGTCTATCCTAGGCCAATTAACTCCTACTAGGCTTTTATTCCCAACTTGGCCAAAGTCCCCAGTATTACTATTCAGCCAGTTGATAGAGACTATATGTAAGGGGGCACATGGTCAGGGCATGGGGCCACAGCTTTCTTGTTTCCCTCTTTAAACCAGAATGGCAATAAAGACATTATTGAAATAGGAATCATTGTCTACAGTCTTACTAGAAGTGAACGTAAGATAAACCAAGCCTGGGAAAAATGGACTGGATGTTTTGTCCTGTGCTTTTAGCAGCATGTGTTTTGCTGGATTCTTTGTTTGTTTGTTTGTTTTAACCTTTATTCATTCATGAAAGCTCAAATTGGCCTGAAGGCCGCTTTTCATTGAGGTCATGAGGGAAGAGGCAAGGGTCAGACAACGTATATAACGTTTAAAGTCCTTATAAAGTCTATAATATACACAATTTTTACATACATACAAAGAAAAAAACTGCTACATGATTCAAGTCCGTTCATTTGGCCATTCCCATCACTTAAAGAGTCTTTTAAAGGAAGCCAGAGTTGGGCTGTGCGTATGTCCGGTGGAAGACTGTTCCAGATGGTGGGTCCACGGTAGGCGATGGCTCTTCTGAAGGTTTTTCACACACACATTTAAGTTTAAGGGTCTGCAGAGGATGTCAACCATAAGATTAAGCAGTGTGACCTTAGAGTATGCTTCAAAAGATATGGGAAAGTGCACATCATGATTCATTTTCCTTCCAGACCTACAAACTCATACTTGTACTGACCTGGAAATGTCAGGTGTCCAGATGATCTCACGTGCATTCACAGAATTCTTAAACACATGCAAGCTGCATAAGATCAGACATTACATTTCCAAAATGGACTCCTATTCTTCTTGTTTAGTATGTGGGGAAGGACAACCTCAAGCCAACCGTTCACACTTACGCCACATCTTCAGGGAAGACGCTGGAGCCGCATGTTCCCCGTTTAGGAACTTTATTCGAACCGACACACAACAAACATGTTTTGCCGTGTCTCCACACATCCTATTCTTCTTGTTTGTTTTTTGTCTGTACAATGTATATAGTATGGCATAAATGGCATACCCGGTAAACCTCTTCAAGGCATAACACACCAGGTTTATAAAAGCTGCATATCCGTGATGGTCCCATGTTGCTAATTTTTTCTAAGGGTACAACATAGGGATTCAAACCCAGTTCAATCCCAGATCTTTTAGATATCCAGTCTAACTTCAAGCCCATATTCAATTTGTCTCCACTTAAATAGACTTGCCTTATTGCTAGTATAATGATGTGTTAAAGTTGTATTTGATTTAACATCCATTGGCATAATACCGGTCGGTTTACTGCAATTTCTCAAGCAATGCTAATTTGGCAAATGATCAACGCATCATTTTCTCCAGTTACATGTTGCTGTTACAGCTTACCTTTGCCACTTCTTCTGTGTAAATTATTTTGTCTCTCTGGTCCTGCTAAAAACATAATATCGTAATTGGAACACACAGCGGAATTGCACGGAGAACGGGCGCGTGGTTGGAAGGGGGTGCACTATACTGGCCGAACGAAACACGGCACAATTAACTGCCGCTATGTACCTTTATGCATCCTCTGTTGTTCCTTTCTTTCCTGTTAGTAGTTGCACAAAACAAAAATCTGCATGAGCATACAAAAAGTCATGAGAAAATGGGCGTATACTGACAAGAATTTTCATTTAATTTTGGTCCGTCACAACCGCTATGACGTAAAACTTTACTGCTGGCCGTAGCATTAAAAATGGCGGGAAAATGGCGGCGTACGTTCAATTTGACCCATTCAGCCGTAGATCCGGGCGATACGGTTCCTCACACTTTTACACGAGTTATAGGTCACCAAAAGAAATTCAAGATTGCTGTTGAATTATGCTCGTCTTGTGCCGTGAGCACATGTGATTATTATCTACAAATCTGGCGATGAACGTGACAGTGTGTTTGTCCCACGACGAGCTCGCCTGCCTCGAAAATGACCTGAAAACTTTTGGCCTTGTTGTCTTCGAATGCATTGTTATCGATGCTTTGTAAATTATGTATTGGACACCTAGATGTCTGAAGTGTGCATACCTCAGAAATAACTATTGTTGCATGTGTAGATCTCTTTAAGTAACAGTTCCACTATTTTTAATCGACCGGTATAAGGCTTATGACCGGTATTATGCCAATGCATGTTACTCGATAGCATCTTTCCTTTTCGAAGAATATTTGAGTGCCCCATAGGAGTAAATATTGTTTCATCAAACATTTCACTACTTTTCACTGGCTCTTTCTTTACATTGCTGCTTTGGCATAAGTCCATCCAGCAATTTGTCTCTACCTTCCTTTAGTCTGTCTGAAATTCAAGCCGATTTTGTTTCAACTTAACTTGTATGCAGTTGTAGACAGGCAGAGAAATGTGGCAGATGACAAGCTGTTTCAGGCATGTAGCCATTGCGGCCTTTGATCTTTGCTGCAAGTTTGGTCTCTACCCTCCAAAGGCGGAAGTGGCATTTTGTATTTCAATCAAGTTCAAGTTTATATTTGGACTTTGATAGCAACGGGAGATAACCTTTGGGAGTTCCTTCTGTCGGAGGTAAGGCCACACCAATCTTATTTGTTGTTTCTCGGATTTTTTTTCAGAAAAAAATTGAGTTGGTTGGTCGAGAAAAAAAAATAGAAAAAAAACTTTTGCAAAAAGTTGGGGGTAAGAGAGATCGAGGGGCTTACTCAAGTTACAGTTAATTTAGGGGGTCCCTGGTAGCAAAGTCCAAAGTTTGAAGAAAAATTATAAAGGTACCGTCCGAAATAGGACTACTACTGGAATTTGAGGCCCATAGCTAATTTGAGAAAGAAAAGGCAGTGAAATTTTGTCAACACGAGGTGTGACCATCAATTTGAATTTTTTCTTTTTTTTCAAATTGGAAAAATTAGGGTCGGGAAATTCGAGAAACAACAAATAAAATTGGTGTGGCCCAAGGGGAAGAGCTGCACTTCCTGACCGGTATAGACCAGTGGATGTCCCTCAAGTTTACTGACGTGGATCAAAGTTTTTAAATGAGCTACACTTGCACTTCAACTAGCTAGAGGCCTCTTTGAAGTTTGAATCCTGCACATGTATTAAACATTAGCAGGATACAAAGTCTTGTAGTTAATTATGAAGGACTGGGTAGGGAAAGTTGTGATTTCAGTCTTGCTACAAATTATGTGGAATCAGAATGGCCGATTACGCTCTATACAAAAGGGCATGCAGGCTCCCACATAATTTGTGTAAATGTCACAGAAAGGTTGAACCTGGGTGTGTAAAAACTGCAGGCATTTATAGGACATAGAATATTTCTTTTACACAACCAGTCTCTCACCTCCCTGAGACCTTTGATCTACCAACCTGATGAAATTATTGTTGGAAGTCTAGTGTTTAGTCTAGTTTTGTCCTGACTTGTTTGTGACCTCAAAGAAGGCGGTCAGCAGACGGTCAAGGAAGGGCTCCACCCCTCTCAAAGGGGATGTCACCCTCCACACTGACCTTGAACCCGTAAGATCTTCAAACAGAAAGGATTTCAAAGCAAAGTTGGTTCCTTCCTACTTCAACTTTGAATTCACTTTATCCTTGTTACTTCTAATATTAGGCTAAGAGGTAGCTTGGACACTGGAAAAGAGAACGCAATTTTTTCATACTTCATTCACCCCCCCCCCCCCACCCCCCATTAATCAAGTTCAGCAAGAGCATATTGTTGCCATTATTTAAGATAAAGAGTGTCTCGTACATGTCCCTGGAGCATCAACTCTTCTCCCTAAGACAGAAGCATCAAGCTTAGGTAAGCTCGACTTACTCTGACTCTGACCCTTGGCTATATCTGTGTCCCACTTTTTTTTTTCTGTTGACAGGCTGGCAGCTGAGGGAGTCAAACTGGAGAACTACTACATCCAGCCCATCTGCACCCCCTCCAGGAGTCAGCTGATGACAGGAAGATACCAGGTGAATATGGGGCGTAAAGCTATCGGGCGAATACTCCGGACCTTTCGGGAGAAATTCTGCCGATATCTTTATGGCAAAATTGTAGTTCCATCTAGACGCTGAAAGAAAGCTGTCCGCGAGAGTTTGTCGGCTCGCCTATATCGAGAAAAACTGTGTCTAGATTGTGCCTAAGTGCCTTTCCTGTAAATGCAGAAATTTAACTTAAACCACCGCGAACATTTTCTCATGGCAGTAAGAGACTACAGTGCATGGTGCTACCGCAAACTCAAAACCACCACGTACAGTCGTTTTTCCGCTACTGCAAAATTAAATCCCAGCAAACTGCATTTTACAGTATATAACTTTGCAGTCTGCTAAGGATTCAAACCAGAATCGTTAGATAGTCATTCCAAGCCTCTTCAGCCACCCCGCTGTTAAACCCATTTATAAAAGTGCCCGGCCACAGAAGTCACCGTTACAGCTTAGAAAGTACCGTGTTTAACAGATGTTCCATTCCTCAGACCCTGTGAGCCAGAAAACAGACATGTCAGTACAACATGCCCCCTGCTGCATTCAACAGGAGAGTGCACTGCACTCCCCAATTAGCAAGACCTTCCAGTTATAAATCACCTAAACTCAGACACTACTTTCAATGCTGTGCTCCAAGCATATTTTTCAGTGAAGTGTTCTCCACAGATACAACACTTAAGAAGGATACACTACAAACTTTGGGCTTTGAATCTATAAGTCAAATATTTTGCACTTGTCTCATTTTGTCATTTAAAAACTTTTCAAAAAAATGGGTGCACATACAAAAGACTTTTAATAATGTCAGAATTACAAACTCTACTGTCTCTCTTCAGAACTTGGTGAAGATAATTAGATAGAAATCTAAATCTATCTACATGTATTTTGTATGCATACAACAATCAAAAAGTCTCACAGTAGATTCAAACTCAAACATGTCAAAAGATTGTTGACATTTTTCTTTTATGTAAAGAAAGTTCACAGAAAAGACATCATTCATCAACCTAGTTCTCTTAAGTTCCTTACTCTTTGAAACTCAGCACAAGGATCATTTTTCACAATGTGTACTACTTTCCTATGCCTGTCTATTCATTCAACCCAAGCTTTCCTCACTGTCACTGACAAGTGCGGATTGCCTGTCTGGAACATCTGACCGTTTCCAAATTCATATTCAGTTGCTTGAGTAACTGCTTTTTGGCATATCTTATCTTATAACCTGGATCTGTAGCCTTCATCTATGCCTGTCTACTTTGTTCCCCCCATGACCTGGAGGTCAAGGGACTAGAGCTAGATAGAGTACTATAACACCACTCCTGCCAACTCTCCTTGGGCTTGTACCCAGATCCATCAGAAGAATTGGGTTAGTCACGCCTGTCACTTTAAACAGGAACATTCAGGCTCCTGTTACTAATCAAGTCCTCTGGGTCCACTGGTGGACATAAACTGATAAAACACTGTGACAACTTGTGCTTTTCAGTCCTCCCTGGGCTTCCTTTCCTAGCTGTGAATGGTGAAGAAAAAGTTTTGTAAAATAGGGTAAAACTAATTGCTTTCATTCAAGGGAGGAAACTTCTCTGGTAAAGGTGATGTGCCCCATGAGTGAAAGGTTCACCAGTGCCATCCTGAAACTGTGTAGGGGAGAGACAGAGTTGGTCACGCTCCGTTGTAGACAAATCTGAAGCAGATCTCATGTGACTGTCATGTCTTAAACTTTTAGCTTTGCAAGGCTTGTTGGAAGCTGTTTGGTGAGGATTGCACTCCTGTCATGGTGTTATAATGGCATAGAGTATCCAGAGGTACTGGTGTCAAATCCCCTGACACCGGCCACAGATGCTGTTCCCTTGGGGAAAGGCACTTTTATACATTTTCAGGTTGGGGAGGTAGAAGGCAGTGGGAGTAGCGGGTTGGCCGGCTCTGCCCTCTACTACCTGTACCATGCTATAGACACAGTAGATCAGCGGATAACAGCCCACAACCCCTTACTGCCTCAAATTTTAAAGGCTACAGGACTACCTAAGACCTTATACCTTTATTTAGATAGTTTAGTAGTTGGTAGGTTGACCAGTTTATTTGTCTGTGGGAGAAACAGTTCGAGTCATGCTTGGTTGTGGCCAAAACAGAAGCAGGTGAATCCTTCCTCCCCTCGGGGGAGTGCTAATTGGACATGTGAGACTTTGTGTCATCTGGTTCCACTTCTGGTCTGCACTTCATTACAGGTGTTACTTTCACTTAGACAGAATTATGGACATTCTAGGTCACTTAGTAACTTAGTCTGGTTCTGTGGAAGGACAGTCAAACCCTTGCTGGTGACCGCTTCTACAGGAGGATCACCTGGCCAATGTGACCACTTTAGCACAGAAAATCCTGTCTATAGTGACCACCTGTCTACATATTATAAGACCAGATATTTATCATCATTCCTCGAGTGGTCTTCTTGGGCATGTTTGCTTGCTCTGTGGCTGTGTTGTCCTCAGCATTGATTCCTTAAAACAAAAAGACTTAGTTAGTGCCTTTTAGTCAGACACTCCATCCTTTTTAATTCAATCTTTGATATGCTTGCCACTTTCTTATACTTATAGCAACAAATCAAAGTGAAATGTTCTAATTAGTGTAATTCCCGCATCTGGGACAGCTTTCCCACCTGTCAAAGTGAATTTGCTTGAAGTTACTTTTGAAACCAAATACAAATTTATAAAGTATCAAATTCATTTAGTTTTTTTGTTAATAAGATAAGTAAATATATAAGACTTAGTATGTTTAATACATTTAATATGCCTTTTCAATATGGATGTCTTTTGTTCCTTAAATGTATCAATTGTTTTTTGAATTAATGATGCTATGGTAGTTCCTCACTAGCCCAAGATCTGGCACCCAAAAAATCATGACCATGGCTTTTTCAGGACTTGTACCGGTAATATAAAAACTGGAGGGTACCTCATGCAGTGCCGTACACACATACCTATTATCACACTCACAAGCACAGACATACACACACACACACCACACAAGCACACACACGCACGCACACACACACAGAGAGTCACACACACCACACAAGCACACACACACATACATACACGCACACACACACATACACGCAACACACACACACATACACACATGCACGCACACACACGCACACCACACAAGCAAAGACACATGCATAGACATATACACACACACCACAGTCACACACACACACACGACCACACAAGAAAGAGAGAAAGAGAGAGAGAGACAAAAACACAACCTTAAGGATAAATCACAAGGTGGGCTGGATATTGAAGTTGTATGAAACACTGTGGTGAAAACTGTACTTGTTTTGGTTGGCAGAGTGACAAGGTCTAAATTTGACATTGAACCTGACCACAATTTCACCCCACTAATGGAAACTTTATCTGCAGTTTGAATCCTGCTAAACTGCCCGTATGCAAAACCACTGGACTTCAACACTGGCTTCATTGTCCCAGAGAATATAACGTTACCACAGTTGATTACAGCTCTCATGGTTTTGATGAGGTCTATATGGTCTGATTGTGCCTTTGATACACTCTATCCCTTTTAATTTTGCTGTTAACATGGATGTCTTTCCACTCAAATGACATGTTTTCTGTCTGGATAATACTATGTGGTCTGTTCAAACCTACATTTATTATATATACCAATTCCTCATCAGGAGCCCAAGAGCTGTCTGTCACAGTGACTGAAAAATCCTGACCATCACGCAGTCCAAGGGCCGGTTTACACAAGGCAAAAACATTAAGACTTGTCCTAAACATTTTCCTACTGCGTGCAACGCGCAGCGCGTGTCCTATGTCACTTTTTTTGCCTGTGTAAAAAACAAAGCGACATGCTGTGGCGCGCCACAGTGTGGCACCTCCGGATGTGGGCCCAAACCATCACACTTTAACAGTGACTTCATTGTCCCAGAAAACAATGGAAAAGATACCCGCACCTATCTCTAACTCTCCTGGTTCTAATAAGGTAATTCAAAGTTGATTATAAGGCCTGATAATAAACTTCTTGTGGTCACAAAGGTCATAAGGGTCTGCATGTGGGGTACTGGCAATATACATGTACTTGATGGTAAAAATTCAGGGTGTCCAGCCATTTGACTAATGTTTTTGGAAATTTAAACTTTTTAGTGATGAGTTCATTGGATTGTTTGTCATCGGGCAGTGTTTGAAAAAACTAGTCAACTGACTTTTACACAGCTGGACATTGTGTCTCAATTCCGTGCATTCTAGACTGTTCTGCTGCATAGCCATAGGAATAACTTGTCAAACTACCAAACTACAACTGTTACAGTGGCTCCATTGTCCCAGAAATGATACCCACTACTGATAACTCCCCTGGTTCTGATCAAGTCATTACAGGCCCTGATGATAAACTTCTGGTAGGTCACCAAGGTCGTGGCGGAGGGTTCATGCACCTGACCTTGCAATGTCTAAACAAGGTCAGTTTTGATAGTCATCAACCTGGGAGAAATGAAACGAAGGCCACAGAAGGTACATTTTATGGATGACGTCTACTACAAACTGCAGTCTGATGCAACAGCACAAAGAGAGTTAGACGGCAAGGAAAATCACTAAATTGTTGAATTGAAGTGACTAAGCATGGTGTCACAGCCGCATTTATTATTATTATAATTTTTATTCCTGTATCCCAAAAGTGTTGAAAGAGACACTAGTAAGTGTGGTTGATCTAAGCCTTAAATAGTATCACTACAGCCACCCTGCCGTCTATCATGCTTAGTGTCACAACATTTGGGACTTTTTGTCATGGGAGACAAAAATTTGTTGCCCAACTGCAATGGTTGGAACCAAATATTTTTCTTTGAAACCTCAGTGAGGAAAATTATATGCCAGATGATATCTATAAGATTTACTTGCTGTGGCCTATAATCATCAGCCTGGCAAGAATAAAGCTAACCTCTGTTTGCTATTAGCACAAGTTAAGATGTCGCTGTGAAGGTTATCAGAAGAGTCTGGGGTCGGCTGAGAAAAGAATTGGCCTTGGATGTTTGGAGTTTAACTACTTTGGTGGCCTTGGCGAAGCGTCTTGTGTTGGTATTGAAGAGTGAAGAGAGCAGTAAATCTTGTTAGAGTTTGTCGAGGAGTTCAGAGTTGCTTCCTACGTGTGTCTGCAGCAATTTCCTCTCCCAACCAAGCCTGTCCCCAAAACAGTTCCACTTTCAGATTGTATCTTTACCTTTGCCAAGAACAGGTTTTAGGTGTCATTTTTGTGTACTATGTGTGTCTGTGAACAGGAAAAGAAGATCAAGTTTGATATTAAATTGGTCCCCTACTAGCTTTCTAAGGTACTGCAGCAGAACTCCAGGTTTTGATATTTAATGTTCTGGGTATCTATATACTTAGAATGTTTGATCTTTGCCAAATGAAGAAACGATTAGATTGTGGGCCCCCTAGCGGCTTTCCATGGTACTGCAGCAGGACTTCCTGTTTTAATATCTCGTTGAATACTTTTCTCCCCAGATTCATTTTGGTCTCCAGCACAGCATCATCTGGCCCCCCCAGCCCAGTGGCCTCCCCCTGGATGAAGTGACTCTCCCCCAGCGACTGAAGGAGGGGGGGTACTCCACTCACATCGTGGGCAAGTGGCACCTGGGCTTCTATAAGGAGGAGTACACACCCCTGCACAGGGGCTTCGATACCTTCTATGGTGAGTGCTATTAAATTTTTTCAGTTGGCATTCTATGACTTTCAAGTTTAGATTTTCCAGTATTTCTAAGGCCCCCTTTCCACTAGATGGCGATCGCGCTGCGCTCTCTCTGCGACCTAAGTAAGATATGTGTAACCATCACTTTCATACTGGGTATATCATACAAAACGTAAAAGTGTGACTAAGAAGACAACAAAACACACAAAGTGTAAAAAGATTTGTTTCTTTTCTATACAATTCGTTATGGGAAACGTAAAATTTTCGGTCGCAGAGAGAGCGTGGCGAGAGCACCGTTCTATTGGAAAGGGGGTATAAGCAATCTATGGCATATATTCGCTCAGTTTGCATACAAGGAGAAGTACACACACCAAAGGGGAATCGATACCTTCTATGGTGAGTTTGATATTCATTGCATATCCCTGTGGTTCACACAGTAGTACAATCCCACTGTTACATCATATGAATCAGATTCCTTTTGAACTGTGGGCCAGGGTTTGATTCTAGAGTTAATTCTGGCTCAGGTATAATAATTACAATAATAATAATATAGCAGGGGTATTTGCAGTCAGTAGGTACCCAATGTGTTGAGTCATGAGACTGGTTATGTTGTAAGGGATTGCATTCTTCATTTTTGTTGATAACGTAAAGCCAGTGGCCCAGTGTATGTATGAGCTTCTGGTACTTATACAGTACTGGTTCAAGTGTCAAACCTCTGCACGTTATTAAAAAATAAATGCCTATTGAGAAGAGTAGGGATGACCCAATGTGCTTGGCTAGGCGAGCCACAAAGAAGCACAACTCACTCAGTTCAGTTCGGTCATCCATCAGGTGACACTATGAAGTCCCTCCAGATGACTCTGTCTTGCATGACAGACATGAGGTCCTGTCTTGGAGACCAACATCCTCCTCGATCAACCTGCTAAGGGTCACTAGTTAGAAAAAGCATCATGCTTCTCCTCAGATGAAGATGACTGCTTTTTTTCACAACACAGTTGATTCCACCTGTTAATATTAAAACATTTAATATATGATAAACAAGTACTAGTGAGACTGTCTTCTTTACTGCGTTTGAGATTTTGAACAGATGTTAAACACCTGTTAGTTCAGGATGGAATAGGTTGACAAGTGTATATATATACAACTTAGACCAGCATATTTTCATACCGTACGGTAGACTTAACCTAGAATAAACTTGACCTGACCTGACCCTGGGGTTGAACCCTAAGAGTCAATTCCAGCTCAGACATGATATTTGTATAATTGTACAGCGACCTTTTAGCAGGGCTGTCTTCAGGACCCATCCCTCTGCTCTGGGGCGGGAATTTGTTTGGACATTTGGCCATACCAATTTAATTGATTGGTTCACGGATTCGCTCCTTCCTATTTTTGGGAAAATAAAATGAAAATAAAAACTACCACTCAGCAAATTTTCACCATTAATGAAACCATTCACCAACTTTCTGGTGTAGCAAATTGGCCTTTATATTTATAATTTATAAGCTCCTTAAAATGTGGGTATTATTATTGCAGTTTCATGAAGAATGGGACAAACATAAAAACTGACACTACTTTTGTAATTTTCAATGAACAGGTGCTGTTACTGTACAGTAATAGTGTTTTTGTCCTTTTTCAAGCTGAAAACTTTTTATTCTTTATGTTTTGGATGAGCCCTTATTTTTACCCCAACCATTTTACAATTTTTTTTTTGCCCTGTCGCTCCATATTTTTTATGAAAAAAGCCGTGAACCAAGAAATTAAATTGGTGTGGTCTATTTTAAAATTTTCGCCACATCCATCTAAAGAATCTGATCACATTATACATGCATTGATAAAAAGGTAAAATGACAGGCGTAAGCTTAAAATGACAGATTTAACAATGGAGAAGAACTTACTGTAAGTGCATTTAAGTTTGTGGTGATTTAATTTTGTGGTATGGCGAAAATGGAGTGTTCGCTGTGGTTTTGAGTTTGCGGTAGCTTATGATGATAAATGCATTTACAGTACTGTATTGTAGTCACAGACTGTAATAGAGAAGCCAACGCCTCTAAAATCTGCCAGTTGGAAACCATAATTCTCGGCAAGGTTGCTAGTCCGCTTTTGATTTTGACAGTGCTAGTGTGGCCAACTGTCACTGATCTAAGTTAAACTTTCCAAACCCTTTTATACAATATTCACAGCTAATCTCCTTGCATTATAATTTCCACCAACTTAGCTCATTGCTTAGAAGTTGTCATCAAATGGCTTCGTAATGAACAAACCTGTTAAAAGAAAATTTAATTGTGCCTCTGCAGGTTTCTTAACAGGCAGTGAGAACCACTTCAGCCACAGGAACTCTGGTGGGATGCCCGGCTTCAGACCTGGCTGGAGCGGGCTGGACCTCAGGGACCAGAACAGACCGGTCACCAACCAGAACGGAACTTACTCCACTCACCTGTTTGCCAAGAAAGCCATAGAGGTCATCGCACGACAGGACAAGAGCAAGGTTAGCTAGTCCCAAGGAGGTTGGTTGCCTCACTCCACCCAGGTGTAAAAAACTACCTGACTTTGGGTAAGGTGTGTAGTCTAACTTGGGTGAACTAGTAACGGACTAGAACGGAACTTACTCTACTCATCTGACATGTTTGCCAAGAAAGCCATAGAGGTCATCGCTCAACAAGACAAGAGCAAGGTTTGGTGCAATTAATTGAGCTCTAGAAAGGGGGTCTTCAGATTTGGGAATGCTACGTGTTGAGTGCTCACTTTTTCATTTCTTTTCTACCCATTTAATGGCCTGATGCTTGAAATTCAGGTGCTTTCCATGCCCCGTTACATGTGGTGTCGGTGTGGGCGGTGAGAGTGTTGGACTCAAAACCACAGTGTGTTCTGAGTTTGATACTCACCTTTGTATCAATGATGGCTTGGGAAAGGCACTTTACATATCTACCATGACATATAAGTGATGTCCACTGTACATGTATGTGCCTCTTTCACAAATCTGTCTAAAAAACATGCGGATTTGGTGCGCCGCCAATGTGCCAACACCTGCACATTTTTCACCAAGAGCCTTAAAATCTTTCTTTTCTTTGATACACTTGCAGCCCATGTTCCTGTACCTCCCCTTCCAAGCTGTCCATGCCCCATTACAAGCTCCGCAGAAGTACATCTCCATGTACAGACACATCAACGACCACAACAGGAGGATGTACGCTGCCATGACAACAGCCATGGACGAGGCAGTCGGGAACATCACCGACGCTTTGAAACAGTACGGGCTTTGGGACAACACTGTCCTGGTCTTCTCAACTGGTGAGTACTAAAATAGTACGGGCTGTGGGACAACACGGTCCTGGTCTTCTCAACTGGTGAGTACTAAAACAGTACGGGCTTTGGGACAACACGGTCCTGGTCTTCTCAACTGGTGAGTACTAAAACAGTACGGGCTGTGGGACAACACGGTCCTGGTCTTCTCAACTGGTGAGTACTAAAACAGTACGGGCTTTGGGACAACACTGTCCTGGTCTTCTCAACTGGCGAGTACTAAAACAGTACGGGCTGTGGGACAACACGGTCTCAACTGGTGAGTACTAAAACAGTACGGGTTGTGGGACAACACTGTCCTGGTCTTCTCAACTGGTGAGTACTAAAACAGTACGGGCTGTGGGACAACACGGTCCTGGTCTTCTCAACTGGTGAGTACTAAAACAGTACGGGCTGTGGGACAACACAGTCCTGGTCTTCTCAACTGGTCAGTACTTAAACAGTACGGGCTGTGAAACAACATGGTCTCAACTGGTGAGTACTAAAACAGTACGGGCTGTGGGACAACACTGTCCTGGTCTTCTCAACTGGTCAGTACTTAAACAGTACGGGCTGTGGGACAACACGGTCCTGGTCTTCTCAACTGGTGAGTACTAAAACAGTATGGGCTGTGGGACAACTGATCTTCTCAACTGGTGAGTACTAAAACAGTACGGGCTGTGGGACAACACGGTCTCAACTGGTGAGTACTAAAACAGTACGGGCTGTGGGACAGCACGGTCCTGGTCTTCTCAACTGGTGAGTACTAAAACAGGACGGGCTGTGGGACAACACGGTCTTTGTCTTCTCAACTGGTGAGTACTAAAACAGTACGGGCTGTGGGACAACATGGTCCTGGTCTTCTCAACTGGTGAGTACTAAAACAGTACGGGCTGTGGGACAACACCGTCTCAACTGGTGAGTACTAAAACAGTACGGGCTGTGGGACAACACGGTCCTGGTCTTCTCAACTGGTGAGTACTAAAACAGTACGGGCTGTGGGACAACACGGTCCTGGTCTTCTCAACTGGTGAGTACTAAAACAGTACGGGCTGTGGGACAACACAGTCCTGGTCTTCTCAACTGGTGAGTACTAAAACAGTACGGGCTGTGGGACAACACTGTCCTGGTCTTCTCAACTGGTCAGTACTTAAACAGTACGGGCTGTGGGACAACACGGTCCTGGTCTTCTCAACTGGTGAGTACTAAAACAGTATGGGCTGTGGGACAACTGATCTTCTCAACTGGTGAGTACTAAAACAGTACGGGCTGTGGGACAACACGGTCTCAACTGGTGAGTACTAAAACAGTACGGGCTGTGGGACAGCACGGTCCTGGTCTTCTCAACTGGTGAGTACTAAAACAGTACAGGCTGTGAGACAACACGGTCCTGGTCTTCTCAACTGGTGAGTACTAAAACAGTACGGGCTTTGGGACAACACTGTCCTGGTCTTCTCAACTGGTGAGTACTAAAACAGTATGGGCTGTGAGACAACATGGTCTTAAATGGTGAGTACTAAAACAGTACGGGCTGTGGGACAACATGGTCCTGGTCTTCTCAACTGGTGAGTACTAAAACAGTATGGGCTGTGGGACAACACGGTCCTGGTCTTCTCAACTGGTGAGTACTAAAACAGTACGGGCTGTGGACAACACGGTCCTGGTCTTCTCAGCTGGTGAGTACTAAAACAGTACGGGCTGTGGACAACACTGTCCTGGTCTTCTCAACTGGTGAGTACTAAAACAGTACGGGCTGTGGGACAACACTGTCCTGGTCTTCTCAACTGGTCAGTACTTAAACAGTACGGGCTGTGGGACAACACGGTCCTGGTCTTCTCAACTGGTGAGTACTAAAACAGTATGGGCTGTGGGACAACACGGTCCTGGTCTTCTCAACTGGTGAGTACTAAAACAGTACGGGCTGTGGGACAACACTGTCCTGGTCTTCTCAACTGGTCAGTACTTAAACAGTACGGGCTGTGGGACAACACGGTCCTGGTCTTCTCAACTGGTGAGTACTAAAACAGTATGGGCTGTGGGACAACTGATCTTCTCAACTGGTGAGTACTAAAACAGTACGGGCTGTGGGACAACACGGTCTCAACTGGTGAGTACTAAAACAGTACGGGCTGTGGGACAGCACGGTCCTGGTCTTCTCAACTGGTGAGTACTAAAACAGTACAGGCTGTGAGACAACACGGTCCTGGTCTTCTCAACTGGTGAGTACTAAAACAGTACGGGCTTTGGGACAACACTGTCCTGGTCTTCTCAACTGGTGAGTACTAAAACAGTATGGGCTGTGAGACAACATGGTCTTAAATGGTGAGTACTAAAACAGTACGGGCTGTGGGACAACATGGTCCTGGTCTTCTCAACTGGTGAGTACTAAAACAGTATGGGCTGTGGGACAACACGGTCCTGGTCTTCTCAACTGGTGAGTACTAAAACAGTACGGGCTGTGGACAACACGGTCCTGGTCTTCTCAGCTGGTGAGTACTAAAACAGTACGGGCTGTGGACAACACTGTCCTGGTCTTCTCAACTGGTGAGTACTAAAACAGTACGGGCTGTGGGACAACACTGTCCTGGTCTTCTCAGCTGGTGAGTACTAAAACAGTACGGGCTGTGGACAACAGGGTCCTGGTCTTCTCAACTGGTGAGTACTAAAACAGTACAGGCTGTGAGACAACACGGTCCTGGTCTTCTCAACTGGTGAGCACTAAAACAGTATGGGCTGTGGGACAACACTGTCCTGGTCTTCTCAACTGGTGAGTACTAAAACAGTACGGGCTGTGGGACAACACGGTCCTGGTCTTCTCAACTGGTGAGTACTAAAACAGTACGGGCTGTGGGACAACACGGTCCTTGTCTTCTCAACTGGTGAGTAAGGGCTGTGGGACAACACGGTCCTGGTCTTCTCAACTGGTGAGTACTAAAACAGTACGGGCTGTGGGACAACACTGTCCTGGTCTTCTCAACTGGTGAGTAAGGGCTGTGGGACAACACGGTCCTGGTCTTCTCAACTGGTGAGTGCTAAAACAGTATGGGCTGTGGGACAACACTGTCCTGGTCTTCTCAACTGGTGAGTAAGGGCTGTGGGACAACACGGTCCTGGTCTTCTCAACTGGTGAGTACTAAAACAGTACGGGCTATGGGACAACACGGTCCTGGTCTTCTCAACTGGTGAGTACTAAAACAGTATGGGCTGTGGGACAACACTGTCCTGGTCTTCTCAACTGGTGAGTAAGGGCTGTGGGACAACACGGTCCTGGTCTTCTCAACTGGTGAGTACTAAAACAGTACGGGCTATGGGACAACACGGTCCTGGTCTTCTCAACTGGTGAGTACTAAAACAGTAAGGGCTGTGGGACAACACGGTCCTGGTCTTCTCAACTGGTGAGTGCTAAAACAGTATGGGCTGTGGGACAACACTGTCCTGGTCTTCTCAACTGGTGAGTACTAAAACAGTACGGGCTGTGGGACAACACTGTCCTGGTCTTCTCAACTGGTGAGTATCAAAACAATGTGGGCTGTGGGACAACATGGTCCTGGTCTTCTCAACTGGTGAGTACTAAAACAGTACGGGCTGTGGGACAACACGGTCCTGGTCTTCTCAACTGGTGAGTACTGTGAAAGTGTATCAAGCATTTAGAAACAGTCGACTGGCTACCAGGATTTGAACCCAGGCCTGATATTACTGATAGCTTAACCTTTGCCTGGGAGACAGCTTTTCCATCAAACCCCTCTATATTCAGTATAAAAATAATGTGTAAAATTTTTGCCAAGTAAAAGTTGACGTTGTTTTTCAGACAACGGAGGCCAGGTAATGGCTGGAGGCAACAACTGGCCGCTGAGGGGGTGGAAGGGCTCACTCTGGGAAGGGGGTGTTCGCGGAGTCGGCTTTGTCAACAGCCCGCTGATCAAAGCCAAAGGCAGGACCAGTGACGCCCTGATCCACATCTCTGATTGGTTCCCTACTTTGGTGGGACTTGCCGGCGGTTCCACCAATGGGACGAAGCCATTGGATGGCCATGATGTCTGGGAAGCCATCAGGTACAACTAATAGGGAAATAATATACAGTTCATCATAGTTTCTTTAGGTTTGCAACCTCATTTTTCTTCCCAACTGGTGTTTCAACAACCTAACTGCTGCATTCATCAAACTGCTGCATTCATCATTCCATTGCAAAGTAAAAAGAAGAGACTCTTGTCAGTCTCTCATGACTTGTCACAATTGGACTTAGGGATATCAAGTCGATGGACAGTAGTTTCGAACTGCAATGTTTTCAAAGTATTGTAATATTTTCAAAATGCAGCTATGTGTAGCTAACAATTTGGTCCCAATCTTGGTCCAAAACGGACATGTGATCTTATGTTCTACTGTAGACCTGTATTTGTGAGTGATGAGTGTTCAGCACCAGGGACAGGGATGGTAATGTTTCTGTAGACCTGTATTTGTGAGTGATGAGTGTTCAGCACCAGGGACAGGATGGTAATGTTACTGTAGGCCTGTATTTGTGAGTGATGAGTGTTCAGCACCAGGGACAGGGATGGTAATGTTTTGGTAGACCTGTATTTGTGAGTGATGAGTGTTCAGCACCAGGGACAGGATGGTAATGTTACTGTAGGCCTGTATTTGTGAGTGATGAGTGTTCAGCACCAGGGACAGGGATGGTAATGTTTTGGTAGACCTGTATTTGTGAGTGATGAGTGTTCAGCACCAGGGACAGGGATGGTAATGTTTCTGTAGACCTGTATTTGTGAGTGATGAGTGTTCAGCACCAGGGACAGGGATGGTAATGTTACTGTAGGCCTGTATTTGTGAGTGATGAGTGTTCAGCACCAGGGACAGGGATGGTAATGTTTCTGTAGACCTGTATTTGTGAGTGATGAGTGTTCAGCACCAGGGACAGGGATGGTAATGTTACTGTAGGCCTGTATTTGTGAGTGATGAGTGTTCAGCACCAGGGACAGGGATGACAAAGTTGACAGACAGTGGTTTCAAACTGCAATATTTTAAAAATATTGTAATATTTTGAGAATGCAGCTAGGTGTTATTGCTAACAATATGGTCCTGCCTGGTAGTTCACAGGCTGTGTGGTTCCTGGGCTATTTTGGGGCCTGGCAGGTCCTTGGATTTTTTTAAACTCGGGTTAAAATCAAGCCAGGACCTGGCGACAAATAGACATCATGACATACCCGTGAAAATACCAAGAGGTACGCCTAGCTCTTTTCAACAAATACACATTAAGTGTACAATGAACTGTGAACCGCAGCTTAAACATCCCATCCTTACGACTCACTTACTCGCTCAGAACTGCAACATTTTTCAGTAGTGTGCATTTTGGCTCAGCGACAACAGCTGGGACTCAAACTCCCAAACACAAAGTCACGATACTCTTCTGACATTAGAACTAAAACTATGACAGGGCTCGAAATACTGGATGCATGTGCACTCAGGTGCACCCAAAATTGGAACTGTGCACCCTATTTTTTTCAATGGGTGCACACACAGGGTGCACCCAAATATTCTATTAGGTTTATGTATGTAAAGATATCAAGTATACTAGTATACATCATATTCTTGACATCTAAGTGTTAGAAAGATCATAATAAAAATGTCTGTCATGGTATTTGTTTAAGAATTTGAAAGCTTGTAACCAAGTTTTGATTTTAGGTTTTTACTTAGATTTAAGTGGTGCACCCAAAATATTTTTGGTGCACCCAATTTTTTAAGCTGGGTGCACCAGTGCACCTTATCCCAAAAATGAATTTTGAGCCCAGTATGATAATACAATTTACCACTTCTCTCTTTACTTTTCCTTAGTGAAGGCAAGCCCTCCCCGCGGAAGGAGATCCTCCACAACATCGACCCTTTGTTCCGCACCATCCTCTACCTGCCCCCCCACCAGTGGGGCGACGACACCTTCAACACATCCATGCACGCGGCCATCCGATCGGGAGACTGGAAACTGCTCACAGGCTACCCAGGTGATCGTTTATTTGTTTGTTTGCTTGTTTGTTTTACATGCACGCGGCCATCCAATCGGGCGACTGGAAACTGCTCACGGGCTACCCAGGTGATCGTTTATTTGTTTATTTGTTTGTTTGTTTGTTTACATGCACGCGGCCATCTGTTCAGGCGACTGGAAACTACTCACAGGCTACCCAGGTTATTATTTGTTTGTTTATTTGTTTGTTTGTTTTGCATGCACAC
This sequence comes from Branchiostoma floridae x Branchiostoma belcheri, assembly GCA_019207045.1. Lineage (NCBI taxonomy): Eukaryota > Metazoa > Chordata > Leptocardii > Amphioxiformes > Branchiostomatidae > Branchiostoma > Branchiostoma floridae x Branchiostoma belcheri. Next base: position 3,092,598 of record CM033025.1, on the reverse strand, counting down.
GGCCATCCGCTCAGGGGACTGGAAACTGCTCACAGGCTAACCCAGGTAATCGTTTGTTTGTTCATTTGTTTGTCTATTTGTTTGTTTATTTGTTTGTTTCTTTTGCCTGCACGCGGCAATCTGCTCAGGCGACTGGAAACTGCTCACAGGCTACCCAGGTAATCGTTTGTTTGTTTGTTTGTTTGTTTGTTTGTTTGTTTGTTTACATGCACGCGGCCATCCGCTCAGGCGACTGGAAACTGCTCACAGGCTACCCAGGTAATTGTTTGTTTGTTTATTTGTTTGTTTGTTTTGCCTGCACGCGGCCATCCGCTCGGGCGACTGGAAACTGCTCACAGGCTACCCAGGTAATCGTTCGTTTGTTTATTTGTTTGTTTCTTTTGCCTGCACGCGGCCATTTGCACAGGTGACTGAAAACTGCTCACAGGCTACCCAGATAAGTATTTGTTTGTTTGTTTTTGCTTATTTGAGGGACTGGAAACTGGACTCAGGGTAGCCAGGTAGTTAGTTACCTTCACTAGAAGGTTATATTTTCGGTAGCATTTGTGTGTGTAAGTGTGTGTGTGGTTGACCAGCATAACTCTCAATGGCCTGAATGGATTGGTGCGTAGGTAGGTTCCCATTATACCTTGAATCGATTAGATTTTGGATAGAGGGATCCTGAAATGCTTATTTAAAAAAAAATTTACCTGTCAATTTTTATCTTTCTGATGATTATCATTATGATCTTTCACCGACAGGGAATGGGTCCTGGATGCCACCCCCATCTTCTGACCTGATCTGTGAGGAGTCAGACGACCCACCGGGCCAGCACCTCTGGCTGTTCAACATCCGCGAAGACCCCGAGGAGAGAACGGACCTGTCGAAGAAGTACCCTCTTGTTGTACAGGACTTGTTAGAGAAGCTGGCTGCGTACAAGAAGTCTTCGGTGCCGATATTTTATCCAGCGCCTGACCCCAGGGCAAACCCTGCCCTGCACGGGGACCTATGGTCACCTTGGGAGTGAAGGTCAAGTTTTACTGATGCAAGCTCGTTTGGATATTTTGAAGGAGAAATGGTGGGTATGGGGGGTGGGAAGAGTGGATCCGGAGCTGAGAAAGATACTCATAAGTATTATACATAAAGTTCTACTGATGCAATTTTTTTGAAATTTTTATTAGGGCTAAAAAGAAAGTAAGTAATTTTAGTGCCAATTTTGCTGATGTATGAGTTTTATATTTGAAATGAGAATAAAGGGCTTGGATATGGGAAAAGCAATGGAGCTGAAAAAGATACCAATAGTATTGAAAGTAAACAGCTACTAAAAACCAGGCAGTATTACAGTATAGAAATATTGATAACATTTGTATTTTTACTTTCAACTGGTACATTGAGCTGATGTAGCACTGGTTTACCTTTATCCGTGGGTAACCTATATCTGTTGTTATATCAAACTCAAATATTTTCCAATACTGGTGTAACCTATGTCCATTTTTATATCTAACTGTAACAGTTATTTATATATTTTCAAAGTATCGCAGTTTGAAACTACCATCTGTTAACTATGTATCTCCTATAGCAACAACATCTATACCTCTTTCTTTCAATAAGGCCACTTGTATGTTGGGACAAACATACCTCGTATGAAAATCTTTGCTGGAACAAATCACTGATATATTATGTTTGTTGATGAGATCTGCATATATAAACAAAGCTGTATCAGGTTGTTAAGATGATTGATATTGCATATGTCAAGTGTTATTTCCTTTGCATGACATACTAGAAGATACTACAATTTGGGTCTATATAAGGCCATATAGCTAGCTTATAGTTATATTTCAGAATAGCATAAAAGCAATGTAGATGGATGATTGTATCACACTTGGAGTCATACAGTTGCCATAATGAACATCCCTCATTTCTGCAAGCTGGCAGTCCAACAGAAGGCCAGGCTTGGGGGAGATTTCATGTGTTGTAACTTTTACTACAAAGTAGTATAAACTATCTTAATGCTGCACTTATATTGTTACTTGTTATAAGTTTTTCCTAGAACAAAGTTTTTACCAATTGGTGCATTGGATGGCACCCACTTCCGTTTCCAGGGCCACACAACTTGGTGCAATCACTACAGCAGGGGGCTAGTTCAACTACCATACTCTGTGTACTAAGCGGAGATAGCAGCGTGTTCCTTTTTTTGGAATGACTCGGTCGGGAATCAAAGTCACAAAATTCTGACTGCAAGGCGAACACTCTGATCGCTTGTTCACAAGTTACTAGTAGTTTGGAGATTCTTTTCATTTGAAGTCATTACCATTCATGATGATTTATGCTTTGAAATTCATTCTTATGACAACAATGAATACAATTTTGGCAGAAATCATCCTCACTGAACTGTGTACTTGTGTGAATTGTGTAGTACAATGCATGCGATAGCAAAAGTGTAGGTATTTCAAGTTCTGGATTAGTTTCTGCTCAGCTGTTGTTTTGTTGTGTCTGGTAGGAAGTTATATTTTCCCGCAATATAATTGCAAGTTCAGAACCAGGAACACACTTTCCCAGAGATTATTAGATCATTATTATTACTGCCCTCTGATTGAGTTAACAATGACATAAATCAATTGTTCATTGTTCTACATTGGAATAACTTGTATTTATTTAGTACTGTAATACTTCCCCAGTTTGACTGACATACAGCCAGGTCTGCCCAGAGAAACTTCTTAGGGCTAGCCCTAGAGTAGCCCAAGAAGGATATGTTTTTTGGCCAGTGAAGACCAGGAGCTACTGTTTTCAATAGGTGTGGTGTGTTCTATAAAGCTCTTAAGGTGTGGCTGTTCCCAAACAAGAGACCTCCATTTTAGTATCAAACAGAAGCTAGGTACCCAAATCAAGTAAGGTCATCAGTGCTATGAAGAGCATTTCCCAAGGGGCCAAAGGTAGCAGCCTTTTGGAGCAGACAAAAGCAAACAGGGCTGGACTCCAGGCTAACATCATTATGCTACGGCTATGGCTTTCTCGTCAGAATCCAGGCTGGTCCAAAATCAAACACACTCTGACTGTAGGTGGTACTGAAGCGCCATCCAGTGACTGCCAATGGTACTGCAGACAAGGAACCTCAATTGATGAATACTAAAAATCCTTTGACTTCATAAAAAGGTAAGATACGGTAAGATACATGGGGTGGACTAATCCTCAGTCACCAGACAGAAATTCAAACATATGCATTACCGTACATTGTGTATATGCTTAAATCTTACAGTTACATAATTATGAACCTTTTGTCACAAACAGATACAGAAGCTGCTGTGTTTCCGTGAAAGGCGATTGGTTTATTGGCCATCTGGATACAGAAGCTGGTGTGTTATGTCAAAAGGCAGAAATACCAGTTATACAGAACTGAGATACAATCAACTTGAAAGCTGTCAAGCTCTGAATGCCCATGATCTGATGTAAGGCAATATGTAAAAACAAGCAAGCAGGATATGGAAGCTTAAAAACTTACATGGCAGCTTTTCTTCCTGTGGCCAAAAGAACAAAATAAAATACAGAATGTGGATAAGTATATTATCTATTAAATAAGAAGGGAAGACAATATAGAAAATACTGAATTTAAATATTTCATAAAATGCAACTGCCAGACATCTTATAAAGGAACAAAAGACTGTCTGAAATGTATGAATATAGAAATGAACATTGTTCAAAGTCTTTACTGTGTCCCTTAATACATTCTATGATAAATACAAACATATTATATTATATTGCACAGCTTTAGTTTCTGGACTACCACATCTCAAAACTTATTAATACAAAGTTTGCTGCATATCACCTCCAGGTTTGCTTAAGGGTCAAAAGACAGGTAAAACACAGGCACTGCTGTTCTGTTGTACGTAGCTATCTCCTCATAAATTCGTCAAAGTTTAATAGCAGCAGAACTAGGAAAACTGTTGGGGTCTTTAACTTCATCACTTCCATGGTCCCCAGATGTTTCCATGTAACGCTGGGTTTGCCTGAGGGTCAAAAAATGGGTAAAACACAGGCACTGCTGTCCTGTTGTACATAGCCAACTTCTCCAGCAGCTCTTGCACAACACCAGGATGCTTCTGTGACAGGTCGGTCCTCTCCTCCGGGTCCTCACGAATGTTGAACAGCCAGAGATGTTTGCCTGAAGGGTCCTTTGGTTCCTCCCAGGGTTTCCTAGATGAGGGTGGCGGTACCCACGATGTGTTCCCTAATATAAGTAATGAGAGAAAGACCAACAATATGGTAACAGCGCAAGTCACAGCATACATGTAAGAATGGCAGTCACAGCCTATTGGAGTACATGTTAATACATTGCAAAACTTAAAATGTTCTTTTCTTTCTTTCAGTAAATCAGTACGATTTGTTTCCTAATTTACGTAATGAGAGGAAGATATCATATAGATTGTAAAGGGACAGGTGGTCACTATTGACAAGATTCTTATAAGTGTCAATGGGAAAATATCTACAAGGGACCACCAAAGAATATGTAAAAAAAACATGGTCCGAGATGAGAGTATATCGTTCCTTAACACTGCTGCAACAACACCTAGCTGCAGTTTGAAGTAAAACCAGTCAGTATTGCCCTGAAGAAGGGCTAGAATGACAGCTGGTTAGAATGTCGGTGGTTATCTACTATCTAAACCTCTGACCGTTTTCAAAATCATATCCAGTTGCCTGAGTAACTTTTTTTGGCACATCTACTATTTGTGTGTGATTTTCAGAACATATCTCTTATCCAGTGGTGAAACTAGTCACCGATGTACCTGGGCATCCTGTGAGCAGTTTCCAGTCCCCTGACCTGATGGCAGCGTGCACAGAAGTGTTGAACACACGGTCTCCCCACTGGTGGGGCAGTGGACTGGGAACAGTGTTGAACATGGGGTCGATGTTGTGGAGGATCTCCCTCCTTGGGGATGGTTTTCCTTCACTGCAGAACAACAAGGGTTACTCCATTATATCATTACTATCCCTGTCCTTGGTGCTGAATGGTTCTAACACTCACAAATACAGGCCTACAGTAATATTACCATCCCTGTCCCTGGTGCTGAACACTCAACACTCACAAATACAGGCTTACAGTAACATTACTGGTGCTGAACACTCAACACTCACAAATACAGGCCTACAGTAACATTACTGTCCCTGGTGCTGAACACCCATCACTTACAAATACAGGCCTACAGTAACATTACTGTCCCTGGTGCTGAACACTCATCACTCACAAATACAGGCCTACAGTAACATTACCATCCCTGTCCCTGGTGCTGAACACTCATCACTCACAAATACAGGCCTACAGTAACATTACCATCCCTGTCCCTGGTGCTGAACACTCATCACTCACAAATACAGGCCTTCAGTAACATTACCGTCCCTGTCCCTGGTGCTGAACACTCAACACTCACAAATACAGGCCTACAGTAACATAACCCCCTGTCACTGGTGCTGAACAGCATTCACTCATAAATTCACTCACTCACTCATTCATTCAATTAACTCATCCCTCACAAATACAGGCCTAAAGTAGGCCTAGCTAAAAGTGACATTACATCCAACAGCATGGGACCATAGTATTAGCAACATCATATAGCTGCATTTTAAACATATTACAATGAAAATATTTCAGTTTGAAACCACTGTCTGTAGACTTAATATTCCTTTTATGACAAGTTATGCGTAGACCAACAAGTCCCTTCTTTTTACTTTGCTTGCTTTGCATGAATACAGCAGTTAGGTTGTTAACATTGTAACACCAGTTGGGAGGAAATATACGAAAAAAAACTATGATAAAACTGTTAACAAAGTTATCCTAATAGCACAACTTTGTCATCCCTGTCCCTGGTACTGAACACTCATCACTCACAAATACAGGCCTACAGTAACATTACCATCCCTGTCCCTGGTGCTGAACACTCATCACTCACAAATACAGGCCCACAGAAACATTACCATCCCTGTCCCTGGTGCTGAACACTCATCACTCACAAATACAGGTCTACAGAAACATTACCATCCCTGTCCCTGGTGCTGAACACTTATCACTCACAAATACAGGTCTACAGTAGAACATAAGATCACATGTCTGTTTTGGACCAAGATTGGGAACAAATTGTTAGCTACACATAGCTGCATTTTGAAAATATTACATTGTAGTTTGAAACTACTGTCCAGCAACTTAATATCCCTAAGTCCTATTGTGACAAGTAGACATGAGTAGACTGACAAGAGTCTCTTCTTTTTACTTTGCAATGCAATGAAGAATGCAGCAGTTTGATGAATGCAGCAGTTAGGTTGTTGAAACACCAGTTGGGAAGAAAAATGAGGTTGCAAACCTAAAGAAACTATGATGAACTGTATATTATTTCCCTATTAGTAGTACCTGATGGCTTGCCAGACATCATGGCCGTCCAATGGCTTCGTCCCATTGGTGGAACCGCCGGCAAGTCCCACCAAAGTAGGGAACCAATCAGAGATGTGGATCAGGGCATCACTGGTCCTGCCTTTGGCTTTGATCAGCGGGCTGTTGACAAAGCCGACTCCACGAACACCCCCTTCCCAGAGTGAGCCCTTCCACCCCCTCAGCGGCCAGTTGTTGCCTCCTCGGTCCACGCGACCTCCATTGTCTGAAAAGTGGAAAGTACAGTAGAAAGTACAGTGTAGTAGTGACTACATGCAGGAGTTTAATATTTTCATGGACAGTTGTGGTTTGTTGGCTAATTGGTGCCCCCTGCTGATCATTTTGGAAACTGCAGTAAGCAGGAAAAGTAAATCAAAAGGAAGTTAATCAACCTTTCTTCATGAAGAACAAATTGTTGTACATTTCGTGTGTATTGTTGTTTCTTTTTGCAAGATATAAAAATCATACTTCTACATAAAATAGAAGTGATTTGTGAATAGAAGTGATGTTATCACCAAGCACAGTAGGGGCATCTTCTCTGGATAGTTTTAAAGAGCGCTTGCAGATAGATGTGCAAAAGTTAGGTGTGACGGATTGTTCAGTGTAACATAACCAGCTGCTGCCGCGCCGCGTGCCTGCAAAGCTGGTGTGTTACGCCGAAGGGTGGTTATATCGGCTATATACATACAGATACAGATTTGGTAGCACACCCCATTTGCCAGCATATCTCGTGCAATTATCCGGGTGGTGCAACATTGCAATTGGGATTTTGGTTCGGGATCCCGTGCAATTAACAGTGTGCGGTAATTATCTGGCTTCTACTACAGTATTTTGCTTACATTCATACATTTGTATAGATGTGTTTTGTTGTATTTTTTGCAAGATATAAATGTATGATCTACTGAAAAAATCATATTCCACAAATTGAATCTTGGTTAGTTTAGGACATTTAGGTGCCAATTACAACCAGTGGCTTAGCAACGATACTTTTACAGCTATGTTGTTATGTAGTGTTGTTATGTGATTATTTAGTGTTATTGTGTAATTGTTTCTGCCCAGGAATGCCTGAAAAACAGGTCTAGCTTGGACCTGAGCTGTATTACTCCTGGTTAAATAAATGAAGTGGAAAGTGGTCACTGTACTCAGTGATTGCCATCTACTTAGAGTCAGTAACTCACCAGTAGAGAAAATGAGCACAGTGTTGTCCCAGAGTCCGTATTGCTTCATGGCACGAGTCACGTTCCCCACTGCCTGGTCCATGATGGTTGTCATGGCAGCATACACTCTCCTGTTGGTGTCACTGATGTGACTGTACCTAATGGTACATGTAGTAGAGTAGTAGATGAGTTTCTTTGAACCTTTGTTTATTCATGTAAGGCCACAGCAAGTAAATTTTATGGATGACATCCTCTGCAGACTGCAAAAATAGTGCGATAGGGCGAAAAAAAAACAAGATGGGTGAAAAAAAACAAGATGGCTACATTTTGAAAAATAGGCACCATAAAGTTGTGATGAATGTTGTAACAAGAATTAAAGGGACAAAACACGGTATCACAGCCAACAAGGCATTCATTCCTGTATTCAAGACATGTACAGGTATGGTAAAAGTGACGCTAGTGTGGTAGACGGGCATCACCAACAAAGTTGGTAACCACACTCATGGCTACCATATTGGTGTCATTTTTACAATCATCCAATAAATTTCTTTTCTACAACTACAGTCCTACAGTCCTGGGTACCTCGCAAGTGTCACTTCTACAAGTACAACTATTAGGCTACAACACAACATATTTGCTCATTTTGGTACATTATCGTCATGTTGACCATCCCTGCAGAAGAAAAAAATTCTTGTTTTTTTTTCTGAAATCAGGTGAAAATTAATGCGCGCGCTGATGTCATCCATAAAATTTACTTGCTGTGGCCTAAGCTCAAATCGGTCCACAGGATGATTTTCATTGAGGTCATGAGGAAGAGGTAAGGGTCAGACAAAATATATAACAGAGTTACATTTTACATCATTTAAAGTCCTAATCATCACCATTAGGGGTAGGTACCGGTACAGAAAATTCAGGTCCAGGTCCGGTTCAGGTCCAGAGGTTTAGGTCCAGGTCCGGACCTGAACCTGGACCGGATTCAGTATGTAAAAACTTGTGAAAGGACAGTACTAAGAACAATGGTCCATTTTGTTACAAAGAAATCTGTTTGGTGTAGTCTTCGACTCCCACTGGTGTTTTAAACCCTACAAGGCTAACTGCCTCTCTATGATTGACCTTGGTAGAAGCGACTACACACTCTACGCTACTTTGCTCTTGTTATTTTCTTTGAATGCCTGATCATATAATCTATTCCTTTTCCAAAAGGTCCAACATCAGGTCCACCAAATTTTTTCGGGTCCGTTTTTTTCCGGACCGGTCAAATAAGAAAAACCGGCTTTGTACCAGTACACTGTACCGGTACCCACCCCAAATCATCATCATATCCTGTCGCTCCATCTCCTTATCCAGCAGCGGGCTGCCTCATTGACCTCTCCTAGGTCACTGTCCGACAGGGCTCTAGCCAATTCCCATTGTCGCGAAAACCGCAAAAACACTACTCCAGGAGTTAGAGAGACTGAACTGAGACCTTGAAAAACGTTTTTTTATGAGATTATCGTATGCAAAAGGGCGCCGACACACATTGTCAACAATCATAACAATAGCAAAACAAACAGTGCGTGGCTTTTACGGCCGTGGACGGCGTCCCCAAGCCGCCTTCCACCAAGGATTTTTGTCCATCAAGGTTGACGGATTGGTTTTAAAATTATTCTGTCACACTCAGCTAATTTCCATCAATTGAGGAAAAAACGGACGCTGGCTTAGTCTGGACTTTAACAACAGGAGAAAAAATTTATCTATGTTTCCTGGGATTTATTTTCACAGCAGTGCAAAAATGGCGTGTTTGCACCATAGACTGTAGTCGCATACTGTAATGGAAAAATGTTTGCGGTGGTTTTGAGTTCATAGTTCTACCACTTATTAGCACTTCTGCATAAACACAGCATCCGTTACAAAACTGCAATCTTGGTCCAACCTGCTCGGACAGCAGGGCTCTCAGTGTCTTGTAGAACTGTACACAGAATGGTAATGTACAGTTCCTACCTGCTGATGTCCTCCTCTGGTGCCTGGAGAGGGTCATGCACAGCTTGGAAGGAGAGGAAGAGGAACATAGGCTGTGTAAAAAAAAAAGAAGACGTCTGGGGTCAGGGCCTTTAAATTAGCTTATTCAGCCATGAGTATGCATGTGCTGTAGCAGGAATTGTGAGCAATATGTCAAAGGTAAAGGCCCCTAATTTGTTAACGGTTCTGGTGGTGACGATTGTCTCAATTTGCATAACCATGTCCAGACGTGCTTAGTTTATGTCTCAACTTGCACATATTACCCTCAATTTCTGCGAGCGAGTGTATTCAACGAATTGCACCAAACCTTGCTCTTGTCGTGTTGTGCAATGACCTCTATGGCTTTATTAGCAAACAGATGAGTGGTGTAAGTTCTGTTTTGGTTGGTGATTGGTTCACCTTAGTTAGACTGCACACCTTAATCAAAGTCTGGTAATTTTTTACACCTGGGTGGAGTGAGACAAGTGTTACACAATCTTAGAAACAGCTAACCTTGTTCTTGTCTTGTTGAGCGATGACCTCTATGGCTTTCTTGGCGAACAGGTGAGTGGAGTAAGTTCCGTTCTGGTCCGTGACTGGTCTGTCCTGCTCCCTGAGGTCCAGCCCGTACCAGGTCTGCGGCTGGCCGGGCAAACCGCCCTTTTGCCGGTGGGTCCAGTAGTCTTCAGCACCGGTCAAGTAGCCTGGAGAACCGACACAGATTCAATACTGGGACATGTGGCCATAGGTTTGTTGTATGTTGTTGTGGAGAACAGGCGAAAATCAATGCGCATACGGATGTCATCCAGAAAATGAAGTCAGCGTGGCCTTAATAATGTGAAATATCTCCCTGAGGCACAAATTTTGTAGCCTCTACCAGGCTTCACGGATTGGTGGTCTAATTGTAGCAATTGGACAAATAAAGTCTATAGACTATATATAGTACGCTAGAGGAGCCAGTCAGCAAGAAGAGTATTTTCCTCACCGACGGACCACGGCAAAGTCAATGCAAAATGGACAGAGCACCCGCAAACCTGGATTGGGGACAGAAATGCACCACCTGACTGAACTAACCACCTAGGGGCATCTGGACCAAGAAAAGTTCCGTCACCGGGGCGATGAGCTGAATTTAAGGCACAAAAACAGAGTTTGTCCATTTTACATTAAACTTCTAACTAACAGAGATTTAAGGGTGGGTACTGTATTGGTGCAATGGCTAAGTTTGCAAGAAATAAGTAGGTTAGTAAAGTTATATAAACTGAAATCATCACTCACCATAGAAGGTATCGAAGCCCCTGTGCGTGGGTGTGTACTCCTCCTTATAGAAGCCCAGGTGCCACTTGCCCACGATGTGAGTGGAGTACCCCCCCTCCTTCAGTCGCTGGGGGAGAGTCACTTCATCCAGGGGGAGGCCGCTGGGCTGGGGGGGCCAGATCAGACTGTGCTGGAGACCATAACGGATCTGGGGAGAGACAGGAGATGAAAAAAATTACTGGTCTTATTTCCTCTATTGAGCACATTACTGTACTAGTAAATGCAGAAACTTTTATGGTGGTCTAATGTTTGCGTTTTTCTTGGTGGCCACTTCACCACCCACTTAAAACCATCGCAAACATTTTTGCATGGCAGTAAGAGACTGCAGCTGTGCATGGTGCATGGCGCGAACTTCAAAACACAACGAAATGTCTTTTTTCCTGCTACCGCGAAATTAAATCTCTGCAAAGAACTTAAATGCATTCTATAGTATTTTTATATTCCTTTCTGTCACTGTAGGGTTCAAGCGCCACCAAACTTACCGGTCTGACCTTTTGGGGTAGTGGTTATCGGTATTGGGCCCAAGTTTGGCACGGGTTCAAATCCCGGGAGCCAGGAGACGGTATCTACTCGCCTATTACATTTCTGAACCAAAACACTATTCCCGGCTACTTCTGTGTGTCAGCTGCAATATTCTGACCTCTGCTGGGGGTCAAATAAAAGTGTTGTTTTTTTTATAGGAAAAGGAGCAGACAAACTTAAGCTCATTGTCACATATTTTGTAGACTCTACCCTGAACTTGAAAATATTTCATTCTTGTTAACAACTTGTAGTGCACCCTGCTGTAAATTTTGAGGCATCGAACCCCCTTTTTGGGATCCTAAGAATGTAAATCCCCATTGCAAAAAACTGTGTTCTGCTACCTTAATCCACATTTACCTGGTACCTCCCTGTCATGAGCTGACACCTGGAGGGGCTACAGAGAGGCTGGACGTAGTAGTTCTCCAGCTTCACTCCTTCAGCTGCCAGCCTGACACAAACAGCAAGAAACATCATGATGTTTATGGACTTCAATTATGTAACGCAAAACATGTCTACATCAACTTTGCTTGGCTGAAGATCTGCCCAAGGCTAAGGAGGATCTATCTATCTATCTATCTAAGTACTGGCCAAAACCTGGTCAGGTAGGTGCAAAGTAGTATGATCGGTGATGGTGCAAAAAGTAGGTGCAATAAACGAGAACAAGAAAAGGGAAGGATAGGGAAGGATGGAGTGAGAGAGTCATGTCCATCCATGCAACCAGCATGCCCGGATGGTGATGATGAATAATGTAATCTTTTAATACATTTTGCTTATTGCTACCTTAAAACCTCAATGAAAACCTGTGTGATGAAGGTTAGACATCCAGGTAACAAGCTATGCCAAATAGCAGTCACTCAAGCAACTGGATATGATTTTGGAAACGGTTGAACATTTCTGGTTGTATCCACTGACTTTCACCCGTGACTATGAGCAGATCTGTGAATGAGCAGGTTTTATACCCTAACTATAAATTGATATGTAAAGGAGGTGAAGAATAATTCAACATAGCTCTCTACATCACTGTAGGTGAATGTCATGATCAGCTTTTCTAACACCTTCAATACTGTAAATGTAAGTTTGCTGGGATTTAAATTCGCTGTAGCGGGAAAATGGAATGTTCGCAGTGGTTTTGAGTTCGCGAGAGCGCCATCTTCTGTAGTCACATACTGTAATGGAAAAGTTGTCGCGGTGGTTTTGAGTTTGCGGTGAATTGGCAACGCGAAAACCGCAACATTAAACCACCACAAACATTTTTTTTTTTGGCATTGTGGGAAATTCAATCAATTCATAATTTTTTTTTTAAAAGACAAATCTATCAAGCGATCATTGTTCAGGCATATCCTGTCTAATCGGCTGTGACGACAAAGCAGTCTCACCTGTCCAAGTTGGGAGTGCGGATGACCGATCCATGGTAGCCGATGTCGTTCCAGCCGTAGTCGTCTGCCAAGATGAAAACTATGTTGGGTTTGCCGCTGGGGGAATGCACAGAGGTTTGTTCACTTCGGTAGAAACATCTGGAAGCAAAAAGTAAAAATGCTGCACACATTTTACATAATATCATTATCGAAATCCTCCATAATTCCACCGGATGCCATAAAAATACCGCCACATGAGAAAAAAATACAAGAATTTTAAGTGTTTTTAAAGAGTTGTACTAATACAGCATCCTGCTCAAGGTGTTTAGGTGTTCAAGACAATCTTGAGAAGGCCTCTGTAACAATTTTATCTTTCATGTGGTGGTATCATGGCACCCGGGGGAATTATGAGAGAGTTGATCAACTTTCATTTCATGGTAACGGTTATATATATTAGATTCAAAGTGACTTGTGCATGGAGTGCTTGAACTGTACGTGTTTGAAATGTTGGTGTTAGCTTAAGTAAACTCAAGAAACAATTCATGGATTTTTGTAAATTTCGTCATGACCAATGAAAGAGATGATCAGATTAATTCCATTGCTGCTTTCATTGGTACTGCAGTAGAATTTCTGGGTTTGGTGTCAGATGTGGAAAAAGAGTAGAGTAGAGTTCTTCTGGCACAGGTATGAACGTTGGGTGACTGCTTGTGCACGTATGGTTTAACTCAATAAGCTATGAACGGGTTGAGATTTGGCAGCTGGTCTCAAATAAATTATTATCAGATTATGGGCTCTCTGGCGGGTTTCATTGGTACTGCAGAACACACGGAACTTCCGTGTTCTATGTGGGACGTGAAAAAAGGTGAAACCATGGGATATATAAGGTTACAATCCTTACCTCTTGGATGTCAGAATACACCACGTCCTGACGTCTAGCAGACTTCTGGAAGCAGGATACGTCAAAAGCAACAACACGACAACGGCTGCACACACGAGCAGGGTCCGAGGAACCGACGACAACAAACGCTGGGAAAACTGGGCAGACGAACGCCAACTAGACGAGCGAGCCATCATAGCCTGACTTAAATCTTCTTTCTAGCTGCCCTTCCACTAGTCAGGCAGCTATGGAAGGAGGCCCGATTAGCGAGTGATTGAGTAGCATTGTGTACAGGCTAGAGCCATTTAATATCTTGGTCACACAACATCGATATCCGCCACGCCACAAACTCACGGCGCTGAACTCTGAACTCACAACAAAGTTTCGACCTTGGACCATTCCATTGGGAAATTTGACGGGGGTGGTACGCAAGGTGATAAAAAGAGAATGTGTTTCCGTATACGTATCTTACTAAGCTATCTCTGAAAATCGAGATATTGTTTTGGGCGTGCGTGTGTGTGAGTGTGTGTGTGTGTGTGTGCGCGTGCGTGCGTGCGTGCGTGTGCGCGCGCGCGTGTGTGTGTGTGAGTGTGTGTGCACGCGCGTCTGAGTTTCCTGATTTTTGTAGCCAGCATAACGCAAGAACCCCTTGATGGATTATGAAGATATTTGGTATGCGGGTAACGTTATGTGTTGGGAAGACGAAGGTTTCTTACACAAAATCTTGTTTTTAACGGGATTGTTTAGGCAATAAGTATACATCGTGATAGCGGTGAACATTTGTTTTGAAGACTGATAAGTTGTAGACAGGAGGGAGACGGTTGTCATCGACAGAGTTCCAAAGTTTGGCAGCCGGGGAAAGAAACTGTTGCTGTCGAAAGACTTTGAGATCGGTGATTGAACAGTAACGTTATAGCGATATGAGTTTGAGGAAGACCTAGTGTTGCGCTGAAAGGCTTTCAGTGGAGGGACTGAGATCATAAGAGCAATAGCCATGGTAGTTAATCTCCAACCAGATCCACGGTGCGTAAATGTAGTATCAAACTTACCTCCAGTGCCCGTTTTACTCCCCTATTAATAGCCGGCTATACTCCCTGGCCAGCGTTGATACTATCTTATGGCACCGTAGGATCTGCTTGGAGATTAATGGTAGTGCCGGTAGCAAAGGGACAGGGACGCAGCGCGATCTGCCCTTGGTGCTGAATACATTTCCCTTGGAGGAAGACGAAGTACCCCTGCCCTGTCCACACTGACGGTGATAGTCTCTACCACTACGCCATGTACCAGACCCCCGCCTGGCAAAATACAGTGAATGACAGTTTTTTTTGTATTTATTGTTACTGTATAATTCGGGAAGTTGTATAGTATTCTAAACCATTTACCATTCAAACATTCATATTGAAAAATGACTAGATATATTACACTGAACGACCTGCTACACCTAATAATAACATTCGTTACATGTATTTAACTGCATGCATTGTTTAAAGCTATCTAGCGAGTATGCACCTACAGTACTTGGTAGCAACGAGCTCCAATCTACATTGGCTTTAGGAAAATACGATTTTTTTGACACGTCATTCATCAATCCTCTGCTGATAACTCTGGAACTTAGAGGTATTTCTTGCTTTTGTTTTTGTTCTTCTGAGATGATAGTAGGTGCTTAGTAGTAGTTGGTACTACTTTGAGCATGTATGGAACTGACGTGCGATCCAGTGGTTAAGCAACGCTGTCTCTCAAGTCGTGAGTTCTAACCCCGCCTGTTGTCATATCTTTTCACTCACCCGACGCACACGCTAGTGGAAATGGTCGCAGTCCGTATTGAGGTCGTGGTCCACTGTTCATCATTTTGCTTGTCGAAAAGAGAATTTCTCCGGTGTACAACGAACCTGTAAATTCTGTACGGCAGTCTGAGCGGCAGTGGTTCAAGAACACTTTGAGTTCACTTTCTATCCCTATCCCCCAGAACCTTCAAAAGTACCGATGAGCGTTAGCCTCACAAGTTCTGGAATTATTTCTTCTTCTTCTTCCTCCTCATCTTCTTTCCTTGTTTAGGATCGGCTGGTAAGGGCCGCAGCCTCCCTGGAATAGAGTTTTTCAGAATGAATTACAAACACTCTACGCTATTCATAGTAGTGCTTTTCTTTGACCTTGGAATATTCTATGACATTCGTATACGTTTTCTGATATTTGTTTTTGCAATCCACGGCATCTACTTGCTTATTTTGAAGCTGCTTTGTACGATTAACAGTATGGTGGAAATTTTCTATTTATTTGTGGAAACGGCCGAAAATTGATGTGCGCGCGGATGTATAGCCTCTACCAGGCTCCCCAGGCTGCTGGAAAATAGTAGTAATTGGCCAAATAGACAGAAAACACACCTTAGGTCGCAAACTGTACTCCTCGGCCAACCAACTCCTCTGGTGTGTTTTCTGTCTATCTGGCCAATTTCTACTATTTTTCCAGCGACCTGGGGAGCCTGGTAGAGGCTTATCTGATGTCCAATCCACATCATTAAATCAACATGACCTTATGCAGTTGTTGCAGGGGCCATTGAATCCCACCTGGAGTAGAGTTGCCTTCCTGTTCACGTGCTCTCTCCCACTCGTCCCTCCTGTGCCGACGGATCTCCTCAACTCGGCGGTAATCTTCCTCCGTGAGGGGTTGCCTCTTCGGCGGAGTGTGGCCGGGCTGAAACTTCCCCGAAAGGGGCCCCTTGTTGTTGTCACGCCTTCTCTTTCTCCTGAAGGTGTTCGGCTTCCTCACTTTAGCCATACCGTGTGTCGGCTCGCTGTATGATGCTCACGACTTTCCTCTGACGCCTCTATGCCTATAGGCTATAACGTTATGACAAAGACAGGCTACTAGTAGCCACCTGACCGATCGCCTGGGTTCGAATGACTGTTTCCGACGTGTCACATCTGCACAGGGGTCAGTTAAGGTATTCTTTCCGGTATCGAGGCTTTTTGTACTTTATTCAAAAACTGATAGGTGGCGCTTCCATTTAAGCATCACTGTGAATGCACAAATGTTCGCGGTTTTCGCGAATTTAAAACCAACGCGAACATTTTTCCATGGCAGTAAAGCTAAGGGCACAACTCGCCGTACGTGCAAATACGTGCTGTCTACGTGCCAAAACGAGGGCAATCTTTTGGCATCCGTAAGTGTTAAGGATTTTGGAGCATGCAGACACGCCGTAGCCTTTACGTGCAGGCAAAACTTTGTGACGTGTACCCTCCCTGCTCTTGCCAGTCGTTCCTGACGTTTTCAGAAAGACGAGTCGGACGTGGCCGCCCAAAAAATCGTACGGACAAATTGCACGTACGGCGGGTTGTGCCCTTGGCTTAAGAGACTACAGTGCATGCTGCTACCGCGAACTTAAAACCCACCGCAAACAGTCTTTTTTTCCGGTACTGCGAAATTAAATCCCTACGAACTTAAATGCATTTACAGTAACAAAAATAAGGTAAAGGTACGCTTTACATAGAGCACATCGTAAGTTAACTATTACGTACAACCGTTGACAACGGAATGAGATCAAGAAAACTAATATTTGAATTGAGATAATAATTCATTCAATGGGTAAAGCTGCACATATTATAATAAAAAATGATAAACCGCTATAAAAAAAGTGCAATGAGTCATGTTATTTTCGGTATTGACAAATAAACCTCTGAAGTATGAAGCTTTCCCAGTTTATTATTTGCTGACTCAGTATCTGTCCTTAAAACACTTAGAATCTTAGTAGTTGTAATAAGTTAGTAGTTGTAATAAGTGTAAACACAGCCTACTAATAATGACATCATATTCTTGAATTCTTTCAAATCACCATCTTCCCCTAGTCTACAAAGTGCATGAGTAGGATATTTTAACTATGCTACTGAGGAAGTGTAGGAATAGAATTGTGGACCGTGACCAGTGCAACTCGAGCCTAGAAATGGCCATGCATACTTCTCCCCACGCAGAAGGTTGTCTCGGGTTGCAAGTTTTGACGTATTTCTATGCGTTTGTATCGAGTTTTCTATTTCTTTTTGGCGGACAGAAAGAATATATGACGAAGTAGAGAGCCCGATAAAAACACATATAGAATATGACAGGCGTAAACAGCATTGTCGGCTGTACATTAGGTTCTCGTGACATGTTACCCAAATTGATGACGCAGTTGTTATTGTTACGGGATGTTAGGGACATTACATGTATCTCATTGATTTTGCCATTTGCTTATTACCTCCATGGAAAATGGAGGTATTGTGTCTGTGTTTCCAGATATTTGTGAGCGTCTCCGAACTACTCTTATTTGCTCATTTCTTGATCATGGAATATGATATGACCATTATTTGGACATCAGAAAATGTTCAGTTTATTTCTGCCCGCGCCGTCCACCTGTCTTTATGACGTGGTTCTCGAACCCTGACCCCGCCGGGAGACGTTCCATGGAGACGGCGGTCCAACAGTCAACAGACGCCGATGAGAAGATTTCGTATTTTTATCATACTGTACGTGCTGAAGACTTTTAGCAGATTTATGTTCCTTGAATTGTCAACACTCTTAGCTGTAATTGGATGTTCCCACAAAAATGCTTGGCCCTGGTCTACCATCACTGACGTTTAGGAGATGGATGAAGGAGGATCTTTGCCCTCCAAGATGGAGACCTCCTGTCTGTAATGGGCAACGTCACCTAATGGATGGACTGAGCTGAACTGAATATGAATATTATGTTAATGCCCATACGAGCTGTATGCATCGTCGGGCATAATCGAACCATTGTATTTTTGTACGTCATACATCGTCCATTGTATGTATGTACGTCATCCTCAACACTTTAGAGCCCACATCTGACGACTCACACAATAGCCGGGGTGGTGCCCAATCCCGCAGAGTGGTTTCTTATCAGGTTCTCAATCCATCAAGTTTCCTCTGTGACACAAGGCGTGTTTCAATCGAGCAGACGACACCTACGGAGAAACAACTTCAGCAATGTGGCGGTTTTCAGAATCTATAAGCATCTTTGTTCTATTGGTCTGTTTTGGACATCCTTCTGAAGAGCGGACGTTACTTCCCTCTACCAGTAAGTAAAACCTTTCCCGCCATATATTCAGATCTACTGTAATGAGTGTGGTAGTTTGATCTCGGTGCGTCCCTTATGGTGAGTTCCTTATGATAGCTGCTGATGTTGGAAATGTACAGTGGGGTAGGGAATTTCTCGAGCAGCCTTCGTAACCCCTGCTTCGCCTATTGGGTCAGTTAGTCCTCACTCTTAGTAAGCAATTGAGCTGGTCTCAATCATGATGTTTTGACCAAGGGAGAAGAGATGCTGTTACAGTTACAATGTATCCCGTAACCTTGGAGTGGTCTTCGGATCACACCTTGTAATGGCGTCCTTTTTACGTGGTGACCATTAAGTAAATTAAAAACAACAACACAAGAGCCGTGCTACATCTGATGACATAGAATCCGTATTCCTTTCTCTCCCAGACTCAACTCTGAAGTCGACTCACTACAAGGGCCCTGATCCTCTCCTGAACTAATTGTAGAGGCCGGAAAATATAATAAAATTCCCCGTGTGATCAGAGGTTTGTCCATTCTGCCCAAATGAGATCGAAGATGAACGTCACTTTGTTATGAATTGTTCACGATATAAGGATAAACGTACAAAGCTGTTCACATTTCTTTCCGCTTACTCTAAAGAATTTGCTACTTTCCGTTCGATAGATAAATTCAGCTACATTACGGGAGGCGATAACCCTTACTGTGTACAAATAGGCAAATGTATCAATGAATGTTTATACCGTAGAACCAATAGCAAAAATTTCACGCTAGACTCAATACGTTGACTTATTCATATCTATAAATATTCATATATGTCTGTTTATATGTGCTGTAAGTAGTTTACAGACCTTACGAAAGTCGCTGTACAATTGTTGTGTCTGTAAAGATTTCTCATATACTGTATAATCACCAACACACATTTATGTCTCAGAACAAGGCTCAGCACATTGTTTCACCAAAGACATTATGAACAGGGGAAAGTGGAGCGTGTTTAATAAGTCTTCTAGACATAAGAATCTTGGAATGTACAAGGAATTCAGTTTTTCACAAAGTAGTACTAGTGCGTCGTTACACTACCTTGGTGGGATCTTCTACGTATTGTAGTGTACAAGAGGGAATGAATAAATTCTCGGCCTCATCCACAAATAAAGTGCACAACTCAAATTTTGAGGCATAATTATCCATTATGAAATCTTAATGCAATATCCACCAAATTTCAAATCATTGTGGTCAACACTTTCCAGTCGACGGAAAAATCAGTAGGTATGTGGCGCGAAAAATAAGGGTAAACTGTGATCAGGGCTGCGTGAGTTTTGTTCCTAATTCTTCGAGGACATTTTCAGAATTTTTGATTAGGTTTCCTTCTTGTTCCAACTAAAGTTAAGGAAGAAGTGGGTATCTGACTTAGCGTAGAAAGTTGAACCGCACACCTCAAGTCGCAGGTCCAATATTTTCCCATCCACTTTCACTGTTAACGTTACTGGATGCCGCCTGCAAGTAGTGATCACAATGAGGTGAAGTTTTGTAGACATTCGTAAAAAAACTTGATACTTCCTAAATTTGCCCCTAAATTCTATAAGCGAACTTATACATCACCCTCATATGTCTTAACCCACGATGTTTTGATGGCCACATATACATGTTTGAGGTACCCGTGTTTTGCGTTTGATGCACAGTTTTTGTGCACCGACTGTGCAACAAGTTTACATGTTTGTGTGTTTGTTTCACCATGTTTCCTACTTTGCCCTGTTGTCGATAATTGCCAGATCAAATGTTCTCCTACTCCAATGACTTGCCTGTAGCTCATATCGGCATGTTGAAGTTCGGCGGTACCTTTATTTACAGTCTGCCCAATAAACGGACTATACATATTCAAATACAATGATAGTTTCACAACATTCAAGTCTGGAGATTATCGGTACTGTCCATGTATTTTTTCTGTGTATAAGGACATCATATTCAAATTCAACCATCCGAAGTTAATACTCACACAATACCCGAGGGCCGTACCTCATCTCCCTTTGTGTTTGCCCAATGTTCCTGTCGCAATGTTTGGTACACACTGTTAAGTCGCACCAAGGACACGGTATTTGTCGCACAGAGCCTTGTAGCTTATTTAACAGTGCCACATCCAAAGGACACACAGAAGGAAAAGTTTTTTTCATAGACTTTTCGAGGCCGTGAGGACAGTGGGTTGTTATCCACTGTGTCTCGGACATGGTATTGGAAGGCGGAGTCCATCCCTCTCCTTCCGCCACCGAGTTTAGCCGCACCAAGGACACAGCCTACCTGTTTGTGGAAATGTTATTTACAATGTAGTGTACATTTCACACTTCATGGCTTTAAAGGGCAGGGATCATTCTGCTCTGTCAGAGAACGTTTCGATCGACATCCATAACGTGTGTTGGACTGTTGGACACTACTGTACCCAAAAGGATAACAAAAAAAAATGATGACTTTGGTCAACAAAGTTGCAGCCTCTGTTTTATCCTTTTTGGTATTCATCCTAACCTTATTGTTAAATTTGGCTTTGTAAAATACGAAACATATAATGTACCATCATCTATGAAGATAGAGGAATGCCTATCTCTAGTCAAATCGACCGATTTCTTTTTTTACTGCACGCTTCTAAAGACATCTACAAATAAAGAAATGTACGGAAAAATGAAGTCTAAGCAGGTAATTGTATGTTTTCTTCCAGACCCTACTCAAGGCTACATTCGGAGAAAAGACCACGCCTGTCTCGGCGGGCTGTTCAACATTAGTTCCCATGGGAACACGAACCTGGCGACCTGTGCGCACCTCTGCACGGCGTCAGGATCGTGCGGGGCGTTTGTGCACGTGCCAGGCGACTCCGCCAGCTCATGTACGCTCCAACAAGCATGTCCGACCCCTGCCAACGTCACCGGGGCGGACCTGTACTTCAAGAGGCGTGAGTCTCATGGCGTTCGCTTTGTTGTGGCAAACACCAGTATTGTAGTAAATCCATACAAATTGCGTTTTATTTTTGCCATCCATGATTTATGTCATCAGCGTTACGTACCATTTTGCATTCGTGGCGGTTTTCATGCTACTGATATCGATACTGATCTATTGTTCTGATAAAAATCTATTCATGTGACATTGGAAACAATTCATTCTCATGATATTGATAAATAAGCTATTGTTTCGATATCGATAACAATGCATTTTATGATGTCGATAACAATTTATTCTTCAGACATTGATAACAATCATTATCAAAAAATCTTTTGATCTATTGTTGTTAAATAATCTAGGATAACTAGGAGTTCTTTTATTTCTAAGCTCACCCCTGGCCGTATAGCGACGACGAAGGTAAAACTATTTCTTTCTTCTTTAGTTAACTTGGATCAATCCATTCCCAGAATTGCAATAATTATGTCAGGATAGAGATCGCGATCTGGCAGAATCGGCGATTCTAATAATCAAGAAATCTTGTTCGATATCGGGGATTCTACATGAAAACATCCCAATCGGTTACTCTGTCGAGAGAGATCGCTATCACTACTTGTAGAATCGTCGATTCTGCCGGATCGCAATCCCAGACACTGAATGTGTGCGTGTAAGAATTTTAAAAGCTTCCATGACTGTGTTTCTATGACTGACTCTACTGAAGCAATGATGAGAGGATTACCACTTGATTTGTAAAATGACCCATCACTAGTTACTCTCCACTTTAGCAGAGACTGATGGCTATGACTCAGAGGAAGTAAGTCATGTAAAAATGATGGTATTGAAGTGAAGATATTTTCAATGTAATCCTTTCATGTATTATGTTCTGCATTTTGTTTTAATCCTAGTTTGCAACGCCACCGCTCCTCTTTCATGGAACCTCCCGGAATCTGTGTCCACGTGAGTCTGTGCATTTTAAAATTACTAGATTGTTAAATTTTAATTTTTTTCAAAATGTTTAAATTTTTTTCAAAAAGGTTTTTAAATTTTTAAATTTTTAAATTTGTTAATTTTTTAATTTTTAGATTTTTTAATTTTTACAATTCCTTAAGTTTCTTTCAATTTCTGTTAATTTCTGTTAATTCCTTTTAATTTCTTTTAATTTTTCATTTTCAACATTCTTTACATTTTTAGCATTATTTGAATTATCAACATTCTTTCAATTATTAACATTATTTTAATTTCTAATTATTTGATTATCTACCTTCTGTGTTTTCCAGTATCGTCTGTCCCCCCGGCTGTGCGTCAGTCCCGGGACCAATCTATGGTGACGGGATGTACAGTGCAGTAAG
The DNA here is from genome assembly GCA_019207045.1 of Branchiostoma floridae x Branchiostoma belcheri. NCBI lineage: Eukaryota > Metazoa > Chordata > Leptocardii > Amphioxiformes > Branchiostomatidae > Branchiostoma > Branchiostoma floridae x Branchiostoma belcheri. The sequence goes on along the minus strand of CM033025.1, from coordinate 3,069,688 downwards.
TTCGGGGTCGTATATATTATATTAATTTCCATTCTTTTACATAATGTAACTCCACTGTAATTCTTAAGTTACCTTACAGTTATTGCTTGGATTCTTCGATACTTCCAGACCTTTTTCTTCATTTGTTTTCGTTACTCTTGATTGACATCCTTAAGTCATTGATTTGATTTGTTTAACATCTTGTTTTGCTACATATCTCTCACTGATTATAACACTCCACTGTATTTTTCTTTCCATTGGATCCATGGACTATGTTTGTCTATGTCTCTATGTGTTGACAATGTGAAATGTGTATGTAATTGTTAAATGCAACCAAAAAAACTACTGGTGCCCACACATCAGGAGTTTTCATTTATTTTCTCACATGCGTTAGAACTCGCCCGTGTGTAAATCGGCTGTTCATCACGGCTGGATCAGAGACGAGCTGGGAGGAGCCGTGACCGTCAGGAAGTACCCCACTAACGTGGCCAGAACGACTCGCACAACCACTCGCAACGGGGTCACGGCGCTGGGGTGAGTTCAGCCCCCCCCCCAAACACACACACAAAATACCTGATATTTGGAAATATTTCAAATAATCTTGACGCGAAAACGTGCGATACAGGTGTTCCGGATCGTGTGATAAAAAGCCGTATCACACAGGCTTCGAAGTTGTATCACACAGACTTCCATCGAAGAATTCGAAGATACTCTGAACACGCCAAGTGTGGCGCGGTGGAAAATTAGAATACCTGATTCGGACGTTGGAACATTGCTGTTGCAACATTTTTGTTCCAGAGCACCAAATGTTCTCAACTTCTGGCGCATTTCTAATCGAAAGATGTGTTTTCTCAGGTTGGCATGATATCGTAATCTCCAAGCAGATTCCTCCCCGACATGACAGTAACATAAGCCAATTTTACTCCTCTGCCGGCTAAAGTCCTTCCCCAGCTTAATATGTTACTGTCTTGCCACGGAGGAATCTGCTTGGAGATTAATGATATCGGCCGTCGGGCGATCCGACCCGCGGTCAGGCTGATACCTCGGGTGATACGGAATACCCCGTGTAGTATTCTATGTACTATATGAGAGATGTAGATATACATCCCTATACACGTAGCCTGCGTTTACAGCTTCTAAGCAGTTGACATCGGACTTCACATCAAAATAAAAACGATGCTGACAATGTCTTATTTGGTTTACAAAGGTACGACGGAGGTGTGCAGACATCTTTCCACTTTGTTCACGGTATGTTTCTGTTCACCTTGTTTGTTGTGATCAAGTCTTTCTACGTTATTGGGGTGAGCCGGCTACTCTTCTCAGCTGAATTGTGAGAGGTATGGCCGGTGGAAAAAAAAGGTATAAAATAGAAAGCCCGACAAAAATTCCTAAGAACACGAAAAAAAACCCCAGTCAGAAACAAACCTCTGCTTGGAGAATATTCATGCAAGCCGTCAGCATCAGTCCCGACCCAGGGAAGAGAAGTATGACGTGAAACGTGGATTAGGCCGGTAAAGAATCAGGTCGGAATCTATAAATTTGAAGATTTTGCCTTGAAAGACAGTGAGGACTTTTCAGCTTCGGTTTGTGTCACTTCAGATCAATTGATGGACTTGGATTACGCGATTTATGGATTTAAGACCGCCCTCGCTCATTCTTAACTTACTTCTAGCATGCTAATCGGCGATTTGACTACTAGAGATCCCGATCGGAGATTCAGTCGATAGAGACTACCGTTATGACGCTAATGCTATCAATATCAGCAACACTCTATGGATTGAGGTAAAATGATTTTTGAGGACAGGGTGGGGTTAACTATAAAAATGGAAATGTTTTATGTTGCTTGTGACACTGAGGAGGTGGTTGCCTGCGCCAGGTGGTTGCCCGACTACGTTTAACAGTAGTAGGATTGTGTTGAGATTCTCTGAGCTGACATATAACTTATGTCCCGTTTGTAGGATGTGACTCAGTGATGACAGCGTCCAGCCGATCGCGGGAGTTTTACTCCAACAGCCCGTTCGACAAGAACAGCGAGTGTAAGCTCCACATCATCGACAATCCAGGCGGCGAGATTGTCCCGGAGTTCGGCTTCAGCCTCTCGGACGAGGACGAGTTGGAAGTCAGTAGCATGAACTCTTCATTATGTATTTAATTCACCTTTGCCAAGAATTATATTTCCAATAAGTGCCTTTTGTGTGCCAGTGTGTCTGTTTGTGGATAGTATTTTTCGAATATTTGGTAGGTGGGTAGGGATCTGGAAAACCAAGGTCAAGTTCGATAATCCTCCCCTTGCGGCATTCTAAGGTAATGCAGCAGAAAGTCCGGCTTTGATATATATTTTGATTAATCTTGGATATAACGTTATATGGATAGTCTCTTTAGCCGTGCAGGGCCGATTTCCAAGGGAGCCCACAACAGGTGGACAGAATACAAACTTAGGAGATCATCAATAGTACAATAGAAATATACGTGCGTTGTCTCGATGTCTGACCTTCTTCGATGTATCATGATTTTATATGAACCTGTTGTTGCAAGGTCAACGCTGGGCCGAACAAGAGGTACTTTGTGGGTAAATATACCAACACTGCTGTGGCCAACTTGGGTTTCGGAATACCAGACGTTGACGAGGCGTACTTTGATCTGACCACTGGATCCCAGGACACCGGACAGTACCTTAGGGTCACCTGGAATACCTGGGACATCAAACGTATGTCATCCTTTCGTATTGTTTTATTGTTCCATCTACTCTCCTATCTACTCTCCTTTTATAATAACAGAATAGAACAGAAGTTCGAAAATTAGTATAGAACAGAAGTTCGAAAATGAGCGAAAAAAGTGAGGCTTTTCGTCTTTCCTTCAAACAAAGAAGCCAATAGCAACGAGTCAAAGACTGAGCTGTGTTTTCCACAGCCATGAAAAAAACAATGGGACCAAAAAGTTTTTAAACCCATTTACATGAAACTTAACACCAATAGGGTAAAGTCCATTTGTATACACATGTATAAAGGTAAAACTGTAAAATTTGTGCACAATATAATGTTCCACTAATCATGATTTCTGCAGCGCACTGTCCGTTCGGATGGCGGGCGTGGGGAGACTCCTGCTACTATTTCGGAAGGTCTGATGTTCCGTACGAAACAGCAGTTTCAGCGTGTCACAACATGGCAGGTCAGTGGGGAGCTCGCGTTGCTATGTACTATTTGTTTGTTCCGGCGACGTCAGCCGAAGAAACATTCATCTAAAATCCTGAACAACTGTCAGAATCCAAGGAGCAAAACGTCTGATAATCGCAGATATTGTTCTGGGAAACATTGTAGTGTGGGTTTTGGACCTCTCATACCCGGCTCGCTTGTGTACATGATGTATATCAAGCGACCATCTAGGCCTGCGACCCTTCCTTCTCACTGCATCAGCGCTGACCAGTCGCCGTTAGCCAATGAGATGCCCCCTCCTGTTGAAGGAGGCAAAGTCACCAGCCAATCACAATGCCTCTTAACCGTACGCGGCGACGTGATTGGCTGGTACATTTCCTCCAACACTAGGGGGAGTGTCAGATTATCAGATAACGCAGCGAAAAAGACGAATCACAAGCCGTTGTTTGAGATGTACAAGTGGTTGGCGTTGCATGGGGAGATGTGGTTTGGAGGAAACGTTTCCCGTAAACACCGAGGCTGTTTCTGCCCAATGTCTACAGAAGCTTCGGTAATCTTTGGTTTTGCATCAGCCAAGTTGATGCACCAAGTCCACATGTACAAGGGAAGGTCATTAACACACAGCAGTCTCTCATTACCACGTTTTTTTAATTCTTCAGCTCACGTGGTTGAGATCAACAGCGAAGCTGAACAGGAGATTCTCCGCGTCATCACATCAGCCAAAGATGGAGACAAATACTGGGTCGGACTGCGCTTCTCTCAGGTGAATCCTAAACAACAGCTGCCCGAACATATCATCCATGTTATTGCAGCTTTCAGTTACAGCTGTCGTAAGACTACATCCCTACTCTCTATTCCTGGCGTCTTCCGTTCATTTTCGCCGTCCGATGCGTGAACGTGACTCTTTGTAGCCAGCTTCTTAGGGCCTTCCGCGGCCCGGCATCTCTCATTCCCGAACTCTACAGCTTCGCCACTCGGAAATCAAAATCTATGCAAAAACTTGTATGTGCTAAAATAACGAAACATTTTTTTTTTGGTGATCGACACCGATGAATGCTACATAAACAGCCAAATACAAATATCAATCTAAAACCCGATCCATAATTAAGACAATTTCTATCTTTTCCTGCCTTTGATTGCTGTCTAAGTCGGCTTTTTTGTTGGACATTCCTCCATCCAGTCTAACTCCTGGTACAACTGGTGGCACCAAGTTCCGCTGGCCGCGCAGTCGTCATGGTGGTCTGACGGCACCAACAGAACGGCCGCGTTCGGAAGCGACACCTGTGTGATCATGGGCAGAACTGCAGGGTTCAACTGGACAACTCAGCATTGTGGTCTCGGGGCCAGGGTCGTTTGTGAAACCGAAGGTTTGTTGTTGAAATTTATTAATTTCAAACCTGGATGCATCTTAGACATTGTCTTCGTGCTATCCATGCATGGTAGCATCTCATTTTCACTAATCTCCAAACCTACCGTGGCATAAGATAATATCATAAAGCTGGCCAATGAGTGAAGCCAGCCAGCAAGGAGTGTTCACTTGCCAACGAAGGCACTCCTTGGCAGGCCATAGGATAACTAAGTGCATGATCTACTAGTACTTCCTACAGTTTCAGTGACCGACTGTCACGTTCCCCAGGCCAGTCGTCGCTGCTGCAAGTTCACACTGTAGCTAAGCGCCGCTGCTGTAGTGTGAAGAACTCAACGTGGTATCTCACTGCACCTGGGGCACCGTTGCGTCACTGTAGGGTTGAAAGATTACTCAACGAATTTGAGAGATAAAGAACGGATTTTCTTACGTTTTATGTATTTTTTTGTCTTCTACGTCATACTTTTATGTATTACGCAATGTCTCAATTATCAAAACCCGTGACAATAACACAACTGTGCCGCAGTGAACGAACCCCGCAGTGCCGCACCAGTGCCCCAAGTGCAGTGAGATACCTCCTTCAGGGATCGCAATCTTCACAGTGTAGCAGTGGCACCTAGCTCCAGTGCGGAGTAAACTAGTAGAACTAGTCAGTATTATCTTAAAGATGGTGACAGACGGTCACCAAATCTTGAGCAGGAAGTGAATGTACTGGTTATGCGTTGAGACCTTCGTTATCAGTGATTCACCAACTGTTCCGTTTCAGACCAATGGCCTTGGCTCATCATGCTAAAAAAAATCACTGGATAACAAAGTAACAATTCTAAACGGAGCAATTACAGCCGTTTTTTTTTTTTCATTTCACAACAGGACTGGTCTGTGGGACCATTTTCAGCATCAGCCGCACGGTGTACGCCGACGCCCGTCCCTGGGTGGAGCTGGATTTCGGTCGGGAGATCTACGTGGCTGCAATAGAGACCTCTGGCGATGTGACCACGAACTGCTACACCAAAGCGTACAGTCTGCAGACCAGTACTGACGGGGTGGTCTACAACGATCACGGAACCAGCTCTGAACCATGCGCACGTGTTAAGGTAACCTTGATGACTTCTTATATGGCCAAGCAAAAATATAACTTCTGTAGATTATGTTAATGGAAACACATTACAAACGTTAGGCAAACTTCTTTTGAATACCTTTACGTACACGAACACATTTGCATACACTCTGCATGCCATTATCTTGTACTTTAAATGGCATCTGTATGTTAGATATTTCGATGAAGTTTAGACATCCAGGTAATAAGATATGCCAAAAAGCAGTTACTCAAGCAACTGGATATGATTTTGGTTGCTTGAGTAACTGCTCTTGGGCATATGTCATATATTGTGTGTATGACTTAGCAGAAATGCATATTGTCACGGTATTTTTAAAACTTATTAAGCATACCATCATCCAATTATCAGCATATCATTGGAATACATACCATCTATCCCTTAAATGCTTTCAGGGGATCCGCAATCCCTGGCCCATTGAAATGTACACAAAAAGGACCAGAAAGACAGTGCTAATAACTTACCTTTCTGACGTTACTGGCATACAAACTTACCCTCATATGAAAGCCCATCATCTCAGCTGTGATAAATCCCACTGTCATTAGAAATCTTACGGCACAGTTTGCAGAAAAATACCCCAAAACCCTCCCACCCCCTCAAACGGATAACCACCAAGGGAAGAGGCCCTTGCACAACCAGGGAATAGTCCCAACTTTATATCCCCTGATAACCACAAAAACTCAGAAAGTAAAAACCCTCCCAGTCACATTGACCTCAAAACTGCCAGCATTTCTACCCATTTTTCCAAGAAAAAATCTTCAAGTTTTAGACCCTGAACTACATTGGACCACCATCAATTCGCTGGCGGATCCCCTTGACAGTTGGGGCACCACAAAAGATCTGGCAACCATTTTTCTCCACCCTTCTCGGTTCTCCGTTCTTCTTAATCTTTCACTCGGTGAAACATACTTGCATGTCATTAGGATATCTAGAGCAAATGCTAAGTCATCTGTTGGCCACCTGAATAATAGATGCCATCCTGTTGATTACATACTACTTCTCACTGTTCATACGTGTTTCAGGTGTATCAGGCAAACTCTGACCCGAGAACAGTTGTCCGGACCTTCATACAGCCGCGCCTTTGGTCGAGGTACCTGCGAGTCATCCCTGTGGCCTGGTTCGGCCGCCCGGCACTGACTCTGGGGGTCCTGGGGTGTGAGAACGCACTTATCGCCGCCAGGCGTGAGTATAAACCTTAATTTTTAAAACAAATAGTACATTGGTCAAAAACTAAGTGTTTTTATAATCTATAGCTATTGTACAGGGAGTATTTCAAAGTGTTAGTGTCCACTGTTACATGAGTAAAAGTACATTTGTCAAGTACAATCAATAGGACTTATTTCTACATTCTACAACTATTGCAGGTAGGGATAGAAAGTACGTATACATGTGTCTCCTATCGTTAAGAGTACGTATGGTTGACAAGCACAAGGAAGCTGAAACAAGTATGTCTACAATCTACAGCTATTGCACAGGTGGTAATAAAAAGTACATGTCTTCTTCCACATGGGTATAAACCTTGCTGTACTTGTCTGAAGGGAGTTAAATGGCAATGAACTTCATTACAGATTCATACCCAACAATGGGTTAAATGCGTGAAGTTAGAAACTATGAAAAAAAGTGGAGAAAAAAGGTAGTCCCTACGATTACAGAATGTTTCTCCTATTATAATACAAATTCACACACACACAAACGCATACACGCATACACACACACGCGCACACACATATGCGCATACAAACACACCAAATAAACACAATGACCTACCAGTATATCTTTTTGAACACACACCGACCTACTTCGTGTTTTTGTTCTATTGATCTATTTTTTTATCTATCTATCTATTCACTCACAGACCCGGGTAATGTTCTGGGAGTGTTTAACATGGGACCTAAGTTGTCTTTTCCCGCTGCCCAACATCACTGCACCAAGTTCCACAGCAGAATGGCGTCCCCTAGCGAGCTCCGGGCCGCGTTTCAGGCAGGACTGTCCGGCTCTGGGCTTGCGTGGCTGAACGACCAGACTGGCAGATACATCCTCGAGAGACTTGGGACTCATTCGGCTTACCGCAGTACCGGCATCATCAACTGGGGGTTTCTGGGGCCTTCAAGTCTAAATAACGTGTGGTGTATGCAGCCTATGTCAGAAAGTAAGTATCAAACGGTATCTGACTCGCAAAAATGTGCTGACAACTGGAATTGTAGTTAAACTTAAACACGGACCAGACGGACCACCCCACCAATACTCTCCAAGCAGAGGTTGAGTCGCGTAGATATAGTAGTAGTCGGAAACTCCTCTGTAAGAGGAGCGCCAGTGTAATTTGACTACTACTATATCTACGCGACTCAACCTCTGCTTGGAGAGTACCCACCAATGGTTCTCCACCATAAGAACTATCTTCTGTCAGGGTGTAAGTAGCTAAATTGACACCTTACATCCTCCCAACATCATAAATGGATTATACTCTGTAGGTGATCTCCACCCGTCTGGCCACAGGAACAATAGCCAGGCATTACAGCAGGCGGCAGGAAGTGATCTGTATATTGACTGACATCTCATGTCTTGAAAATGTTTGTCCGCTTTTTCTTATCCAAGAAAGTATTGTCAGACACTGGGTAATAAAACCGGGGCTCTGTGGGACTGTTCAAGTTATTTTCATTGTCTGAGACACATTAATCCAGTCAGAGCATGGCGAACTATGCTTCACATCCTGTGTAGGCTAATGACGCTAGGCTGAATTGTGTATATGTGCAATTCAATTCCTTACCTGTTCTACTCTCCAAGCAGAGGTTGGTTCGACCGGTCGAAAAAAAAAATAATAGGAAAAGGTCACGATTTTCCCCACCAACCTCTGTTTGGAGAGTAACCTGTTCCAGGATCATGTACATTTCAAAACTGTTTGAAGAGTAACTATGTACAGCTAGCAATTGCTGAACTGTCTAAATAGCCTGCCTCCACCGATGTGAACACCATGGTTGTTGGGAACTGACTGATGTCTGGTACTTTATGTTTGCTGAATTTATTGGCTGATTTCATAGTACAACCTTGTCCGGCACACCGTGACATCCTTGCTGTATATTAGTATTTGTGTGTAATTTGTTGAAGAATTGGGATGCTCCACGCCCCTGGTCTCCAGACAGCCGTGTGCCTGGGATGACGTCACGCCACACGAGTGCGAGCTCCACGGGTGCTGCTGGGATCCGTACCCCGGGTATCCGGCTTGCTTCCGTAAAACAGGTCACTAGATTTTATCTTTGATTTGAAGCTTTAAAAGCTAGTGCAAATTTGAAAATCTAAAATCTAGTATACGAGGGGTGATCAATAGGTTCTCGGCCTCACCCAGAAATGATAAGCATAACTCAAATTTCGAGGCACAACTTCGTAGTTTGAAGCCTTTTATCAATATCATCCAAATTTCAAAGCATTACAGTCATTACTTTCCAGGCGCATCTTTACCCTCTCAGGCCGCTTATGTATTGTCAGGCAACGGCGTAAATGCTAGTGCAAATTTGAAGATTTTAAATCTAGTATCATAATAATATCTTTACCCTCTCAGTTTAAGCCCGTTTGTGTATAGTCAGGCAACGGCGTGCAGGCCTGGGATCCGCCTCGCTGCGTCAATCAGATACTCCGCCTTCTGCTGTAGAAGGTTGCCAGCCAATCACGTCACCACGTAACGCCAAGGGGCAACGTGATTGGCTGGTGACTTCCTGTCTAACAACAAGAGGGCGGTGGCTGATTGGCTGGCCAGCTCTAACGCATGCGCAGCGCTAGCGAGAAGGAAGCAACTTAGGCGCGTACGCCAAGGCCTTTGCTTGAGATTCAAAGCTGCCCTAGCATGACACTGATGAGAGTATGGTAATGTTAGTTCACCTTTATCCACAATGTAACCTATGTCCGTTGTTTAAAAAAAACATAATATTCAGTGATATCCAGGCGACAGACGGTGGTTTTAAAATGGTAATATTTTCAAAATATCGTGACTTGAAGCCATCATCCATCGAGTTGATATCTTTGAATATTCTGTTTTGAATACAGCGGATATAGGTCACCCCGCGGATAAAGATGAACTAGCGTTACAGTTTCTCCCAGACTGCCTAAGTTACGTATTTGTTGTTCCGACTCAGCTGGAACAAACATCGCCCTCGGGAAGAGGACACGTCAGTCGACAACACTAGACGCGAACAGTCACTCCTGGCACGGCAACGACGGCGTCAGAACAACGGAGGGTTGTAACGACGGCAATGGCACTTGCGTCAGAACAACATACATTATTAGTCCAGGTGTGTACAAAAACAACGTTTGGACACGAAAACTACACACAAGTCCTGGTCTGAAGGAGTGTAAGAAGTCAGAGGGGCGAGTAGAACAGAAATAAACAATATATACTAATATCATGACCGACCCGGGAATCGAACTCGGGTCCTCAGGATCACAACGCTAGCAGCCTAACTGAGTGAGCCAAAAGCCTGAGAGGCGTTTGGCATGGTCAGTTAGCACTACTTCAACCCCACTGTTAAAGGAGGTTAAATCTGTTAACTAACGCCAAAACACAGAAAAACCTCGTTAAAATGAATACGCAGAAGGTTGAACTTTGACAGGACAAATCTTGTCTTCTTGAAATCGCAAGTGACGTACACGCGGCTGTCCGACTTTTCCAGATCACGGAGAATCAAAATATTCTGACAGTGCCACGACTGATTGTATGGAGTGCTCTATACTTAAATCGGTGTGTTACACCGTGCAACCATTTGGGGGCCCACAATGACACATCATGGCACAATAAAGTTACATATGTATACATGCATGGTCAGCCTACAAAGGTGCGCTGCTTTGTTACGTTATGGTTATACCGTCAAATCATACGTGCGATATATGCCAACATGCCTTTGACACGAACATAAGCTACGTACTTGAGTGTGTTGTCATCGCGTCTTGTTTATTTATTTATCTATCTATTTCTGTTTGCTCTAAACAGGGTAGACCGCACTCCGTGCTTAGCGCACTTTCCAGGATGGTGTTGTCATTAGATGTGCAAATAAAAAAATGCAAATACAGATCATGGGTGTTCAATGGGACGGCGCGTTTCTTTAGTAGAAGTAAACTGACCTCCTTCTGACATACACGAGTTATAGATTAACAGATGGCAGACAAATACCACCCACAGAACCCGAAACTTATCTTAATTTTGTGCCATGAAATTCAAGTCAGCGTCCTGAGAAGGCCTTAAAAATTTCTTTAATTTCATGGTCTAATTGGGACCATGTGAGCCGCATAGAACGTCAGATTGTCAGGACGTCCTTTTGATATGATTGCTTGCAATCTCAATAAATCAAATCAAAGCAAAGCAACACACGAAGGGGTGAATTTATAAAAGTGTGATTATTTCTTGCAGAGACATGTAGCGTTGAGCAATCGGGCATGGAAAAAGCCGCCGCCACCATAACCGCATCTTCTGTACACTCTGATTGCTCTACGGAGAAGGCGCTTTTGAACTCGCATGCTACAGCCAGTGGAACTGGGTGGGCAGGAGCATGGTGTGCCTCATGGATCCACGGAGCTCACTGGCTTCAGGTAAAATTAATTACATGATTTATCCATTTAACCATGACTTGCTACAACATCCATTGCATTCCTATAGGTCGTCTCTAGTGGCAATGGGTAGTTACCAGTTATTTTTGTTACTTTTAGCATGGCTATTACCAACTAGAGTTAACTCTTTCTAATTACTTGTTATTTCTTTAACATGCCCTTATAGTCTTCTGTCAATTAAACACAATAGGTCGATCTAAAATCACTGACCAGGATAGCTGGCGTAATCACGCAAGGACGAGCTGACGGGGACCAATGGGTGACCAGCTATAAACTTACCTTTAGCTCTGGTGGCACCGTTTGGGACACGTACGCTGAAGAAGGACAAGACAAGGTTGTAACAGACGTTATTTGATAGCATTGATATTAAGATGCCATCGCAGCTACTTTCTTTTATATCAATTAAGTCTTCCATCGGTCAATTAAGGCATGTGAGTCTCTATCGATCATGAATCGCATTTGGATTGTTCCATCTCCAGCCCACTTGGAGGGTGACCTAGCCAAGGCTTTGCTATTTTACAGACAGGGAAGCTTGTTGGTGATTGATGATTTCCAATGTTTTTAGCAGTCTATTGGAGGGAACAATGGAACGTTGGTAAATTAACGTATCTGCTCTGTGAAAAGAGATGTGTAACAGGGGTTGCATGAGAAACCCCCATGGAGGAGCTAAAACTCTCCATATAGGTAAAAAAAATGTCTTGAATGTGACGTGAACCATGTGTTTAGATTTATTTTGCGCGGAGCTAGCTCCATGAAGCTGGAGGACTGTACGAGCAACCTCCATGGAGGAGCTCCACATAGGTTGCTCGTGCAGTCCCTCTCAACATGTGACGGGCTGACTTTTCAAGTGCAGCACAGATCAGTACAGTAAACTTTGTCGATCACCCACAGCGACTGGAGTTCTCACTACTATCCTGACCATAATCTTGTCTTTTTTAAAGAATCTAACCCGTTATTGGTGAGGCAAGGACATCATGAAAATGTGTATATTAACATCCACAACTTTCGTTTCGTATAGTACGATAAAATCAGGCTGAAAGGACCCAATGTAGCCGAAAAATCGGTACGGACGACCCAGTGACCGCAGGTGACCCCGTGGGAACGTGAGCCATCAGAATGGTTCAATGCTACATCCAATTTCCATGCAAAGCTGCATTGAAATTGCAAAAGATCAGGAACTTACAATGTACGAGACATAAAATTCATTAGGGGAAGTTTTATGATTGCGGGCCGTTATAACTAATGGTCTGTTGTTTATCATTTATGGATATAGAATCAACTAGAAAGGCCGACATTTGCTTGAGAGCAAATACAGCATATTTCAGCCATCTCCTTCCCCAAGCAACAATGGACTATTCCAAAATCACCCATGTGCAAAAATGGAACTCTTCTGCTTAAGATGACTAAGCATCCTAAGCTACTAATTACACGTATGAGCAAAAATGAATCGTACAACCCCCTTCCCTGCAAGAATGGACTCAAGTGCACCCAATGTAGAAGGGTAAGATAGACCAGTCCAAAAACACTTCCGCTAAGAAATGGAATTTTGAATCATCAGTCGTCCAAAACTGAATTTGAAAGAAATCCCCCCCTTTGCAAGAATGGACTCTACCTGTTATACCCCTGTGCAAAGTGGAGCGATCCAAAAATACATCCGCTAAAATAGGACTTTGACATAATCACCAAAGTCCAGAAATACATGGCCTTTTCTATAATAAGCAACCCAGTCCAAAACTGAATTTTTTTAATAGTCCCCTGTGCATGAATGGACTCATCCATATTACATCAGGCTTGCTGATTGGCTGCCGAATCCTCAGGTACAGTCTTCAGGTGGGGTCAAGTTCCATTCAACAAATGGAATTCGGAATCATCACCCATGTCCAAAAATGAATTTTTTTAAAATCCCCCCTATGTGCAAAAATGGACTGTCCCAGCAGTAGCCTTATGTCAAGTGGATCAGTGCAAAAACACTTCCGCTAAAAAAAGCATTGGCATTATCACCAAAGTCTTAAAGTAAATTTAAAAAAACACCCCCCTGACCAACAATGGACTCTTCCAGCAAAATAACCTTGCTCATTGGCTGATAATTAATTAGATTTACCTTGTCCCCCCAACCACCTGGAGGAACATGGACTAGGTAGGTATGTAGATGATTGGATCTACCAGAAACACCTGTGGCTTCCAGAATGACCTAGAGGTCGTTGACCTCGGCACTTCCACCTCACAAATCCAAAATTCTCCCACAAAAACCTCCATAATGAGCCATTTTGAAGTGATTTATACCAAATATTATGCATGGATCCTTTGAATAAGTACCTAGGGCACCTCTGTGCTAAATTTCAGGTCATTTGGATGTAATACCATGGTACAGGGGGCCTAAATATAAAGTTGTGGTCCAAAAATTGCAATAAAACCTCAATAAAATCATTATTAGAAGCAGATATGAATAAAATGAAAAAAACACCTAAGGGTATTGGCCCACTCTACCCTTGTGCCAAATTTCAAGTCATTCGGTCCAGGAACGACGGAGTTGATTCGATTTGAAGATTTGACAGGAGAAAGAAAGAAGAAGAAAGAAAGAAACATTACGAATACTAGAGTTCCACGACCCCATACCTTCGCCAAATATTCCTACCTTTCTTTACAACTGCTGCTTTTATTGTTTATCATTGATTATGCAAATAAGGTTCTTATTTACATAAATTGTATCAGTTGATCATCTCCTCTACAAGACACCAGACGTACACAATCTATGTTAAGAAAGAAGGCTTTTATCGCATTTTCTGATAATTTATGCAAATGAGACCCTCATTTGCATAATTAATGTTCAACGATGTTCACCCGTACATAACTTCCAAATGCTACAAGTAAGAAGTTACTGTCATTTACGACAATAAAATTGTAGCATTTTCTCATTAATTATGCAAATTAGGTATTTATTTTGCATAATATATATCAATCAATATTCTTCTCCTTCTCAGTTACAGGTGTCACATGTTGCAATGGTCCCATACTGGAACTGAGCATGTTCATAAAATTTCATAATTAATCATGCAAATTAGATAAATATTTGCATAATTAATATGTCATTATATGAAGCATCACTTAAGCTATCCACATACCAAAAATCATAACAATTCGTTAACCCCTTCTTGAGTTATTCCCGTTTAAAGTCTGACACTAAACCCGCCCTGCAGTTCCAAAACAAGCCACCAGGGGGCCCAAACCTACACCACTTACTCTCGGCATCAAGAGCTGTCTACCACTCAAAAATCATAGCCGCAGCATGTTTAGAACTCGAGATTTCAAACCAGGAAGTTCCGCTGCAGTACCGTAACAGGCTTCTAGGGGGCCCAAAATCTAATCGTTTCCAGGTCTCATCAAGACCTACCCACATACCAAATATCAATACAATCCATCCAGGCGTTCTTGAGTTATCCTGGTCTTCTACATACATACAAACAAACAAACAAACGCTACCCAAAATATAACCTTCTCGGCGAAGGTAACAATATATTTCACCATACCTATGGTATGGCTGAAATATAAAAAGGCACCCATGCGTAAGCAGCATAATGAGCAGCATAATGGTGCCTTCCGAAAGCGTTCGGACCATCCGGGGTGAAATAGCGCGAAAACGTGGACTGAGACAGGCCAAAAATAGTTACTCAAGCAACTGGATATGGTTTTGAAACGGTCAGACGTTTCGGATAGAATCCACTATCCTTCGTCAGTGACACTGAAGAGATCTGGAAGAAACAGGTCTTTTGTACTCTAACTATGAATGAAGACAATTTCAGATGTCCAATAGGAAAGGTTGTAATATAATATAAGACAATTCAGACTGAAGACAATTTGGATTCCAAAGAAAACAAAGCTAAGCCAAAGTCAAGCTGAAGACAATTTGGATGACCTAAATAATATAAAAGACCTGTTTCTTCCAGATCTCTTCAGTGTCACTGACGAAGGATTGTGGATAGTCACATAATTTTTAAATGCACTGTCAATTGTTCGTCCATATGGGCCATAGTGCCTGACAATAAACAGACATCACATAATCCAAAATATCCTTGACCAGATCATTTCCGTTTGGAATAAGCACTTATCCTGAACAAAAAAATCAAGGACATAATACTTGTAACCGCTTGGGACTTCACTTCCTGCATCAATGAAACAACAGTATTGTAACCAAAATCGTCATTTCTAACACTACATTATTGTACAGCAATTGAGATTGCAGGTGCATTTTATATCTGTATAACGTTTGGTTACAATACGACCATGCGTTAAAACGTTACAGCCATTCACGTATTTTCAACTAACTAGAACCATGTCACATGCCTTACTTGACCAGAGCTGCCTTGAAATTAGTTAACAAGCCTGGAATTAAACACATACAATTTCTCTTGTCAATGCAATTTTCTCTTCAATGTGAGAGATTCTGGCAGCATAAGTCATGCATGCTATGATAACTAGAACAAACAAACAATGCTATTTTTATTAATATGAAGATGCTATCAAACAATAGATACTAGGCTGATATATATAAATCTTTGTTGTGTCGACAAAATTTCTGTATGATGAATAACCTTGGCATAAATGAATAATATAGCTGCTTTTGTGACTATTGAAAGGGTGCTCGTTTTCTAGACGTTGTGAATAACACCTGAAAACGCCTGGGATCGAACCCCCACACTCTCGCCTACCAAGTCATCACTATACTGACTCAGTCCATGCACAGGTTCTTAAAATTGATGTTTATTGGTTCAAAGTAAAAATGAATTACGATTGAAAGGTTGCTACCCATTTTCATTTCAATGCCTTAAAAAAACTCATTCAATTGTGACTTTATTTAAAAAAAGTGAATGCTGCTTCACATTCAGATATTTGTACAAAGTTCACTGGTCAACGTATTTACAGTACATCGATTATTAGTGGAATTGCTCGCTTGTATTCATGTGCTTCTGACCTTTCCTTTGACTGAATAGGTGTTTGAAGGCAACACTGACAGGAGCAGTCCCGTTGAACACCTCCTTGTGCCGCCCATCCCGGCAAGATTTGTCCGGTTCCACCCGCTGACGTTTTATGTGTGGCCCAGCATGAGGATGGAAGTACTCCTGTGTGCTCCGGGTAAGACAGTATCAAAAGTGTCTTGTAGCTTTCACTAATATATTTCATTAAAACAATTGTCCGTTACAAGGTAGAATTTCTTGAGTCTTCATTTGGCGGGTCGCATTAAACCACAAACGTGCTGCAAGTCCCAAAGCACATACACTCGAGAAAAGAACGTTTGCATAATCAAAGGAATCAAAAATCGAATTGTGTAAAATACACCCCTTCCATGGCAAACATTTACTTTCCGTCGGCACCTCGATGTAAAATGGACCTGTGCAAAAAGAACATCCACTCACAGTATGGACATTTTGCATTATCATTCTGACATTAACATTTACCAACCGTGTTATTTAGGCACTTGTAACGTTAGTACAAAGTTTCATGAGTGAAACAAATGAGCTTTGTTGTTTCCGGGTAGAAAGAGAGTATCATTATATCGCCCCCACATGTAAAACAATCTCGCATACGGATTTAGATGGTGGATCATAACGAAATGAAGAGTATATCTAACTAGTCTTGAAAACCATGCAGATGAGAGTCATAGAATTTCATAGCCCAAAATTAAGATAAGTTTCGGGTTCTGTGGGTGGGGTTTGTCTGCCATCTGCTAATCTATCACTCGTGTATGTCAAAAGGAGGTCGGTTTACTTTCACTTTTCCCCTATCAAAAAGAAACACGACCGTGCCTGGTGTAATTTTACACTGATTAACCATGTCCGAAAGGTCTCACTTGTCAAGCCTGCGTTCTGAGAAGGTCTGCAAACATTCCTTTAAATTCATGGTACAAAGTAAAAGATACAGCGAGAACGCTTTGGAACGAACACCTTGTTGTATACAGTTTATCGGTGGGGCCACGGGGTTTCCTTGAGTAAAGCGGGACATAATTAACATGTCCTGTCTTGAACGAAAACAGAGTCCGCCAGGGGGCGCACTCCTCCGAAATGTGGGACTTCGGGGCAGTCCCATGTTTACAAGGAGACATCTTCTTTAGAAGGAGAGGTCACGTCTATAGACCTTTGCGCAATAATGAGGTCCGCAAGGCGTCGCTGCCTGATGGTACCTTGTCACATACATTGATGTGTGACGATTAGAAGTGTGACATGTTTGGGGTATGCCGGACTCGGCGTATTTAAGGTCGCACGTTAAAGACGTCACGTACCTTTGAATTAAACACAGGAACATGTGACGTATTTTGGTATGTCGGACGTGATGTGTGACTGTAAAAGACGTCACGTATTTTGTGTCACACGTGACTTGAATTGAACACGGACCTGTTGAAAGACGTCACGTACTATGGCAATACATTTGTTTCACAAATACGGGAGCTATATACGTGATGTTTGACCTAAATTCACGTCACATGTGACGTAAATACGTGACGTCCAACCTATTACGAACACGTCACACTTGAGTGCGGCATATGTGACGTCCTTCTATCAATAACTTAGTTAACAATCAATGACTACAAATTGAGTAGGACTTGACTTGTCCACATCCCACTTTTAAATCACGTCACGTGTGGCACAAAGTATGTGACGTCTTTTGACAGATGGCACACGTCACGTCCGACATACCAAAACATGTTCCTGTGTTTAATTTAAAATTAGACATTTCGAGTAGAAAAGTCCATTTCGAGTAGGATAATTTTGGATGTTCCATTTCTGCAAAAGGTTGTTATGGGACAGTCCATCTTTGCATTTGGAGGGAGATGGAATGTAACATGTTGTATTTGCTTGGGAGCAAATGTCCACATTTTCTAGTGACTAAACATTTTCGCAAATAGTACTGATCGATGTAACGTAAAAATTATAGGAGGCAAGAGAAGTTTTCATTGTTTTTGCGTCAGCCACAAATTTCGACCTATTTTTCAGAATGTACCCTTTGGACTCGTTGGTTTGACCGTGACGACATCAGCGGTAGCGGCGACGCGGAATTGCTGTACTTACTTCGGCAGGAGAACCCGGGACAAATCTGCTCCGGCCCCTCGGCTATCCAGGCCCGTGTCCGCGGGACACACGTACAGGCCTCCCAGACGGGAGAGCAGTTCGACTCATATGACAAGGAAGTCGGCTTTTATTGCATAAACTCCGACCAAAGCGACGGGTCCTGCTTGGACTATGAAGTGCGCTTCTGCTGTGATTCTGGTACATGATTATTTATTTTTTTTAAATCATCTTTATTATACACAAGATGAATACATACATGTATATATTACAGGCTAAACACCTAGGACAGCCCTTTGTCTGATCTCCAGGAGGGCGCATGGTATTAAAAAGAAGTACAATGACAGATTAAAATAGTTTAGATACACGTCACATTTCATAACATTTTTTGGCCCAGATACATCATACAATTTAGACCCATATTCAACTAATTTCTGTAGATAAACAGTCCTGAAGTACAGTCCCAAGTAGGTGTGTTTCGGGCACAGTAGATAGCATAGGATGCACAGAGTGCGCACTTTCCCAGTCTATTTTTAAGATTGCCTCCAGTCTTTGCTAATTGGTTCTCTTCGCCCCTGTAAGGAACGTATATTTCACTCGACCATACCATAGGTATTGGAATGAAATGCACCGCTAATCGACCTCCGATGGTCGCTGAGCGACCTACAATTGTTCGCGTTGCTCAGTGGTCGCACAGCGAACGCCCAATGATCGTCCGGAGACCACTAGGGTCGGTATGATCTTGCCATGGGATTTTGCAATTGATAAAACCAAACGCTTAACTGAGGTTACCGATGGAGAAATCAGGGACTAGAGCGACCATTGAGCGAAACCTGGGCGTCCTTGGAAACCATTGAACGCACCGCGAAGCACGACTAGCCAATTCCAGAAATGTGACGTATGTCACACGTGACGTGATTAAAAAGTGGGACGTGGACAAGTCAAGTCCTACTCAATTTGTAGTCATTGATCGTTAACTAAGTTATTGATAGAATGAAGTCACGTATGCTGCGCTTTCGTGTGACGTGTTCATAATAGGTCGGACGTCCCGTATTTTACGTCAGATGTGATGTGAATTTAGGTCAAGCGTCACGTATTTAGCTCCCGTATTTTTAAACAAATGTATTGCCATACACGTACTTTGTACAAAGTGGAACGTGGTCAAGTCACGTCTTACTCAGTCGTTAACTAAGTTATTGATAAAAGGACGTCACGTATGTCGCACGTAAGTGTGACGTTTTTGTAATAGGTCGGACGTCACGTATTTTACGTCCCATGTGACGTGAATATAGCTCCCGTATTTTTGAAACAAATACATTGCCATGGTAGTACTTCTCAACGCACGTCACTCGCACGGTTGCGCAAAGTGTAAATATGTGGTCTGCACGCTACGCCTGGCCATGAGCCAGTTGCGTGCATCGTTCCTTACGTTACCGTATGCAGGCCCTACTTACACGTGCTGCGTACGTACGGTTTCCTTACTCGCTGTACGGGGCACGCACGTCGCCAGTACTGGTTCGAACGGGGGCGAATCCGCAGCACGATGGCAGAGAAAGTTCGATATGCACGTAGAGTTTTACGGCGCGTCTGCGTGCTCCCAAATCCGTTGGATTCCGTACGATTTCGTAAGGAGGCGGTACTTACCACTTACGGATCCCCAAAGATTGCCCACGTTTTAGCACGTAGACACCACGCAGTTGCACGTACGGTGGATTGTGCCCTTACCTTAAGCCGGGTTCATACGTACGTAAAAATTCAAGTCCGTTTGAGGTCCGTATGGAAGTCTTTGCCTCTACCAGGCTCCACAGGTCGCTGGAAATACAGCAGAAATTGGAGAAATATAGACACATAACATGGCTGAGAAGTTAGCTGTCCCAGTGGTTTGTGACCCAGCTAACTCTTCTGGCATGTTGTCTGTCTATATTTGTCCAATTTCTGTAGTTTTTCCATCGACAGGTGGAGCCTGATAGACGTTCATGCAGACCTCATGCGGACTTGAATATATACGCACGTGTGAACCCACCATCAGCATAAGTTGGTTGTGTCAGGAATACGGTCGACATGCATACGCACCCATTCGCAGCAAGAAAAATAGTGTTGCACACTGCATACGCACCTCATACGGAATGGAACGAAATCGTAATTCATACGCCAGATGCGTGTGACGTATAATTCAATTCCGAAAAATCAAAATCTTGGGCGTACGGCTGCGTATTGGCAGAATGTTCCGTTTTTATCGTATATATATATATATGTTTCGGACTCGAGGAAGAATAGCGGTACTATTTCGGTGGTATTTATACTAATGGAGATCCCAATAAAACAAACAAACAAACAAATAAACTCGCGCCGCACTCGACCGACGTGGGACCAAAGCACTGCGAATTTATTACGTATGAGATGCGCAACAGCGTACGCTCGATAGTTTTTGCATGTCCAAAACCATCAGGCGTAAAACGATTGAGATGTGTATGACATGCGTATTGTGCGTACGGCTGCGTATGAAAAATGTCAATACGGACCGCATACGGACCTTATATGGACTTGTAAATATACGCACGAGTGAACCCACCATAGGATACATGACTTTCTGCCTACTACGTCCTTCTTCAGTGTATCACCTGATACTATTTACTATGTACGTATTGAATCTTCATGTGTTAGTAAAATCATTGTGGGAAACATGTCGCAGATATACTGAACTTCAAAGGTGCAATGATGTAAAAATGACATTTCTGATGACTGTTCTCTCGCCTGTGGTAGGTGTCAATGTCGCCGTGGGGAAGCCAGCGTTTCAAACAAGCACCGGCATGCCTCCCCACCTTGCCGTGGACGGGAACACCAATAGCAACCATTACGCTCTTTCCTGTACACACACAGCGGGAGAGGCTAACCCAACCTGGTGGGTGGATCTCGGCCAGTCGTACGTGGTGGATAGGTACGTCTATAGACACGTTCCTATATCAGTCATTACAATGAATGAATGAATGTATGAATGAACTTTATTGCTCGACAATTGTACAGGGTACAACGTATGGCAACAAATACTAATGGATTACCAGTTTATTTATTTTATTTATTTATTTCTGGATTACCAGTTGAGCATTTAAAGCACGCGGGACCTCGGCTTACTGTTTTGCTGTCACTTTTGTTCTCGGTCATCATGTTAGTGCACAGTCATGTTTCCTCTACTCAACTTAAGGTCATTCTTATCCCGATAATTAAGAAACAAAACATCAACCCTTCTCTTAAGAATAACTACCGCCCTATTGCTATTTCTAGCCCAATTTTCAAGTTATTCGAATCGCTTCTTCTCAACCGACTGGAGAAGCATCTTACTTCCCCAGCGAATCAATTTGGCTTTAAAAAGCACCATGGTACAGACATGTGCATTTTTGCCCTTAAAGAGATAATTTCGTATTTCAAAAGCCGAGGTTCTCCCGCCTTCGTTTGTTTTCTTGACGCCACTAAAGGCTTTTGACAAGGTTAATCACTATGTATTGTTTCAGAAACTGATAGACAAAAACGTACCTGTATACTTAGTGCGTATCATTGTATACTGGTTTAAGATGATAGTCCTCACTGTGCGCTGGGGGACTACCGCCTCAGATAGCTTTAACATCGGTAACGGTGTCTCCCAGGGATACGTATACGTATGTTGCAGACCTTACCGGGAAGCTAAACTCTGCCAATGTTGGCTGCTTTCTTGGTAAGGTCTCCGTAAATCATTTATTGTATGCTGACGATATCTGCTTGATTTGCCCCTCTGTAAAGGCCCTGCAGAAATTGATCAATGTTTGCGAGATCTTTGGTCTTGCAAACGACATGACGTTTTGTGACAAGAAAACTAATTGTATGTACTTTCCCTGCCAGCGTATCCGTTTTGTGACTCGCTTCCTGGCGTCTGAGAACGACATTATCAGAGTTCTATCTGATTCCAATGTTATTACTACAAGTATGTTCTGGCAGAGCTACTGTCAAGTACACAGACCACGTGCACAAGTTACAGTGTAAATCCTGCCTTTTGATTTTATGTACTGGATTATTGTTCTTTTAACTGTATCGTCTAATTGTTTGTCCTTATGGGCCTTGGTGCCTGACAATAAACTATTGAGAGATATAAACGAGGCTACATACAGATACAGAAATACAAAATATTATCGATAGCAATATAAGAGTTAAAAATGGAGATATTGTTTTTAGTGTGTCTGTCTGACGGCGTGTCTGTGTGTTTGTGTTTTCGGATTTTTGTAGTCAGAATAACTCAAGAACCTCCGGATGGATTACAATGATACTTGGTATGTGGGTAGGTGTTGGAAAAACAAGGGTTAAGGTCGATTTTGGGCCCCCTGGTATGTGATATTGGTACTGCAGCAGAACTTCTGTTTTTACATATTTTGACCTGGACGTGCTATGGTCTTGATCTTTAGGTGACATACAGCTTGAACATTGAACAGACAATGTGTAACAAACCCAAGTGTCATTGCGCATGCTCTGTCTCCAATATCTACAGAGTCGTCATCTTCAACCGCCAGGATTGTTGCCCTGAACGACTCAACCCCTTCAACATCCACATCGGGGATTCCGACCAGGTAACCACGAACCCCCAGTGTGGAGGTGACCATCGGATCGACGTGAGCCAGCCGACCATTTCCGTCCCGTGTCAGGGGATGTGGGGACGCTATGTGAGCGTCCGTGCTCCTGGATCCTACCGAATACTCAGCCTGTGCGAAGTCCAAATATTCCCTGCCGCTGGTAGGTTTTTACTACATTAAGTTTGAACCAACCTTCAATTGCAAGATCAGCGTTTCGCCGCCTATGAAGGGCGTCGACACATAGTGTACTCGCGCCGCACTCGACCGACGTGGGACCAAAGCACCGCGAATTTATCACGTATGAGATGAGCTACAGTGTACGCTCGATAGTTTTGTGCATGTCCAAAACTATCAGGCGTACTGGGCGTATGCCTGCGTACCTAAAATATACACAAAACGATTGAGATGTGTATGAGGTGCGAATTGTGCGTACGGCTGCTTATGTCAACACGGACCGCATACGGACCTCATACGGACTTGTAAATATACGCATGAGTGAACCTACCATAGGATACGTGAATTTCAGCCTACTGCAAAAACGCCCTGCTTCAGTGTATCACCTGAGGCTGAGACTATTTTAAATTACTATGTACGTATTGAATCTTTACGTTTTAGTAAAATCATTGTATCTGTATCTGTATCTATATAGCCGGCATAACCGCCGTTCGGCGTAACACACCAGCTTCGCAGGCATGCGGCGCGGCAGCAGCTGGTTATATTACACCGAACGACTCGTTACCCCTAACATTTGCACATCTATCTGCAAGCGTTCTTTAAAACTACCGAGAGAAGATGCCCCTACTGTACTTGGTGATAACAAGTTCCACTCTACGATAGTTCTGGGAAAGTACGAATTTTTGAACACATTAATCCTAGATTGGTAACTCTGGTATTTGAAGGCATGACTGTTTCTTGTTCTTTTTTGAGCTGGTATTAGATACTTATCCGTTGGTACGTCCACCAGTTTATTGGTCATTTTGTACATCATTGTGGGAAACTCGCAGAGCTTCTTCAATGTAAGCTGTTGTGTTACACCGAACAGTGGTTATACCGACTATTAAGATACAGATACAGAACTTCAAAGGTGCATTGATGTAAAAATGAAATTTCTGATGACAGTCCTCTCGCCTGTGGTAGGTGTCAATGTCGCCGTGGGGAAGACAGCGTTTCAAACAAGCACCGGTATGCCTCCCCACCTTGCTGTGGACGGGAACACCAATAGCAACCATTTCGCTCTTTCCTGTTCAGCTATATATCCGCCAGAGGCTAATCCGACCTGGTGGGTGGATCTCGGCCAGTCGTACGTGGTGGATAGGTACGTATGTAGACATGTACAGTATACGTACGTTCATATATCAGTCATTACAATGAATGAATGAAAACTTACTTGTATCCTCTTCATCCCATGTGGGACATAAGGCTGTGATAAGTTTCCTCCACTTGGGTCTGTTCTGTGCTAGGGACTGAGCAGCGTAATCTCCAAGCAGATCCTACAATGGCATAAGATAGTACCAAACAGCCAAGAGGTGTCCATTTGCCATGTAGAATCTGCCCCAGTCGGTTAGAACAAAGGCTATTAACATCCAATTGTCTCCCATTCAAACTGTGCTTGCAGTGTAGGTGCTAATTGCCCTCCTTCCTGTTTGGTGCTAACGTCCAACTGGGACATAGAACTTTATTTGCACGACAACTGTAAAGGATACAATGTGTGGCAACTTGTACATACAATACATACAGAACAGTTTGACATGAGTTGCTAGTATCTAAAAATCTAAGAAACTAATCTATTTTACAAATAATAACAGTATTAACAATCAGGCTAGCGACATGTGCTGGTCAGTGGTGTAAGTCGCTCGTAAAATCATTAGCACATGGCTACAGGGAGGGGCAGCAACACCATTGTTGAATAGAAATGCTCCTCCCTGTTTCAGTGCAGGCAGATCTCCGGTAGCGAAACACACTCCTAAGGCCGGCTTCAATCCTCTGCCAGCTTTTGATACAGTATCTTATGCTACCGTAGGATCTGCTTGGAGATTATGAGCAGCGTTCCAGGGGATCCCAATAGCCGCTAGATCTTTAGCCACAGTTCGTCTATTTGTAGTTTTAGGACGTCCCTGTCTCCTCTTCCTCTCAGGGGCCCAATGTAGATCAACTTTGGGGATACGGTCATCCGACATCCGTAGAACATGGCCTAACCATTTTAGTCTGAAAGAATGAATGAATGTGGCAAGAACTACTAAGCAACAACTACGAGGCTACATACAGATATAGAAACACAAAAAATTATCGAAAGCAATATAAAGTTAGAGTTAGATATGCAAGAACTAAAGGGTATGAGACACCAATGACATCAACATTGAAATTCCCTGAAATTACATTTAACCGTAAAAATATTATCACAAAATATGCACCCTTCTAAAGTTATTGAACCGTAAAGCTCTTGTGTCTTCCCACCACAGGTATGGTTTTTGATGGTTCGATGTTCAATAACATCAGAAGGTTGTATATTTGGTGCAAACGTTTATGTTCATTGAATTATACTATTCTAATGAAAAAATGTTGTGTGCCTTATGTCCTTTTAAGTCAATTCACACAAACGCGCACAAACCTGTACTACCTGTGTGCTTAAGGATCACCTGGTCATTGTGGTCTCTTTTTGGTGGTCACCGAGATCTTTTTTATCTCCTTAGAAATGGAGATATAGTTTTGTGTGTGTCTCTGTGTCTGTATGTCTGTGTGTCTGTTTGTGCTTCCGGATTTTTGTAGTCAGCATAACTCAAGAACATCTGGATGGATTACAATGATACTTGGTATGTGGGTAGGTGGGTAGGGAAGACAAAGGTCAAGAAAGATTTTGGGCCCCCTGGAAGGCGACCTTGGTACTGCAGCAGAACTTCTGTTTTTTTGTTTCAATACAAATTTTGACCTGAACGTACTCTGGTCTTGAATATTGAACAAATAAACCCAAGTGTCATTGCGCATGCTCTGTCTCCAATATCTACAGAGTCGTCATCTTCAACCGCCAGGATTGTTGCGCTGAACGACTCAACCCCTTCAACATCCACATCGGGGATTCCGACCAGGTAACCACCAACCCACAGTGTGGAGGTGACCATCGAATCGCCCTGAACCAGCCGACCATTTCCGTCCCGTGTCAGGGGATGTGGGGACGCTATGTGGGCGTCCGTGCTCCTGGATACCGAATACTCAGCCTGTGCGAAGTCCAAGTATTCCCCGCCGCTGGTAGGTTTTTACTACATTAAGGTTACATGTTTATGGCGTAATGTTTATGCCCCCTAGCAGGTTGCTCTGGTTTCTTCTGTGAGCTATGTGTATAACGTTATATACGTTATTTTGACGTGTATAAAAAGGGCGCTTTACATGCTATAATTGAAACTTCGCAAGTGTATAGGTACCTACTTCAATACGAAATCTTGAGTACGGAGGCAAAATCTCACGTCAAGTTGAAAAAGGACGGAGACAAAATACGTTATTTCCTTAACTCACGTCAAGTTTTGAAAAAAAAGTACGGAGGCAAAATACACTTTTTTTGCTCAACTCACGTCAAATATTGAAAAAGTACAAACATGCATTTTTGCTTAATTATGTGTCTACGATGCTTCAATTATAGCATGAAAGGCACATTTTGAACGATGTTCATACGTCCCTTCATACAACTTTACAATCTCCGTGTAAAGATTGAAAAAAGATATTTTGACACGGACATTGTCAATGAGTACAAACGAACGTAAAACTGTGGGACCGCGTAGCGCAGTGGGATCGTGTTCGCCCCGTGACCGAGAGGTTGCGGGTTCGAATCCGTGTTGCCGATCTTGTGCCCTTGGGAAAGGCACTTTACACGGCTTTCCTCACTATACTCAGGTGAAAATGAGTACCCAGCTTCGGCTCACGGTGATTTACATCATTCACCCGGACGGGAGACCTGGCGCATATGAAAGTGTATGTCACCCCGTAAGGGCCGTTATAACCCCGTCGTGTGTAAACATGTGCGAACATGTACGATCACGTCGACCGATGATGTATGTTCGTCTGTATCTCTGTGGATCTGCCGCTACCAGCCCAAAGCTGCCTAGGCAGATCCGTGTAATGAGTTGTATCATTGGCAAATAAATAAATAAAATAAATAAATAATCGGAGTATTAAAGGAGCAATCGTGACCTACATAAGGACCCTGTCGCCTACCCGAACGACGTTTTTTTTGCGTTATTTGCGGCATCGTAAACAAATTACCGGGCGGTTATCAAAAGGTACATTTTAAGACGTATTTTTGTCACGACGTATATGGGCTGATATGTTACAAATGATGGTGATGATGCAGACCTTTATCTGTTTTACTGAAGCAATTTGTAAAGATTCTGGTCAGTTTGGGGACTCAAAGCAAGTGGAGGCGGACAGGTGCTGACAACGATGTTGGTGTCTTTGATTTGCCCTTCAATGGACCCACCGATAGCAAACCTGTCTTGGTTTAGCTACCGTCCATGCGCGCCGCCATTTTGTTTCCCAAGGGAGCGGCGTATGAGAAAGGATGTCGCCATTTTGATGCGTTGATTTTGATGTGGAGTTTCATGAGCGTGTTGTTGCGTCTTGTTGGAAATAAAGGGACGATAGCGACAACGAATACTGTTTATCGTGGGATGGTAGTTTTGTATGTGATTTGATGTGTTAAGTTTGAGCGTGTTGTTGCGGTCTTGGTTTTCTGTGCTTTCGACTTTCTTGTTTCGAAAGAGACGGCATAACGATTCTGCACTCCCAGCATGAACGTTGGTAAATGACATTATTAAAAAAATTCGGCGACCTCATACCTCCTTGAAATATTTAGAGCTTTTGTAAATTTTATCCAAATGACTTATACATTTACATGATTTATGCATGGTGATGTTCATCATTGACTAACGTACACATGTCACAAGTATAAGTACATATACACAAGTATAAAATTCCCATCATTTATTAAATCATTAAACAGTTTTGCAATTTTGCGTGTATTATGCAAATCAGTTCCTCATTAACATATTTGGTATCTGCTTATGTTCCAACTTCCACCTATCGTAATTTACATGTGTTAAATTTTTTTAAAATCCAGTTATTGAAAGCAATGAATTATACAATTTCCTCATTAATTATGCAAATTAAGTCCTCATTTGCATAATATGTATATCATTATGAATATCTTTGCCTAAGCTACCTACATGCCTACAATGATGTCAATCTTACGTTCTTTTCTGCAGTTATCCTCTTTGGAATGTCTTGACAAAAAAGCCCCTGCAGTTCCAAAATTAAATGTTAGGGGGCTGCATCTCGCCCAACTATGTCATGACTCATGACGCTAAAATCTATCTACCACTCAAATGTCGAGACCATGTCATATCCTGGACAAGAGAAACATTGAAAAACTGCTATGATAGAATATCTCATTTATTATGCAAATCTAATCCTATTTTGCATCAGCATTATTTCATATTGTACAACATTGTGTAAGGTACCTACATACCAAAAATCATGATAATCCGTTGTTCCCTTTTTGAGTTATCCTCTTCAGAAGTTTTTGACCCAAATGCCCCTGCTATCCCAAAACTAGTCGCTAGGGGCCCAAACTTATGTCCCTTCCTCCTGAGCACAAGAGCTATCTTACACCGCTAGATTGTGACCATAGCTTGTTCAGAACACGAGATAGCGAAACCGGAATTAGCGCTGCAGTACCAAGAGCATCCTCTAGGGCCCAAAATCCAATCATTTCCAGCTTTCATCACACCCCACCATCACACCAAGTATGAAACCAATCCACCCAGTTCTTGAATTATCTTGTTCGCATAATAGACCCGAATAGAACCGTCTACCACAGCTTCCGGTATGTGACGTTGGGTTCACGTGACTGCAGTAGCGGGTCGTCTTTGTCAGATAATCTGTGTCGCCACCCGTCTTCGTTCAGTGTTGGGTCACGGTGTGTATACAGCGTTTTTCACTACTTCTGCACCCTGTTCCCCAGGTGCGTGGCTGACATGGGACCCTTCATGGGTGGTGGGCTCGGCCGGAACACCGGCGGTCGGCAACGGGGTCACATATGATGCCGCAAAAGCCTTGGATGGGGACGCTGGAACCCACTGGAACCCGATGGGAACCCCTCAGCACTACAACAACTGGTACATCGTACTGGACCTCACGGCACCCCAAACTCTGACCCGTATCGCAGTCAACAACTACGGAGACACTGTCCATGACATTGCGGCCTTCACGTTGTACAAGTCGCAGGTTGGGAGTCCGTACAACTGGGAGGATGTCGTGTCCGTTTCTACCGTGCAGGGAGGTACGGACCGGCGGCAGGAGGTCGGCGGGTTCCAGGGAACAGCTCGGTATTGGATGTTCGTGATTACTCGGACCTTCTCGGGCTGGCAGCCATGGCTCACAGAGCTGGACCTCTACGAATTACCAGGTAGGAAAAGAAAAAAAAATCAGCCTTGTTTTGTAAGCTATAGAAATATCAATACAAGTAAGGTTCAAATTAAATAGTTGTGAAAGGTTAACATAGCTTTGACTTCAAGAGGGACTTGGCCATTGGATGGGGGTGGTTGTTGGGGTATGTTGGGATGGGAGAAAGGGTTACAAAAGGATTACCCCCTGTCCACTAGGACGGCGCTGAAATGTTCCGTCTCGAAAACGGTCGTCGCCATATCGCTGAC
Organism: Branchiostoma floridae x Branchiostoma belcheri; assembly: GCA_019207045.1. Lineage (NCBI taxonomy): Eukaryota > Metazoa > Chordata > Leptocardii > Amphioxiformes > Branchiostomatidae > Branchiostoma > Branchiostoma floridae x Branchiostoma belcheri. The sequence goes on along the minus strand of CM033025.1, from coordinate 3,040,133 downwards.
TGCTCGATACTATATCCGAGCGCTTCATAATCATGGCTTTTAGTGAGCTGACAAGTTCGCAAGATACAAAAACACCGGGTTTACGAGGGGATAAGTTTATCAATAAACAGACGAGACCTGGGCAAGAGTGGATCCACAGAGTTGGTGCCCCATATTAGGCTTAGGTCACATTTCCGAAACGGAGCCCGGCCGGGATGTTTTAAGAAACGAAAAATTAAAATGTATACCTAGAAATATACACACAATGCCCATGAATCTTATTTTGACATATTGTGTATTTTGATGTATTTTATATAATTCTTTTCGTTCCCGAAAGCTGCCCGGCAGGGCACCGGGTTTAAAAAATGTGACCTAAGCCTAAGTCTGCACTTAAACCTTTTTCCACACGTTTCCCCAACACTAGACCATTGGTGGTATGTGGACTTAGACCGACAGTGGGCCATCGACAGGGTGACTGTTGTCAAACCAGTTTCTGTCGACCTCAACCCATTCTTCATTCACATCGGCGACGACGGGCAGAACGTGTCAGCCAACCTCCAATGCGGACAGAACCACAGCATCGCCGCCAGCCAGTCGGAAGTGACCATCTCGTGCGGAGGCATGCGGGGTCGGTATGTGGGCATCCGTCTGACCCAGCTTGGAGAGCCGCGGCGGCTGGAGTTCAGTGAACTCGAGGTTTATCCCGTCTCAGACGAAGGTAATAAGCCCGTTCACACTTCCGAGTACGCATGTCCAACGACAAACATTGTGTAATAAGTATGTCAAAGATGAACGCTACTCGACCTCTTTCTCGATCTGTATAACAATGTCCAGAGGTGTTTTGTTTATGTCTCAGGGGCGTTCAACTTTGACATATTACCCACAATCCCTGTCGCCACGCATGTGAACTCGATAGTTTGAACGAGCATATGCTGGTAAACATTATTACAAGATAGCCTAGAGCAATGTATGATAATGGAATGAAAGGAAAATGAATCATTGAGGATCTCCCCCTCAAGTTACATATACTGTGAGGAAGTCCTATTCTTTGTCATAATTTCCTCATTGATTATGCAAATAAAATCTACATTTACAACATATACCTAATTTGTAACTAACTAACATATATTGACCTTCAAGTATGAACCTCCCATCATTTACCTTTTAAGAATTATAGCATTTTCCAATGTATGATGTAAATCAGCCTCTTGTTTGCATAATTGCATAATTGGTATCTACTAGACGAATATAAGCTTAGAATACATTAGATTCTTATTTCGTTGGAACAAAATTACTATATCAGTTTGACCAAATTAACTAATAGTACCATTATATTTTTTACAGCCAATATTGGAGGAATAAACGTTGCGGCCCTGTCCAGTGGTGGCCAGTGCGTGGGCGCGTCACAAAACGGCGCTACTTGTAGCGGCATCATCGACGGTCAGCTGACGCCGAGACCAGGGCAGCTCGGCTGGCTGAGTTCGCAGGGCGTTGGCTCGTGGGTTCAGCTGACGTTTGATGGGTACTACTTCATCAACCGGGCTAAGATCGCGCAGTCTACATGGGTCACAGGTCAAATCAGGACAATCAGGCTGACGTTTAATGACGGGTCCTATGAAGACGTGAGTGCCTTATATTAGACCTTGAAATGATAATAAGTTTATTGAAAATTCGAGGGGTAATTGCAAGTAGCACGAAAGGGGACGGACAAATAGTGTAGAACAATATAGCATGTGTCTGCTCTAATATAAAAGCTAACTCTAAATGCTGGGTTGTTGGTTTCGACTTCTTTTTCTGAGGCAGTGGAAGACGAAAGATCCCACCTTTCCTGTTATGTGTGGGTTTTGTGATTTTGAATGTACATTAGTTTCTCCATTGCCTCTTCTCGTGATACGCCAGGCCGCCCGTCTGTACGATTCTCGTCTCCACTAGTAACCACGCCTCCCCCATTGCCTGTACGTTCACATTTAATCGCCAGTCTCAGTCCAATTCTATTTCAGTTGCCCAGGCCGACAGACTTGATTCATAACTCTCGTGTGCGTTAACACTGGTATTCGCTGCAATATCTATGCGGGTGTTAGATCGCTGACCCTGCGCCCAACTCCACGCATTCCTTGGCATGCCATTGTCCAGGGTTCGGGCTTACGATGGCTCCCCTCCTAACTAAAACTGATGATCAATGTAGTTTTGTATCTGTATCTTTGAAAGGAATTTGACGACGACGACATTGACAAAGTAGTTGGTAGTTGAAATTATTCCATATGTCACTGACACCCTTTGTGTGGATATACGAACCACAGGTTGAACTCAGGCAGCGTGAAGGAAGCGACCTGTACGACGTGAACCAAGTTTACTACGACGACTTTCTGTTCAGCACGACCAAAACAGACTCCGTGAAGATGACTGTCCTCACCACGTATGCAGCCTCCATTAGCGGCTTCATTGAGGCTCAGTTCATCACTGCTTATCCTGAAGGTGAGGGCGTTTCTTGAAAACAAAGATTCGGACAAGACAATTCGGTTGAAACTAGATCTTTTATTGGATTTACTCACTTAGACCCTTACAAGCCCTGACATCCTCCCCCCCCCCCTCCTTTAAGACTGTGCTATTAGATTTCGATACCCCTCGTTTCCCTTTGGCAACGATTCTGGTTGTTCTTAGGCTGATGATCATCCATACGTGACCTATAACTTAATTTTTCTTTTAGTAACCATTTAACTTCTTGGTGGTTTGGCTCTTGGCCGGTAAGTTCATTTAGGATGTCGTGCCACGATGTACCTAGAATTTTCTGAGCATTAAGGCATTTGCGTTGGCAGATTAAAGTGTCTATTTATTCTTGGTTAGATTAGATATTGAAATAAGTGCTAACATTTTCTGGGATTTAAAGATTGTCCACATGCTTACGTTTCAGACTTTGAATTGATACCAGCACTCGCCCAATTCCAGCAACACATCGACAGGAGGTCAACAATACCGGTTCTCGCAGAAGCGTCTGATTTGTCTCTTGCTGACTGTGCCATCAGGTGTTTGGAAGAACTCACATTTTTCTGCCAGTCGTTTCAGTACGAGGCTGGTATAAGGCACTGCGAGATGTTTGGATGGGCGGCTCCTAAGGATGGGGTGGGACGACTGGTGATGAATTCAAGCATCTCGTATTTTGAGCGGCATTTTGAAAGTTAGTATATCTGGAATGTTCACATTCTCATCAAATGTACTTCATTTAATGTTATTTCAACTTGCTCCTATCGATTGTGTATGAGTATGTCTCTTCTTGTCAAACGAGATTTTTTTCTCTTTACGTGCTTCATACAATTCAATTGCTAGTGTCCATTCTTCCTGATGGCAATATATTTTCTTACTTCCAGCTTATTTCCTGTTCGAATGGACTCCACGCATGGCCTGCTCGTGTATGTATGCGAACAGCGCTACACGTGTACCCCAGATAGGCCCATGTTCAGCGCAGGATCCCCGAAACCACTGGCTGCACACTGCAGAGGGAACTCTTAGAAACGGAGAAACTTCACAGTGTCTCGAACTTTTTCCCGACAACGAAGTTGTTACGGCAGCCTGCTCACCGATCAGAGAATCTATATTGTTTGAAGTCATTGATGACGCCCTGAGCTGGAGGGTGTTGGGGAGAGAGGTTTGCTTTGACAACATAGATGGAAGAATAGAGCTGGTGAACTGTTCTGATGGTCGAAACGTTTTGAGGAAACTACCGTTACACGAGACAACTGAGTTGATGACGATTTCTACTCCATGTGACACCAGAGAAGGTAAATAAATCCATTCTACATTACGTATTGATGTATTGCTTTTGGTCGATTATTATATTTCAGGCATACCACAGGTATGGTGAAATATATTGTATTCGTTATGTTTCTGCTTCTTATATTTCAATCCATTTATATTGTTTTTTTTTTGTCGCGTCTCTTCTTCTTCTGCCAAATCTTCAAATGGAATCAACGTTTTCATTTTGAGACCAAATGAGCTGAAATTTGGCAGGGAGGTAGAGATAGCATACCCCCATGCTGTTTTTTGTGCCTTAGAAATGATTGTTTTTAGGGTGTTGGTCATTTTTAGACCAAAAATGTAAATTTTGGGCCCCTGTTCCCTAGTATTACAACCCAATGACCTGCAATTTGGTACAGATGTGCATTAGACATATGCCCACAATATGCCATCAACACTTTTTGCATATATTACTTCAAAAATGAGTTATTTTGGGATTTGGGGCCATTTTTGACAAAAATATTTATTTTTGGCTCCTATGCTCTTGCATGAAAACCCAATTGGTCTGACAGTAGAGTAGAGTAGAGTAGAGTCTTCGGTTAGGTAGGAGTCTTGCTCCAGTTGAAACCGCTCCTCATTCTGTTCGGTCAGCATACCGACATGGTTGGTTTATGTGGTCTGTCCAGAGCCTTGTAGTTGTACATAATGGGGTGTTCTTCCATGGCTCTATCTAGCCTCATCTTAAAACTGTTTACTGTTGGTGCTGTAACCACTTCTTCTGGTAATGTGTTCCACCATGGCACTACTCTGTTGCTAAAGAAGTCGTTTCTTTTGTTGGTGTTCGATCTTGGCCTTGTTAGGCGTAGGCTGTGCCCTCTTGTCCTCCCTTCCCTCTTAGTTTCCGGTATACATGGCTCGGTGTCGTATAACCCGTGTATGTATTTATACGTGTTGATAAGGTCACCTCTTAGTCTTCTGTACAGTAGGGTGGGGAGTTTCAGGGTTCTGAGCCGCTGCTCGTATGGGAGCTCTCTCAGGCCAGGGATTCTCTTTGTTGCACGTCTCTGTACGTTCTCTAAAACGTCCACTAACTTCCAGGTCCCGGGGGACCATACGGGGGCGCCGTACTCGATGAGAGGACGCACTAGGGATTTGAAAAGGATGGTGAAGACCTCTCTGTCGACAAGCTGAAAAGTTCTCCATAACAACCCCGTCATCTGGTTTGCCTTGGAGGCTATTGACAAGATATGAGATTCAAAACTTAGGTCTTTGTCAACTTTAATTCCAAGATCTTTTTCCTCTTTCGTATTTTCCAGATTAACGGTCTCACCGTGGTGGTCAGACATATGGTAGTGAAAGGGGGGATGCCCTGTTCCGATCCTTAATACTGTGCATTTATTCGGATGGAACTTCATCTGCCAGATCTTTGCCCAGGATTGCAAATTGTCAAGGTCATTTTGCAGTGCCTCGCAGTCACTTGCTCCTCGTACTATACGGTAGACTTTAGTGTCATCTGCGAACAGTTTAAGATCACTTTTCGCTGAGTTTGGCATATCGTTCACAAATAAAAGGAACAGGATGGGTCCGAGAACGCTCCCTTGTGGGACTCCGCTCGTAACTGTAGCCCATCCTGAACACGCTTGATTGACAAATACTCTTTGTTGCCTGTCAGTCAGAAACGATCTAATCCACTTGAGCAGACAGCCTTTGATGCCGAAGCTCTCTACCTTTACCAGCAATCGTTCGATGGGAACAGAATCAAACCCTTTCTGGAAGTCCAGGTAAATGGCGTCAGTGGGGAGGTTGTTATCGAGCGAACAAGTCCAGTCCTCCAGACATGCTAGTAACTGTGTCGTTGTCGACCTTCCGGGCAAGAAGCCATGTTGCTGCTCGGTGAAGAGCTTGTTACTTTTCATGTGCTGAACTATTGCGTCTCTGACGAAACCTTCTAGAACCTTCCCTGCCACAGAGGTCAAGCATACTGGTCTGTAGTTGTTAGGTTCCTTTTTGCTCCCCTTCTTGAAGATGGGGGTGATGTGACCCAATTTCCAATCCCTGGGTAGCCTACCCTCGTTTAGGGACTTAGAAAAGATCACCGACAAGGGCGTTGCCAGGGTCTCGGCTAGCTCCTTTAGGACACGCGGGTGTATAGCATCTGGACCCATAGATTTGTTCTGATTTATTGCCTTAAGCCTTGTGCAAATGTCGGTAGTTTGTAGTTTGGTGTCTAACAGTTCGGTTTTGTAGTCTTGTTTGCGTGCTTCTGGCAGTACTTCTATGTGCCCACAGTACTTCATGTTCACTTTGGGCACACATACACAGAATTGTTGAAATTTGGGACTTTTGCCAGTTTTAGCCTACAAATATATAGTTTGACCAAAAGTGTATATTTTTGCTTCAGTATTAGAAATGGAAAATGGGTCGCATGGACCTGTCCATTTCGCATAGATAGGTGTGTTCTGGAAGCGCCATTTTTTAGTTGGGGGGGGGGGGGACTTTAAAAAAAGTCCAGTTTGGAGTGGGATGATGTCGTGCGACAGGTCAATTCCTGCAAAAGGTTAATATGGAACAGTGACATTTTTGCACTGGGATGAAGATGGATTGAAATAGGCTGTATTTGCTCGCGAGCACAGGTCCCGGGTTCAAAACCTGCCACATCACCGACCTTGTGCCCGTGGGAAAGGCACTTGACACGACGTTACTCACGTCAATAAGGTTAAAATGAGTACCTAGCTTCTTCTATGGACGTTCCTCGGATAGGCGTTAAATGGAGGTCCCGTGTTTGGGGAGAGACACACCCCACGCACGTTAAGGAACCCACCACACCATTCGAAAAAGAGTAGTCTGGAGTTGGTGATTCACTACAAATCACACGGATGAAAGCCTGGTGAACCCCCGACGCGTATCAGCCAAGCAATGATAAACTGAAAAAACATTTCCCCTCAACTGTCGACCTTTGGTTATTACCTAATTTTAAGTTTCCGCCCTTCCAGTCTGCACTGTACTTGGAATGGAATCTGGTGCCATACCTGATGATAGCATCACTGCATCTTCCTACTGGAACTACGGAAATGGTCACGAACCCTACCGCGGACGACTAAACGGAGTCGATGGTGTAGGCGCTTGGTCAGTTCTAACTAACACCATCGGCGAATGGTTGCAGGTAGGCATATATTTTGGTACATTAAACGATCACGGTTCTGCCTCTCCGTAATATAGCTATTTTTTGTGAACTTCATCGGTGGCGATGTCGTCTATGCGTTGATGGAAGGTAATCTTTCGTTTATCCTATGCTGATGACCACTGGGGTGCGTTGGGTACGGACTTCAATATATTTGCTTCACTGAGAATACTTTACTCTGCACAATGGGGTTTCAGCTAACAGTATACGTCATCAAGGTTTATTTGGGTCTGCCTTTCTTACATTTCACATTGTATTCTTTAACGAAAAACATGTATGCACTCGCTGACAGGTGGATTTAGGAGAAATACATCGCGTCACAGGCACCATCATTCAGGGTCGCCTCCGTAACCTTGACCAGTGGGTGACCTCCTACAAATTACAGTACAGTTTAGATGGCATTACTTGGACGACATATGCAGGCAACGATGGTCCCGAAAAGGTATCATACTTAACTTACAAAGATATTTTCTCATTACTTTTCACTTCTAAGTCAACCAACTAATGAACATTTCATACAAACGTTACGAGGCAGAACAGTTATCTGTTAGGAATCATGTTGAACTTGCCATTGATACTGGTTGCCTCTGTCGCAAAATCACAGGCAGACATTCTGATTCTGACTAATTATTTCACTCACTTGATGTCAACATAGGAGTAGATATGACTATAAACAAGATCCAGACAGAGGCTAAACAAAGTCAAAGTACGGCCAGATGATGACTCTGATTACATCACTCAATTTGAAATTACGCTACATCTATGAAAGAAAACATAAAAACTGTGGCTACAAATTTAACTACATGTATTGAAATTGGTGGTGAGGAGGGTGGTGTTGGGTTGAGAAAACGGCAGAGCGGACTAGCGAAGAATGCCGCCCGGCCGTGCTTTGAGTGGGAATGAACGTGGGAAGTGCAGGCCTGGTGAACATGTGCTGTCCAGCCTGGAACCCCCGGGGAGGGGCGGGGCTTGTGAGGCAGGCCAATTAACAAAAAAGAGCTGAATCCATTGTGTAAAAGAGTAGAAAAATAACTCGTGTCAATTATCTTTTTTACCGTTTAGGTGTTTCCAGGCAACAATGACAGGAGCACCACTGTAAAAAACATACTGGATAATCCCGCTAATGCTCGTTATGTGCGTTTTCTGCCACAGTCCTGGCACAACTGGATGAGTATGAGAGTGGATATTTTAGGCTGTGGCATTCACAGTAAGTTTCTATTGAAAATCTTAGAGTTGTTACATTGACAAAGCCTAACATATTGAGTTTTATCATATTTCAATCCAAACATAGTATTGATTGTAATATATTGTCTTTTGTCATGTTTCTTCTTCTCGTGCCAAATCTTCAAATGGATCCCACATTGTCATTTTTGGGCCAAATGAGCTGAAATCTGACAGGAAGGTAGAGATCGCAAATACCCTCAGACGTTTTTTTTCTTCACTTTTTTTTAGAGGCCTTAGAAGTTATCATATTTAGTTTTTTGGGGGGTCATTTTTAATATATATTTTTGGCCCCAGTCCCCTGGTATGACAACCTAATGACCTGAAATTTGGTACAGAGGTGCATTCAACATATGCCCCCTGGACCCCATGAATCCTTTTTGCATCCATCACTTCAAAAGTATATTTTTGGCTCCTATGCCCCTGTATTGAATAAAAATTACATGAAATTTGGTATAAAGGTGTGCAGAGTATATGCTGACAGTGCTACATTTTTCTGGCCACATTACTTTGAAATTGTTGAATTTATGAATTTTTTTGGCCATTTTTAGACTAAAAATTTTTACCTTTGGCTCCTATGCCTTATGACGCCAAATTTTTAGAGGGAGTATTTCTGGACTGTTCTGTTTTTCAATTTTAAATAGGGTGTGCTGGAAGAGTCCATTCTTCCACGGAAGAGAGTATTTATTTTAAATCCATCTGTTGACTTTGGTGACGACATCAAAGTCTTTTAGTGGGAGTATTTTTGGACTGGTCTATTTTGCAATTATACATTGGGTGTGCTGGAAGAGTCCATTCTTGCATAGAGGGGGATTTTTTCCAAATTCAGTTTTTGATGGGTGATGATCCAAAATTACATTTTTAGCGGAAGTGTGTTTGGACTGGTCTATTTTACCTTTTACATGACGTGCACTGGAAGAGTCCATTCTTGCACGGAGTGATTTGTTAAGATTCATTTTTGGGCTTTAGTGTGATTAGCAGAAGTCATCTTTACGCAGAAGTGTTCCAATTTCGCACATGGGTGATTTTCGAACAGTCTATTGTTGCATGGGAAGATATATGCTGTATTTGCTCTCAAGCAAATGTTGGCCTTTTTAGTTTATTGATTGATTCAGTGATTCATTGACTGAAAGACTGGTTGATTCATTCATGGTTGATTAATTGATTGATAGACCCGACAACAGAGGTGATCTTTATAGATGAAGTTGGGCCTGGCGCTGTGTTGGTACATTGGGACGTATCAGAGTACGCCTGTGAATCAAGGTATGTTCTATACCTCACTACACGTCGTATAGATGTCACAGTCATCCATGTTGCCAACAAAATATGTTTACGCTTGATTTATGGGCGCCACTGCAGCCATATTGACTTGTTACCCCATTCATGTACATGTATTAAAGTTGACCGTCTTGACACCTACCAGTTGACTCATCTCAACCATAGATGGAGTACCTCAGGAACACTATGTCCGAATTGTGTGGATGTGTTCAAAACGACTGAACGAGAAGGGGCTTATGACAAAACACATCAACTGACAACTCTTTCCTGTGTTATCTGCAGTACTGTGCTAGTTGCTCAGACAAACCTTAGGACCGGTTTGACGACGAGCTGGAATGTTTCTTGGGACACGGATTTCTTCAACTTCACCCATCTTGAGCTGGAAATCCCGTACCTGTTGGAGGTATACCTCATGACACCAAGAAGCCACATCTACCTGTCTTACTCAAGGATGATCATGCTACGAGGTACGACCATTTTCCAGCGCGATCATGTAACAGTTATTTATTCACTTATTTACTGGTCTGGTTGTTCAGCATGCACAGCCAGCGTTGTCCAACTAGTCTGTGGTTGACAGACAAGGACAGTTAAAAATAAGGAGGTATAATCATTCTCGGTGCGTTTGTCTGTTTTTGTTTCTGGATATTTTTGCTCTAAATAGTAATGATATTTGAACATTCCAGGAACCTACGAGATTCACAATCTGATGGTCTCCCTGGTGACAGATGAAGGCTTTTACGTCACCTGGAACGTCACTTCATCTCTAGTCATCGGGTATAGGGTTACATACCATCTGATGGGCAGCGAGAACATTGACGAGCTGTACGTGCAGTATCAAAAAGTGCATCTGAGAGGGCTTCTGCCAGGAGTTGAATACAACGTGTCCGTAAGAGCCATCACTACAGTATTTCAGGGTAGCGTCAGCAGTCTCAAACAATACACTGGTAAGTAAAGAACTCGTAGATCAAGCGCGTTAGAAGACGTAATAGAAATAGGTTTGGAACACGTTGATAAAGTTTATCAGAATCGAGGTAAAAAGATACGCAAGATACATTTCATAGACGGTGGGTAGTGGATTCTTCCTGAAACGTCTGACCAAAATCCAAAATCTGTCCAGGAGCTTGGGTAACTGCCATCTGACAACATTTTGAATACTTTTTTTCTATTATGTTGACTTATTGATGAATCTTATTTTTCTCCCTCCTTATACAATTTTAATGTGCTGTTTTCATTTAGCCCTCGGGCACGGAATTGCCATATACTTATTACTGTTACTCAAACCAGGTGGAGCGGTGTTCTCTGCGGTAGTAAAGACATAACATAATTGTGATATGATTTCTTACCAACTGAATGACAGGTTGAAAAAACATATCAAGGGCGACGTTGTTTACTAGGACGTTTCAGGCTCAGACACAAGTCAACGAATGAATCAACGCTATGCTTAAGTCGTGTTTTCGTAATACTTTCTTTTTAAGGAAAAATGCGATCACGAACCGAAGTATAATCTCTAAGTATTTCAAATTCTCATCACAGTCGTGGACTCCCCACGTGATTTCCGTGCCGTGACCGTGACGGACCGATCCGCTACTCTGGTCTGGGCGGCACCTGATGGCGAGGTTGTGGCGTACCTGCTGGAGCTCATACCGGTCCTTGCTCCATCAGAGGCAGCAAACATTTCCCTGAGCAACAGCCTAACAACAGCGGATCTAACAGGGCTAGCCCCGCTTCAGCCTTACGTCGCCAGGCTCTACACCGTTGGTCACGCAGGCGTTAGCGGTGGTGTGTCTGTTCCGTGGATAACAGGTTGGAACCCTAATGATAAGAATAAACGGTTCTCCAACTCCAAGTCAGTACCGCCCCGTACCGGTTTACCATCTCTTGAATTTGAGAACAGTTTCAGAACAGGAGGCCCTCACAGCGAGAGACGGGGGCCCGGCGGGATGTTTGCGGAAACGAGTGTCTAACATGCAAATCATGCTCATGAATAATTTGACTATGTTTTTGTACTTTTCGTTCCCGAAAGCTGCCCGGCCGGGCTCCGGTTTGGAAATGTGTTTGAAGCATAACTTAAGAAGAAACGTTAACCTGAGAAAATTGCCTCCTTCATGATTTTCCAGTATGCAGAAGCCACTATGAACCATAATGACCATCGCCGTTTTAAAACAAATCTTTGGTCGCTAACATCGCCAAACTCAAGATCGGCTTACATTGTTTTGTGATAGAAAAAATGTCGTTAAAATAATCTACCACGCTACCAATCTGACACGCTGCTCTATGTGCTCAAGAGACATCAACACAGATGTCAATGTACAGCGAGACAATTTATTTTTCATCTGCCCCGGCCCCAGAAACGGCTACCGTGCAGCAAACATCAATGTCTACGGGCGTTTCATCAACAGAATCTACCAGTAAGTGTGTCCAATGGTTTGTCTTCCTGCCCTCTTACACCAATCTTGAAAGTTCAAAAGGGCACTTTGATAGCATTTTTTCTGTAAAGTCGTCGTTTTAATAGGCAGTCATTTTGCATGTTGTTTTATAAAGCAAAATGTCGCCAACTCAGTACTCAGCCTCATACCTTCGCCATTGATTTTTACAACAACTACGGCAAATATACCCCAACTTGCATTGTTAATGTGTGATGGAGTTAACCCTCATATTAGTGACACTCTACAGCTCTTGCAGTGTAAGATTTAGCAATCGTGAGTTAATCTGCGTCAATATGTGAAAACTGACAATTTGAAAAATGCTTTTCTAGTTACTACGCCGTTATCCACACAAGCACGATCTACGACAGAGAACTTCGTGCCAGATACAACGGAAGGTAAGATTGACTTTCTTGGTACATATACTTTACTATCGCTATAAGGTATGGTTGAGTCAATATCAATACAAGACAATATAGGGTTGTAATATCGTTTCGCTAACCTACATGTATCGTTTCACTAACCTCCAAAATGATGAATGGATTGACTTTCATTCCTACCTAGGTCAAGAGGCAATTCAAGAAATAACCGAATCGGATGTGCTAAGCGACGATGGGTTTGGAGACTTTGGACCACCATCGAGTTATGAATCGTTGGAATACGAAAACCCCAATCAAGAATCTGAAGTCAGTAGCAGTTCGAGTGACGAAACTAAAGGTTGGTTGACAGGTCTATTGGTTGTTGTCCAAATAAGGTGAGCATGCCACGGAGCAAACTGTAACGCCAGTGGAAATCATATCTGTTCATCACTTTCCAAATACAAGAAAGTTACAAAGAATTAGCACACTCAAATGAGGCTGTAATGAAGTTAATTGAGACGTATCTTTTTCAGGTCTGTCAGACCAGAGTCTTTCCAACGCGTTCGTTGCCGACGACGTGGACACGAGTGAGGTAATATCGTTATCATGCTCTAAACTATCAAATGGACCGGATGGTCGGAATTGCTTGGTGTTGACACACTTTATTCTTTTTTATGAATTCTGTTTATTTATTAAGGTTCTCCAACACAGTTTAAGCTATGGCGGAACTATGGTGTTTCTTGTTAGAAGGCACCTTTTCAAGGCCGCCATACCGAAATACTAACAGAAATCAACTTTGATCTTTCTCTGTACCAACGTAAGAATATTCCCGAGTGAAAGTGGCATTTACCAGTCCTACTCCTCTAGAATTGATAAGTCCAAAGAACGACGGTCGAACGACTCACTTTAGTTTTATATATATATATATGATCTATAAAGTATAAACATGACTATACATGTATTTACCAGTTCTACGTATACGTGCAGGGACAGCCTCGTGTTTTGGTTGCTTATGGACAGCCAATGTGGCGCAGCACGTAACAGTGACCCATACACATTGAAGGAGTTTTTATGTTCTGCGGTTTCCAGACTTTCCCACCGTTGATGGTCGAAGGTCTCGCCATCCCCGCCATTGATATCGTGGATGTCAATAACATCGCGGCAACGGATCCAGCGGCACTTGTACAAGCACTAGCCAGGGTAATGCAGCCGGTAAGCATCACGTTAGTTGTATCATTATTGTTGAATATCAATAGTAACTATGTGAATACGAAGAATGTGTCTTCACTGAAAAAACGTCGTCCTTAAAGACAATATGTGGAAATATTTTGGAGAAGGCAGTCTGTATGATATTGAGATCTATGTCACCGTATTCCCATATTTATATAATTATTTCATACTTTTAGCGGATAAAAATGGCACAGAAACAAGCCTCACGAGAATTCCACGAAATATTGGAAGCTACAAACTTAGGCTGTGATCAGGAATCCTCGTGCGGCTTGTTTATCCAGAATATTTCCAATTTTAACGCTCCAATATTCCTTTAATACTAACAAAAAGCAACCATGGCACAAATCATGTTGATCCACGAGTAATATGTACGTTTGCCGCAATAGGATTTGGATGACCACCCTGTTACTCCTGGGACTGCTGACAGAACATTGACCAATAACGCGAGAACGCTGACCGACAATGTGAGTAAATAGCCGGATTGTTATCTGATCTGTGTTACTTTTGGTGATCTTCGGTTAACATTGTATTTTATCGACTTTGGGTAGCTTGCACAGTTCTACGGAATTACACAAAAGCATGTAATAGTACGTCTACTTTCCAAGTGTAATTCAAGCTGGTCACTGAATGAGTGTTGATTGCCCTTGTACATGTTCTTTGTTTATTCACATATCCGTTTGATAGATTCCTCCTATCTATCTACATCCTTCATGACTATACTTATATGCATCAGACCTGCAATTTAGCCTTGGAAACACTGAAATCTGCATCAGAGCGTTTGGGGACCACAAATGCTACCGGCGTCCTTGCCCAGTTATGTGAATCTGTCATGAAAGCGTGTAGCTACAAGACATTGGAAGAACAGGTCCGTTTTTGTCGTTCAATCAATAACTTTGACTTTGACTTCAATAAGATCTAGAATCATACAAGTCCTTAGCGTTGGCTTTTAAGTTCATCACGTTACGCAAGGCGACGAAGTTTCGAAAATTCCAGAACTATTTCAATACATCCGGGAAAAGTATGTCTAGCTGATGTATATGTAAGACACAGCAAATTCTTCTTCGCTCGTTACATATGAATATTGTTTTCCTCAACCCTGTTTGCATCTATAGCTTTCCTACATCACTGTTCTGGACAACCTGAACTATGACCTTGCGAGAAAAGTAGTGACAACGGAAGACGTGGCGCGCATCAGTACAGGTAAGATGACATCCAGGTCCAAAATTGTAGCAGTTTTTATTTTATTCTATTTATTTTTATTTTGAACCAACCCAACAACAAAAGTTCGATCAAAACAAAATGAAACTTGCTACTGGTAGTAACGAATGTGTCAACACAAAGCATAACTTGATTGAAACATAAATGACACGTGAAATAATGAAACAAAAATCATTCTTGACGTGCACATCCACTTTCCTCTGATCCCCCCTCCTTGTAGCAATTAGAAATACTGCTTCTTGAAAAAAATGGATGTATTTTGAAAAGGACAGAAAGCTCATCTTTCTTCTTTTGTAAATATAAATCTAAGCTGACAAAATTATAAGGTTATCTATAAGATTACCCGGTCCTGTAGTGTTGGATGTACGTCATTGTTTCAATGGCAGAGATATCACCAGGCCATTTTGACAATGACAATGATGTTTTGACAATGACTATGATGTTTATTGCATGTTCATGCCCCAATGGGGCTAAATGCATTAAGTTTGATATAAAGTTAATAACAACAGATAAACAATGATATATCCTAATTATAATTATTTTCTACAAGCTTCGCCGCTCCTCTTAAAACATGAGTTAACGAACTTACACAGTTCTTCCAATACGTCACTCTTTCCACTTTCGCCACTCCTGTACCCGGTCTTGTACCCACGGCCCTAACAAGGTTTGGTTGTGATTCAGACATGGTACGCTCGGCTGGGCACCTCTTCTATGAAGCACAGAGCAGAGGAAGTCAGGCAGAGGACGATCCCACCACGAATGATGACGTTTTGTCACCGGAAGAGAGAGAAGATCGGGAGCGACAAATGAAGGAAGAGCGTGACCAAATGGTAAGATTTCCTATTTGTTTTCTGTGAGGTCAAATCATGCTGTTTTCGTTTTCAGTGGATTTCCTCTTTTATGCATTTAAAGAAATGTGAAACTGAACTGTCAAAAAGATCAAATTGCTATTTATTATGATCTACATCATGTATGTCTATGCCAAAATGCTGATTATAATTGGCAGAAACGAGCCGTTGTCGCACGCGGAAGGAGGATACTAAACGATATGGCGGACCGTCTGAGAAGAGAGCTGACCCCAGGTGGCCCAGCAATACGCATCGACACCGACAGCCTCTGTCTGCAAGTACAGAAAATCCATGGAAAGGATCTGGCAGATGATCGATTAAACGACACAGGCGTGAATATTGCCTTTCCCTCTGCTGACAAACTGTTCAAAGGCTTTGAGCCCAGGTATATTGACGTTAAGGTATGTGACACGTTCTTCTTACACCCTCTTACAACACTCAGCATATTCAGCACTTGACGACTGTCGTGTGTTGACAAATAGGTAACAAATCTTATCATTATAAAATATCTATATCAATATGGATTCCCTGAACCTTCTTCTGACATTGAGAACATTCCTCGCCTGTCGTATTTCGTCCAAATAGACGATACGACATGTAACAAATGGTATAATGTTTGTCAAAATTGCTGCTATATCATTTACATCGTTGACACTAAGTAAACGGTTTCCTGATATGTTCACATCCGTCTGTTTCTCTGTCTCCAGGTCATCTGTTATCATGACAACCCTTTCACGTGGGGAAACAACTCAAACATCATCAACTCTGATGTCTATGACATCTCTCTGATACCATCGACCATGTCCACTGGCGAAATAAGAGACACAGAAGAGGATATCCTGATCTCTATCGCCACCAATGGAGACTACTCTTCCAGTGGACTGGTTCATGAAGTAGATTCCACCGGCAATGGGAGCGTGGTGCACCATGCGTTCAACATCTCAGACGTAGATGATGCTTTCGTCGTCCAAGTCACTGCGCTGAACAGGAGTTCCAGAATATCCGTGTTCGGGAGAGGAGGTGGCTTGGCCCATAGTAAAAACTGTGAAGTATGTTTGACCTGGCAGGACTGGAAACCGACTGCCTCCCATCATGGCGCTTCTGAGTCTCGGTCTGTCATGTTTTTCGTGTCGGTAAAGAATTATACCGGAAAGTATTCTGTCGGAGTAGAGGTTGCTGGTAAGAATAACTCATATATGGTACAACATTAATCAAAATAAGCTGAGCGGGTAGATCGGCTGTTGTAGTAAGATCAACTGAAAAAATCGGAGTGATTAATAGGGTGGCAGAGCTAGTAGGAATAGGTCGGCGGGCGAAACACATTCATCTATAAAAAGTGGGAACGATGGCAGTTACATGACCTGTGTATCGTAGAATTGGTATTGTATTATTGTATGTAGAGTACCAATAGGAAGAGGAGACTTCAGCATGTAAAGCCCACGACGAACACTCAGACGACTGAAACAACCTGGTCTATGTGGAGAATTGGTTACTTTGACAGGATTCTTAATGCTTGTGCCAATGAAAACAATTCTCTAAGGGATCACCACAAAGTGGTTACATTGGCCAGGTGGTCCTTATGTAGAGGTAATTGTACAGGTTTCACTGTATGCATAATTATGTTTTATGGCATTCACATTTCAACGTCTATCTAGATGTGGACGATGTCTACCACGATGCAGTCGAAGACGGCGTACTTCTTGTGGACCCTGCTGATCAGTCCGGTTTAAGCCTGAATGGGACCCAGTTCTACAGCCTGAAGGTGCTGCGTCTGAGCTGTCGTTATTGGGCGGAGGACACAGAGAGCTGGCTGTCCAACGGATGTAGAGTAAGATTTGATCTTTGACATTTGTGTTAATGCGGTCGTTACTCACACGATTACTTGATAATCTCTTTCCAATCCACAGATGTCATAGAAGCCAGCTGGAACGGGTAGAGGCTATATATGATGGAATGTTCAATCCCAGCCTCAATAGGAAAGGGGGCCTACGCATGGAGCTCTCCTACTTGTGATTTAGCGCTCCCGCCCCCGCGAGAAACCGTTAGCTCATTTGAATCAACTTCGTCTTGGCATTGTCTTACCTTTGTTGGACAATCCAAACTGTCTTAAGCTCATTTGCATATCAATTCATAGGGTATGAAACCTGTTTCCACCACATTTCTTCAGTGTCACTGACGAAAAATAGTGAATACTATCTAAAATGTCCGACCGTTTCCAAAATCATATCCAGTTGGTTAAGTACAGTCAAACCTGCCCTAGTGACCACCTCCTCTCAGCGACCACCTGGCCATTTCGACCGCTTTTTCTCGGTCCCGATTTATTTTCCCATTGACGTAAGCATTAAGCGACCTTTTCTCAACGACCACCTGGCCAACGCGACCGCGACCGGCCCAAATTGGGACCCATAACGACCGCATCATTTTCAAAATTGAGGTTTTCATCGATTTTTGATGATAACTAGCGCGATTTTGTGCCGAAATCGGCCAATTTGCGTCGGATTTTGGGGTTACATTTACAGTTTACAGTGTGCGTGTTGTATTTGACATTAAAGACCTCGCTTCTTTGCGTGCGTGCAGTGTGCTTGTTATTTGGCATTAAACACAACGGAAACCAGTTATACTTTGCATCGGGCATGTTTTGAGTCGATACTCTTCTCAGCGACCACCTGTGCAAATCGACCGCTTTTTTCTGGTCCCCCGGGTGGTCGTCTTGGGCAGGTTTGACTGTAATTGCTTTTGGGGGGTATCTTTTTACTTGGATGTCTAAACTTCCCCGACATATGAAGGAATACGTTTCTGATATTTGCCGCGCTAACCTATACTTTGTAACAGCTTCAGGGCAACTGGTCATCCTCACTTATAGCCTATAACCGTTAATTCGTAACAGCAATGGTGAAAAAGATCGGGACGCAGACACTCGTATGAGAAAGAAAGCGTTTTATTTCATACGAAGGTGACGTTTTCTGAGCAATGGGGTCCTCAGTCATCAGGACCGGAGGAGAACCAGAGAACCGGTCAAAAATTCGAGTCGAGAAGTCAAACTTTTCATTAACATCTATGTCGTCTCACCAGGTACATCCTTCCTCCACAATAACCGAGACTGTCTGCGCCTGTAATCACATGACAGCATTCGGGGCTGGCTTTGTCACCGCGCCGAACACGATTGACCTGACCACCGTGTTTGACAAGTTCGCGGACATAGGGAACAACGCAGGGGTTCTCGCCACCGTGCTGACGACATTAGCTCTGTACTTTGTCGGGGTCATCTTTCTAAGGAGAGTGGACAAAGCCGGGATGAAGAAGGTAGGATTATTAAGAAACGAATTGTTAATTCTCCTCTTAATGAGAAGAGAATGAGACACTAGTATTCTAATTTCATCCAACAGATCAACAGATCTTTCGTAACCATCTGAGACGAAACGAAACAGAATGTAATACACAATTTATGATCGGATATTGATGTAATTAGTCTGGTGTAATCTATTGCACCAATAGACGTGTGTTAACGAAGGGCTTTATCGTACTAAATAGTTACCTTTTCTTTGGCAGTTGATTGTCCGTAGTCTACCGGACAACCGCTCCACGGACACGTACTATTACAAGTTGACAGTTTACACCAGTTACGGCAGAGGGTCTGGAACCAAGTCCAACGTGGCCTTCTGGTTGGTTGGAGACAAAGGGAGTACTGGAGTTAGGGTGTTCAAGCAAGGCCAGGAGGTGAGGATTGAACATAACGTTCACATTGCTATGTTGTTTAATGATTATATTGTTTGACCCTAGCTAGACGTGGTTGCTAAGACATTTTTCTTGATTTATATCACATGGAACGGTCTTTTTTATCAGTTTTTTGCTTGTTATTGACCACGGAGCGAATGAGGTACTAAGGTCACAATATCTCAAGATGACGAAGGAATATGCGGAAGAATTACACAGTAGTGACGACATCTTTAAGCTTTGTGTGTACCCTGACATTCTGTGTATTATTCGATAGTTGAGCATATTCAAGCTGGCCTTTAATTATATTACAGTAAATTCAAGGCCATCAGGCGTTTTCCACAAACTTGTTTGAAATCAACCATTTACACCCTTAAGCGTTTACCATTATCTACCTTAGACCTTCCAGGCTGGTGGCGTGGATATCTTCTTGATGGCTGTAGAAGAAAGTCTAGGTGATCTTCATCGACTTCAGATCTGGCACGACAACCAGGGCGGCGACGACAGGGCCTGGAAGCTAGCTAAAGTTATCGTGCGGGATCTGCAGTCAGGAGACACGTGAGTGCAATTGAGATATGATTTATGTTTTCTAGAGCAGTTTTCAATAACGTTTACGGAATGCATTATTTGCACGTACAAATTAGAAATAATGAAAATAACATTTTAACCTGTTCAGTCCATGTAAAGTTCAAGTACAAGTCAAACCTGTACAAGTGATCTCCTCAACACTCAACTCAATGTGATCATGTTTGGTGGTCCCTTAGTTAATATTTCCCATTGACACAAGCATTATCAAGAATCCCACCCTAGGTGACCACCTGTCCGTGTGGACCAGATTTTGTCGGTCCCTGGGTGGTCGTTTACAACAGCCTTGGCGTACATTGAATTCAAAGCTTTTTGTTTTTACTATACAGAAACAGCTTTCTCTGTAACCATTGGCTGTCACTGGACCGCGGGGACGGTAGAATCAACCGGATTCTTCCTGCTTCAACAGAGCAAGATCTGTCGTCTCTACATCTTTTCACTACAAAGGCAGCCGGCGATTTTAGAAATGAGCACATTTGGCTCTCCACCCTATTCTGCCCCAGTGGAAGCCATTTCAGTAAGGTCCAACGTCTCTCATGTGGACTGTGTATCATTTACACCACCATGATTGCCAACGCCATGTGGTACAAAACGGAAGACAATGTGGATCAGACGACAGTGGTGAATCTTGGGATAGTTTCCTTTACCCTTCATGAGTTGTACGTCAGCACGATGACGTCACTGTGTGTCCTCCCAGTAAACGTGCTCCTCATCCAGCTCTTCAACCGGTGCAAAGAAAAGAAACAAACAGACAAGAATTCAGTGTATGTTGCAGAGAAAGGAGACGCAAAATCTTTGCTTTCGAAAACACGGTCATCTTCCAAATTTCTTCCCTATGGGTTTGTGTACGTGGCCTGGTCAGTCCTGGTTCTTGTCTGCTGCGTATCGGCGTTCTTCACCATTCTCTACAGCCTGGAGTGGGGACCTGAGAAGGCAAACGCGTGGCTGAAGACATTCTTGATGTCCTTCGTGCAAGATGTCTTTGTAGTTGAGCCAGTCAAGGTAAGAGCTGCCTGTTCATGTGTCATCGTTCATGTTGTGCCCTAGAGAAAACTTTTGTAATGAGATTTTGAAGGGGATCCCAAAGGAACGAAAGTAGGAGGAGGAAGTCATGCATTTTTATTTGTCCAACTGTCTAGAACATTCTGTCTAGAACACACTTCATTTGTTACTATTTAGTCAGTGAACTGTGTTCACGGCAGGCTTCACCACATTTACGCCACCATTGTCTTTGCTCCTCCTGCAGATACTGGCTTTCTCTGCCCTGGTGTCGTTTATCTGTAAGAAAGCCGCGGTGGTATCGACGCAGGATGACTACGTCAGACAAAACATTGACGTGGAGGATTCCAGTCCTTCAGAGGGCGGCCTGTTTGCCTGGATATCTCGCCGTGCCACCATGAGAGGTTTGTAACACTTTGTAGTATCAGAATCCGTGGGTGCCAAGTCCTGCCAGCTCAGAGGCTTTTAATTGACGTCGAATATCATTATATTCAAAATAGAATCTAGTAGAATCACTTTTTACTCTATTAGACTCATGTTTTTACCCGATTAGTCTGTCAATGTACTTGTAGACCTGACAACGTTGTGTAAACGGCATGGAAGTATGTGCACTTAAAAAGTACTTCGGCCATCATCGATTTGTGTTCTGGCATTTGTTTTAATCTAGCAATGAGATAGATGCTGAAAGCATGGCTTCAGAACTACCTGCAATGTTGTTTTGTTCTTATCTGTGTCGAGTAATTCAATATCAACACCGAATATGGGGATGACTTTGACTAAAATCTGTGTACATCTTCCTTTTCACTAGTGGCTAAACAGCAGCTACATATGGCTCTCTCGAAGCATCACAAGTCGGATGCAGAATCCCAGAAAGAGCGAAAGAAGAAGGAACAGACAAGAAAACAAACAGACAATGTGATACAAGAGGTTGTCGGCTTCTTCGTGATCGTGATGATTCTGCTCGTGGTGGCTAATGGAGGTACAAACGTCTACTCTCACCACGCCTACACCACTTTAGGTGGCATCTTCCAAACGGACTTTGATCAGGTCAGATTCTGTGATTCCCTTATTTCTATCATAAAGCACATATATATATATATATATGTAATACGCACTTAAGCTTGCATAAATCCCCAACACACGCACACACACACACACACACACACACGCACACACACACACACACACACATGCACACACACATAATTCTAGTATGTGTCTGCGTGGATACTTTTTCCAAGATAAAACTCTTACAATAGCTATTTGTTCACAGATCCAAACGGCGGATGACTATTGGTCGTGGGCACGCGATGTCCTTGTTCCGGGTCTATTCCAGGAACAACATTACAACGGTGATAAAGTCGGTTGGAGACGGAAGCGTTTCATCAGTGACGCCGCTTCTTACAGGATCGGAGCTGCACGCTTCAAGCAGATACGAGTTAAATCCAGTAAGCATTCATCTTTAGCAGAACGTGATTAAATTATTTGCAGTATGCTGGATGCATTAGTGTTCCGTTCTGTCGGTGTAAAGGTACATTCATCACGTGAGCGTGGTCTGATGATTGCTCTGTAAATTGATATTTCAGAAACCAAAGTTAAATATTGAAAAAGAAATAATTACGCTGAATAGGTACAAAGCCCTTTTATCTTTTTTCATTGATTTTTTTCTCAAACCATATTTTGTTTTTGCATACAACGTATATTAATACATGAATATAAAACTTGCTATCTTCTTCCGCCCACTTCAAGGGTCCTGTGGCTTTCATCAGCGCTACACCAGCCTGTTCTTGAACCAGGAATGCAACAGTGGAAACTCCTTCTCAGACGGGGAAGCGCGAGACTTTTTACCCGGATGGAGACTCCTCTCCTCCTCCAATTCGTCCGAAGATTTCCATGAGCAATCCCCCTGGACCTACCAGATCCCCGACTCTGGTGGCGAGCTGCCCGTGATGGCAGACATTGCCACGTACGGCTCGGGAGGTTATGTTGCCGGAGTAGGCAGAAAGAAAGATGCCGCCCTCGCTGTCATCGCTGACCTGAAGGAAGCCGACTGGATTGACCGCTATACACGCACTGTCGTCGTGGAATTCACTGTTTATAACGCCAACATCAACTTCTTCAGCACGATGTCGTACACGGTGGAGTTCCTCAACATGGGAGGGGCGGTGTCGTCCCGTTCTATCCGCACCTACCGCTTACATCGGTTCGTGGGCCCAGCTGGGTATGTAATCCTGGCTCTGCACATCCTTTATGTGGCGTGTTTCCTGTACACGCTGTACAAGGAAGTAAAACTGATGAAGGAACACGGGAAAAGGTACTACCAACAACCGTGGAACCTTCTCGAGATTGTCAACATCCTGGTTTCTTTCATCGCCTTTGCCGTGTTTGCCGTAGACTACATTACATCAAGGCGTACCCTCAACAAGCTACTGCTTCATCATCATGGTAATAACTTTTAGGTTGCACAATTAATTTGCTTTAGTGATGAATCTTATGACATTGGACATAAAAATATATGACATGAGACAGCTTTAAGAAACCCTCGTAAATATTTTGCAAAATAATTGAAATTAGTATTGTTTTGTTCACAACCCATCTCTAATGACAAATTTACACAAACTTAGCACCGATAAAAACTGTTCATTATGCGTCGATGAAAACGACGTCGTTGAAACGTCTGCTCAAGAATAAAGGAGGGTTGTGTAAAGAAGACGATGTTCAGCTTTCAATAACGTTGATTAAATTATTTCATGATGCAATTCTTACCTTTTTTTGCCCCCTTTCTTTAGAGTCGTCGAAGTTCATCAGCTCCGATCTTGATTCCTTCTGAAACCAGGTGTTTGTTTAGACAGTGGCTGTGTAGAGAAGACTTTGTTCAACTTTTAAAAAGTTGATTACAAATATTGTACATTTCATGATGCAATTCTTATCTTTTCTTACTTCCTTTCTTATAGAGTCGTCGAAGTACATCAGCTTCAATCTTGCTTTCTCATGGAACCAGGCGTTTGTTTGGACAGTGGCCACCGTCGCCTTCATCAACATCTTAAAGTTTCTTCGCCTCCTTCGCTTCAACCCGCTCATGTCCGTCTTGATGACGTCATTACGGCGCATGTTACCAGAGGTTGCTGCTTTTGCCATCTACTTCAGCTTCCTGTTTATGTCATTCGTGCAGCTGGGACACCTGGTGTTCGGACTGAAAATACAGGTGTGGATAGGTTATTACCGTTTTTTGTTCCCGTTTTCTTGGGAACGGTATTTTTATCATCAGTGACACTTGGCACATGTATACATTCTTTAACGTTCTAAAGTTAGGACCAAAATTAGGACAGTACAGCGTGCCCGGTAACTTACTAATATATATCATTTCCCCTGGATTGTATTTATTAGGCAGACAAAGCAAATAAATAAGATAGTGCATAAAGCACAAAGATAAAAGAGTGTCGATTTCAAAGGACACAAAGTAAGTCAACCATTAGTCTGATCACCGCAAGACTCTTGATGAGTGAAATGCCTTTTACAGGAATACTCCACGATTGTCGCCTCAGGAAAGAGTCTCTTCCTCTGTTCACTGGGGAATTTCAATTTTGATGAAATTCTGAGCACCAGTAGAATCATCGGGCCCTTGTTCCTGTACGCCTATCTGTGCATCGTCTTCATCATCATCATCAACATCCTGGTGGCCATCATCAATGATGCACTTTTGGTCATGAGAGGGTTCACGCCGCCTCAGGAACATAGGGAGATTCTGGACGAGTTGTGGAGGAGGCTTGCCAACTTCCTTGGTCTGGCAAACTCTGCAAGTCAGGGTAAGTCAAGCGTCCGCGCAGAAGTAGTAGTCAGCATTTAGACCAGAGTATTGAAATGTTATATTGTTGTTCATTTTCTGTTTGGCTTTTTATTGTTACTGGCAATCAACCTTAGGGCAGGAATTTGCAATAAACTGTGATAACTTAATACAACACCAAGGTGGTTAAGACGCTCATCCTAGTGTGTCCATATTAGCTCATATTTGGATGCAGATAAAGTCGTCGTCACCATGTATAATTCCTACTTGTGATGTAAGTGCGTAGGTGTTTATTTGTCTGCCCCTGACGCGATGACTATGTTTTACAGAGGATGACATGCTGGCATCGGAAAGACTGGATGATCGTTTGACTCGACTGGACCTTCTTACACGGGCCATGAAGGAGAGACAAGTCGCAGAGAATGTGATGCGAAGCTACTATCAGGCTTTTGAATTACCTAGAAAATGACGTTGTCATTGGTCAAATGATGCCATGTTATTTTAGAAATTATGCGATCTCCAAGAATGGTGTAGTAGGCTGAGGTCATCTTATCAACCATTCTAAATATAAAGTCTGGTAGATAGAGATCAAGGTTGAGCGTTGTTATGACGTAGCAAGCTTTCGCAAGCGTAATGCCGACCTTTGCTTGTGGCAGATCTGACGTTAACAATACTGCAGGTGTTGTCTGGCACGATGAGACTATAAAATGTCAAGTAATGAGAGTAATATCTACGTGTATATATTGTAGCGGCCTTTAGTGCCGACTGTACAGGTTTATTATAATAGTGGGCATAATATGAAATATGAAAGATATATTAACGCTATACCAAGACGTTTAGACTGTATGAGTAGATTTTGTAACAAGCGTCTAAGTCATAGTAACAAGCGTTTAACTTGTAGATATACAGTCAAGTAACAATGGAAAGTTATGAACAATACTCTAATACTAGTGTTGGCTATTTCTAAACAGGTTGGGTTTGACTTCTTTTTAAAAAATAGCCAATACTTACTAGTAGTTGGGTAACCTTGGATGATAGTACAGCCAGACAAATAAGTAAAGACCCATTTATCACCATGTCGTTAAGGTCTCATTGATGAGTTTCTTCTTCCCATAGACTTGTATATTATAATTCGTGGTTTAAATGGGCGAGTTCATAATGAAGCTACGTGAAATGTAAGCAGATTTTTCATTCTATGTCGAGCACATTTACCCTATATCGTGGGAAAAAAATTGCCAACGTCAACTATACGTAGGAACTGTTTTATAGCAATTACAAACTACGATTAGTCAATCCCCAAAAAAGGCACTTTTTCGTTGCGAATGTACAACCGCACCACTCAGAACCCTGGACTGTGAACCTCCGACCTAGCGCGCGGCTGCAAAACTTTACCTGCTAATTTCTTCAGTTACAAACGAGCTTTCACCAATCTAACTTTTGAGATCAGTTCCGCTGGCTAAAAGGGAATTTCTCACCGCTAAAAACACGCGTCCATGCAGCTGTTTATTTTTTGGCTCGGATCTCTTTTAGGTACCCACTCGGAGTAATACATCAATGAGACCTTAAGTACAAACACCACTCTCACGATGTCTCAAGGGAATGTACTACTTCAGTTCAGTACTACTTGGAAAAGGAATATTACAGCCAAGGTCGCCCAACTAGCCGTCAATATTTACAAAGGGCTGACATATGGGAGAGAAATACAACATACATCTAATAACATATCAAGTACAGTAGTACAGGAAATTTACACAAAGTAAAAAAAAGATATATACATACTGTAAAAATAAATCAGCATAACTTGAGTAATAATTCTGTAAATAACATCAAACTTACTGAAAGTCAAAATCGACAGGAGACTTTTCTCTTTGATCCCTGTTTCTATGGCAACCGTTGCTAAGGAGAAGATATTTCATTTTTCGGACCTGAAATATGATATGACAATTATTTGGACATCTTGCACAGACGTATTAGCCTCATGGGAACATTACACAGGTGCATAGGCATTAAAAGATATATTACATTCGAATGAGCACTACTTATTCTATCGTCGTCCTGTTTTATCCATCACTTACACTTTCTCCACATAGCGGGCAGAACTGCAACATTTTGCATTTTTGCCGGGTGTACTGTTTAAATTTATAGGAGAAAATCGACGAGAAGAAGTTTTTTTTTTTTTTAATACAGAAATCATCGTAAAGTTTGTCTCTCGGAGCTAGGGCGTGGAAGTGTATGCATCATCGAACATCATCGGTCCATTGTACGTTTGCACATCGTCAACATTTCTGCCTACCAATATCTCACGGCTCACGCAATAGCTGAGGTGGGTCCCTATCGAGCAGAGTGTTTTTTTCATCAATTTCCCAATATATCAATCTTTTCACACTGAGTTTGCTGCAGTCAGGTAGACGACACCTTCGGAGAAACATCTTCCACGATGTGGCGGTTTTCCCGAATCGTTGGCATCTTGGTTCTGTTGGTCTGTTTTGGACATCCTTCGGAAGGGCGGACGCTACTTCCCTCTACCAGTAAGTAGTCTCTAATGGAAATTAAACAGCAATATGTGGACGCTAGTGGTGTGTTATGTGAGTTTCAAGTCAATTTAGTTGAAGAGTCCTGACTGTCTTTGCAGTAAATATAAAAAATGCACGGATAAAAGTACAGACTGCGATTTTGATCTCCACAAACAGAATCACTTAAGGCCCCCTCTCACTTGACGTGCGGCACGCTTGCGGCATTGCTGCGTTCGGAAGATGCTCAACGAATTTCAGAGATAAAGAACGAATTTTCTTACTTGTTGTGTATTTTGTGGTCTTCTATGTCACACTTTTACGTATTGCGCAATATCTGAATTATAACAAATCGGAGAAAATAACAAAACAGTACCGCAGTGAACGAACGCAGCAATGCCGCAAGCGTGCCGCACGTCAAGTGAGAGGGGGCCTTTACTCTACAAGATTGGAATATCTGACCCTGTCCCTGACACACATAAAGCCACAATCTACCTTTGTTGTATCTTCAATGTATGTGTTGTAATATAGGTCCTGATGTACGGTGGAATTGGCCAAACAAGTTTTGCGTTCATGATGCATGTTTTACGCACAGAAAACTAAAGGCTGTGCAACAGATGAATATGTGTTTGTTCTATCACATCTTCTCCATTGTCCTGTTGTCAATGATTACCAGCTCAAATATACCACGAATACGAGTTTTTAAAAATCTCTTAATATTCCATCGGCACAACTATATTTTATATTGACATGTTATAGTTTAGCGCTATTTTCCTTTTCCAGTCTTCCAAATGCAACCAATGTAAGAAGTATTCCTTCTTGTTGACACCATGTTTCTCAATATCAAATTCGGGAGAGTATTTACACAGTATACTAAGTATTTTTCTGTGTGTTTAGACACCATATTCAAAATTCAACCATCCAAGTCCTAATGTCACACAATAACCGAGGGCGTTACCCCATGTTCCTTTGTGTTTGCCCAGTGCTTCTTGGAAATTCTGGCTAAGCTGAATCTATTATTGTCTGGCACACAAAGCGTGACTGTTCTTTTGTGTGGAGAAACATCATCACCATTTTTTCCAACCTTTTTGTCAAATTGGGCTTCGAAAAAATACGCGAATAAGTCTATAATTCGAAGTTAAACGTAAGTTCACATGTGGCAGTAACCAACATAATGTTGCAATTTTAAACTTTCTATCCTTTCTACACAAAATAAGCACTTACCATTAAGCTTTCGATCAGTCCTCTGATCCTTATCTAGTTGAAATGACCCAAAGCGTTTTATTTTGTGTACGGATATAAAGTATAAAATTGTGATGATATGAGCCGAATGAGACTTAGCCTGTATTACCTGTTGCCTCCAGTTGGGAACCTTGCACTTTGAACACTGCTATTTTAGACTTTTATTAAGATTGTTATAGGTTTCCTGTATGTAGACCCGGAAGGTTTTTTTCAGACCAAAACAAAATTACGTCGACTTTTTTATTGTGTACATTCTGTCTGTCACACAGAGGGACAGGAGTGGATGTGAATTTGCAAATTAAAAATCATTTTTCTTCGCTTGGCTGATTTAATTTTGGAATACTCGTCTTTTGCACTTGAATAATATATGTTGGGATGGTCCATTTTTGCACAGTGGTTCTTTCGAAAATAATGTACGACCAAATAGATTTTACCAGGTTCTTTTATATTCTATTCCAGTGATATAAGATTGTGATGTCTTACTACATATACATTTACAATGCCTAATGCGTACTAGCATGTACTGGTTCAATTTCATCTCGATTCTTAGACAGCTGTAAATGTACGGAAATCAAATACTGTAAATGCAGAAATGTTCGCGGTGGATTAATGTTCGCGGTTTTCGCGGCGACCACTTCACCGCGAACATTTTTCTATTATGGTATTAGACTGCAATCGATGGTGTTACCGCGAAATTAAAAGCACAGCGAAAAGTCATTTCCCCCTACCGCGAAATTAAATCCCCGCGAACTTAAATGCGTCCTTCCAGACCCCACCCAAGGCTACATACGGAAAGAAGACCACGCCTGTCTCGGCGAGCTGTTCAACATTAGTTCCCATGGGAACACGAACCTGGCGACCTGTGCGCACCTCTGCACGGTGTCGGGATCGTGCGGGGCGTTTGTGCACGTGCCAGGCGACTCCGCCAGCTCATGTACGCTCAAACAAGCATGTCCGGCACCCGCCAACGTCACCGGGGCCGACCTGTACTTCAAGAGGCGTGAGTTTTGTTATGTCAAACACACCGTTCTGGACAATGAATCCATTAAAATTGCATTTCATCCATCATTTATCTTTTACTGCCATTTTGCATTCATGGCCGTTCTTATTCTACTGATATTGATAACAATCTATTGTTTTGATATTGATGATTTGTTCTGATACTGATCACAATCTATTCTGATATTGATGATTAACAACTCATTCTTCCGACATTGAAAACAATCTATTCTCATGATATAGATAACAATTTACATAATCCGACAATGATAACAATATTTTGAAGTAATACCAATAACGATCTAAGATAACTAAGATTTCTTCTATTTCAAGCTCACCCCTGGCCGTATAGCGACGACGAAGGTAAAGATGACTCTTTTTATCTTTAGTTTCTTGAGATCAATCCAATTACAGAATTCCTCTAATTACGTCAAGGTAGCTGTCGCAAACTTGCAGAATCCCAGATTCTACCGGTAGGGAAACCAATCGGAGTCTTTGTCAAAAGAGATCGCGATCAAGATTTCCATCACGATATCTAACAGTAGATTCTTGTATTTATTTATTTATTCCACTTCACAGATTGGGTACAATCTGAGGGGAGTCGGTAACAGAAATCTAGTTCCTCTACGAGGCCGACTCCCCAGAAGATAAAAACAATAAATGAAAGACAAACCTGACATCAAATATTAAAACTAATACATACAATAAAAAAATTGAGAAAATAACAAACGGTAAAGCTATGTCACTAAGCATAATGAGCATCTGCAGGTGGTTAGGCTTAAGTCACATTTGCAAAGCGGGGCCCGGCCGGGATGTCTTAAGAGCGAATGTCTGTAAGGGTCAAACAATGGTGGCAGGGGTCAAAAAATAGATTTGGCTCATATTTTGCACAGTGATAGTACTTGGTACACAACCCCTCAAAATAGCTTTCTTTCTGCTCAGAACCTCTCGTTGCTATGGCAACAGGCCAAAGAAGTTTATGGGCCATTTTTCCAGATTTTGGCATGTAAAAACATGAAAATTGGCCAACTTTAGGGCACTAATCCTGATCAATGCTTTAACTTACAAACAAAAGCAGAATGTCCTGATTAGAGAAATGCCTGAACTTGCATTAAATATCAGAAAAGTTAATCTTCTGTAAAATCTATGGTCATGGGCAACCTGAATGCAATACACTGTTTTCACGTTCCAAAAAAACTGAAATTTTGCCCAACTTTGAAGCACTGAAAGTCCGTAAGTGTAAAGATTTTTCGCTTGCAATTCACACCAAATAATAACCCACTAAAGAGCTATCAGATGAATGCTTGCAAAGTTTGGGTTCTTGTTTTGTTGCTACGCAATTATCCTTTAAAGTGGGTCAATTTTCATGATTTTGACAAAATGGCATTTTGTGCCATATTTGAACTATTGTAAGTTCTAAACCAAACTTGTTCTGTTATTGGAATTTATTTGGAAGATAAACCAATATATTGTCTATCAAATGCATGCTTGTAAAGTTTGCGTTCATGTTTTGTTGCTACACAACTGTCCTTTAAAGTGGGTCAATTTTCATGATTTTGATATGTCATTTTTGCCATTTTTGCACAATCATAACTTCCAAACCAAACTTGTTCTGTTATTGAAACTTACATCAAATATAAACCAATATATTGTCTATGAAACTCATGCTTATTAAAGTTGTGTTCTTATTTCGTTGCTCCGTAATTGTCCTTTAAAGTAGGTCAATTTTTATAATTTTGACAAAATGTCATTTTGTGCCATATTTGAACTACAGTTAAACCTGCCCAAGACGACCACTCGGGGGACCGAGAAAAAGCGGTCGATTTGGACAGGTGGTCGCTGAGAAGAGTATCGACTCAAAACATGCCCGATGCAAAGTATAAATGGTTTCCGTGGTGTTTAATGGCAAATAGCAATCCGCCGCCATTCTTATTCTAGCAATCCGCCGCCATCCTTATTCTAAACATAACATCGTAATGGAAGTCAAAATCCGACGCAAAATGGCCAATCTCGGCACAAAACCGCGATAGTTATCATCAAAAATCGATGAAAACCTCAATTTTGAAAATGACGCGGTCGTTATGGGTCCCAATTTGGGCCGGTCGCGGTCGCGTTGGCCAGGTGGTCGTTGAGAAAAGGTCGCTTAATGCTTACGTCAATGGGAAAATAATCGGGACCGAGAAAAAGCGGTCGAAATGGCCAGGTGGTCGCTGAGAAGAGGTGGTCGCTCGGGCAGGTTTGACTGTATTGTAAGTTCTAAACCAAACTTGTTCTGTTATTGGAATTTATTTGAAAGATAAACCAAATATTGTCTATTAAATGCATACTTGTAAAGTTTGCGTTCTTGTTTTGTTGCTATGCAATTGTCCTTTAAAGTGGGTCAGTTTTCATGATTCTGATAATATGTCATTTTGTGCCATTTTTGCGCAATCATAACTTCCAAACCAAACTTGTTATGTTATTGGAATTTACTTGGAATGTAAACCAATATATTGTTTATCAAAGGCACGCATGTAAAGTTTGGGTACTTGTTTTGTTGGTACACATTTTCCCTTTGAAGTGGGCTGATTTTCATGACTTTGATGATATGTCATTTTTGCTATATTTGAACTATCATAAATTCTAAACCAAAATTGTTGTGTAATTGAAATAACCAATATATTGTTTATCAGATATATGCTTATATTTGAGTTCTTGTTTTGTTGATACACAATTGTCCTTTAAAGTAGTTCAATTTTCGTGACTTTGATAGTTATTTTGTGCTACATTTGCACAGTGATAAATTCCAAACCAAACTTGTTCTGTAACGGAAATTTGCTTGAAATATAAACCAATACATTGTCTATCAAATGCATGACTATGCACAGTTGGGGTTCTTGTATTCTAGCAGAATACGTACATGTCCCTATAAGTAGGTCGTTTTTCGCACTTATCCTAAAACTTGTTTTTGACAATGGCGATACACCAGGCATGGTAGTCTTCATTTTTATAGAATTAATGTAACACTAACAATGTGTAACCACACTAAAGAAAAACAAACATTTGTAGGGATTCTACACAGTCATGCTCGTTGTTAACGTCAGATGCATCTACTCTGAACTTCTGAACATTCTGCAAACTTTGCAGTTGAACCTCCTTGTCTACAGTGACTTAAGTTAAACATGCTTGCGTCCCCACAAATATTGACTCCCGAAGACTTAACTTGTGTTTTTCATTAAAGTCTGTGCATCTTTCCACTTACAGTGCCATGTTCATGTGAACAATATGTACACCCTCTGCTATTTCTGTGTACTTATTTTGACCATGGGCAGGAACCTATAGGTAATCTTGAAGATTGAACTGTGAGCACTAAAATGTGAGCACTTTTATGTAGATGTGTCGTCAATAATCACCGCCGGTATATAGTCAGCATTTGTGGAAAAACTTTAAGAGTACCCAAGTTCCTGCCATTGTTCAAAATGAATACTGGCCACAGACATGGCAGAAGTTGACCAAACGCATGTTTGTCTTATATGCATCATATGCTACTGTGAATAGAAAGACACACTGATATTGGTGATATTTGTTCAAAGTAGAAACAAGTTAAGTCTTTGAGAGTCAATATTGTGGGAAGCAAACATAAGACTGTATACTGTAGTCACACACGAGTATACGTAGCGTGCGTAGCTGCAGAGGTATCAGAATGTTTGGAAGTTCTGAGTGGATGCATCTGACACACCCTCCTATGTAGGGCTAATCCCGCGGCATACGCAAAAGCCTTACGGTATCAGTAAGACATTTGTTTGTGCCACTGGATTATGATTTATCCCTGCATGAAAGAGGGGATGAGTGACATTGAAGACGAGTATTACTTTGTGTAGAATCTCTACAATTTTTTTCTTTATGGTGATAGCGTGTTTGTTATATTGTTTCTATAAAAAAAACAAAGACGGTGACATGTGTATTACAGTAATTTTTTTTTTCAACAACATACTCTGCTAGAATACAAGAACCTGAAATGTGCAAGCATGCGTCTGATGGACAGTATATTGGTTTATATTCCATGTGAATTTCAATTACAGAACAAGTTTGGTTTAGAAGTTATGACTGTGCAAAGATGGCACAAAATGACATATTATCAAAATCATGAAAATTGACCGAATTTAGGACAATTGCGTAGCAACAAAACAAGAACACAAACTTTACAAGCATGAATTTGATAGACAATATATTGGTTTATCTTTCAAATAAATTCATATAACAGAACAAGTTTGATTTAGAACTTACAATAGTTTAAAGATAGCACAAAATGACATTTTCTCAAAATCATGAAAATTGACCCACTTTAAAGGACAATTGCGTAGCAACAAAACATGAATGCAAACTTTACAAGCATGCATTTGATAGACAATATATTGGTTTATCTTTCAAATAAATTCCAATGACAGAACAAATTTGGTTTAGAACTTACAGTAGTTCAAAGATAGCGCAAAATGACATTTTCTCAAAATCATGAAAATTGACCCACTTTAAAGGACAATTGCGTAGCCACAAAACAAGAACCCAAACTTTGCAAGCATTTATCTAATGGCTCTTTAGTGGGTTATTACTTGATGAATTGCAAGCGATAAATCTTAACACTTACGGACTTTCAGTGCTTCAAAGTTGGGCAAAATTTCAGTTTTTTTGCAATGTGAAAACAGTGTATTGCATTCAGGTTGCCCGTGACCATAGATTTTACAGAAGATTAACTTTACTGCTATTTAATGCAAGTTCAGGCATTGCTCTAATCAGCACATTCTGCTTTCGTTTGTAGGTGAAAGCATTGATCAGTATTAGTGCCCTAAAGTTGGCCAATTTTCATGTTTTTTACATGGCAAAATCTGGGAAAATGGCCCATAAACGTCTTTGGCCTGTTACCATAGCAACGAGAAGTTCTGAGCAGAAAGAAAGCTATTTTGAGGGGTTGTGTACCAAGTACTATCACTGTGCAAAATATTAGCTAAATCTATTTTTTGACCCCTGCCACCACTGTTTGACCCTTACAGACATTCGCTCTTAAGAAACGAAAAATTAAAATGTATGCCTAGAAATATACACAAATCATGCCCATGAATCTAATTTTGACATTTTGTGTATTTTGATGCATTTTATACCATTCTTTTCGCTCCCAAAAGCTGCCAGGCCGGGCCCCGGTCTGGAAATGTGACCTAAGCCTTATCCAGGTACATAAGTTATCAACAGTAAATGTGTCGCTTAATCGGGATCTATAATATGAAATCAAGAATTTTTTACATTCTGACACCTGTTGCAGATTCTTTCTAAATACTCTGATCGCAATGGATGGTGGATTTCGCCAAATGGTAATCTCTACTCTGATGACACATGACTGTTGTTCTCTGTTGCGACAGAATCTACAGAGGCATTGTCAAGTGTAATATGTTTGTAGAGCAGTCCAGTGACCAGTTGGTCATTAAATGATGCATCCCTAGTACATGCAGGTGTGCATTCTAGCAGGGGCTGACGACTTCAATAACTTTTTTTAAAATCTATTTACATATAATGATGTCTCTGCGTTATAAAGCGAACAGTTTAAACGCCAAACAGCAGTTACTCAAGCAACTGGATATGGTTTGGGACCGATTCCAATACCATATCCAGTTGCTTGAGTAACTGCTGTTTGGAGTATCTTATTACCTGGATGTCTAACCTTCAAAAACGATAACAGTGTAAAAACAGCGTGAATGAAGTGGAGTTATTTTGGCATGATGTTCTTCATTTGCTTTTTCATTGACAGTCTGCAACGCCACCGCTCCCCTTTCATGGAGCCGCACAGAGTCTGTGTTCACGTGAGTATGCTGGTATTCTATGTACATGTAGATATTCTAAAGAGCCAACAGAGTGCACATTTGGCCAAATTGCATTGGTACTGTTTTTGCCCGTTTGATACTGCTATGCCACCGTTAAATCTGCTTGAATATTAATGTAGAGGACAATTCATGGCGAAATTAGTGGCTGAGACCCCTGCATTAGTCTAGCATTAGTCTGCATTAGCGTGCCCAGTGCACCGAAAACAATCGACCGCAAGTAAGAGTTAAAGCAGATGAAACAAGAAAGCTTCTGAAAAAAGCTGGCCGTTGCGTATTTTGGAAAAAGCCTGGATGTTAAACAAAATCACACGAAAAAAGAGTTTTTGAACATCGAATTACTGAATTGGTCCTTCTTCTATTAAAAAAACACTACATGAGATTTGTCTAACAAAGACAAAAAAAATTTAGCAAGTGGGGTTCGAACCTACGACCTACGGAAGATAGGTACCGTGCTGAAGACGACCGCTCGGCCACGCTGGCTCGATTACGCAATTGCACGTATAGAAGGGCTATTGGGTTAAAGTGACCGATCCATGCATCCATGCATCCATACAACCGCTTCTCCCGTCTCATAACCGGTGCTACGCACCGGCAAAAATGTGACCTGATTTCCTTGTTTTACTGTATGCAACGTTAGCTTTGTAGATACATGCATATGCTTGATTTTAGCAGTAAAACAGTCATCACAGTTTCATAAATGATCAAAAACGAAACCACAGGGACGATTTAAGATTTAAGATTTAAGATTTAAGATTTAAGATTTAAGATTTAAGATTTAAGATTTAAGATTTAAGATTTAAGATTTAAGATTTAAGATTTAAGATTTAAGATTTAAGATTTAAGATTTAAGATTTAAGATTTAAGATTTAAGATTTAAGATTTAAGATTTAAGATTTAAGATTCAAGATTCAAGATTTAAGATTTTGAATCTTACATTTTAAATATTTTTTAATCTTAATTTTCGACATTTCTAATTTTCAGCTTTCAGTCATGCTATATCTTCAATGTTTAATTTCAGTAGTTTATGTTCAAGGTTTATGCTTTATAATTCTATATTTATTTTGCAAGGAAATGAATCGGTGTTTTTCAGTATCGTCTGTCCTCCCGGCTGTGCGTCTGTCGCAACATCAATCTATGGTGACGGGATGTACAGCGCGGTAAGTACATGATCTCCAACAAAGTTTTCCACAGCAATGAATACATATTATGTCATACCTTGACCGCGACATCGTTCGATTCGGGTGTTCCGGACCGGGTGATATCTTGGGTCAACCTTCTTGTGTTATCACAGGGGCTTCTACCATTGTCACACGGGCTTTCATAGAATGAATCTAGGCTCATGATTAAACCCACTCATGTTGAATACGCTCCTGTGGTCCTGTCCATGGTGATGAACCGTGTTGTTGTAGTAACGCCCCCTTTCCACTAGAGGCCGTGACAGCTGAGATTTGACAAATAAAGAATTATTTTTTGCGGTTTGTGTGTTTTGCTGCTTTTTAAATCATACGTTTACATCGAGCATCATATTTCAGCTATGAAATCGTGGCTCATATAAATCCAATCCTGTTGGCTGTGATCGCCGTCTAGTGTAATGGTGGAGTTGACCTCTACAGTGTGGGGAAAGACTACAGATCTGAAGTAAATATAAATGTGCTTTGAAGTGATTGTTTTCATGACTTCATCATGCATGTGGTCAATTAGAAAGGTAATTTACTGGTGCCTCCACGTATGGAGTGTTCATCTATTTCTCTCTCACACGGTGTAGAACTCGCCCGTCTGTAAAGCGGCTGTTCATCACGGCTGGATCAGAGACGAGCTGGGAGGAGCCGTGACCGTCAGGAAGTACCCCACTAACCTGGACAGGACCACTTACACGACCACACGCAACGGGGTCACGGCGCTGTGGTGAGTTAGGCTACTGTTATACACAAAATACATGCGAAGAGAGAGAGAGAGAGAGAGAGAGAGAGAGAGAGAGAGAGAGAGAGAGAGAGAGAGAGAGAGAGAGAGAGAGAGAGAGAGAGAGAGAGAGAGAGAGAGAGAGAGAAGAGAGGCAGTGACAGAGACAGGAAGAGAAAGATAAAATGATACCGCCTTCATGTATGCCGCATCTTGCTATGATCAGACTTTGCCAACGGATAGTTTAGGGAGTCTGTGCATGTAGCCTGCTGAGTTTATAGTTTCAAAGTAGTTGACATTGGATTTCAGATTAAAATAGAAATATCCTGACAATGTCTTATTTGGTTTACAAAGGTACGACGGAGGTGTGCAGACATCTTTTCACTTTGTTCACGGTATGTTTCAGTTCACCTTGTGTGTTGTTAGCCTCCGTTGCAGTCTTCGAACGGGGCTGGTTTTTATTGGGGGGGGGGGGGGCGTTGGATCGCGATTTTCACCACCCCAAAAAACAGTCCTGTTCGAAGACTGCAACGGAGGCTAGTTTGTTGTGAGCAAGTCTTTCTTTGTTATTGGGGTGGGCCGACTACCCTCCCTTCGCATCCAGCGGCTGAATTGCGAGGAGCCTACGATAGGCTCTGGAGCGGTTGCCATTGCATTGGGTGGTAACTCAGGTGAACTCAGTACGACAGTAATTGCCCCAGGTGCAGGTTTTGAATCACTCACATGGGGAAGGACCCCTACTTTTTCGATAAGTGTGGCGGGTTCTTTAACGTGTCAGCTAGAGGCGTGGCTGTCCTCAAATATGGGATTTGACGAGAGATTTCTCTAACGTATTTGTTGTATGCATGACATGTGGGTTAATTATGGATGTTTTAAGTACATTTGAAAGAAACTTCATCAGGTGGTAGCCCGATCAGCTTTAACGGTTACTGTAGAAGGACTGTGTTAGGATTCTTTGCCCTGACATGCGCAGTGTGTCCTGTTTTCAGGATGTGACTCAGTGATCACATCGTCCAGCCGATCGCGGGAGTTTTACCCCAACAGCCCGTTCGACAAGAACAGCGAGTGTAAACTCCACATCATCGGCAATCCAGGCGGCGAGATTGCCCCGGAGTTCGGCTTTAGCCTCTCGGGCGGGGACGAGTTAGAGGTCAGTAGCATGAACGCTCTCTTATCTTTGTATTTGTACCTTCGCCAAGAAGGATATGTTTTAGGTGCAATTTGTGTGCAAGTGTGTCGGTTTGTGGACAACATTCTTCTGATATTTTGGGGATGGGTGGTGGTCGGGAGAACGAAGGTCAAGTTTCATAATGGTCCCCTAGCGGATTTCTTAAGTACCGCAACAGAACTTCCGGCTTTGAGATATCTTTTGCTCAATCTTAGATGCATATGGATAGTCTCTTTAGCCGTATATAATAGGACTGATTTCCGTAACAGGTGAACAGAGTACAAACTTTCTTTCACTTTAGAGCTCATGGAAAATACAAGTGAAATACAATTGTTCTATCTCGATGTCTAGATTTTATCTTCTTCACCGTCTTCGACGTGTCATGAATCTTATATGAAATGTTTCTGTAAGGTCAACTGCGGTCCGATCAAGAAGTACTTTGTGGGTAAATATACCAACACCAGTGTGACTAGCTCGGAATTCGGAATACCAGACGTTCACGAGGCGTTCTTTGATCTGACCACTGGATCCCAGGACACTGGACAGTACCTAAGGGTCACCTGGGATACCTGGGACGTTAGACGTACGTCATCATTTGCTATTGTCTTCCTGAGGCTTGGTGTAGTGAGGGTTCCTTGTCAGTGACCTGTAATAATTGAATAAACATTATTATTAAGTTGAAATCTCATCATTCCTGAAAGTGTGTATTAATTGCTGATCCTTGGCTTTCTTTTTCATCAATAAATGGCTGTATGATCTTACATATGGGATTTGAGGCCAATGATTAGTCAACATTGTCTATGTGCAATATTAACACATAGATGTATGGCGAAATCGGGCAACTCTTTATTTTTTATTTGATTGTTGTTTGACGTTGTGTATAAGGTATGTTACTTGCTGAGGTATAGTTTCCACATGAATAAATGTTCGCACGAGTGAAGGAATGGGTCGGAATGCCGTCTCAATGGAAACTCTTGAATATATAGAAAGAAGTTTGTTCAGACGGCATTCCGGCTCATTCCGATTCTCGTGTGAAGGGGGTTTCACATATAAATACTTGGCGAATCCGTCATAAATTGTGGATTTTGTGTACAATGTAATGTTTCACTGATTTCTGCAGCGCACTGTCCGTTCGGATGGCGGGCATGGGGAGACTCCTGCTACTATTTTGGAAGGTCTGATGTTCCGTACGAAACAGCAGTTTCAGTGTGTCACAACATGGCAGGTTAGTGGAGAGCGGCTATGTAGTATTCGTTTGTTCCAGCGACTGCAATGTAGAGAACCATTCATCTAAAATCTTGACACACTGTCCAAAGTGCAAAACGTCTATTACAGCTGATATTGATCTGGGAAATATGAAAGTCTGGGATGTCCACCGTCTGTATTTCAAGCAACGACCCTGTCGTACCGGCTTGCAGTTCGTCCTTTTTTCTGCGTCAGCAAATCAGTAGCCCTCTCTTGTAGTTGGAGGGGAAGTCGCCAGCCAATCACATTGCCTCTTATCCTTACGGGGCGACGTGATTGGCTAGCAACATTCTTCCAACAACAGGGGGATTATCCGATTACGCAGCGAGAAAGACGAATCAGGGGTCGGTGAACACGGCACGTTGCTTGAGATATACAGTGGCGGGCCTTGCATGTAAAAACGTAGTCTCCAAGCAGACCCAACGGTGCCTTAGAGATAGTATCAAAGCTGGCAAAGGAGTATAGCCGGCCAAAGGGAGATAGCCGGCTAAGGGAGTCAAACGGGCCGCTATACTAAGTCCCTGGCCAGCTTTGATACTATTTCTAAGGCACCGTAGGGTCTGCTTGGAGACTAGTAAAAACGGGCTTTGGCGGAACCGTTTCCCGTAATTATTAGGGCTGTTTCAGCCCAAAGTCTGAAAAGCTTCTGTAACCTTTGATTTTTCATCAGCCAATTTGATATACAAAGTCCGCAACGGGAGGTCATGAACACACACCAGTCTCTCATTACCGTGTTTTCTGATTTTCCAGCTCACGTGGTTGAGATCAACAGCGAAGCTGAACAGGAGATTCTCCGCGTCATCACATCAGCCAAAGATGGAGACAAATACTGGGTCGGACTGCGCTTCTCTCAGGTGACTCTCAAACAACAGCCGCATATACATATTATTCTTAATTCCTTAAGCTGTTGGAAACAATGGTCGTAGAACTACATCTTTATTCTATATCCCAGTCGTCCACACTACAACTTCGCTCTTTGGGAATCAGAATCAATGCATAAACGCGAAAATAAACAAACACCTTTCCTTTGACTCAGGTGAATGCTACCTACTTGTATCGAGTATTCAATCGACAATGTGAATTCTGTCAATGAAGCTAAGACCATGTCGACTGCTGGACTTATTCTGTCCTTGATTGATGTGTAAGCTGATTCTTTTGTTGACGTTTCCCCACCCAGTCTAACTCCTGGTTCAACTGGTGGCACCAAGTTCCGCTGGCCGCGCAGTCGTCCTGGTGGTCTGCAGGCACCAACAGAACAGCCGCGTTCGGCAGCGACACCTGTGTGATCATGGGTAGAACTGCAGGGTTCCAATGGACAACTCAGCACTGTGGTCTCCGGGCCCGGGTCGTTTGTGAAACCGATGGTTAGTTGTTGAAAAATTTGTATTATTTCAAAGCTGGATGCATCTTTGATATTTTCTTCGTGCTATCCATGCATGCTAGTATCCCCTTTTCACTAATGTCCAAACCTACCGTTGCATAAGATTATAAGCCGTCTGGATCCCAAGCACGTTTTGTACCACATTATACACAGTGTAGCAGCAACAGTGGGACCGCGTGGCGCAGTGGTAGCATGTGCGGATCTGCACTGAGAGGTGGCGGGTTCGAATCCGCCTGCCGTGCCACCGATCTTGTGCCCTTAAGAAAGGCAAGGGGCCGTCCCTCGGATAGGACGTTAAATGGAGGTACCGTGTATGGGGAGAGCCACACCCCATGCAAGTTAAAGAACCCCCACACGTGCGATGGTGCGGTGTGGATGGAGCAAACCATTCTGTCTGGAGTTGGTGATTCACTACAAATCACCCGGACGGAGGCCTGGCGA
This sequence comes from Branchiostoma floridae x Branchiostoma belcheri, assembly GCA_019207045.1. Taxonomy (NCBI): domain Eukaryota; kingdom Metazoa; phylum Chordata; class Leptocardii; order Amphioxiformes; family Branchiostomatidae; genus Branchiostoma; species Branchiostoma floridae x Branchiostoma belcheri. The sequence continues at coordinate 2,998,848 of CM033025.1, read as the reverse complement.
ACCTTCGTGTCGTATCAGCCACACGGTGATTACATCATTCACCATGCCCCGGAGAGGAGATAGGCGCCGCCAGGGGACTAAAATGCCTATTGATACCTACGGCTGATTAAAAGGCTATGGGACGAATGAAAATGAAAATGAGCAGCGACACCTAGCTGCAGTGAGAAGTAAAACCGGTCAGTACTGCCCTGAAGAAGGTGACAGACGGATACCAAAACGGAACGATCAAAGCGTATTTTTTTTTTCGTTTCACAACAGGAC